>BSBM01001334.1:17292500-17910000 GCA_027924585.1 Larix kaempferi | reverse complement strand
AGACACAGAGTTTCACCGGGGAAAATCAAGAAGGTGAAAAACCCCGCAACTTACTCAGAGATAAGATAAGTCCTAATACAATATCACAAGGATCAAACCCAATAAGATGTCTCTAGTATATGCTCCTCCTCCTGGACTAGTGTGCCACTTTCTCTCTTAGCTATGTGAGCTTGAGAAGTGAGTGAATGAGATAAATGAGAAACACAACCTCTCTATTTATACACTGACTTGACCTGCCAATAATTCACTGGGGCCGACTTTCTACTCAAGTCTAATAACCCATCCACATGACCTAATTAGGGCCGACCCCACACTGGTGGTCTAACAACCCATGAATACAAATGACAACACTTACAATTTAACTTGCGACACTTACAAATACAAATGACGACACTTCCAATCAAAGGAATAATACATCTCTGTGGGATATACAATAAAGTACACATGTAATACATAGAAGAATATCTTCCAAAGTTACAAATACATCAACACTCCCTCTTAACTAGGAAGGTATTCTGTTGACACAGGTCATCAATACATATCGGCACAAGTCTTCAATTCTGGAGCTGGATCATCATCACTGGATCATGGAGCATCATCATCATCACTACTGCTGTACTCGACATCTCGATCACTCACTACTACATTTTTGGCCTTTAGGGGGGGTTGTCTTCTACCCCCAAAAGTGACCTATGGAGGGGGGTTTTGGCTTTGGGGGCGGTTTTGGCAAAACCGCCCCTAAAGGCACCGATGTTAAAAGTTTTTCCCTTTAAGGGCCTTTTTTGACGAGATTGGAACTGCCCCAAAAAGTGACTTTTCAGGGTGGTTTGTGACCCCCCTCGTAGAGGTCTACAGAAGTAGTTTTAAACCCCCCTCGTAGACCCCTTCATAGAGACCTACGGGGGCAGTTTTGAACCCCCTTCATAGAGACCTACGAGGGCGGTTGTGAACCCCCCTCATAAGCTCCCTCATACAAACCTACAGGGGTGGTTTGGAACCCTCCTCGTAGAGGACTATAGGGGCGGTTTCAAACTCCCCTCGTAGAGGCCTATAGGGGCGGTTGTGAACCCCCCTCGTATAGTCCTATAGGGGTGGTTTGGAACCCCCCTTGTAGAGGCCTATAGGGGCAGTTTAGAACCCCCCTCGTAGAGGCTTATAAGGGAAGTTTTGAACCCCCCTCGTAGAGGCCTATAGAGGCAGTTTGAAACCCCCTCGTAGAGGCCTATAGGGGCAGTTTGGAACCCCCCTTGTAGATTCCTATAGGGGTGGCTTGTAACCCCCCTCATAGATGCCTATAGGGGCGGTTTAAAACCCCCCTCGTAGGTACCTACAAGGGTAGTTCTAAACCCCCCTCTTTGTAACATACAAGAGCAATTTCGAACCCCCCTCGTAGTGACATATGAAGGTGGCTTAGAACCCCCCTCGTAGTGACATATGAAGGCGGTTTAGAACCCCCTTCGGAGCAACATACAAAGACTGTTTGAAACCCCCTCTATAGCCATAATAAATCATACTAAAATATATTTTATTAAAAATAACAATATTGCGATATATATAGGGCAGGGAGGAATCGAACCACCAACCTCCTTCTTGTAAGGCAGGTGCTCTTCCATTGAGCTAGAACCCTTTCAGAATTGGGGAATTCCAAGTTAGTCAAGAATGTAATATAAGTGCTAAAAGATACCATGCTACAACAAATAACAAAGAGAACTCACCCATAATAACTACTTTGGTTTGCATAAAGTAAAGATAAATTGTACCATAAAGGATTATGCATAACGTCTATGAAATTTCACCCATATTAGGTTTCATTAAAAAATGTTAATTCCTTTTGCTTCCTCTTGTTCCAATGGAACTTGTTCTTCTTCTTCCCTTAGGTCCTCGGATGCTTTGTTCCTAATATATGCCATGTTGTTCTTTGTTGGTGATTTCTGTAATCCCTGTTTATTCCATCTTTCTGTCTCCTCACACCATTTTTTCATGGACTAAACTTATAATGACAAACCATTGTCAATATGTATGGCAATTTCAAACAAAAATCTCTCTCACACCCACACTCTTCTCTAAATAAAGTGTACTGAATCAGACATGCCATGTTATATTTGTTTTTCTTAAACTCAAGTTGGAGGTTGATTTGTGTCATCTTGGCCCATGCATTTCATTGGAAGGAATTTGAAAAAATAGCAATTGTGGTTGATACTTAAGTTGTGACTACTATTTTCAAGGGCAGTGTTGACATGCCTTGTAAAAAGATTTAAAATTTTAAATCCTTTTAAAATTCAAGTATTGTGTAGATGGTATGATGTATGGGCCTTAATGCCAACTTTAGGTCTGATGTAATAATGCTCTTCTAAGCTGTTCTAATTTTCATTCAAACCTTGTTTTTGTAAGCATGGGATTGTAGGCGCTACTAGGGACTAAAAACTGAGTATAAGAATGTGAATAACAGATAAATCTATTGGAGTACAGTAAACATTTAATTGGGTTTACACAGATTGCTTAGTTACTACATAATTCTACTTCTAATTTTTGTTCTGCTTCTTATTTACTTTAGCCTTTAGGCATTTGATCAGCAGTAAATTTGAAGTTTGAATAAATTGATGACCCTTTGTAGTGTATGGGTAGGTCCACCAAGGGTCATCCTTGTGAGTTTGATTTAAATCCTTGAGTTCTGTAACATTGTCTTAAACAATAATCCTGTAAGTTGCATAGAGATTGATGCTAGAAAAACTACACCAACCTACAGAGATATTTCTCCCTACAAAAAACTACTAGCCAGTGCATCAACTTGCCTGTATTAGGTCACACATGCTTCCAGCAAGTCTGATTCACAGAAGCATTTTTGACTCAGGAATAATCAAGAGTCAAACTCTGATTTACAAGAACTCACAGAGTCATTCACAGCCTAGTGGTTTTGACTTGTGAACCCAAAAAAACTCCGTGGGCCACTATATAAAACTCAATAAGCCAAAAAGCCAAAACAACCATTACAAAATTTTGTTTTATAGATTTTGACAAGTATAAGTAGAACTCTTACTTTCCAGTCTCACTGAGTTTTTCAACAAGCTGAGTTTTTCAACCTCTGAAATTTGTTAGCCAGTGGCACGATCTTTTGCCAAAGCTTATTAGTGTTTTCGAATATGCTCCCCATACTTAATTGCTAATTAATAAAAATAGAACATATTTTAAATAATGCAATAGCTCAACAATTACCTGTGTGTCTAGAGGATTGCTTGGTTCGTGGCTACTGTAAGTAACCAAGAATTTTTCACCAGGAGAGAAATCTATCAATTTTACCTGTATAAAATACAGAAGTCAATTAATTTTCTAATTTTGTACTTACTACAGTTCTTTTAATATAGGTCTTAAATATGTAATAGCAAAGGAGTAATTCACAAATACTATGTTCAATACCCACAAGTAGCTTTTGGAAAAACACAAACTTGTGGATGTGTGAATCGCATCAGATGGTTAAAGGTTGTACCATCCCCCCAAATAGCTACTCCATGCCTGTGCACTAGTGTTTCTAGATATGTTCCAAGCGGTGACCACTGGACAAAGCTTTCAGTTCAGTACTGCAAAAGAAAAGATATTTGACTTCAACACCTTTAGCAGTTAGGAAAAATACTAGTGGCATCATCAGTAATCACGCACTCATAAAGAAGTGTATTGCGTAGAACATATCATGAATCAATGTGCCATGATTAACTTACTCCACAAAGACATACTAGTTCTGGTTTGAGTTGTCTAATATCATTCCAATAAACTTCAGTTTCAGTATTAGCACGAATAACAAATTGATCACGTCCTTTCTCGTCTGTTAGCCATTGTTGCAAATTTTCTTGCCAGAGAACAATACTGCAATTAGCAAAAGAAAAAACAAATTTATACAAATTCAACTCATCATGGTTAGTTTGTTAAAGTAATGGTGATTATTGAAGGCTTTTGCTATCATATATTCCTTTCCTTTGGCCAAATTTATCATTCCTTTCCATATCCCATTTAGTTTACTATTGCCAGTTAAACAGATCATCTAATGTGAACCAACATTAGTTTGGTGAACATGTTTTAAAGTTTGATGCCCCCCTAAGCTTCATTCCAAAAGTTTGGCTAAAGATAAACGAAAGCATATTGAATCAACAAGGTGTTTTCTAGAGATTGTTTAGTCTATCCTAAAATTTTGGTCATAATATAGACATGGACCCCGAGGAATAATGTTTATATTATGGAGAGAATGAGGCCATGGAATCCCAAGCCTACCAAAAATCATTATGAAGTAGTTATGGGAATAATATGAGTAGTTCTGAGAATGGAATGAGCAGTTTCGGCCCCTTTTCCATGAAAGGAGGCCAAAAGAGCATTCTGGACACATATCAGCATGCAACAGTGGACCTTTTGAATATATGGGTATAACTTTAGCACTAAAACCAATTTTGGCAAACGTAACTTATCAATGTTATAGATGTTATTGAGAGGTGAAGATGGAAACACAGTATATTGTTTATATCTTTGAACTTGGTCAACTTTAGTCAAACCAATATGCTATTAACTCAGTCAAACCAAGTCCAAATTATGTTGTAAAGACTCAGTCAAATCTTCTCTTCGAACATAGTCAAACTTAGTCAAATAATCAACTCTAAACTAAGTCAAATTCAGCTCTTAGACACAGTCAAACTTAGTTCTCAAAATTCTGTCCAATCTGCTCTTTGATTGAGTCAACCTCAATCAAATAATCAACTCCAAACTCATTTAAATAATCAGCTCTAAACTCAGTCAAATTTAGCTCTTGTGGATACCTGCAGTTATGACCAAATCTGTGGTTGGACCTAAAGGATGTACATAAAGAGATGAAAATGCAAGGACAACAACATTGAAAGTAAACATCAATCTATTTGAGGACTCGAGGAGGGTGTAATGAACCATACGATTCCTTAACTAAGCATCCATAGATAAGAGGGGCAGGGCTCATAAGGTGTCACCCATCAGACAATCCAACAAACAACCCACACACAAGGTAGCGGCAGCTTAAGCAAGTAGTCGCATTGACTACAAAGACAGTAAAGTTCAACTCTACCATGGCCTTTCTTCATTTCCTATAACTGTAGTCTGAAATATAATAAGCAGCACTTGGAAGGGAGATAATGGTATCAAGCAACCTTATTATAGATCTCACCCCGATACACACATAGCTATGGTTTTCTGGGTTGTAGAGGAAGTTTGGAAATTAGCTTTAGGTGCTTGAATATTACTGATTTCATACAGAATATTAAATCAATAAGCACATTGTAGGTGACAACATTAGGGCGTATGTTTCTGTTGGACATTTCATAGAAGAGCTTTCTTTCCTTGTCCAACTTACCTTACATAAAGCATCAATACGCACTTTGTATGTGACAACATTAGGGCATATGTCTCTGTTGGACATTTCATAGAAAAGCTTCCTCGCCTCATCCAACTTGCCTTCCTTACATAAGCCATTAATAAGTGCACTGTAGGTGACAACATCAGTGGATATGTTTCCGTTGGACATTTCATGGAAGAGCTAAACATATGCATCACTAAGTGTATATCCCAACCAAGATGGCATAGGCATATGTGGGGATCATACACTCCCTTTGATTCAACTAATATAATTCACCTTCAACAAGTTCATTATTCTACATGATTTTGCTTCCTAGTTAGCTTTGTCATTATTCTACCACATAGCATGATAGAAGCATAATTTTCAAAAAATCTTGGCAATTTAAGGGTTCATGTGCTAAATGTTTACACAAAAGGTTTTTTAGCTTAAAGATTCCAACAAAGCAAGAAGAGAAACACTATATTCCTTTAAGTCCTCAAGTTTGATTTTTTTTTTTGCTAAAGAAGGAAGTGTGTTTGCCTCATTTCCATTAAATTATTTGTAAAGTCATCTTACCCAAAAATTCTAACTTTGTTGCTGCCTCCTGTTCATTGAGATTTCTTTCATGAACCAGGACTTTAACAACCACAAGGAGACCACCTGCAAAAACAACCTTATAGACAGGTCCATATCTTCATTCTTCTAGCAATGTTTCTTTTTTGAAATGAGAAGTCACATTCAATAAATCAACAAACCTAGTATTCAAAATGGGTTTCTCAAACATCACAATTGGAACTGAGTTAGAAAGCTTCACATGTGCAACCCATTTAAATGAATCTTTGTACAGTCTCAACCTTCAATTCTTCTCTTGATTCTCTATTCCCAACTCTGCCTTGAGCTCTCAATCAATCCTTCAAAAAGGTCTGCAATAATTTCTACACTCAGTTATGCAATAAGTTCTTCAACAAGATCAACAATCAATGATCTCTATGAGAGCTTCTTTAGTTCTGCGCACTAGGTTTTCTACATGGTCTTCTTCAATACTGATTTTTTCACAAAGGTCTCCTTCAGATTTCCAGGTATGAAAGTCTTATTCAGATTCTCAGACTACAGATCTTATTTTGGAGCAACTTCAACCAACAATTGATCACTGAACTTTTGATTTATTAAAATTGTTTATTTTATTGGGGTCTCTATCTACTATTTCATGATTTGATGGCATGTTTTCTAGTTGGATATTGTCTTCCAAATCTTCCATGACCTCCTCCTAAGGATGGGAACTATAACTTGGACCAAATATGGAAGGATTAAATGTATTTGCAAGTCTCTTAGTTGCTTTCCCCAACTTCTCATAATCCCCAAGTTCTATCGAACTGTTTCTCCATGCTTTTTGGAAAGCGTCTTTTGAATGTCTGAGACTAGTTTCAATGTCTAGTATTTATCTTTAATTGAGATAATGGATTTCAAGAGGGAGAGAAACAAGATCAAATTGCCACTTCTTCACATACTCAAAATGAATTTGCATTTTCTTGTATTATATTTTCCATTCCGATGTCTAGTTATGAAGGGTGTGCATATCCTAAAACTTCCATTGGAGATGTTGGGCTCACTTGTAAATACTAAAAATATATTTGTAATGGATTTAAGTTTTTAACTCATTGTAAATTTCTAGTGCATACTTAATCAACTCTGAGATACCATATTGATTTTCTTTATAATACTCGACCTAATTATTTAAAAGCTCTACTAGTTCTTTGTATCATTTTAACTTTTCAACCATACTACTGACACTTTCTACATTGGCCTCAATAAAATCCAATAGATACAATGATAAAGCCATATGATCTACTTCTTTAGTGTCCATCATAGTAGCTTTTGTAGTAAGCACTAGATCTTGGTCAAAATTAAGATTTGTCCTTTTATGCATTTTCCTTACTATCAACTTTCTTTTCTTGTTGAAAGAGAACAAGGCTAGGTTTGAGACCTCAGTAGTGGGAACAGGGGGTTGGTGTATCTCCTCTTGTAATTAGAATAGTTGATAATATAGAAAATCTTGTATAAGTATGCACTTGTTCCAATGGTTATGTCCTTTCTGGATTGATATCCCATTTATCTTCTTCACCCTTATTCCTTTGCTCTTTCTCAGGTACTTTTATCTTCTCATATTCTAAATATGTCTTATATTGCTTTTTCTTCTCTTCCTCAACTGCTAAATTATTTGCTTCTTCTTTCTCAAATGATTTTCTCTTTTGTTTCTTCTTTAGCATCAACATGGCTTTGGCTTCATCTCCTATCGTTTTATTTTCAGCTTCTACCTTAGTTTATATCCTTGTTTTCTTTTCCTAAACTTCTAAACCGATTCTATTTCATCTTTAGCCTTTTGTTAGCTTCTATTGTTTCTTGTTGTTTTAATTTATTATTTTCCTATGCACACCTTTTCCTTTGCCTCTATTATAGCTTGAGCTTTAGTGATAGATTTTAGTTTCGTTGTTATTTCTTCACCAACTTTTTTCTTTATCTCCTCCTCTACTTCCCTTTTATCTACTCATGTTTGCTCCTATCAAATTTGTTGTTGTAAATGTAACTTCGAAAGATATTCATTTGTATTTTATTATATTTTACTTATACCTCCGACGGAGATGTTTTTCCTCCGTTCGGGGATTTGAAGTTCGAATACTTGTAACTTAGAAGGTCAATGTTGTAAAGAAATTAAACTACCATATTAAGGAATTTGGTATGCATGAATCAATATTAACATATGCAATTGTTTTACCATTTTTTACACTTTTGTAGGAAATTGACCAAGAAAAGTTGCAGGGAAAGGTCATTGATTTATCTCATCTTGCACGCCTACATGGTGTCTTGCTCTAGATACATTCTACATGACTATAAGTCTACATACCAAGAAAAAAAGAAATAGAGAATCATTGAATCTGTGATAGAGGGTGACAGAAGTTGTAATTCCAACTTAGAGTGTATTATGAGATGAAGGAATTTCCCCTAAAACCACAAGCATTCCCAAGTCCTGTCTCATTCCACCACAAAAATAGTCACAACTTTCAACATTTGAGCAATTACCCATGCCAATAGACCATGCATGACAGTTGCATTTGCCCCTACCCTTCCCAAAATAGGGCTAATCCTCTCCTTCTCCATCGATGTGGTGGTGTTAAATAGATCCATTCCTACGCAAATACTTTTTGCTCCCCCTCCCACTCCCCACTATTGTAACACACCAATACTATCCTTCACTAGCTCTGCCTTCCTTGGCAGGTTGTATCCATCCTGTAGCATTGCCACCAATCTATTCGTTGTTATTCTAAGGATATAACAACCCCTCTCTCTAGCAATTATTATTCTTTGTAAAACCCGTGTTAATGCTACCACAAATGTGGTGAATGGTGTACAAGCAATACAGGAACGGAAAAATGCCCAGCTGCTTCTTGTCCTCTTATTTTTAAAAACTGAAACCACTGATAGTGATGTTATATTTTGATTGGATTGTGAACTTGAAGGCCAATTGTAGAGTGGTTTTAATTGCAACCTGAATAAATTCCCAATGTTAGAGCTACCAGCCTAGAATGTATCCAACAATAACGGTTGCTGTTGAGTAGTGTGAGCGTGGATTCTGAGAGTGTGAGAAATTCCCATTGAGAAAACAATGGTTTCAATGGACACAGATGCAAATTTGATGACATTAAAAACAATAATAAGGTTTGTACTTCCCCCTATAGATGGAAATGGTAGTGGAAACGGACTATATTGGCACACATTTTTTTATTAACTAAAACGTATTGCTCTTGTTGGCACCATTTGTCGCTTGTTGAGATTGTGAGTTCTTGTTAATGGAATAAGAAGACTAAATGAATAAAGCACTGTTCAAGCTGGCAGAGAACAAGGCCAGTTTGCCAATTGGCCTACAACAGTTCATAAGATGTTAAATCAACTTAAAAGCATCCTAGCTCATGAAGAATTGAATTCATCCATGATAAAGCTCAATGAAATCCTACGAACACTTTAGGTGAAATCAACAGTGATATGCATTAATGACATGGAAAGGACCTCCATACTTCTATGCTCTTAGGCTTGAATAACATAACCTGGCATTCTGGATATGTCTTTTGTGTTTCTGATACTTTATCTTGTCTCTTATTTATTCAGAGGGTCTGTACTACTTTTTCAATATTCATTACTAGAAGTCACAAATCTTGGCTTACGTTTTTTATGTAAGGTGAACATTAATCAAGGATATACATAGTAAAATCAATCAAATAAAAAGATTATGTTACCAATAGCATGTAAGGAAGCTATACCGAGTTAAGACAGGTAAAGATAAGAAATGGTCATTTTGGTGTGGAAACTTTTCATAGAAGCTTGTTTTGCAAACAATATTTTGTGGTACTTCATATCTACCTCTTGATCAGGCTTGTTTATGGAAATCTAGTTTTTCCACCAAAACAAAATGTGTAAACAAGAAATGCAGTCATCTTACAGGTGCAGTTTACAATTTGCCAATAAGAAGAATAGGTGACTATGGGAGGTTCCAGGTTGATAAACACTAGAAATCCAACTAAAATGGAACAAAGATACAGGAGTAGTAATATTTGTGCATCAAAAGCTTGTATATCAAAAATTCTTTGAAGTACAAAGAGTAACGATCCTCGAGTACTTCCACACCACCACGAATGACAATAATGTCCCATACCTCTACCATAGAGGTTGCCTGAGGTCAAACTCGATTGAGCTACAGTAAGTGTTCACTTCGGGAGATATGGGTCCCCTTCATATCCATTGAAACTCCAACAATTTCCTTGTTTCCTTTACCTTCCAATCCCATTGAATTGTCTAGCTCTAGAGATCCTAACCTCCTTCAATTATTTAGCTTGTATATTCTTCACATGAAAGGTTCCCTTCTGAAATGATGTTCTTTGCTAGAGAAGGATGGAATGATTGTGTTTTACTTATGAATCCTAAGACTGAAGGCACATCATTAGTGGTCCCTGGGGTCTTTGAATATTACATAAGGCCACCCTCCTCCAACAAAGGTTCCTTAGAATTTATGCTCAAAGGTTCTCCTTCCATTGGATTAATCATCTTCTTCGTACTCAAGCCATCTAAATACGAAAATCCATCATATTTTCTCCTCCAAACCTACTTGCTAAAGGTCCTATTACAATGTTCCACCTTTTTACTACAAGCATGGAAATGGGAACATTGATAGGGGAGGCTGGATTAATCCAACTACTGAAAATAGATCGCGTTCCTCACCTTTATTTCAATACAATCTTCCAGACCCTCCGATAGATCCAACTATACTACTACCTTAGCAATAGTTTGAAGGGAGAAATATTTATATGAGGGATCCATTAATACTGCATGCCCTAAACAATTCCCCAAATCCATCAAAAAATTATCATGCCATAGTTCAATAGGTAGTCCAAGGACTTTCACCCATATCATAATTTTGTGTTGAAATTTGGTTGAGCTTTGATCTTTATTTCTTTTAGATGCAGCGACTTGAAGTAATGAGACAATTTACTCCATGAAAGTCATGCAACCATAACACAAGATATACCCTAGGGAAAATCCTCAAAATTATGTGAACAAAAACCCCAGCAATTCTTCTCAGTATAATATAATGGATAGCAGAAAATGCTTTCTTTTACAACATAGCAGATTGCTTTCGGAAGATAAGAGATCACCAAACTTCTTGGTGAAGATACAGAAGCAAGATAGAAGAGAGTTCAATCGGATGTGTGCCCAACACAACAATAACAAGCACGAACAATACCCTACACAAAGAGAAGCGTCTTGCCTTCAATGGAGAAGAGAAATTACTACACATTGGATTCAACAATCCTATATATCATATTTATACATTATTCTCTTCTATTTTTAACTTCTAACTTCAGGATAAACACGCCCTCAAACTGGATGTATTAATCTTGCATGGAGTGGTGCACCCCACTTCTCATGCAGTGCTACATCTCACTGAACTGTCACTTAGGATGAACCTGTATCTTAACTGAAAGCTTTCCCACTTAGTTAGGTGGCTAACTTAAGTGTCGACATGCAAGTGTCACAAATCACATGTCATATTTTAGTTTAACATAAGTGTCGTTATGCAATAACACTTAGTTAACTAGATCTTCTTTGTTGTCACTTAGTTAAATCTCTTTAATTGAAGTGTCGTCTTTTAGTTTAACTAAAGTGAAAATACTTTAGTTAACTAGCCCCTTTTATTTAACACCTATTAATTGAAATCATGCTGATTGATTTACTTGAAGTGACCATTGTGAGTTCTTTAGTTAACTGAGACATATCTTTAACTAATGCTTTAACTGAAGCATTGATACTTACTGAAGCTTTATAACTGAAGCTTTAATAATTCGAGTTCTCTTTAATTAGTTGAAGTGTCTGCATGGGCAATTTTGAATTCTCTTGATCTCTATGCTTTATCTTTTATTTTTTTATCTCTTACTACATGGTCAATATGTGCTAACTTCAATTATCCATCACATTACATTATACTAAGAAGAATTATTGGATGTTGTGATCATATTTTATTATTCCGGACCAAATGATCATATGCTAAAGTAATTCACTTTAGAGGTGATCAATCTCTAAAGGAGACTTAATAGCAATCTGGTGATCATGGTTAATAATATATCACACAACAATAAATGTTTTTAACAAGTAAAGCATGACCTTTATACGGAAGGTCCACCTCTATACGAGAGGTCCATCTCATGGATACCTTTATACGGAAGGTTCACCTCTATATGGGAGGTCCATCTCATGGATACCTTTATACAGAAGGTTCACATGATAATCATGACTTGATACACACAAGTTCGGAGCCTTGTCCAACAAGACTTTACAACATCATTACTTTGATCAATTACCTCTATATGGGAGGAATAACCTTTACATGGAAGGCAATCAAAGAGCTCACCTCTATATAAGAGGATCAATCTTTGATATACAATATTGGTTTGGAGAATGTCTCCTGTTGCTGTATATTTAACACTCCCTCTCAGTGAGGGAGGCATTCTCTGCCATACCGAGCTTGTCTCAGAAGTACTTGAACTTCATCACTGATAGAGGATTTGTTAACACATGTGCAATCTACTCATCAGTAACAATGTACTAAAATTTCACTATACCTTTTTGGACCATGTCTCAGATGAAGTGATACTTCATTTCAATATTCTTTGACTTGTCATGAAAGACTGGGTTTTCAGAAAGCTTGATCCAACTCTGATTGTCACACCTAATAATGGTAGGCTCAAGATTTTAACCTAACAACCTTGCAAGTAGCTTAAAAGTTCAATTCTCATGACTTTTAGGGGGGGCTCCAACAAACCACCTCCAAAAGCTCAATTCTCATGACATTTAAGGGGGGTGCCAAAAAACCGTCTCCAAAAGTTCAATTCTCAAGAGTTTTAAGGGGGGTTCCAAAAAAAACGGCCTCCAAAAGTTCAATTCTCATGACTTTTAGTGGGAGTTTTGACAAACCGCCCCCACAAGTTATGAGAATTGGGATTTTAGGGGGGAGTTTCAAACAACCGCCTCAAAAAGTTCAATTATCATGACTTTTAAGGGGAGTTCCAACAAAACTGCCTCCAAAAGTTCAATTCTCATGACTTTTAGGGGGGGTTTTGACAAACCGCCCCCAAAAGTTATGAGAATTGGGATTTTAGGGGGGTTTTCCAAAAACCGCCCCCAAAAGTTCAATTCTCATGACTTTTAAGGGGGTTTCCAAAAAAACCGTCTCCAAAAGTTGAATTCTCATGACTTTTAGGGGGGGTTTTGACAAACCACCCCCAAAAGTTATGAGAATTGGGCTTTTAGGGGGGGTTTTCCAAAAACTGCCCCCAAAAGTCAAATTTCAGGACTTTTGGGGGCGGATTTAAAAAAACCGCCGCCAAAAGTCCAATTTCCATGACTTTTAGGGGTGGTTTTAAAAGACCGCCTCCAAAGGTCTGAAAAAACTTTATGGGGGGGTTTTATCAAGACCCCCGCAAGCCAAAACCGCCCCTAAAGGGATATTTTGTTGTAGTGACTGGGCTATCTCTGAATTCTGCTTGTCATAGGAATTTCTACAGAGATAGCCCTTTTTCATGTTGGATGTAGGCCCACCACCTGTAGGTCTTGATCATCACTGGCCATACTGTGGATCCCATGACTTATTATGTGCGTCAACAAAACCTAGCTCAGACTATAGGATCTTTTACATGTTGACTGTCACAAAACCTTAGAAGAGTGTCTTGCAACCTGCAAGAACTCTAAAGAGAATCCTAGCTTAGACTATAGGATCTCCAGGACTGATTACATGTGACCCTCCACCACAAAACCTCGAAAGAGTATCCTAGCTCAGACTATAGGATCTCCCAGTATCTTTTCTATGTGGTTCAGCAAAACCTTAAAAGAGTGTCATGCAACCTGCAAGAACTCTAAAAAGAATCCTAGCTCAGACTATAGGATCTCTAGGACTACTTACATGCCTCTCTAGTAGCAAAACCTCGAAAGAGTATCCTAGCTCAAACTATAGGATCTCCCAGGATCTTTTCTATGCTACCTGTAGCAAAACCTCGAAAGAGCATCCTAGAATAGACTATAGGATCTCCCAGGATCTTTTCTATGCTACCTACACAACCTGTCCATGGCCACGAAGTATCAACCTGATACTCATCATAAATCATCCTGATGTATATGATCACCCTGATCATCATCATAGCATCGTCCTGATGCATATCATCCAGAGTATCATCCTGATACTCATCACACATGATCATCCCGATCACACATGATCATCTTGATCACACATGATCATCCCGATCACACATGATCATCCTGGTCATCGTCACTGCATCGTCCTAATGCATTTCATCCAGAGCATCGTCCTGATACTCATCATCCATGATCAACCTGATCCTACAATGCATCCACCTGATGCATATCATCATACATGATCCACCTGATCATACAATGCATCCACTTGATGCATATCAACATACATGATCAAACTGATCATATAATGCATCTACTTGATGCATATCATCATACATGATCCACCTGATCATGCAATGCATCCACCTAATGCATATCAACACATATGATCCACCTAATCATACAAATCATCCACCTGATGCATATACATATACATGATCCAACTGATCATACAAAGCATCCAACTGATGCAAATCCAAAGCAGTAACTAGAGCATCATCCTGATGCCCATCATATAGTGCTTACATCCATAGCCATAGGAAGGATCCACCTCTCACCATGCTTGGAATGGATTCTGCAAATGTGTCCCATCACTTCTTCCTCGAAGTATCTTCAATCTGAAGAACACCAAGCCTTTCTCTGAAGTACTCAAACTTCACTCTAGCTAGTGGTTTCGTCAACACATATGCAACCTGCTCATCCGTCGCAACATACATGAGCTTCATTGCTCCTCTCTGCACCATATCCATGATATAGTGATATTTTATTTCAATGTGCTTCGACCTGTCATGGAACACCGGGTTCTCAGACAACTTCACACAACTCTGGTCGTCACAAAAGATACCAGTAGCATCCAACGAGAGATCAAATAACTTAGACAGTAGCTTCCTCATCCATACTGCCTCACAACTATCCGAACAATCTGCAACATACTCTGCTTCGACTGTACTCAATGCTACGCAGGACTGCTTCCTGCTAAACCAAGAGATCACACCTGATCCCACATTGAAGCAGCACCCAGAAGTGCTCTTCCTATCTATAGCACTGCCTGCCCAATCTGAATCAACATAACCCTGTAGGTTAAACTTTTGATTCACATCATACTTGAGCCCATAATCAATCGTACCCTTCAGGTACCTCAAAATATGCTTTATAGCAACCAGGTGAACACTTCTCAGATCCGTCAAGAAATGGCTCAATGTGTTCACTGCAAAGGAAATATATGGTCTCATGTTCATCAGGTACATCAAGGACACAATCATCTGACAATACACATTGACATCAATCGGCTCAGATGAAGCATCACACCAAAGCTTCAGGTTCGATGCCATAGGTGTGGCCATGGCCTTGTAGTCCATCATCACGAACCTCTTCAAGATCTCTACTGCATACTTCCCTTGTCCATGGAAGATCCCATCTGCACTCTGCCACACCTCCATGCCTAGAAAATAGTGCATCATCCCCAAGTCCTTCATCTCGAGATCGGTAACAAGCTTCCTCTTCATGTCGGCAATCAATCTATCCTCACCTGTAACAAATAGGTCATCCACATACAAAAGTAGTATCACTAGATTTCCTTCCTCAACCTTGTAGTAAAGGTTGGAATCTGCTTTACTCTTGGTAAATCCCAAACTGGATAGGAAACTGCCCATCCTACCATACCAAGTCCTAGGAGCTTACTTCAAGCCATATAAGGCTTTCCTCAACCTACACACATATGACTCCCTGTCATGTGTCTCAAAACCGAGTGGCTGTTCCACATACACTTCCTCTTCGACTACACCATTCAAGAATGTTGTCTTGACATCCATCTAGTGTATCTTCCATTTCATCACTGCAGCCAAAGAAAGTACTGTTCTGATGGAAGTGTATCTGGCTATAGGAGCAAAAGTCTCTTCATAATCTATTCCCTCTTTTTGGGAGAAGCCACGAGCTACAAGCCTTGCCTTGTATTTCTCTATGCTACCATCTGCAGCATGCTTGATCTTATAGATCCACTTGGAAGTCACAACAGACTTCCCTTTAGGTCTTGGGACCACACCCCAAACATCATTCTTCTTGATCAATTGGTATTCCTCTACCATGGCATCCTTCCATTCTTTCTTTTATGTTGCTTCTTCATAACTGGAAGGTTCTTTGTTCATAATGTCACAGAGCAAGGCAACATAACTAGTGTGTGACCTTGTCCTTTTTCTTTCTTTGTGTTCCTCTTCTGGAATACCATACCTTTCTGCATTTTGGATGAGCTCTCTCGCCCATGCAGGTTTCCTCTTGTGAGATTTCTTCTCATGAGATGGGTCTATAGGTTGTTGTGGATCTTATATTTCACAATCTTCTTCTGGAATTGCTTCATTCATAGTGGTGTCTTGAAATATGGTTACCTTTGGTTCTTCATTGTCTTCAATAGGTGTCTTCCTTGATTTGATGTATGCTTAGTTTTCATCAAATGTTACATCCTTGCTGATGTCAATCTTCTAGAACCCTGGATAGTATATTTTGTAAGCCTTCGAGCTTTCACTGTAACCCACAAAGATGCCCTTCTTTCTTGAAGGATCTAGCTTTGTCCTATTTTCTTTTGGAATGTGTGTGTATACTGGATATCCAAATATCCTGAGATGGATAACTTCAAGTTTCTTACCAGAGAAGACTTCTTCTGGTGTCTTGTTGTCAAGTATCTTGTGAGGTTTTCTGTTCTACACATATATAGCTGTCCTAGCTTCTTTTGCCCATAGGTGCATAGGAAGAGCTTATGAAACATTGCCCGTGCTGCTTCCATGATAGTCCTATTCTTCCTTTATGCAACTCCATTTTGTTGTGGATTGTAAGGAGCAGTAAACTCCCTCTTAATCCCTGAATCACTACATAAATTCTTGAAATCACTTGAAGTGAATTCTCCACCATTGTCGAATATGAAAGTCTTAATATTCTTATCTGTTTGATTTTCTATCAAGGCTTTGAATTCCTTGAACTTGTCAAACACTTCATCTTTATTCTTCAAGAAGTAAACCCAAGTCTTCCTAGAGAAATCATCAATGAAAGAAACATAGTACACATACCCACTCAGAGAACTGGATGACATTGGACCGCATACATCGGAGTGGATAATCTCCAAGATTCCCTTTGCTTTGCTTTCACTGCTTGGAAATGCCTTCTTTGTTTTCTTTCCTTTTGCACATCCTTTGCAAACACCTTCATGTTTAGACTGGATTTCAGGAATACCTTCTACATCTTTGCTTGCAAGTGGAAATGATCTATAGTGCACATGTGCAAGCCTTCTATTCCAAACTTCACTTGGCTCCATGGATTCATGTAACATGGCATGTTCAGGTTGTCCCTTCAATTTGTACAATCCTCCCTCTTGTTCTCCAATCACCACTGCATCATCTATGGTCTTACCTTTTGGCCACATGAGTACTTGGCCATCCACAAATGCAACTCTAATACCTTTTGCATCTAAAGATGATATGGATAGGAGATTCTTCTTGAGCCCAGGTACATATAGAATATCTTTCATCTTCAAAGACTTCCCAGAGTCTAGTTTGTAGGAGGCTTCACCACTTCCTTTGATAGGGTATTGATAGTCATCCCCAAGTTTCACTTTATGAGGTGACTCATGTTCAGATAGATCTACAAAGGATTCTTTGAACCTAGTCATGTGTTTGGAAGCCCCACTATCAATAATCCAATCATCACATCCATGGGAGATAGTACCTGTGAGAGCATAAATTAGAACATATTCATCTTCATTTGATGAGCCATCACTTTCTGCTCTAGCCTTCTTCTTGGGTGGTTCATCATCCTCAACAGCATGAGCATGATATCTCTTCTTGTTTCCCTTCTTCTTCTTGTTGAAGTTGTTGAAGTCTTTTCTTTTCTTTGGACATTCTGAAGCAAAGTGTCCTTTCTCATCACAATTGAAGCATCGAACATGAGAGAGATCCTTCTTCTTATGATGGAAATGAGAATGATTCTTATTATGAGATTTCTCCCTCTTGAACTTGCTTCCCTTGGTGTGAGTTGTGAGGGCTTGATCTTCATTCCCCATATTTTCTTCTCGGGCCACAAGCCTAGCGTATTCTTGTGAAAATTATTCCCATAGTCTACTGAAGGAGATCAGTTTCCTTCTTGCACAGATTCCTTGGATGAAGGAGTCCCATGACCTAGGTAGGCTATTCAATGTGGTCATCACAATTTCACCATTCTCCACTACTTCATCCACAGCTACAAGTTGTTCCTTGATTTGAGAGACCTTAGAAAAGTAGGATTGAATGGTCTCTCCATTCTAAAGATTTACCCCTTTCAATTGGTTCCACAGAGTCATCTTTCGATTTATGTTCTTTCCTTCAAATAATTTGGTCAAGGAGTCAAACATCTCCTTATGTGTCTTTAGGGAAGACACATGGGGTATGAGATGGTCCTTTATAGAATCAACAATGATTCTCTTAGCCTTGACCAAGCCCTTCTTGTGTAAGGCCTTAGCCTCATCTCCCTCTGGAACTGGAACCTCTTCTTTTATGTAGATGTCCAAATCATTTTCTTCTAGGATTAACCCAATCCTATACTTCCATGCTCGAAAGCTATCCGCTCCATCAAGCTTATCCTCAAGCTTGGTGTGGTGAGACATTTTAATGAGAAACTCAAATGGAAATAAAAGATTTAGGTCTTACCACTTGATTTGCTAAAAACTGGATCTGGAGCTGGATTAGGGTTTGTTAGAGAAACCCTAAAATTTCAAAATTTGAATTTCAAACATATGAAAGGATAGAAAGATACGCCTTGCTGAGCTGGTCAAGTTGATATACTCATAATTTGAAATCTGCAAATTTTCGCCCCTCAAAATTGCTTTTGAAACTTTCAGATTCACTAGACAGGACCCCGAACTAGGGTTTGATAAAGCCCACCCTTCTGCCCAACCAAAAAGTTTGATCCAAATCTCTAAGCTTCGATTTTCTTGAGGAGAATCCAGCCGTGGATTCATATTCAAAAAATCCCAACCTTTTTCCAAAACCCTAATTTTTAGGTCAAAACTGAAAAATGCTCAAAATTGAATTCTGTCTCGACAGAAAGATGCGCCCTTCCAAGGAGAGTCAATATAGCCTCTTTCCTTTGATGATCTGTGGAGAGAAACTTAAATATTAAGAATCCCTAGCTTCTGCAGCTGCACAATCCTTCTTCTTAGGCCAGCTCTGATACCATGTTAATTTTTCGATAATTTCATTCCATTATCATTCAGGATCACTAAGAGAATAACATGTACAACATATCAATCACAAACACAATAATGCAATCACACAAGAGACATAGAGTTTCACCGGGGAAAACCAAGAAGGTGAAAAACCCCGCAACTTCCTCAGAGATAAGATAAGCCCTAATACAAGATCACAAGGATCAAACCCAATAAGATGTCTCTATCAGATGCTCCTCCTCCTCCACTAGTGTGCCACTTTCTCTCTTAGCTATGTGAGCTTGAGAAGTGAGCGAATGAGATAAATGAGAGACACAACCTCTCTACTTATACACTGACTTGACCTGCCAATAATTCACTGGGGCCGACTTGATACTCAAGTCTAATAAGCCATCCACATGACCTAATTAGGGCTGACCCCACACTGGTGGTCTAATAGCCCATCAATACAAATGAAGACACTTACAATGTAACTTGCGACACTTACAAATACAAATGACGACACTTCCAATCAGAGGAATAATGCATCTCTGTGTGATATACAATAAAGTACAAATGTAATACATAGAAGAATATCTTACAAAGTTACAAATACATCAATAGAGGCCACCCTCTCCCATCCATGATTTTGGAATCTTTCATGTAGCCCATAGTTTAGAATACACCCATCCATGTTATTTGGTAGCCCATGGTTTTGTTCCATGGTATGGCTTCAAGTCACATTGTAATAATATTATATAAAGGGCTTTATGCATTCTTAATAAAGCAAGCTATTATTTTTGGCATCCTACCTTTCTCTTATTTTATTGAGTTATTGGTTCTCAGTTCCTTTCTTAGTATAGTTTGAGAGGTGGGGATCAAAGAACCGGCCCAACCTCTCAAACTATACTAAGAAAGGCACTAAGAACCAATAAATCAATAATAACTCAATAAAATAAGAGAAAGGTAGGATGCCAAAAGTAATAGCTTGATTTATTGAGAATGCATAAAGCCCTTATTATAATATTATTACAATTTGACTTGAAGCCATACCATGGAACAAAACCATGGGCTACCAAATACCATGGATGGGTGTATTCTAAACTATGGGTTGCATGAAAGATTCCAAAATCATGGATGGGAGAGGATGGCCTCTCCATTTAATGCACTTATGATGAATGGGAGAAGGTGACCTCTCCATTTAATTCTTTTATGACTTATACATCCGAATTTAGACCATATGCCCCCTAAAATTCGGATCAGCTGGCTATGAGGAAAATATGTTAATTGGGTAATTGGTCATTTATAGGTTCTCCCAGGGTAGTGGCCGAGAGGTTGGTGATGAGCTTGGCAAGGTCCAAGGATTTTTTTCTTTTAGCGATAACAAAATCCAGGTCGAATTCTTGAAGAATAACAATCCAATGTGAAAAATTACCATTAATGAGTTGGTGGCTAAGTATGTATTGCATTGGATTAGAGTCTGCTATCATTGTTATTTTGCATAGTAAGATGTAATGGCACAATTTCTATACTAGGACGATCACAACTAGTGCAAGATTCTCATCATGAGTGTAGTTGAGTGTTGGCAATGCTGAGACAATAACCTACACGATCTGCATTGACGAGTAGCATAGGCTTGATTGAGAACATGTGCTGGACTTTGAGAATGCTGAGGAGGAAATTGTTAATCTCAGAGTGGCAAGTTTGATTCTTCATGCTTAAATGATTATGAGATGATCACCATTGGTGGGGAAACTCTCGTTGTGATGATATTTATGGAAGTTGTTT
The DNA here is from genome assembly GCA_027924585.1 of Larix kaempferi. NCBI lineage: Eukaryota > Viridiplantae > Streptophyta > Pinopsida > Pinales > Pinaceae > Larix > Larix kaempferi. The sequence continues at coordinate 17,888,974 of BSBM01001334.1, read as the reverse complement.
CTTGTGGTTGAGGTGAAGGATTCTCAATGAAAGGTTGGGTGAGGAAAATGGTTTCCAAAGTGTCCCTAGATCAAGGGAGGTCGAGACAATTGTGTGTATAATGCTCAAACTGGGAGAAAATCGAACATGCATTATTGGTACGTAGTGAGTTAGACTTAGTTGTTGTGTTGGGTGAATACAAGGAGGAAGAGGTTCCCCTTTCTATCGTATGTTCCACATGCATCACACTAACAGGGGTATTAAACAGATTCCTGAGATCCGATAAGGTGGGGCATAGGTTGGTTGCATAGCCTTGTTCCCCGTATAGGGAACACCGTGGAGTGACCCTTGTTGCAGGAGTAGTGGTTTTCATTACTTGGGATTTTAATATTTGTTGTATTATTCCCTCGGCTTTAGGCTTGGCGACTGTCAATGATGGTTTAGGGAAAGGGTTTTGGCATGATGATGGATTTCAACTTCAGTTGTCTTATGCCCCCATTAGTGGGTTTGACAACAACTAGTGGTGGTTTAGTCACAGGTGTCATAGGATCGATGCTCGATACAAATGGCGTAATTGGACTAGAAGGAATAATATGGGGACAAAATCATAGTGGGATATTAGTTTTGAGGCCATTTCTAAGTAGGGTGCAGTGAAGTACCACACATGTATACCCAAATCGATCCTAGGTAGAGTCAGTTGAGCTATAAACAATGTCTCTTGCCCTCCCATGGGGGGGTACAAGAAGGGTATGTGAAAGATTGGAGGTACTAATGGACTCAATGTTTGCTCAATGCCATGACTCGCCAAAGGTGTTGATAATGATTCCGAGGCAGTGGTAGGTACATTTTTAGAGGTGAAAATGGTGCACATAATTCCATTGGTTGATGCAGGGATTTTAGATAGAGGGCCAGAATATACCCCTAGCAAGTTGGAGTCTTTGTATACTCTCGGGAAGATCTTAGCATAAGGGGGTTGACTTGTTTCACTTATAGTGGGTAGGAAATTGTTAGGGTTGGTGTTGGTATGAGGGTCATAGTAATTGAGCTGGTCGAGGGTGACTATATTCACATTAAATGGAAACATCATTATGCGGAAAACCGAAGAGGCAACCACCTTCATGGAATACATATAACTATGACCCAAAATATATTGCAGTCGAGTTGTGCATTGACTACTTCAATATCAATCATTACGATTTTTCCTATTAGCTCAATGGGGAGATTCTGGTACAAGATCCTAGGTTTTGATGGTCTTCCATCATATGCGCAAAGGGAAATAGATGAGTGAACTAAATCAAGTGAATCCAATTGTTTCCAAACATTAGATGACATGACTCATGTGGATGAACCTTCATCGATAATGCATCGATGAATCGTAATGTTTTTTACCATAAATGGAACTTGGAATGCAACTGATGAGAGTAGTCGTGGTTCACCTTTATCGAGGTCAAAGGTCATAAGGCACGAGTCTAAAGGGTCGACGATGCCAATTGAATTAATTAATGGCTTTCGTTGAATTGGGAAAGACGGTAGAACCTCTAACATGGACATGGAAGCTGATGACTGAGCCAATTCATCCATAATATTGTAGTTGTGGGTGACTTTCATATGAGGTTTATGGGGGGTGCACCTAAGTGGTACCTTTGGGATCCTTTGCATTTTTCACCACTTGGGAATGGTATTTGCAAAGGCCCCCCCGAAGGGGTAGGTACATCCTCCACTTGTGGAGGTTCAGGTCTGCCATAGCATTTGGCTCGAGTCTGTAGATTGATATATGTTGTGTTCATGTAGATGTTTTGCAAGGAGGCATAAACATGGGGGGAAGAGGATCCTGCTAATGAGTATATACCCCTTGATTGGAAAAGGGTTGTTGCAATACATCTAGTTGGGGTTGTGGAACATTGGGTTCCTAATGAGGATTCGATACTGTCTTGTTTTTTTCTTCCACCAATTGTTGACAGTGACGGAGGAGTGGACAATGGTGCATAGAGTGACCATACTCTCCACAAATTGAGAAGGAATAGTTGGTACTCAGTTTAGCGTTCTTTCCTTGTTTGGGTGGGTTATTATCCCTTGCATTCTAGTTACCCTGGTTATAGTTTTGTTGGGAAGGGGGGTTGCCCCTTTCCCCTGGTGTTGGTTTTGTTTCTTCTTACCTTTCTTCTTCCCTTGATTGTGATGATTTTGGGGATTTGTGGTGTTCAAATGCTCAAATTACTAGGCTTGTTGTGCAAAATAAGGTTGTACTAAATTGACTCCCATGTGTGGCATGGGGGCAGAACCATGAGGAAATGGAATTGGGTAATACAAATTATACCCCTAAGGTGGGAGATATGAGGTTTGCGCTCCATAAGATTTGGATGTAGGAGAAAATTGCACCATTTTGTATGGAGGTACTATTAATTCTTGGCTTGCATTGGAGTAGGTAGGACTGCAAGGTCCATATTGTAGATGACCAAACTAAGGATTTGATGCAGACACAAGGGGTTCCAAAATGAGAGGGATGGGTGGGTACTGCGGTGCCATATTGAATGGCATAGGAGTTAGAGGAGGGGGAACCTTTCCCTTTTGGGGAATGCACCTGATATTCCCATCGAATGAATGTGATGAACCCATAGGTGTGGGATCAAATGGTCGATGCCGAGGGGTATCAAGTAGGATGGTATACAAGTATCCTAATTGTGCATAAATGAGATCAAAATGTTGGGCCTTCATAATTGCCTCTTTCTCATTTTGGGGAAATGGGGTTACCACATATTTTGCTATCACAGGTTGGAGTGATTTGATGAACCAAGATGACAAGAACTAAGATTGAATTTCAATCTTGCACAATGTGCACCTTCTATGCCACTCATGGATGTGGTCTGCTATGTGGGTAGAAGTGTTATGAAGAAACTCTATAAGAATTTCAAGACCTGAATCATGGCATATTGATAATTTGAAGTATGTGAGAAACATAGTGGCTATCATCCCAAAGGAGGCATGGGTTTCCCCTAGTAGGTTCACATACCACTTTGTCGTCATTCCTGATAGTTGGATTGAAAGAATGATTGACTAGTGAATGTATAAAAGAGTTATTTATATTGGTGATGGGGCTATGTCCCTAAAGAGTTTCGAAACCCTTCCCAATGACAATATTTGAATTCATCAATTGCACTCATAATTGCTCCTTGATCATATGCTAAGTTTGGCCACCAAGATACCTATGTCAAGTGTGGATAAGTGGTTCTGCTTGGGCGGTATAATGTCGTCTCCACAAAACGTTGAGTGACTCTTTGGGGAGAGCAAGGAAGCTATACCTTGGCTTTCACATCCTTGGCCACCATGCCTTATTATTCTGGTTGTCTTTTTACACCCATTGATAATGATATGTTTCAAAAACATAATGAAAGTAGATTGGTGAGAATTAATGGATGCCTAGACCAATCAATCCTAACCAAACTATAATTTTTATTATGAACTCCTATGGAGGTATTTAGTTGGTTGAAAATTACAAGTTTTTATTTTAAGGTTTCAAATTCACTTACAGAGTGTAAGAGAGGTATGTCACAATCCTACTTTTTTTTTATCCATCAAGATCCCATGAGGTGTGAGATGGAGAGCATACTCAAAGTAAGAGAGTCTTTAGGTCTCTTAGTGTGTGATAGTGGAGACACATGTGTGTAATAATCAAATGATATTGTTGGTTGAAACTAACTAAATATATCAAAGTAAATGTAAATGTAGTTTCTACTTCAACTCAAAAGATGTTGAAGGTGCTTCCAACTAACAATTTTGATCAACAATGCTTATGAAATTGAAAAGTGTGCAATGGAGGTATTTCACACTTCTCTCCTTCTTCTAATTCACCAAGATCACATAAAATGTGAGGTGAAGAACATACTTTGGGATATTAAAGTCTTTATGTCCTTACTTGTGTGAAAAAATGGATTTACACTACTTTGCCTAAAACATGAGACATAAGCAAATAACAAGCATGAAGTCTTCAATACTAGTGATGACTAGGAGGCCCATTGAAAGCACCAAAGTCTTTTACCTAAGTAAATTTCAAGAGAAGACCTCTTTACTTTCTAATCTTGGGATAACTAAGCTAATTATAACTAAATAAAAACCTAACTATTGCAAGTTAATTTAATTATGGTTCATTAGTGAACAGTCATTATGATTGCGAGAGTTGTGGAAAACTGATAAAAAGAAAAATAAAAGATAGTATTGCAGGTTTCCCCAATATTGATGCGCTAGTAGTGCAATTTCAACATAGCAGAGCTATGCTAGTGGAGAGAAGATTATTGGACAAAAGAAAGTAGGAGGAACTGCACGTAGTGCGACTGTTAAAGAAAAATCCGCATGGGTAGCACTCTCGGGGTTCCAATATCCGTGTTACTATGTAAACAACAATTACAACCAAGAGGAGGTTGAATTCTAGAAATGAAGGTTATGGACCTGATCTCCTACAAAAGACAAGAACCCATAATTAGCTATTTAGCAAATAACAACCTAGTTAAAGAGAAATGGAAAAAATTGAAGTGGAGTCGCCATAAATACTGTTGTGGAAAAATTAGCACAAAGATGTGCAACACTTCCCACCTGGGGGTGAAGACTTTAAGGTTATCAACAAGGTCCAATATTATGTTAATAAAGAAAATATGAATGATTCCAAATTAATCCTTCAAGCTCTTGTTATAAAAACAAATAAAAATAAAACAAAAACTTTAAAATAACTTGAAACAAAGAAAATGGAGTGAGAATATGCAAAACACAACAAGATAGAACCAATTTAGATTTCCCAATGGTCAATCTTCTTACATGTAGTGTCACTTAGGAGGTGTGGGCTTCAAGGGAATCCCACAATCTACCTTAGGGAGGTCCTTTTTTTCACACTAAATGCTAAATAACTTGAAAGAAAAAATGGGAGAAACACTTGTCCCTTGGAGGAAGGCAAAAAGGGAGCTTTAGGAATGATACTAGGTGTGGGAAGAGGTGGAATAAATTCCAACACAATTACAATAGCATAACCTTTCTCTAAATTATCTCTCTTTAGATGCATGCCCATGGATTCCTTTTATAGGATAACAGGTGGCCAAGAAACAACTAGATCCAAATGTGGACTCATTAACTCCATGATCTATCTCCAAAGTACACAAAGGGGAGCCATTTAATGAGCCCAATTACATGAGAAACCAAATTTGATCTCTTGGAGGTGATGGAGCTTTGATGAGCCTTCAATGTGCACTGGTTGGTTGTGGTCCTGTTGTTTTTTATAGTTGTGCATATTTTGAAGGAAAATATGTGCTAGGCTAGTGCAGGAACAGGACTGATAACATGCATTGTAGCATGGGCTATTATGGTTGTGACCATGCTACCTCTTCTTTTGAATGTTTTTGGCATTTTTGGACTCATGCTGCATTTTGGATCTAATGAGGATGTCTTTGGTGGGATGCATTTTATATGTCGATGATGAATTACTACATGATTAGCCAAAATGTCACATGCGTGTGAAATTTAGCAATTAACAATTGTATCTGACATGAAGGAATGATAGAAGAATGTGATAGCTCTCACTATTTATATGCAATATTGAGACTATCCAAGTGGCACCAAGGTTGATATGAACTAGCCACTTGGAATATATGGGGTCATACACAGTTTTTCTAAGGAGAGTTGAATAAGTGGAACACTTGGGGTTGGACACCTTTTCCCTTCTAATCATAGGCTTAGGATAATCACTCTCCCCCGTGTGGAATGATAGCCCCCATCTCTTCTTCATCCTTCTTGGTTTGCAGTAGTCATGTGTTATATTAAATATAAAACGTACATAATTACATTACTTTGGTCACAGTGGACCATTTGTGTTTGGATTCTAGCCATTTCCATCATAATTACATAATTACAATTTGGGGTGAAAAATGGGGTATTGCATTCCCCTCCCCCTTAATTTATGCACATCCCTTGGTCCATCATCCACACTATATATATAATTACAGAGTTTAACATGTCTTTAGACATGTACAATATCCTGTAGCACAACATCCTTTAGTTTTCAAAGTTGCTTACTCAAGAATGTTTGTCATTGTGCTTTTGGTCCTTGTACTTTAGTATAGTTGTTGGATATCTCATCCACATGTACCTATATAAATCATTAAGATGAAGTATGCATATTAAAATCCTTCTTATCAGATAATCATAAATTCCACAGTAATTTTCCAATAACGAAATGTAAGAACATATACTCATTTTATTAAATAAGTATGGAAATCTCTATCTAATACTTATCTGCATGCATATTTATTTTCTCTCACAAGATTCCACATGAAATATTTCAACTCGTTGCTCCACTTGACATGCCCTCTATGAATGTCCCAACCCATAACACTCCTCCCCCATCATCTTGTACAACACAAGGAATGGGGATCACTTTTTTGAGTTAATAGTCCCTCGAGCTCCCTTATCCGAGTTAATAGTCCCTTGAGCTCCCTTCTCTAAGTTAACAGTCCCTCGGTTTTGTTACCTCGATTCCATTCCAATGATTCAACATAGGTCGGCTAGGGAATCTCCATGATATGAATCTAAATATTTTGAATCACTCATAGCAGATTCATTAAAGTTTCCTCTTCTTTGCAATCACTCATCCTCTCGGCTGAGGCATCCCCTCCTCTGAGATAATAGTACCATGGGAAACCCATCATTCACCAAGTCTTTCTTCCACAAGAAGAGTACAACTTTAGGGTCCTCATGTCCATGCAGTATCCTTCTCCCTGATATTTCCAACTTACAATTGCCACCATGGATCATAATAAATAGATTCACCATCCACCTATGTCATAAACATAAGCGTACATGTATTATGAATCAAACTCTTATATATCAAACAATATTGGAAATTATTATCTTCACAATTAAATTCCTAATAAGAACATGGGTTCCACACATAATACTTAGCTTTCAATGGCAAGAGCAATAATCCATGTCTTTGTTACGGATCATTTTTACTACCATATCCAAGACATTTTTGTTTGTTTGTTTTTGTTTACACAACTTTGTTCTCTTGATAGAGCATTCTTGTAGTCCATCCAATGTGACTACTTTTTCATGTATTTCTTTCACTACATTCATAACAACTCCGATTCATGACATTATTGTTTAGCTCTTGCATTCCATAGCTTATGGTCTTCTAGCAATGTGTCCTCAAAAATCAGACTTTTAATTAACTACGAGGTCCTTCTAATAATGTTTTGTCCTTTGCATATGGTAGTATTCATTCTTCATTATGTTCTTATACTCGCTTCCATTTCCAGGACAACTCTACCTACAATTTATTCTCTTATCAAAAAATTTAAAATCAGCCAAACAGCAATGAGTATTCATTCATATACTCATTTCATTGCAACATTCATAAGATCCCATTAAATAATCTCACTATTATGATACCAATAATTCAATCATTTTCAACTATTAACGTATTAAATGCAACAAAATATAATTCCATATATGTATTTTCAGCACATCAAACATTTCACAATACAATCAACACATGTGCCAACATGCACATTCACATATTCTACTTATTCTTATTCACTCAATGCATCCTTTCATTGATTCAAGAATACCATAATGCTAACACTTATGATATTCCATGTCATGTTGAAGGATTCAAACAACCCTTGACACATAATCCATCCACCTCACAATTACTTGCTTGATCATTTGGATACCCTCCTCTTCATTCCAAACACCACACTAAGAATATACTTCTTTAGTGCTCTTCAGTGTTGGCAAATAGATTGAAATCCAAGACATTAATTACAAGTAAGGAAATTTTGGATACTTATGTGGTTCTATAGCCTTCCCAGTTTCAACTACACACACCCTTAGATATGGTTGTTTCACATGACATCTATTTCCAAGCATGAGTGTAATACTCATTTCCAACGGTTGCAGCTAGGGTTTTCACCCTAGATTGTGCAAATGAGCACCTACTAAGGATTATGGAATCCTTAGCAGCAGTTCAAAAAAATGGTAAAAACTAGAAGTAAATAACAACAAATAGTAAAACTAAACATGTGCATGGTACATATAAAAAACTAAATCTAACATGAAAGTAAATAAATGAGAAACATCCATATAAGAACATAGTAAAAAATGGTTTTCACTCTTCTTTATAACAGCAAACAGGGGTTTACATGGACTTGTTACCTCAAAGGTGAGGTTAATGGAGCGTTTGCAGCTGTATGAAGGGGGGTGCTCCAATGCTCCAAAGTCTTCTCTTCTCCAAATGCTATAATTGTGGTCAAATGATTCACTAGGAATAGTAAGCTCAAGCAAGGGAGGTGAGCTAGGATTCTTGGGTGAAATCCGACAACATAAGGGTAAGATGAATAGTGGATGAGAAATGGGGGGCCTCCATCACTTATTTAAAGATATTTTGGGTGGTGGAGTGTTAACCCATGGTTTTAGGCAAATAGTTGTTTTAGTTCAATGGTTTAGGGTTTTCCCCTTCATTTTCCCTCCTTTTCTCCTCTTTTGAATTTATTTCCAATTTTATTCCCCTTTATTTATGTTTTGGGAATATTTGACCCCTTTTGAGGGTTTTTGGTATGTTTTGAGGTATTTGGATTAATTTGAGGAGGATATCATTGACTTTTTCCTTTTGGGTAATTATTTGGGTATTTTTGAAGGTTTTGGAAGCCAGAACTGTAAGAAAAATGGTCAACAGAGACATGTGATGAGGGGGATGAGCTAGTGAGCATTTTTTGGGTGTTAACAACGGTTATTAATTCTTAACCATTTCCATCATGACACATTACTCATAAATGCATCAAATAATTGTAAGATATTTTTAACCCAAGGTTTTATGCATTTATCTCAATTATGTATTGATGACATACATGCATTCAAATTTCATCATGAACATATCAGTGAATATATCAAGCATGATTGAATGAATTCTTACCCAATCCATTCAACACTCATGTATGGTTTCCCTCCATAGCTCAGATGTTATCTGATCAACTAGTGTTTCACATGAACTCACATGATTCCCTCCAGTAACCTCATGACAAACTCTTTCCTTGTTCTCTTTCAATGTAATATTGATATCAACGAGCAATTGCGTCATCAATGTCTTCAACTAGGTTCTCAACCCTTCCTGTTTATACAACACATCAAAAAGCATACTTATTTATCATGACATACTCTTTGTGTATAACATGATATCACCCTTATCCCATATGCAATATCACATACATGCATTAAAGTATATTCTCATGTGCTCTATCACATATTATTTCCCAATATGCCTATACTAGTGCATATGCATGCAACTTATGTTACACTCTTTCAATCTTATGCAATAAAGCTATCTACACATAACTACTTTCTTAACATAGAGAAACATAAATATTGCAAAAGGAGTGTAACACCCAAATTAACCCCCAAGGTTGTGAGAGAAGGCAATTCAGGGTAACCACTAACCAATCTTTAGCTTGTGCTACTGACCCAACACAAACAGAGAGGGATCTCTCTATAAGCTCATGAAAAACTAGAATAATCAAAGGTGTCAACAATGAAAATATGCACCAGTATTCATCATTAAAAATATTCAATTACTACATACGCAGAAGGTCAAATTTCTGCTGGGTCAAAAATGATTTAAACGTTGTTTGGCTGAAACATATGAATCTCTTTTTGGGAAATGGACTCACATTAAACAAACCTTAAAAAATTGTTCACAAAGTTTCTGCGGATGCATTCACACAGGGGCGAGGTAGTAAGCAGCTAGTAGTCAAAGAGATTTTTATTGGTGGAACATAAGGAAAAAATAACAATCCATTGATGTAAGGCATACGATGATGAATCCTACACCAACTTTAGCAGACAATAAATGGTGAAATACTCGGAATGAGATTAAGCAGAGCATAATTTCTATGAATTCCACTTAACTATTACACTACACCAAGCATGAAGAAATATTACAGACATGGAATAACGATGAAAGAAGCATAATTAACATGGGAAAAAGAAAGACAGACTACCAGACCAATTACAAAAGAATCCCTGAAAAAATGCAGTATTGGCTCTGCAAACTTTATTAAACAGCTCAAATGTCTTACAGACTGATTCTCAAAATTCCAAAAGTTTTCAAATAAGATTTTCAACCCTTTTTCATTCGATTACATCACATATATAGATGTCTTAAGCCTTATACTTAGTCCATCAAAACCAAAAACCGTTGCAACTGAGTGACACCTCATCATGATTTATTTGTCACTTATCTCTATAAAAATAGAAACAGGTAGAACCAGTCTAACTTCTTTTCATCTCTATCGATATTTTTACCACATGATACTTACTTTCTACTACAAAGATAAAAGACAACAAAATAATTGTTCCAGCTGACTATTTTCATAGTCGCCTCAAAAAAATTACAAATTGCATTTTTTTAAAAATAAAAGTATCTTAGAAGTCTTTGATTCTCAAATAAACAACAACTATTAAAAAGCGAACGACTACTGTGGAGGGTGGAGAGTGTATTTCATTTTTCCGTATCTTTCCACGGTAGTCCATGCCTCAACAGAAGGAAGGTCATAATCCGTCATCTCCTTTTCCATAACCCGGATCTCAGTGTGCTCTGCAAGGGAATCCAGAGGGAGTCTTTCACCAATCGAGACCAAACGGTTCAGGATTTCAAAGTCTTCAGAGATCTTTTCCATCAAAGTTCTACCTATAAGAAGCTGGTTTAGATTTTTGAACTTGGTATGATCCATCCTTACGTTCCAGAGAAAGTTTTTATAACCTATTTGGGAAATTAACTCTTGATTATTATCCCAGAATGATGGCAACCCCATCTCAACCATCTTATCAAATGATCCTTTGAAATCCGCTACCTGTCTCCTCATCTCCTCTACTCTGGTTTCCATGCCTTCAACCTGTGCATACTTCCCCAGAACTCTCTGTGCTACTGCAATTGCCATGATCCGGTTTCCAATATTCAAGTTGATCATTTCCTCCTCTGATAAACTATTCAAAAAAGTAATAGCATTTAATGTTGTTTCCTTGGGCTTCCGGATAAGAGTTTCTCTCGTGGCCGCACAACCTGTGAAAACATCACTGATTATTTTCTCTTTTACTCTTATAAATTCCAAGTATTGCCTGAAACTTTTAGCTTCTTTAATAATTCGATCCCATACTAAATGCTTGCAACCCTACAAAGCTACTTGTCCTGCAACTTGGCGGGTGAGCTTCTTATTGATATCAACGAATTCATTATACTTATCTTGGAGGGTCTTTGCTTCTTCTTCCTTATTTTAACTCTCCTCTTCCAACCTGTGAGCTTTTTCCATTAGCTCCTTGATTTCCACATCCTTCAGGCTAATATGAGACATAGCCTGTAGAAGGATGTCAGTATTACTGTTATCTCCATCTTGGTTCTTATTTGTAGGCTGCATGTCCAATTTGGAAAAGTTAATTTTTAAGTCATCAAGCACTTTTCAAGGCTCATTTTCTCATTTTTCCAATCATCTTCCTTCCCTGCAAATTTTAGCAACTCTTCTTTACAATCACTTAATTAATTAGACAAGGTTTCCTTTTGTATTTCAAAGTTTGTTTTTTCCGGAGCCTCGATTAGCTGGATATTAGGAACTTTCTCCTTTTTCTGCAGTTTCGGAATCAGATTATCTTTCTCAGCCAATAGATTGTTCATTGTTTTGCCTCCACCGTTGCTTATAACTAGGTTAGATTGTATCTTCTTGACCTACTGTTGAAGAGCTCGGTTTTCACTTTTTTCTTGCTTTAATTCGCTCTCTAATTTTCCCACAACAACTTCCAAGTTGTCACCCTTCAATGCTGCTTTTACAAAATCTTCATATATAAAGTCCCCAATCTGCTTGTGGAACTGGATTTTATCCGGCACCGGTATTTTCTCCCAATTGACCCTCATTTTAGTCACTTTGTCCACTGTCAATACTGCCATGTTCAAATTGTTATCCTTCATATGTCTGCTAGTCATTAAGGAGGTTTCGGTATTAGACAAACTCCTAGCCCTTGGCATCAAATCAAATAGCCTTTCGGCAGAGGCCTATTTATTCTTGTTAAATTTTCAGAATTTACTTCAATCTGATCTAGGATCTTAACTGAGAGAACAACATGTACAGCATATCTACAGCATATCAATCATGGAGACAATAATGCAAGCACACAAGAGACACAAATATTTACTTGGGGAAAACCATAAAGGTGAAAAACCCCAATAACTTCCTCAGAGATAGATAGAGCAATGATACAACCATGAGAGATAGACATAACCTAGCAACAGATCCTCCTCATCCATAAGTGCGCCACTCCTCCTTGAGTGCATGTGTGAGAAGTGAGTGAGCAAATAGAGTGCCTCCCGCACTCTATTTATACTTGACTTGACTTGCCTTTTTACCTAACTCATGTAGGCTCGAACTTAACCACATAACATAATGTTGAGTGGGCCGACCCCCAATAGGGTGGTCTAATAACCCTTTGACCCACATGAACGACCCCCAATAGGGTGGTCTAATAACCCTTTGACCCACATGACTTATACATGGCCGACCCCAAACAAGGTGGTCTAATAACCCATCAAGTATAAGTTACGACACTTACAATATAAATGATGACACTTCCTTATAGAGGAATAATACCATCTCTATAGGAATACAATATACATATATGTGAAATACATTCCGAAGTTACATATACATCAACACTCCCTCTTAACTAGGAAGGTATTTCTCAGCACAGTTCTTCTAGCACAAGTCATCTTCTCTGGATCATCGTCACTGGATAATCGTCATCGAGTCATCATCACTGCTGCTGCTATCTCAATCAATCTCTGAATCTACTCATCATAGGAAGTTCTACAGAGCCAGTCCTTTTTCATACTGGATGTAGGCCCACCACCTGCAGGTCTTCATCATCACTGGCCATATTGTGGAATCCTCAGGACTTATTACATGCATCACAAAACCTGGCTGCAGCATCCCAGTCTATTACGAGCACACAGCTCTACCTGTAGGATCTCCCAGGAGCACATTACATGTGACCCATCACAAAACCTGGCTGAAGCATCCCAGGCTGTTACGAGCACGCGGCTCTACCTGTCGGATCTCCCAGGACCACATTACATGTGATCTCACCACAAAACCTGGCTGAAGCATCCCAGGCTGTTACGAGCACACAGCTCTACCTGTCGGATCTCCCAGGAGCACATTACATGTGGTCCACCACAAAACCTGGCTGAAGCATCTGAGGCCTTTTTCATCCTATCCAGATCTCCCGGGAGCAAATTACATGTGGTCATGGCAAAACCTGGCTGAAGCATCTGAGGCCTTTTTCATCCTGTCCAGATCTCCCAGGAGAAAATTACATGCCATAGGACAAAACCTCGCAAGAGCATCTGCCAGATATCCCAGGGCACCGAATTACATGCCATAGGCAAAACCTCGAAAGACTATCTGCAGATCTCCCAGGGCACAAATTACATGTCCTTCCAAGGAAAACCTCACAAGAGCATTTGCCAGATGTCCCAGGGCACCGAATTACATGCCATAGGAAAAACCTCGAAAGACCATCTGCAAATCTCCCAGGGAACAAATTACATGCTTACCTGCACAACCTGATCCACGGCCACAAAGTATCATCTGATACTCATCAAACATCATCCTGATGTACACATGATCATCCTGATCATCATCACTGCAACATCCTGCTGCATGTCATCTGGAGAAGCTCGTCATCCACGATCATCCTGATCATACAATGCATCCATCTGATGCACACCAAGTATCCACCTGATACATACATAGATACATGATCCACACAATGTATCCATCAATCATACATGATCTACCTGATCATACAAAGATACATGATCCACACAATGTATCCATCAGCATACATGATCTACCTGATCATACAAAGATACATGATCCACACAATGTATCCATCAGCATCCAACATGATGCGTTCATACATAAATGATCCAACTGATCATATCCAACATCCAACATGATGCATACATACATAAATGATCCAACTGATCATATCCAGCATCCAACATGATGCGTACATACATAAATGATCCAACTGATCATATCCAAGCAGAAACCAGAACATCATCCTGATGCCCATTATCCAGCGCTTACATCCACAGCCATGTGAAGGATCCTCCTTCCAACATGCTTGGAATGGCTTCAGCAAATGTGTCCATCACTTCTTCCTCGAAGTGTCCTCGATCTGAAGAACGCCAAGCCTCTCTCTGAAGTACTCGAACTTCACTCTGGCTAGCGGCTTCGTCAGCACATCTGTAATCTGCTCGTCTGTCGCAACATATAGGAGCTTCACAGCTCCTCTCTGCACCATATCCCTGATATAGTGATATTTGATCTCTATGTGTTTCGACCTGTCATGAAACACTGGGTTCTCAGACAACTTCACACAACTCTGGTTATCACATAAGATACCAGTAGCCTCCAATGGGAGCTCAAATAACCCAGACAGTAGCTTCCATAGCCATACTGTCTCACAACTAGCTGAACAGGCTACAACATACTCTGCCTCAGCTGTACTCAGTGCTACGCAGGACTGCTTCCTACTAAACCAAGAGATCACACCTGATTCCATACTGAAGCAACACCCAGATGTGCTCTTCCTGTCTGCAGCACTGCCAGCCCAATCTGAATCAACATAACCCTGCAGGTTAAACTTTTGATTCTCCTCATACCTGAGCCCATAATCCACTGTACCCTTCAGGTACCTCAGAACATGCTTTACAGCAACCAGGTGAACACTCCTTAGATCCGTCAGGAATTGGCTCAATGTGTTCATAGAAAAGCAAATGTCTGGTCTCGTGTTCGTCAGGTACATCAAGGACCCAATCATCTGACGATACAAAGAGACATCGACCGGCTCAGATGAAGCATCACATAGAAGCTTCAGATTCGATGCCATAGGTGTGGCCATATCCTTGCAGTCCATCATCCCGAACCTCTTCAGGATCTCTACTACATACTTCCCTTGTCTAAGGAAGATTCCATATGCACTCTGCCACACCTCCATGCCAAAAACAAATAGTGCATCATCCCCAAGTTCTTCATCTCGAACTTGGAAGAAAGCTTCCGCTGCGTGTCGGTAATCAATCTATCTTTACCTGTAACAAACAGGTTATCTGCATACAAAAGTAGTATCACTGGATTGCCTTCTTCAACCTTGTAGAAAAGGTTGGAATCTGCTTTACTCTTGGTAACGCCCAAACTGGATAGAAAGATGTCTATCCTACCATACCAAGTTCTGCACACATATATGACTACACCATGCTGTCTTGACATCCATCTGGTGCATCTTCTATTTCATCACTTTTATATTTCTCAATGCTGCCATCTGCAACATGCTTGATCTGATAGTTCCATTTGGAAGTCATAACAAACTTCCCTTCACATCTTGGGACTACATCCCAAACATCATTCTTCATGATCGACGGATCATGGCATTCCATTTCTTCATCCCAGATCCTGGGAACTTCAATATCTTCAATAAATAAATTTGTTGCTGAACAAATGTTGTAGTTCTTCTTTTGTAGGAGATGGCATACGATCTTTCCTACACAACAAGTTAAATTGCATGATTAGAAAACATCTCATAGTTTTCAGAACAAATTCTTACACATAAATAAATATGTCATACAGTCATGCAATTATCTTAGCCAATGCTTCAATACAACATTTATCCATATCTCGTAACTTTCTAGATGCCTTCCAATCTCTACCAGAACATTGTTAAGAGTGTGCACAACTCCCAACATGTCAGCAAAGAGGTTTCATTCTAGATAAGTAGCAATGGAATGTTGTACAGTTCCATAGGCCACTTACCCATGCATATTAGGAGTATACTTTTCATTAATGCAACTATTCTAATATGCATAATACACAACCTAATTCTAGGAACATCAGTATATACATTATTGAACAGTATTATTTAAACAAACAAATATGCAAGAAATGATGATTAAAATACTTATCTTTCTTTGTTCGTTGGGTGGACTCCCTCTGAGTCTTTGCTTCCTTGCAGGAGTTGTTGGAGTCCTAATCTGAAGTAGCTTCTTCTACACCTTTCTGTTGTGGAATGTAGAGAGATGATCAACTCCCTCTGAATATCTGCATCCTTGCAGAAACTACTGAAGTGTGCCCCTTTTCTTTCTTGCAGGAACAACTGGAGTGTGCTCCTTTGCTTTCTTGCAGGAGCAACTGGAGTGTGCTCCCTCTTGATCTTTGCTTCCTGGATTACCTGTTCTTGAACTCATATTCATCCTTGGTCCCTATGCATGCTTATTAGTATCATGATTGTGTTATCCTTGTGATCTCATATAAAATCATACATTCATTAGTATACTATTAAAACACAATAATCTCAAGCATGTATAGTCATGATCATTTCAAACAGAAAATAATAAGCATTAGCATTCAAGGTTTATGTAGGATTCTTATGGTTAGTCAAATCATAAGAAACATAACATGTCTAAACCTGTAATTACTCAAACCTATGACTCTTCAGGTTAGTTGAATCATCAATCAAGATAAGAGATATAATATGCATAGAACCTGTGATTATTCAAACCTATACCTTCATGATTCTTCTGGTTAGTCATATCAATCAATATAAGAGACATATTATTTTACTTATATTTCTATTTGACCATAGGACTTTTCTGGTTAGTCATATCATTAAACAAGATAAAAAAAGCATAATATGCCTAAACCCATGATTACTAACTTCAATGAATAATCATAATCAATCATGCCAAGTATACTTATATAAAGGATCTTATCACAAGATGAGATTGTAACTTGATATAGGAAAAACATACCTGGATTAGCATGCTAGCTAGTTATGTCTAACATACTCACATGATGTCTTCTTGTTCTTCTTCAATGACTTGTGCTAGTAACATGTATATCTCATAGGTTAACCATTATAAAACCAAGTTATACATACCTCGTAAATGGATCTTCTATGAGGTCCATGACAACGGATGAATCTTTGTCCTCATGTCATCATGATCATATGTTCTTGAACCAGAACATGATTTGTATTTCTTGGTGTACCTTTTATGTTAGTAGACAACATAAACCTCATACAACACCATAATGCATTAGTACAATCATAAGTGTCAACACCCTAATCAATGAATATTTTCTATCGTGCATTCATAATTTTATTAAGGTGATACGACAAGTCTAAAATAACGATTGTACTAACCGTAATAACATGAAGACAAACATACCATAAACTTAATCATGAACAAATATCGAAACATACCTCGATGAGTCATACCTGTCGAGATTGCTTGAAATCTTCTTATGTAAGGCCTTAGCCTCATCTCCCTCTGAAACAGGAACTTCTTCACTTATGCAAGTGACCAATCCATCTTCTTCTAGGATTAACCCAATCCACTTGAATTACAAGAACTGGACCTGGAGCTGGATATGGGTTTGTCAGAGAAACCCCAAAAATTCAAACTTTGAATTTCAAACTTCTGAAAGGATAGAAATATGTGCCTTGATGAGCTGATCAAGCTAGTATATTTAGAATTTGAAAACTGCAAAAGTTTCACTCCTCAATTTTGCCTTTGAAACTTTCGGATTCACTGGACGTGACCCTAAACTGGGGTTTGATGAAACCCACTCTTCTGCCCAATCAAAAGGTTTGATCCAAAGCTCTAAGCTTCTATTTTTCTGAGGAGCTTCCAGCCGTGGTCACAGATTTCAAAAATTCCCATTTTTACAGAAGCCCTAATTTTCCACTTTTCTAATCAAAGTCCTGAACTAGGGTTTGATCAAGCCCGACCTTCTGCCCAACCAAAAATTATGATCTTGGTCTCTAAATTTTTATTTTGATGAGTAGCATTCAGCCGTGGTCTCCGATTAAAAAAATTCCAACTTTCTTCAAAGCCCTAAATTCCGGAAGCCATGAATGAAGGTACCAAAAAATAATTCTGTTTTGACAGAAATATGTACCTGATTGTTTCTGGTGTAACTCCAAAATTTTTGATCCACAGGGTCTGAAAAAGTTTCTTGAGATAGCCTGACCTGTTAGCTTTCCCTCGTGACAGGTCTGACCTCAATTGGAATTTCTGAGAGTGAGTTATGCCAAATGTCGCAACGTGACCTGTTTTGGGATAATATAGGAGAGCGAGCTTGTACGGCGTGCCACGTGTCATTGTTTCAACTTCGGCCTCTGAAAACCTTTCCTGAGATATCTAGGCCTGTTATCTTTCCATCCTGATAGGTCTGACTACAATTGGATTCTCTGAGAGAGAGTTATGCCAAGTGTCGCAACGTGACCTGTTTATGGGATAATACAGGAGAGCGAACTTGTACGGCATGCCACGTGTCTCTGGTTCACCTTCGGCCTCTGCAAAATTTTTCTAAGATAGTACAGTCTGTGTAATACCTGTCACTATTTACGAAATTTCATTTGGAGCTTCCTAGCCCAAGTTATGACCTTTTTCCCAAGGTCACCTGATTTTAACTCAGATCTGGAAGAGGCAGAAACCCTATATTGCACAGATCATAAATCACAAAGTACAACGAATTAGAGGTTTTCCTTTGGACACAAGGTACCTGGAGATTTTAGCTTCGTCTTGTAACAATTTCAGATCCAAAAACTTCGCCAAAACGGATTTATAGCGAAAGTGCTACGATGACTGGTTTTTTCTATATCAAGCCCTAGCATCGTAAGTGCAACAAGTGTCATACATGCCATATCATGCCTTCTTTCAGGCTAGCTCTGATACCATGTTAAATTTTCAGAATTTACTTCAATATGATCTAGGATCTTAACTGAGAGAATAACATGTACATCATATCTACAGCATATCAATCATGGAGACAATAATGCAAGCACACAAGAGACACAAAGATTTACTTGGGGAAAACCATAAAGGTGAAAAACCCCAATAACTTCCTCAGAGATAGATAGAGAAATGATACAACCATGAGAGATAGACATAACCTAGCAGCAGATCCTCCTCCTCCATAAGTGCGCCACTCCTCCTTGAGTGCATGTGTGAGAAGTGAGTGAGCAAATAGAGTGCCTCCCGCACTCTATTTATACTTGACTTGACTTGCCTTTTTACCTAACTCATGTAGGCTCGAACTTAACCACATAACATAATGTTGAGTGGGCCGACCCCCAATAGAGTGGTCTAATAACCCTTTGACCCACATGGCCGACCCCAAATAGGGTGGTCTAATAACCCTTTGACCCACATGACTTATACAGGGCCGACCCCAAACAAGGTTGTCTAATAACCCATCAAGTATAAGTTACGACACTTACAATATAAATGACGACACTTCCTTATAGAGGAATAATACCATCTCTATAGGAATACAATATACATATATGTGAAATACATTCCGAAGTTACATATACATCAACAATTCTATTTATATTGTTCGTACAAATCAGCATGGGACCGAAATCTATTGGCTTCATCACCCTCTTCGACATCCTAAAAGTTATATTCTTTAATTTGGACTTAAGGAGCTGAAAGCCCCTCATTATCTTCTCTCTCATCATCCACCGGAACAGTCAATCCTTCTTGAGCCCCTGCAACAATCAATTCTTCTTTAGTGGGAGAAACAATTGATTCGTCTTGAGTGGATGCAACAACTAATTCAACTTGTGTCCCCAATTTAGGCCACTTGTCTCCACTTCCTACTTCAGTATCCATATCTCAAACTTCCTCTAAGTCTCTTTTTCGGCCCACTTCCACAATGTCTGGCATTTGATCTACGTCCATTATAAAATAGGACAGCATTAGATCACCTTCCTGTAACTCCGCAAAGTCCTCTGCCTCGGGTTCCCAGTGCAACAAATTCTACCCCTTTAATACCCCTTCTGGTTCCTTATGTTCAAAAGCACTTTGATTACAATTTTTCCTTCTCTTAGAAATAACATGCAAGGGGTCGTATTCGGCTGCCACATCTTTCTTGAACCCCAGAGGTTTCAATAACTCTTCTACCTCCTGCAAAGCTTCCTTCCTTCTTACTAGGAAAGGACCCACCTTCCAAGGGTACTTTACATCAGTTCCCTTCTTAAATTTTTGGAACTGCTCCTCTTCCAGGATCATTTTTTGTCTGATAAACTCAAGAGAGAAGATTCGCAATTTCAGGAAAGCAAGAAAAACATAGGGCTCCTATACAAAATCATACAACCTAATGACTCTAGAATCCTTCAATAGAAACCAGTCACCGACAGCCAGTTCATCCTTCAACTGCATCATTGTTTTCATCTCGGGGAATACCCTAGGCAATTCTTCCCCAAAGATGACTTTGTAAACAGGCGGCAAGACATAGTTAAAATAGTTAAAGACATTGTATATCAAAGCATCTGCTTCAAGCAGTGGGGAAAAATGCGAGCTTTCTGCGCTGTTGTACGTAATCATCTTCATAAGCTGTGTCTGGTACCTGAAAAACCTAGTATTTGGGAACTTGCTCGACTGTACATGTATTCTGTCTACCAAAAATTCATCGAACTTAAGGGATGGGATGAGCCGATTCTTAGACCTTTCCAAACTAATGCTAATCCTGAAAAGTAAACTCAATTGGACTTCGGTTACCCAAAGATCTGTATCTAATCCTAAGAATTGAACCACTAAAGAAAAAATCAACTGGGAATTGTCATAAAAAAGGTTGACATTCAAGGGGTAAGACTTTTCTGCAATTTCTGAGCCGGGTTTTAGGCACGTGTCTAAAAAAGCTTGACGTCTTTCAGGGCTAATTTGGAGAAACAGGGCAACCACAGACTCTTCAGAAAAACCTTCCAGTTCAAGGTTCCATGACTCGGAGATGAAAAAGAATTCATAACAACCGACACATCTATAGCACAGACGACTGTAGACTGATGGGCATCCATAATTACCCTCTGGAGTTCTAAGTAATTCAAGGAACACCATGATACAAATTCAGGCAAAGATGCTACCTGGTCAAGGCAAAAGGAAACAAAAGACGACCTGAAAACCCCATTTACATCTAGGCCTTGTTCATATAAGGCCACCAATATTCTCGTGATCTTCGGGACAGGGAGCCAAATGTATTTGTCAACACGTCGGCGTCTCTGTCTTCCAGGGCGAACTTAACCCTATAAATGGTAGAAACTTTCTCTTCCCCCATATTATGAATAAAAAGACTTAAATTTTCATAGAATGGCGGTTACACGGTCCTAACTGTCACTTTGGAAGCCCTGAATCGCACCCTATCGAAGGTTCTGTCGCCTTCGTCATCTTCTACACGTCAAGAGACTTTCTGACTTCGACAGGCTTCGAAACAAATGTCAACTTTTACGAGCGTTCTTACATTTATAACCGTGTTTCCATAACCTCTGGTTTCCTTGGCCAACTGTCTTTTAGTTTCAACCATCGATCTCCCACGTGCTCACTTCCCGCCATCGGATCTGGCTTCCCTTTACCTACTGATTTGACAACTCATTTATCTCCACCGTTGGATCATCTTGCTAGCTCTCATCTAGGCCGTTCATCTTATCCACACGTATTAATGAGGTGACATCTCATACGCCCACTATGGTTTCCTATACCACCCTTTCTTCGCGCGATAGGTTCTAGAGTTGACACCTGTACGGCAAAAAAAAATCCCATTGCATCTGCCTTGCCGCTATTCAACGTGCTATTTCTTGATGCGACTATCTATGAGAACCATTCATCTCTCCTCGAATGTGCATCCATGGTGAGGATTTATGCTCCCTTTAACTCTTAAATCATCTATCTGCTGGTGGGGACTTTCCTATTATCTTCTGTGCATTTCCAACCTCCACTAGCTATTGATGTCGCTCTCCTTGTCATTCGAACCATCGATCTGGGGGGACCCATATACTGGCGAACCACATATGTCATGCATCGTTTGATTGGGGACGCAGGATTCTCCACCATATATCTTTAATGTCCCGTCCCACCATCGTGGCATCGCATGGACTTGGAATAGCCCTCTTTACTGCTTTGCTTCCTTGCGATGCTTTCCTGCGTTGACATCTGTCCGGTGGGAAAATCCCATCGCATTTGCTTAATCCTTTTCTTCCTTGCAACTCAACCATGCGATCATCAACAGGAACCGTCGATCTCATGCCTACGCCCGATCGACGGTGCCTACCTGCACGGCACTTAACCTCTCCATTATTTATATGCGAACTATAGGACTTAGGGTCTTTTTCATCCCATTACTCGATTTCACTTGCATATTAATACCCATACTTTGAAATTATTCCATTTTTATTGTATTGGGTCCTTCTAGACCTCTTCCTTTCATGTATTAGCACCTGGCCATCGAGGATGGAGAGGACTTCAAGCTTCCATCAGGTAGTTGTTTAACCCTCCACCTTTCACATTCAGTCTTTATGCTGCAAAAAATAAATAGGTTCTAACAACTGGCTCCAACCAGGGATGCTATCCTCCCAGAGAGGTAGAAAAGAGCTCCGTAGACTAAGTGCCTAATCCATTGGGTAGATTTTCCAAAACCTAGATTGAATTTTTTTTTTCTAGAAACTGACACTGTAACTGAAACTGCACCTGCTTTCATATCTAGGTTGAATATTAAAAAAAAAATAAAAACATGGCTTCCCCTTTTAGACCTTAGGTTCTTCCCCTCGGGCTTCAACTCTTTCTGGTTCGTCGTTAAAAACTCAAAACAATTGTGAAAAATGAAAATATGTACAGGCTATGGTACATGAGTTACTTGCTTCCTCTAGGACAGGTAATGCTTCAAAAATATTCCATTGACTGGACCTCCTGACCAGGCAGATCCATCTTGGTGTTTCAGGATGAAGGAATTTATCCCTCGGTTTGCTACAATAATATATGGCCCCACCCACATATGGTCAAATTTCCCATGTTTATCTTCTCTAGGGGTGTCCCACTTCAGGACCAGATCATTCACCTGAAATTCATCTTCTTTGGCTCTTCTGTCGAAAGCTTCTTTTATCTTTTCTTGATGCCCCTGTACCCTGTCGTATGTTTCAGTTCTCAGCTCGATTATTTGATTTACCCTTCTCTACTTGTGGTTCGGTTCTTCTTCTATTCCCTGCATCAACCTCATAACTGGTAACCCTAGAGATGCTGAAAAAACTACCTCAACTCTATATACCAGTTGGAAAGGAGACATCCCAATGGCCCTCTTTGTACTTATTTTATCAGCCCATAGAGCATATTTCAATTTTGTGTGCCAAGCTCTCTTATTGTCCTCTAACAGTATCTTTATGATCCTTACTAGGCTTTCGTTAGATGACTCTGCTAGTCCATTCCCTTGAGGATAGTATGATGTGGAATGGTTCAGACTAATATGGTATTTGTGACAAAAATTTATCATTTTCTTAGAACAAAATGCTGGTGCATTGTCTGTCACTATTCTTTTAGGACACCCAAATCTTGAAAGGATATTATCTTCCAGAAAATCCATGATAACACTTTCGGTTGCTTTCCTAGTTGGTATGGCTTCTATCCACTTTGTGAAATAGTCAGTGGCTGTCAATATCCATCTATGCTTCCCTGAGGAGTTAGGATTTATCTCTCCAATGAAGTCTAAACTCCACTGCTGGAAAGCTGCCTCTACTATGATAGGGTGAAGGGGTAGTGAAACAACTTTCCTTTTTCCTTCAAAAATCTGACACTGGTGACAAGCAACAATCTCTTTATATACATTTGAAAACATGGTAGGCTAGTAGAAACCGGCCCTCAAGATTTTGTTAACTGCCACCTTCCAGGAATGATGTCCACCACAGTCTCCCTTGTGGAATTCCTCCTTTGTGTGCTTAGCCTCTTTTTCTAGTAAGCAATTCAGCAACACACCTCCATGATCCTTCCAATACAAAAATTGATTCATAATACAATACTTCACAGCTTTTAGTTTCACAACTCTGGCCCTGCTCTTGCTCAACCCTAGAGGAGCTTGTAAGTCTTGTAATACATACACAATGTCAGCATACCAAGGGGATGCAGAGAATGCTCGCCTCACCTGTATTACTACATCCAGCTGATTTGAAAAATCTAGTAAGAAGTTCAGTTGCAAAGAATCACAGTTGGATCTGGTCATCAATTTTTCTAACCCTTGCCCCTTCACCAGTTTGGTGGGTTTTATCTCTAGGTCATATTCTAGCAATACAGCAATCCATTTGGCTCTTCTTCCTTCAGGGTCTGCTTGGGTGAGGATACCCTTCACAACACTGTTTGGGACATGAGCAATGATGTGTGAATGGAGGATGTAAACCCTGAAATCTTTTAATCACTTGATTAAGGCATAAGCCTGCTTCTCCATGATATCATATTTCAATTCTGCATCTCTCAGCACCCTGCTGAAAAATGCAATTGGTTGTTCAGTGTTCTGGGCATTTTTTTGTAACAACACTCCTGCTACTGTATGCTCTGAAGCGTAAGAAAAAATAAAGAACTCTTTAGAAAAATCTGGACTGGCTAATACCAGGGCTTCCATGATAGCATTCTTAATTCCTTTGAATGAATCTCTTGCTTCCTCAGTCCACTTTACCTGGTTTTCCTTTCTTAACATATTGGTAATATTCATCATAATTTCTGCAAAACTGGGAATGAACCTTCTCAGAAAACCCACTTACACGATGAAAGACTGCACCTCCTTTTTGCTTCTTGGCTCCCCAACTTTCTGAATGGCACTAACCCTCTCAGGTTTGATCTTGATACCTTCCTTGGAAATAATATGACCCAAGAGCTTAGCTTCTTCTAATGCAAAATGTAATTTCTTAGGGTTAAGGGAAATACTGTATTTTATACATTTCATAAAAACTTGTTCCAAATGCTTCAGGTGCTCTTCATCATATTTTGAATACACTTTTATGTCATCCATGTATACAACCATGAACTTATCCTTTTCTTCAGTGAAAGCTATATCCATCGCCCACTGGAAAGTAGCTCCTGCATTCATAAGCCCAAAAAACATCTTCGCATACATGAAAGTACCCCAAGGAGTGGTAAAAGCAGTATTCTCTTGGTCTTTAGGGCGGACCTTGATTTGATTGTACCCAGAGAAACCATCCATAGTAGAGATCCTTTCTGCCCCTACTACCTTTTGTAAGATATGCTCCATTTTAGGCAAGGGGTAATTATTTGTTAGTGAAGCTCTTTTCAGGTTCCTGAAATCTACACAGATTTTAATCTCACCATTCTTCTTCCTTACAGGAACCAGATTTGCTATCCACTGAGAGAATCTCAAAGTGACAATGACTTTCGCATTAAATAGTCTTCTGATCTCTTTTTCTATCACAAAAACCAGTTCAGGGTTTATCCTTCTTAGCTTTTGCTTGAAAGGTTTCTCTCCTGGTCTGATTGGAATAGAATGTTGTATTATAGAGGTATCATATTCCTTTAGTTCTTCATAACTCCATGCAAACATAGCAGCATATTTTTTCATCAACTCTACATATCGCTCTTTCTTTTTAGCATGTAGCTTCTTATACAAGTTTACCCTCCGAGGTTCTTCTTTAGTACCCAAGTTCTGGTCTTCTACCGCATCTCTGGGAGGTTCAAATTTTGGTTTTTTTGCTCCATCATTTTGGTCAAACACTCTCTCTAGGGGTATCAATCCCTTGGGGATATAGTTACTCTTTAATTGAATGATATCTTTCCCACCCAACATGTTTTTCCATTTCTTGCTTTCTCTTTCTTCACCCTCTGATTGCTCCTGGTCCATCAATCCTTCTGTGTTCTCATTTTCAGCATCAATCTGAACATTAGCAAACTTGTCAGATAATTCCAAAAATCTTTTAATTTGTAAATAATCTTCAAATACTTGCCAGTATTTAGCATTGTCTGGAATAGATGGCCTGTTCACCACCTCTACCTCGTATTTTTCTTGAGAGAAAATAGGAGTTTTAAAACCACCAGCAGTGGTGGCCAGAGAGTCTGCCACCTGATTTTTAAATCTCGGGATCACCCATATGTTGTGTTCGGTGAAAAAGTTCCCAAACATATCCCAGACTTCATTTCTATAGGCCCTCATCCTGGGGTGTTTTTCCTGATAACTGTCATTTACCTGATTTACCACCAATTCTGAATCTCCAAAAACATGTATCGTTTTTGCTCCCAAGTCTTTCAAAGCTCTTAGTCCTAGGAGCAGAGCTTCATACTTGGCCACATTATTAGTACACTCAAAAGTTAGCTTGTATGATAGGGCTCTGGACTCTTGGTCGGGAGGTATGATCCAGACCCCTGCACCAACACCACTCTTGCTCAGTGGTCCATCAAAGTAGATCTTCCACATCCCTTCCTCATTTTTCTGCCTCTCTGAGGCCTCATACCTTGCTGCAAACTCCTTGTCTTCCTTGACTTCATGATGAAATGGGGGTACAGGATCAGTATGTGGACCATCATTGAAGAAAATAGAGGAACCTATGTTTGTGTCTAAGGCGTATATGGGGTGATTTTCAGGTTTGTTGTCACTGCTGACCACATAGGCCATTCTTTTCTCTCTATATAGCTTTCTATTGCACCCAAAAAGTGGTATAGTGGCATAAGATAAGTCCATTTGCATGGTTCCCTTCAACTATTTTACCCAGGACCTTGACAACAACATCCCAAACTTAGCAGGCACCTCAGCCACTATTACGTCCATCATAATGTTCTTAGCTGGAATTTGGGCAAGGGTCACTACTACATCTTTAATCAAACCCAAACATGGTACCTTCCTGGAATCAAAAGAATATAGATCTTTTTAGGGTCTGGTGACTTCTAACCCCAACTGATCCACCACTGACTTCGGCATTAAGTTGTGTGAAGCCCCAGAATCTATTAGGGACCTCTTCATCATCTGGTTCTTCTAGCTTGGAACCAAAAAGTATAGTGGGGGCATCATCTGTTACTTCCAACATGTCCTGTGGACCATCTGCCTATCCTTTTACCAAGCTAGTTATCTCTTCCATATACTCATTGTTTCTTAACATCTCATTTAGGGGGATAGAGATCTTCACCTTGGATAGTTCAGCTTTCAGACTGAATGTTGAAGCTGGCCTCACTACTTTAGTGACTTCTGGTTGCTTAACTTCTTTAGAATGTTTCCCTTTATCTTCTGAGGTTTTCTGTGCAGCAACCTATGGCTGTTTTTCTTTTAGCTTCTCCATATTTTGTTGAGTCTTAGAGTGCTGAATATGGGCAGACTTACCTCACTTATTGGTATCTCCCTGCTCCATAACTTCATCTTTCTTTGGATGTCATCTATAGCATTCATGTAACCCATTTGGTACTGCTCAGAATAAAATTCAGCAACTCTGCTAGCATTCCCCATGGTGAAAAATTCATGTTCCCTTTGGGCTAAATGAACTTCGTGGTCTAGGGTGTCAAAGAGATGGATCTAGTCTCCAGCAGGGTCCTCAGGTACTTCTTCATTTACAAAATTTTCAGGGAAGGGAGGCCTTATCTAGTGGTCTTCTTGATTCCTTGGATTTCTTGGAGGGGGTGGCCTTCTAAAGTTGGGATTCCTTATTTGATTTTCAGGCTGCTCCCTGGCAGGAGGTTTATTTTCCATGGCTAACCTATCCATCAGCTTTTCCTTGGTGGCATGCAATATAAGTCACAACAACTTCATTTATAAACCCTTCAAGCCCTATATTTAACCTTTACAACTGAATGATGGTCTGAAATAGGTGCGGCTAAGTAGTTTGAGGATGAAGAAACTCTATTTATGTTGAGGTTGGATGTTGAACAAAGGTGTTCCCTTGTTACAGGAATGTAAATAGGATGAATAGAGGTGCACCCCTGCTATAGGTCTACAATTAGGATGAATAGAGGTGCATCCCTGCTACAGGTCTACAAAAAGGTTGAACAAAGGTGTGTCCCTGCTATAGGGCTGAAGTATGGCTTGAAAACAACCTGTACATGGCTAACGTCAGCTGCCATTTCTCTAAACAATACTATTTCAAGGCATGTGGATAACCTAAAAGGAATCTCTCTCACATAAATAAAGGTTTGGCCCCTCAAAGGTTCAACAATGTTGCCTCAAAAGGGATATCTACCTCCCAGGAATGCATACAGTGCAATATGCCCTTCTAAAAAATGTGCATCAGCTTTATAGGATATGTCTTGAGTCCACATATGCACTCTCACATGGCATACTCATTTAACAAAGCCTTCTGAAAAATGGGTGAAGGCCTCTCCAAAGTACCAAGTAATGGAATAAGTGGCTATTGTAGGGTTGTTTCTTAAATGTTAGATGATATTAGGGCTGTAATATGCATTGTTGAATAGTTGTTGTTGACATATTACTCTATAAACTAAGTTGTAATCTCGAACAGTTATGAAGACAAGCCTTCACGCTATGCTACAACAAGCCTTAAAGGTAAATTTCTCCTCAATAAAGCACATAAATATTTCTCAAAAGTTGGTGTTGTCCCTCAAAATTGATGTTGCCACAGGTGACATTACAGGTTTGCAAGAATTTATGAAGATGGATTGTCCCTATGTATCTTTCAAATGCTAATATTTTTCATTGTCAAATGAATCAAAATGAGGTGAGTAATTTAGGTATGGAATATATAGGTTATGAAAATAAGAGCTTATGCAATACATCCATAGGTGAAAAGGAAATCCCAATTAAGGATTCTAACCATGTTCTCTCTAATCCACAAGTGGCATGTGGAATGAGTTTGCAGATATCCTTTTTAGAGGATGAAATTTGTTAACTAGGCCAAGAAGATGAACTTTTTACAGCCTTAGTAGTTGGCTAATTAGTACCAGGTGACAATAGAATACAATCACATAGAGAATATTATAGGCTAGAACATACATAGTGATCTGAATATTAGAGGCTTTATTTCCTAAATACATTCTTTTTCCAGAGCATTAAAATGATCTTGCAGCTCTCAGAGAGACCCTCTTCCAAAATTACAAGATCTAGAATTCAAATTTGAATTCATTTTACATAGTAGGAAGTCTTCTTGTTACTGCTCTCTACCTTTCTTCCCACTGCCCTATTTCCTCCTTACTTTCACAAAACTAATTTTCCCGAGTTTGTTTTAGAATTCAGTTGAGCTTACATGTCTAACTGCCCCTCCATCTTTCACCCCTGCTGAGTCGATCATTTTTCTGAGAACCCTTTTCTTGATGTTTGACCTACTAGAGTATGTTTCCCTCAACGATTTGGCAAGACCAATTTATGAAATTTGGAGATTTGTTGGCACTCTTTACCCATGGGGTACTTATGCAACATCATTGAATCCATGTCCAGCTCAGCGTTGCTGAAGCTTTGATAGGAATTGTGTGGCATAATTTTGAAAGTGAGCTTCAAGTTGATCCATAGGTCAAATTCCTCAGTCAACTATTATACAACAATAGCAAGGTCCCCTTTCATGTTCTCAGCCACCAAGTCCAACAGCCATTGGCACTCTCGAACTTTGGCTCAACACTAAGATCCCAAGTCTTTGGTATTCTTAATGTATCATTGTTACTCACACTATCTTATCATTTTTCTAGACACCTAGTTTATAGTGCTTTGCTTTGTGCTTGGCACTTAGTTCTTTCTCATTTTTCTTTTAGCATTGATCTAGTAGTTGCTTTTGCATTGCCACATTGTATTTATACTAGTTGTACCTTTTAGTCCCATTGGCCTAATTTTGTAGTCATTTGATGGCCATTAATTAAATTATCTTATCTTAATGGACAGTTTTTTTTCTCAGATCCACTTCTACACATATCCTTGAACTCATTTGACTTAAATTAGTCACTAATTTTGGCCATTGTAGGTTGATCGTCATTAGGTATTTAGACCATTAATTTCACCCTTCATCCATATTGGAACTTTGATCTTGAATTTGCCTGTCAACTTCTACAACATCAATCTAATCTGGTGGATAAGAACTATGTTTATAAGTTCAAGTTGCAATATCAGGTGATGCTTTTTATTTTTTAATGTAAACATGTTTGATAACTTTAACAGGTTGACTTATCTATAGATGAGTCTATGCCCAAACAAAGTTCTTTTCCTAGGCAAGGTCTTTCTGTGTAGAGACCTTATTGAAAACTGACCCTGGTCACATTGGAACCTGCCTGAATTGGAACAGTAGTCAATGCTTGTTTAGGTGTCTAGGATGTAACCTGCCTAAGTTGTTTATCTTTAGTTCGAAATGATAAGTGTTTAATGAATATGCCTTATCCCTATCAACTGCATTCCCTATTTCTTCCTGAATGTGGAACCAAATATGAGTTATTTTTGGAAGTGTTTTGGGACAGATTTGAGACCATCTTCCTCTAACATCGGGATGTTGTAAATTTCGTCAAATTCTCATTATGAATTTGGGCTTCATTGCCTTTAAATGTTGGGAAATTTGGTCTAGAAGTAAAAGTAGGAATAATTTGCTTTTGTGAGTCAACAACCATTTACCCAGCCAAAGATCTCACTAAAACTTTCATTGGTGCAAGATCCTACCAACCTAGTTAGTTCAAAATGTTTTAGGGGAAGGTGAGTGGAAATCTAACAGTCAATATACTTGACATTGACAAGCATGTTGGTTGGACTTGGGTAAGTAAATAACTTGGTTAAGATTCACTTTTCCATAAGCAAGGGACAATTTTAACACTGTAAGTTCTTGCTTTAGTTTGGTGAGATACTATAGAGATTTCTTGAATTTGTTGACAAGTTGGATCTTAATGTGCAATTTTTCATCTGCTAATGAAAACGTACATCAGAATTTTGGTTGACAGACAAAGGACTGCTCAATTACAACCCACCATCACAATTTTTTTCATAACCGTCTTCAAGTTAACCTGTAATTTTATAAATATGTTTGATTTCAACTTGTTTGTCAATCTCACAAGGGTTCAGCCCAAAGACTTTTTGATCATTTCCTTTAATTGTTGATCCTTATCTAGATTCTAGACTATCTGCTTCTCAATTTTCCTTGAGGTCGGCCTACTAAAGTTTCATGTGCATCTTTAGCATCATGTAATTCCATCACTTCAAATTTGACATAAATGATAATACTAAAAAATCTAGTTTATGCATTCTTCAATACCCCAAGTGCTAAGTAGTTCAACTAAGTTTTGATTGGCGGGTTTCAAATAGTTCCTCAACCTTGACAATGTTGGACTATCCAAGTCTTTTTCTAGGTGCAAAACATAACTTGAGATTTAAGTATCATGACCACTTTTGGCACAAGAATTTTTTCAATATGCAGTTTAGTATGCATGTCAAAGTCGGATATCACATTCTCATATGCAACTAAATTTTATATTTTCTTCTAAGGTCTATCTTATTTTACAGCTGTATGAGAAAAGTTAGTTTCCTATTTCATTTGAAATAATTGAACAATATTGTACATAGCATTCTTGTCCTTAAGAAGTATAATCAATTCCTTAATTTGTTTTGTTAGACTGGTTTATCTGCATATCACTGACCTTTACAACATCTCAACATTTCCATTACATTATGCAAATCCTTAATTATTATTCCTGTTTGCAGGGATCTGGTAAGTGACTTGCTTCTCCTTGTTTTTGTGGGGACTGATCTCATTGACATAAGGTGTTGTTTTGCTAGATTGACATTGATACAGGGTCCATGTTGAGTGGTGATTTGAACACAATTGAACCCAATTTACATTAACTAGTTGACAATTATGAATGACAATTAAGATATTAACATTTTTTGTATTTC
Organism: Larix kaempferi; assembly: GCA_027924585.1. NCBI lineage: Eukaryota > Viridiplantae > Streptophyta > Pinopsida > Pinales > Pinaceae > Larix > Larix kaempferi. The sequence continues at coordinate 17,857,298 of BSBM01001334.1, read as the reverse complement.
CACACACAGATCTGAACTTTTAAGGGCAAATTTCTATGTTCTAAACTCATATTTACGTAGTTACCAAGGCAGAAATTAACCCTTAGGCATAAACCTACATTATTGCTCATTATTCGATGTGTTAGTAAATTAACTCTGATTTTTATACAACAGCAAGTATATTTACAGTTTGGCAGCATTCTTTGGTCTCTGGGGCTCATACTTCATTTCCAGATTGCATAGGGATTCCCCCCTCAAGTTAGCAAGAACTAACCCTTTCATGTCCTCAGCCACCAGGTCCAGTAGCCATTGACACTCTCTTCATGAGCAAGGACCAGCAGCCATTGACACCCTTTCTTTGTTCCCATATCACTTGGTCTTCATGAGCAAGGCAGGTCCTCTCCTCAAGGCACACAATTTCTAAGACATCATTCAGCCTTAGGATATTTGTTAAGCTAACAACCACCTTTGACAAGTTTTATGCGTTTTTATGGAGGACATCATCCCTTTGGAGGGTCCCTTTTTGGATTGTTCCATTCATTTTGGGCCATTATTTTTAAGCAACTAAAATTGTGCCCTCATGTCAATCAATAAGATTAAGTTCTTAACTTCCACATCAAGTAAAGATTATGATAAAGAAATAAAGAAATCTCCATATAACATATAATGCCATGAATGGTATATTAGTGTGACACTACTTGAACGATATGATTTTACTTTTGAGATTAATGTACAGGTTCTAAGGATATATTCATTTGCAATGTACAGATAGATAGATTTTTATAAAAACATCCACAATATCAAGCATAGAAAGTTCAAATACAATGAACTTAAACTGGATTCTTTAAGTGAGTTTAATGCAAGAATACATGCTAGTATATATATATATATATATATATATATATATATATGTTTATTCTCACCTCCCATTTGTAACAAGATAAAATCCTCTAGAACCATCTTACAAAAATCCTAATCTTGTACAAAACAAACAATTTCCCTTCAGAAGTGTAATAGTTAATTGCAATGATCTGTCTAGATTTTTCTCATTCAATTCTTGGTCATCTCTGCATAACCTACAACCTCTTTTATTTAATTATGTGAAGCTCCTACTTGGTTGAAAAAATATGACTAGGGGCAACAAGAGAGTACCTTTATAGAAAACTTATCCAAGTAGCTTGGATCATGCCTTTGAAGATAGACTTGTATATGAAGCATTTCTTAGAGCTGAGAGATGATCTTATCCTCCTACTTCCATACAAAATCAAGAATGGGATGCATGCCCTTATCCTCCCCCTCAGTTAGTTTTAAGTGGGCTCTCACATACTTCAAATTGAGACAAATCAGCAAATTGTTAAATAATGGAAATATGGCACTCTCACCCCTGCTTCTAGCAATTTTGCCCAACAATGAAAGTTCCCAGGAGTTATTTTTCATTGTAACCACTACAATATTCGGTTATTTAGTTATTTTCCATTGTAACGACTACAATATTCAGTTATCCGATGCAAGTCTATCACCCCTTTATTTAGACCACCTCTTTACAATATACTAAATATTTTGTAAACACTGCCACCTCACTCGGCTTTGTCACCTAGTGCCAACAAGATCATGACATCCTGCATTTAGTACTGAGCATAGAAATATGTGTAAATGTCATTCCAAGACATTATTTTCAATCCCCTCCTAGTAGCTAACACCAATACTACAACTATGTGCATCTGACCTCATAGAATTGGACACAAAACACCTATAAAAGGTGCCTCAAACCAACATATAGATACATGTTCTCATGGATAAATTCGAGTCGGCCCTAATTGGCTTATTTATTTTTCTTCTTGCATATTGGCATAGGTTGACTAAAATTAGGTTGTAAATTCTATCCATAAGTCACTACCCAATCTTCAACAATTTCTTCTCTATATCTATCAGATTTAGGAATGATAAGCAAGCTTGAAAGGTGTACTGACTGTTGGATGTTTTAGGTTTATGGACATCAATCTGAACCTCTCATTGGTATGTTTGCTACGATAATATTGCTTTGATGCTATTAAACTACTGTTCCAGGGAAAATTATTATTTTTCCAAAGGATATACACTTGGAATTCGAATTGAACTATCTTTATTGCTGTTAAATGTTAATAACAAGTCCATAAGTATGATTTTTACCAAAATCCCTTAGTGGACACCAATACAAAATGGGTGGTAATAGGTCCTAAGACCATCTTTGATTGAACTTACATGGGTTAGGCCATACTAGTTCAAGGGAGGAGACTTATCAAACTCCTCTCAGTTCACTGCCCACATTTGCAATTATGCTAGAGAATCTGCATAGGAGAGAAATCATCTTAAAAGGGAATAAGTATATGTTTTTAAAGCAACCAATGAAATTATGAATGCACAAACGTCTTGATTATTGAGTTCTCCTCCTTGTTCTTTTTATAAAATTTTATAAATTCAAATGTTACTTTTTACTTTACACTTGTTAAACATTTATTCAGCATATATAAAAATGCAACATACATCATGTTATAAATCAAAAGTATATCATATAAGTTATTTAATTAACAAATTTAATTGTTTAAAACTGCCAAAGTTTTAAAAACGTTGGAAGTGGTTAAAATACATTGTTCACAAGTTCCATGCTGTATAAGGCTCAAGTCCGTCTATTTCATATAATATGCTATTTTCAAATATTTTTTGTATTTGTATGCAAAAGCACATGAAGTTTTGTCCTTGAAGTTGTCTCTTTAAGGGAAAAGTCTATGTGGCAGTGATAAAAAACATACAAGGCACTAAAAGTTGAGAAGTAATGAGCACATGTCTAGTTAAAATGTGTAATTTAATTTTCTATATTGACCCAAGAGAAAGGTTGATTCTATACAAAGTGGATCTTTAATTTACTTAGGATCGCAATATAATTGACAGGGTTGGGAACAAGTAATAGTACCTAATGGATCGCAATATTATTTCCCCCTTTATGTTGTCTTGGATTAAAATATTAATCTATTTTCGTCTTCACATAATGCCACAATCACCTTATTTTCATGTTACATTATGAATTATTGTATTTTCTATTCACAACAGGTGATTGGTGTGCATAGATTCCCATCATTGTGAAATAAAAGCATGAATATGGGTGATTGTGTACTAACTGAAATCTACGATGATGGTCATGATATTAACATTATAACAAAAACAACCATTTAGAAAATTACATTTTAACATAAATGAAAATTTAAAAATTTACATTTTAACACAAATGACAAATTTATAAATTACATTTTGTCACAAAAATCCCAAACTATATAAACATTTGCTCAATTGCATTGAATCCCTAGTTGGAACATAAAGGGGGCAACAAAAAAAATACTAGTGCATTGCAATCAAATTACTAACCTGGAAACGAATGAGATCAAAAATTCGATGTGTCAAACCAGTAGTATTGTACTCTTGAAATCGCAGAACGAAAAACCAATAGAAAGATTGCTGCAACTCTAGAAAATGATTATGAAAATATGACTTAAGAAGATGTATTTATAGATCAATGAGGGTCGCAGTTCCGGCGAAAATGCACAACGTTCTAATTTAAAAAAAAAAACAAAAAGTAAATGACCGTTAAAAAAAAAAAAAAATCTTTTCTGACTTTCGTCTCTCTAGCGACGTCATGGACCGAAATTTCGTCCCTATAGATACTAACTACCTAAACCGTCGCTATAGCAATGAACATCGGGGGTATTTTCAAGATTTACCAAAAAATTAAACTGTTTTGCCATGAACACATTGATTTTAACTAATTCGTGGAAAACATTCGTGGGACTTTTGAGCCAGATGTAGTAGTGTATACACTCTTTCCATAAAGGTTTATTGTGCATTATAGATCTTTAGAATTAGTTTCCTTGACCACTAGTTTAAATTAATGAATATTGCATATTATTATCGTTTTTGTGTTTCCACTTGTTTTTCATATCTTTTTTTGCAGCTGAAGATCAAGGGATACATCAAGCAAGGAGACATCACTACTATTGCAAGGTAAACAATCCTTGCACATCTTTTGTAATTTGATCAATCTAAGAAAGTTTGTATGTTTTGTTGCGTTATGTTATAGATCTAAACCATTTAGATTAGAAAGCTTTGTCCTTGTCTGCATAAACGAAATGTCTTGAAAAAAGAGACAAATACTGAGTATTCAGGACCCAGTTTTGAGACGATGGAAAGAATGATCTGCTTCTCTTTCTTCTCAATCCCACATTGATTGAGCAGAAGCACTAGTGACTTGAAATTTGATATAAAATCTTGCATGGTGTTGAAACTGCTTGGACTCAATGAGATCAACTCATTCTCCAATAGATGACCTCTTAGCTCATCTTGCTTTCCAAAGAGGGACTCAAGCTTGGTCCACACATGATTTGGAGTTGTTAAACCATTAAGATGAAATAGAAGATCTTGGGAGATGCTGAGACAAAGTAAACCATAAGCTTCATCCAATTTGTTAAACAACCTAGCTTTCTCAACAGGAGCATTTGGTTCATTCTCAAGCACCATAGTGACTCTGTAGAGACCCTTACTTCGAAGTAGAACTTCCATTATGGCCTTCCATTCGAAATAATTGAAGGGATTCATAATCACAGCTTGAATCTGATCCATGATTTTCTAATGTGCTCTTGGTGAGACAATAACCTGCAAAAAAAATATGCAAAGATGTCTTACTTCGACAGTATCCACATTTAGGAGTGAATCACTCCTAGGCATACCACTTCGGATAAACCAAAATGAATGGAGGAAATTTCCCCAGGAATTATGTGAACCCTCCACTGCATTTGGTGCAAAAATGAAGCAACAACACCTACAAAAAACTCCAGAAAATCTCTAGAAGACTACCTTGCTCAGCAAAGCTCTGATACCATGTGAAATTTTTCATAGCAAATATAGAGACAAAGATAATCCTCACTTAATTTCATAGAGATGCACAAGAAAATAGAGAAGAGAAAATGTCCTAGACCACAAGAATATTGGAACTCAATTGGAATACTCTCCATGATCCTATTAATCAACAATGTGTGTACATTTATAATATTGATCCTCAATAGAGAAATGCATCAACCTTATGAGGCATTTGAAATGCATGCATGTGGTAGGCTTATCTTGGAAGATTCACATCACTAGACATGAGCATCAATTGCAACTCTGATGAAATGTAGTTTAACTGATGGTAGGTGGCTTGGAGGGAGCATTAGTCAATTAACTAACAGTAGCTAGACCAAGAGGGCACATTAGGGAGTTTCCGACTCAAAATAGAAAAGAGAGAATCTTAGGAAGGCCACATGAGTTAGTTGACTATCAGTGGTCTTCGGTGATGAAATCAACAAAGGTGCACAAGATCCCTAAATTTAAGGAGTCCCCTAAAATTTAGGAGACTCATTCAACATGTCCCAAAAATCATCGAAGAGGGTGCATTAGTGGATAATGAGGCTAAAGATGACAAATAAATATTCCGGTGATAATCACAATGATGAGCACTATGCACTAGGAGGTCAACAACATGGTTTGTGCACTAAGGAAAACAAAAAGAATTTTATAACTAATGTGTAAATGAGTAATATATCCCAACATCTTCCACACTTTAAATTGTATAATCTTTAACCTTATACATTATTAATTATTTTAATTCATCACAATCCCCACAAAATCCTTACATAATTTATTACTCTATAATTACATCATTTAATTTAGTTTAATTTTACTTTAACTATTCACTTTACTAACATCATCGTCAAAATTAGTCTTTTCAATCACAATATACCAATACTATCACCAAATTTATTTTGATATTAATTTGTTTTTTTACCCATTCATTTCATTGACTTAATTTAATCACAATGCCCTTTAATATGCCTTAGTATCTTTCCAAAGATTTTGTTTTATCAACTTAATTTATTTATGTATTATATTTTATATTAAAGCAGTATATAGCAATCCCTTTGCATTCAAACTTATTTGACTTTTAATTAACTTCCAAATTTTTTATAATGTTTTGTTAATTTTTTAAAAAATTATATATTAAACTAAATATTTTAAAAAATAAAAATATTTTTTAAAATTTTTAAAAATTGAATTACTATTTTATGATTGGCTAACATGTATGATATGACTAATTTTATCTCGTTTTGAAAAAAATTGTTAGAAAAAAAATAATTTAAAATAAAATAAAAACTAAAAAAATGTATTATTGTCATTTGTCTTAATATTTAATGATTTGTATTCCATTATTAATGTGACATATTAAAACCAAAATTTTAAAAATTTGTTAATGCCCTAACTAATTATTAACCCTCTAACATTTTAATATACACGAAATCATAATACATGTAAACTTTTAAAAAAAAAATTATTGAAGGATGTCCTATGCATTTATTATTGGTCTTCCACCCCTTGTACGATGTGCATTTAATTATTCATCTTATATCTATTAATAATAGTGAATCGTATTGTAATACCATTAAATATTGATGAAATTAAAATAGATTTGAATTTGAATTTAAATTAATTTACAATGTCTTATTTTTTTAAAGTTTTATTAAAGTAAAATTTACATATTAAATTAAGTATTATTATAATAATTTTTAAAATTTTGTTTTATAAATGAAAAAAATATATGAAATAGTTAATTTTTTGTTTTATAAATGAAAAAAATATATGAAATAGTTAATTTAATTTCGTTTGAAGTTTAATTGTAAAAAAAACTAAAAAAATCATAATATCGTTATCTATTCAAAAATTGATTATAACTAAATTCATAGTGGCTTTATGATTAACCATAAACATAAATAAAATATTATAAAATTTAAAAATAGATAATGTATAAACATTTTAGATGTCAATTTCCATGATTAAGAACTAAAGCTTATAATTTGGTATGTGAAACTAAGTATAAAAGTATTAAAGAATAATATATATCTAAAATTCATTATTATTATAGTTTGAAGATAAAAATAACATATTTTATTATGAAAAGGATGAAATCTACATAAAAATATACCATTTCAAAAGTAACTACTATTTCAATTTTGTTTTACATTATAATTAATAGAATAACTTATAATTACTATAATTATAATGGCTTATAATTGTCATAATTATAATGCCAATCTATTTTTATTAAAAATATATTAAAATGAAAATGAAAAATAAATATTGTTTATAAACGATGGTTTTGAAACTAATTGTTACATATTTAATATCTTCAATATTAAGTATGGTTTCACTTTTCAAATTATATTTTTTCTTACCATAAAATTAACTATTACGACATTTGGTCATCAATCTAAAAGTCTAATATTTATTATTTTACAAATCAAAAGACTTACTAATTTTACTTAAAGAATAGGGATCAAGTTTTCTAATTGGATAACTTCCCTCTAGTAGTCATATAACCTCAAATCTCTGAAACTAACACAAATCTAAAAAAGTTCATATTTATTTTTATACAAACAAAAAAAATTAACACTACTAGTCTTACATTTCATAATGCCATCATCACTACTTTATCAATAGTTGCTAACACTTAGATATCTCAAAATATATTTCAACTTTTAAAAGCATAGAGTAAGACATGCCACTTTTAGTTTGCTTTCAAACTATCCAACATTAATACATTGTTAAAATGTTACCTAATTATTTTAACTTTTAATTTTTAATTATGTACTACTATTACATTAAATTATTTCTACGAGGTGCTAATTTCACTTGTTTAAATATTATAATATAAAATTTCTTAAACTCACATCATAAATTTATAAATATCATTAATTTAAAAATGGATTTAAAAAAATACTCCATAAATATCATTAAATGCATGTCAATAATCATGATCCTCCTACTCAAAATTTGTTTCCATAGATTACATATTCCTCCTACTCAAAATCTATTTCCATAGATTACAGATTGAGAAAATCAATCAACATACATTGAATATTAATTTATATCTTTTTTTTTTTTATAACCGAGGAATTATCCAAATCAACCTTAATTTGGTACCGTTCATCAACAGCAGAGGGCACCTACCATTCGCCGGTACTTGCAAGAGTGGAGCCTGGGGCCGCACTAGGAGAACTGTTCGACTTTGCGTTGAGTCTGGACCTCAGCCCCTATACACTCATATCTTTACACTTAAAATACCATTACTTGTATATAAGAAGGAGCTTCATATATTTCTCAAAAATCGAATTAATTTGATTAATACCCTATGAAAATTAAAATAGTTTGAATAATATTTTATGATTTTATTAATTAATTATATGTTCAGCTGTAATTTGAAAACCATGGTAAGAATTGTCCTCATTATCTTTATCTAAAAGATAAACTATATCAAAATAAAGTAAAATATTTTTATTTACAATGGTTTAAACTATATCAATAAACTAAAATATTTTATTTAAATTTACTTTATCAATTTAGTATTTTTGGACCACTAAAATTTATGTTACATTTGATGTTATACACGTTGCATTTGGCCCCACCAACACCAGCACTTCCAAAAAACGATACTACAAATGCTTTCATCAAGAAACTGCAATATATCTCTATCATTCCTTGACATCGACCATTAAAATGCTTCGAGAAACATCAGGAAACTGCAATATATTTCTATCATTCCTTGACATCGACAATTAAAATGAAAAAGCGAAATGTGAAGTATTGTGGATCACTCAATCATTAAAAAAGATGCTTTGAAGTCCATGGACAACATGTATGGCCCTCTACTTTACAATAATTTGGAGATGCTATTGACTTAATTGGATCAGAAAGTGATTCGTCAATTAAATGCGGAGGGTTTATAGTTGTGTATTTTAAAATCTAGACTTGATGAGCTATTGTATTTTGCAATACAAGAATTCATATAAAATGGGTAATCGGTGTATCCGGCAACCTGATGATGACTGTAGAATGTGGATCTGTCATAGTCGTTGAGCTTGGCATCAATGGCAAATCTCAGAGGAAGGTCTGGATTCGAAATGAATAGACGACCGAACGATATCATGTCTGCGTGGCCTTTCGACACGGCTTCCATTCCACTCTCTCTAACATATCCACCGCTCCTCATCAGCGCTCCTCTGTATTCCCCTCTCACCATACTCCACATCTCGGCGGCCGTCATTTCGGCCTCCTTTGCGTAAGCTTCTTTGAGGCCTTCGCTGGTGAAGCGTGGCTCGGTCACCTGCAAATAGGCCAGAGGGTAACGGTTCAGGAGACGAATTAAGTAGAGGGTGAGAGCCAGTGGATCGGAGTCCGTTGCTCCATTGTGGTCTATGATGGGAGACAGCCGTATGGCGGTGCGCTCCGCCCCGATCTCCTCCGCCACGGCCTCCACAATTTCGTGTGCGAAACGGCAGCGGTTCTCTATACTTCCGCCGTATTCGTCGGCTCTGTCGTTGACGCCGTCCTTGAGAAATTGGTCGATCAGGTAACCGTGAGCTCCATGTATTTCCACCCCATCGAATCCCGCCGACATTGCATTTCTGGCCGCTCTGCGAAACTGATCGACTATTTCAGATATTTCTGCCGTCGCGAGGGCGCGAGGTTGGGAGCAACTCACCCAAGAGCCATCCGGCATCAAGGTCGTCCATTGTTCGGGAATTTTATTGTTGGTGGACGACAGCGGGGCTTCTTGGGTGGGCTGATAAACTGCTTTATCATATAAACAAACAAGAAGTTATAACTTGTCAATGAATAATATATTCAGTGTTCACCAAGAAAAGTTATAACTTGTCAATGAATAATATATTCAGTGTTCACCATACTGTTTTATAGAGTGGACCACCGATTCGATTCATTTAGATCTCAAACCTATAATAGGTACAGGCGCATTTAATGTTTTGCAATCAGTGGTTAGTTGTGACTGCGAAAGCTGCTTTGAGTGTGAAATATATATTGATTTCAAACCTGTGTGCGATGCCCTGCCGACATGCCATATCTGGCAGAAAATGATGCCGCCCTTCTCATGAACAGCGTCTACAACATTTTTCCAGGCCTTAACTTGCTCATCGTTGAAAATGCCGGGAGAATGCGGGTACCTGCAGAGCAATAGTTAAAAGGATTTGATTATCAATTTTCTTTGAGGGTGGGACAGGAGATGAGGAGATCAGCGTACCCGATGGCTTGCTGTGAGACTGCGGTTGCTTCGGTGATGAGGAGGCCTCCTCTCGTCGTTGTCTGAGAATAGAACTCCACATGAGAAGGCTGTGGAATGTTGTCCAGTGCACGGCATCGGGTCAACGGAGCCAACACTACTCTGCAATTGTACATCAGTTAACAGAAAATAATTGTACAAATGACTTGCGATAAAACTAGACTAAGTAACTGGAAATATATTAATGAATTACCACCTGTGAGATAGATTGAGAGAACCCATTTGAAAGGGCGAAAGGAGGTGAGGACCAGAACCATTGTCAGTTGTTGGGTGAGAAATAGCTCGGTTTTCCATATTGATTAGCGCCGAACGAATGAACAAACAAACGCACAATAAGAATGATATTTGTTATGTTGGAGTGGTTGGATAAATGGCTTGGAATACTTAGAATCAGTGGGATCGTTTCTCAAAGAACCAGAGAATAAAATGCAAAACGGATGCTCAAATTTGAAACAGAAGCATCGGGGCATTGCATTTATATAGTTGTTTTGAATGATTATACTGCGGTAAGAAGCGGCCTTCCCGTAGTGTGGATGGATATATAATTAAGATATATAATATGATTTGATTTGAGGATATATATATTTTTAAATATAAGGAAATTGTTATGTAAAGAATGTTTCTTTTAATTTTATAGAATAATTAACTTTCAGCTAAGCATTAATTTTAAATTTAATTATACTGTGGAAAAATAAATATATAATCTGAAAAATATCCAATGAGAGCGCATCCAAGAAGTGGAGAATGAAAACGGTTGATTCACAGACTTAGGAAGGACTTAGGGTTTTCAGGCAGCCAACCAAACTCATCAACTTCGGGATGATTAGCACATGCGAGAGAGGCACATCCCCTCCTCAAATGATGGATGCAAAGCAACACTATGAAGTTTCTCCCTCAAACACCAAAGAGGTTGGAATCATAGGAGAGGGATCACGGGCCTTGTGACAAATCAACAAGCTTTGCAAGGGTTTTCCAGCCAAGGCTCATGTATTCCAAAATCGGCCAGTATCTCAGCCATCCCAGTGGATCCAACTCGGATTAAAGAAAAAATACAACATATGACGAACCACGCTCTTATTGGAAAATTTATCGGTATCTAGCCGTCAAAAAAAGCTCTCATATGGTGGATTAACTCTACCTAGAAACCAAAGGGCCATTTCGACCTCCTTCTCGGCTCAGAGGGTTTCTTGATAGTGGTTTTCTTAAATGTCGAAGATCGGGAGCGGATCTTTGAAGGAGGACCATATTTCTACTATTCGGCTGGACTATACCTTAGATTTTGGAGGGATCATTTTAATCCAGACAAGAAAGACCTATCTATTGCCCCAGTATGGATATGGCTTTACTTTCTGCCTACCGAATATAGGGATCCAAAAATCTTGAAGGCAATCGGAGGTGCTTTGGGCCAATTTGTGAAGACCTCACACCTCACCAAACAAGGAAGGTATGTTTCTTATGCCAGACTCTTTGTATATATGAATATTTCCAAAGATCTCCCTGAGGGGATTAACCTTACATGGGAAGACTCTGAATGGTTTCAAACCCTTGATTATGAGCATATCCCCTTTAGATGTCGCCACTGCCATACCCATGGACATCTCGTCCGAGATTTCCATTGAACCCCACAAGCTGAGCTACCCTCTAACAAAATCAAAAAGACATTAGACTCATAAGGCTTTATTAAGGTTACCAACAGGAAAAGAACCAGACAAAAGCACAATGGTCTAGACCTAAGTAACAAAGCCAACACATCAAACATTTTTGTTGTATTGGAGAAAAACTTTTCGGAGGTGATAACTCCCCCTGAGGAATAGCAACCACAGCCTCAAGTCATAGAGCTTCCAGCCCAGCGAACAGGGACAGTAAAAAAGATCTACTCCCAACCTGAAAACCCACCAGAAGGGGAGAAAATGGAAGAGGATGTTGACGAAATGGAAATGGGAGATGAGATCTCAATTTGGATAGCATTGAAGACGCATGCATGAAAAAAGGAGGTCCACTCTATCCCGGAGAAACAACTACAACTCCTAACAGAGGCAATCCTAAAAACTAAATCTACTCTGGGCCTGGGAATTGGACCCTTAAAACTTAAGACAAAACGTAAACATAAAGAAGGAGGTACGAAGAGAGGAAGGAAGACCAACAGAGAACGGATTGGGGAAGTGGGGGCTCATTTAGTGGACTCGGGACAGTTTCCTACTATTCAGGAGGCTCTACTCTCTGTCAGATATCTTTCCTGATGAAGATTCTATCTTGGAATATCAGAGGGACGAATGGTCCTCAAAAAAACAAAATTCTTAAAAAAAAGATCATAATGGAGAAACCCTCTATAGTCTTTTTACAAGAAACGAAGTGCTCTGAGGATTAACTGATAGTCAAAGTGAGGACTCTTTGGAAAAAGTGTAAGATGATGGCTATAGATGATGTGGGTCATGCTGGAGGTTTGGTGATCCTCTCAGATCCTAGTCAGGTTTCTCTAGATAACTTCGTATCGACGACCTTTAGTCTTTTAGCAGAATTTCACATCCTTGGAACGACTACTTGAGGTATTATTACTAATGTGTATGGCCCTAGTAGTTATCCCCAAAAAATAAATTTCATCAACAGTCTAATCAGTATGAGGAGGGATTTTGAAGGACTCCATTGGATCATAGGAGGTGATTTCAATCTGATCCGCTCTCTATCGGAAAAAAGGGAGGTAGAAGAGTTCTTACTCAAGAAAGTACTCTCTTTGATGAATTCATTGAATAAAGTCACCTGGTGGATATTGGATTAGGAATAAGGGAGTTTACTTGGAATAATAGAAGAGTAGGGGATCACCATGTAGCAGCGCATATTGACAAGTTTCTAATTTTGAAAAGTATTATGTTATTTGGCGGGGCTCTAGCCTCTCACCCTCTCGCTTCGGTAGGTTCGGACCACTGGCCGATTAATCTGATCTAGAGTAACATTGGGATCATAATGACAAAGCCTTTCGGTTTTGAGCAGTTTTGGCCTACTCATTAGGATTTCCGTGCTCAAATGGAGATTTGGTGGCAAACAATCATCTCTCCTAAAGGTACAAAGATGTACCAATTCCAACAGAAATTGAAGCTTCTAAAACAAAAATTGAAGATCTGGAATAAAGATTTCTTTGGTAACATATTGCTTGAAAAGGTTAAGTTAGAGCACCAAATGGAAAAAATCCAGGAAGCCATCATGATGGAGGGACTTACCGATGATCTCTACTCTAAGGAAAAGCTTGTTTCTGAACAGCTTTAGGAACGAGAAAAACAAGAAGAAATCCTTTGGAAACAAAAATCTCGGAATCAGTGGTTAAGGGACGGGGATAAAAATACAAAATTCTTTCACCGAGCTACCATTCAACATAGGCACCATAATCAAATAAACAATTTAATAACTCACAATGGTCAGGTTGTGGATACCCATGAAGATATTGAGAAGGAGATGATCCTCCATTTCAAGTCATTGCTTACTGAACCTAATATTGACAGAACTGAGGCCATTAGGGAAATCAAAAGAGTTATCCCTAGGTTGGTAACAACAGAGAAGAATGAGATGCTGATAAGACCCATCGAGCTTCAGGAAGTGGAGGGAGAAATCAGCCAAATGGAGGATGAAAAATATCTCAGCCCTAATGGTTTCACTATAAATTTCTTTCACCACTTTTGGAATTTGATTAAGATTGAGGTCTGGAAGGTTGTGGAGGAATCTAGGAAAATGAGGGGAGTCCTCCCGATGCTCAACTCCACTTTTCTAACCATGATTCCCAAAATAGCAATGGCCGAGAGACCTGAGTCGATGTTTCGACCTATTTCCCTATGTAACATCATTTACAAAATCATCACAAAGGTCCTAGCAAATCATCTCAAACCCCTCCTTCCTACTCTAATCTCCCCTGAAAAATCGGGGTTTCTGGAGGGAAGACAAATTTTAGATGGCATTATGTTAGCCCATGAAGTTTTACACTCCCTCAAGGTTACCAAAAAACAAGGAATGATGTTGAAACTGGATCTATCTAAAGCTTATGATAAGCTTAACTGGAATTTTCATGAAAGAGATTACATGAGCTCCTTTGGTTTTGGATATAGTTGGATTCGATGGATAGAAAATATGACTTCCTTAGCTTTCTTCTCCATCCTTATTAATGGAACCCCTTCTGATGTCTTCAAACCTTTGAGGGGTATTCGTCAGGGAGATCCCTTATCCCCATTCATTTTTGTCCTAATGACTGAAGGCCTGGGTCATCTTATTTCTCACATGTTGAACCAACAAACCCTCAAAGGCCTCCAGTTTCCACCTTATGGAAAAGCCCTGACTCATCAACAATTTGTGGATGATACTCTTCTCATGGGACATTCTTCAGTTCAGGAAGAAAGACAACTTAAGAAGGGGTTAAACATTTTTCTCAAAGCCTCTGCATTAACCATAAATGAGGACAAGTCTCAAGTGTTCTTTTTTAACACCCCTCCCATTACTCAAAGGAATATACTACAGATCCTAGGTTTCAAACAGAGTTCCTTTCCAACCAAATACCTTGGAGCACCCTTATCTGTCTCAGTTCTGAAAAAGATCTCCTAGGAAGAGCTCCTAAATAAAATGAAGGAGAAACTTTCGAGCTGGACGTTGTGGGATTTAAATTTCCTTGGAAGATTGGTTTTGGTCAAATCAGTTGTGACAAGCAATGCCTTTGTATCTTTTCTCTGTGTTGGCTGCTCCAAAGTCTGTGATTAAAGAAATCCAAAGTATTCAAAGATCCTTTTTATGGGGAGGTATAGATGCCCACCGTAAATGGCCGCTTGTCGACTGGGACACTCTTTGTCAACCTAAGAAAGATGGGGGTCTGGGACTTTGTGACCCTGAAAGACTCAACATTATTTGTGGGGCGAAAGTATGGTGGCGATGGATCACCCATACTAATGAACTATGGGCTAGTTTCTGGTGCAAGAAGTATGTCCTAGATATTCCTAAACAACACCTTATCCGAATTGAGGGGCTTGAGAAGGGATCCCATATATGGAAAATGGAAAGGGTGGGGAAGTTTCTGATCCAAAATCACAGTTTCTGGGAAATTAGAGAGGGCTCATCGGCCAACTTATGGACCGATTCCTGGCAACAAGAACCAACCCTCCAAAACCTTATTTCCAATCCACCAATCCCTCATCCCTTATAGGATCACAACTGGAGGATGGTCAATTACTACTGGCAGGGGGAGCAAGACGACAGAGGCTTCAGGAAATGGAAACCTTTAGATTGGTGGAGGTACAAATATGGTATGGATGAAGGGGGTATGATTTACGAACATATTATCCAACGATTGATAAAAATTCAGGAAGGGCCTGATATAATCCGTTGGGGATACTCTCCCAAAGGCATGTTTAGTATTAAGGAAGCATACTCTCTGTAGAATGGATCTGAGGAACAACATGTGGGTCGTGAATGGATGAAACTTTGGGATAACAAATTATGGCCCAAAATTACCTTGTTCCTATGGCTGGTTTTAAAAGGCCACATCCTAACTTGGGATAACATCATGAAAAGGGGCATTGCAGGACCCTCTTACTGTATTTTGTGTGGTGAAGACACCAAAACCATTTCCCATCTCCTTGATGTATGCAGCTTCACCTCTGAACTGTGGGACAAAGGTGCAGTGATCTTTTGTTTAACCGACAAAGTCCACACGAACCCCGCAACTTCAATCAAAATATGGAGAGGAGACCCTTTCTAGGGAAGAATACCCAACTAGATATGGCATTTGTTTCTAGGCTTTCTCTTCTGGTAGGTTTGGAAAGAATGCAACAGGCGAATTTTTACAGGTAAACACTAGACTCAACAGTTTGTTTGGAACCAAATTCGAAAAGGGATTCAGGAGACTCTTACTTTATCTATATGGAATGAACAAGCTCTATTAATTCCAAACACAGAGAGGCTCCTTTTATGCACCTGGGGAATACAAACTCTCCCTATCCACATCGGTATTATTCACCGTCGACAGTGCTCTCCTGCTAGTTCGATTTTTTGGACTCCACCTCCCCTTGGCTGGATCAAGTTGAATTTCGATGGGGCGTCCAAAGGAAACCCAGGAAAAGCTGGCTATGGAGGATTCTTCCATGACGAGCAGGGTAAGGTGACTGGTATTCTCTACGGTTACTTGGGGATGGACACAAATAATGTGGCTGAAATTGAAGCTCTCCTACAAGGCCTATGTACGGCAAGACGACGCGGTTACACTAGACTGCAAGTGGAAGGCGACTAAAAGGTGGTGCTCCAACTCGCGACCAGATTATGCCATGGGTCCCAAGTTGAAAAGGTGGCACCATCCTGGTGTATTTCTTTTTGCACCCACTATCTTGGAGATATCCTAGCCTTGATAAATGTTGTCACCTTCCACCACATCCGTCGTCAAGCTAACACTCTAGCGGACCGTCTAGCTAACCAAGGCTCTACTTGTAATACAGACCGATGGGAAGGATCATTACAGAACATGCTTGTTGAAATGTGCTGGATTAACTGCCTGCAGATCAAAAGCGCCAAAATGAGGACCCGAGATCCCTCTTCTGTCCTCGGGAACGTAAACCTGAGTAGTGTGATGTCACGCTTCGAGGCCTCCACGTTACCACCTGGACAGGTGTATTCTACACCAGAGGGTATATTAATTGAGCACGCTCGCACCATCCCTTCATCTAGTTATTGAGCTTTTTTAGAAGAGGTGGGGGTGTGCGAAGATGACCATCAATATTTCTCCCACGATTCTATTATGTGAGACCATCAGGGATAATTATATGCTGAGGGCTGTAAAGGACGACGGAAGTACCAATCGAGCTACGACCATTATGGTCAGCATTATGGCCGCGAGTGGTGCTTCCCCTTTAAATATCCATCCCCTGTGTGTTCATACACATGTTCCATAGCTCTGAAATTGCATTCTCTTTCCCCTTTCTGTCTTTTTCTCCTCTCTGGCCTGTTAATGGGAGTAAGGGAAGGAGGAGTATTCCGCACAGAGGAAGACCGATGAGGGGTGGTCTCCAGGACCAGGGAGGTCCTATTCAGGACCAATGGCATGCGGCTACCACGACAGTTTTCTTTCACCGAATGTTTCCACAAGAAATTCAGAAAGAGATTGAGGAATTGGAGGAAAACCTCTCACTGAGAGTGGGGGAGGAAGAACCCCTGTCGGAGGTAGTAGCTATGGCCGATTGGATTCAGGACCCTGGGAATACCATAGGTAGGATGGTGCTTTACAACCATGCAGTGGTTACGCTCTAGGTTACGAAGACTCTATTTTCTCAGTTGAGGGAGGCATCGACTGACGTCCTCACTAGTTCGCAGATGTTCAAGGACCATGATGAGATGTTCAAAGACCACAATGAAGTCTCCTGCTTTATGCATATAAATTTGGATTCCATATCTCAACATCTTGGCATCTCTTTTCTAATAAAACCCCAAGTTACGACTCAACCCAAAGTGATAGTCCTCAGCAATCAACCAAAGGCGACCGCGACACCTCAGGCCCCTACTCAGGATGAAGTTCCTTGTCCTTCTGTTTAATTTATCTGGGTCTTTTCGCATGTTTCTGGGAGGGTATAGGGATTTACTCTATTATATTAGAAGTTGTCAGTTGTTAGTCTGTTCCGGCATAATACCGAGTCTGTTAGTCTGCTGGGTGTTACCTTTTTGGATATGGAGGCACATTGTGATGTACATAAGCGACAGTTTATCAAATCTGGGTCTTTCTATGCCAATTTCCAGAGGTCAGTCAGCAATGTATCCTCTGTTTCAGTCTCTAAGTCTAGTAGCACTCATGGGAATTTCTCTTAGTGACAGTTTTTTGTCTCAGAAGTGCAACGTGACAAGAAAATGAATTTAATCTTTTACCAGTATGTAATATAAAGTTCTTCTTTTTTGCTTAAAAAAAAAATTAATTTAATTATTATTGTATAAATATTTTTATATATTATAAATATATAATATTTAAATGAATACTCTTTTTTTTAATGTGGTTTAGGGAATCGGAGATTGAAAAGCAAGGAATGTGGAGATAGAAGCTAACTCTAAAGTTCATCTTTGATGAGTTAAATAGGTCATGACTCATGACTTTGTAATGACTTTGTAGTGTGTTCATCCCTAATTATCTTGACATGATATGGGCTAGAGTATATAGAAAAACAATGTCTTTGGTTCAAATAAATGCTTACAACTATGCACATATATTATGTCATGGATGACTTCTCATATAATTAGAATTTATTATATAAATATTTTTATATATTATATATTGATTTTAATTTTATTATTATTTTTAAACTTAATATAAGATATATAATATGATTTGATTTAAGGATATATATTTTTAAATTAATTTTCACCTAAGCACTAATTTTAAATTTAATTATTATTGTATAAATATTTTTATATATTATAAATATATAATATTTAAATGAATACTTTTTTTCTAATGTGGTTTAGGGAATGAGATTGAAAAGCAAGGAATGTGGAGCTAGAAGCTAACTATAAATTTCATTTTTGATAAGTTAAATAGGTTATGACTCATGACTTTCTAATGTGTTCATCCCTAATTATCTTGACATGATATGGGCTAGACTATGTAGAAAAAAAAATGTCTTGTTCAAAAAATGTTTGCAACTATACACATATCTTATGTCATGGATGACTTGGATGACTTCTCATATGATTATAATTTATTATATAAATATTTTTATATATTATATATTGATTATAATTTTATTATTATTTTTTAAACTTAATATAAGATATATAATATGATTTGATTTGAGGATATATATTTTTAAATATAATGAAATTGTTATGTAAAGAAGGTTTCTTTTAATTTTATAGATTAATTAACTTCTAGCTAAGCACTAATTTTAAATTTAATTAAGATTATATAAATATTTTTATATATTATAAATATATAATACTTAAATGAATACTTTTTTTCTAATGTGGTTTAGGACATGAGATTGAAAAGCAAGGAATGTGGATCTAGAAGATAACTATAAAGTTCATCTTTGATTAATTAAATAGGTCATCCCTCATGACTTTGTAATGACTTTGTAGTGTGTTCATCTCTAATTATCTTGACATGATATGGGCTAGACTATGTAGAAAAACAATGCCTTCTTCAAATAAATACTTACAACTATGCATATATCTTATGTCATGGATGACTTCTCGTATGATTAGAATTTATTATATAAATATTTTTATATATTATATATTGATTTTAATTTTATTATTATTTTTTAAACTTAATATAAGATATATAATATGATTTGATTTGAGGATATAAATTTTTAAATATAATGAAATTGTTATGTAAAGAAGGTTATTTTAATTTTATATTTTAATTAACTTTAAGCTAAGCACTAATTTTAAATTTTATTATTATTTTATAAATATTTTTCTATTATAAATATATAGTATTCAAATGAATACTTTTTTTTAATGTAGTTTAGGGCATCGGAGATTGAAAAACAAAGAATGTGGAGCTAGAAGCTAACTATAAAGTTCATCTTTGATGAGTTGAATGGGTTATGATTCATGACTTTGTAATGACTTTGTATTGTGTTCATCCCTAATTATCTTGACATGATATGGGATAGACTATGTAGAAAAACAATGTCGTGTTCAAATAAATGCTTACAACTATGCACATATCTTATGTCATGGATGCACATATCTTATGACATGATATAATATTTAAATGAATACTTTTTTTTTATGTGCTTTAGGGCATCGGAGATTGAAAAGCAAGGAATGTGGAGCTAGAAGCTAATTATAAAGTTCAAGTTCAGCTTTGATGAATTAAATAAGTGATGACTCATGACTTTGTAATGACTTTATAGTGTGTTCATCCTCATTATCTTGACATAATATGGGCTAGACTATGTCTAAAAGCAACGTCTTGTTCAAATAAATGCTTACAACTATATCTTATGTTATGGATGACTTCTAATATGATTATAATTTATTATATAAATATTTTTATATATTATATATTTATTTTAATTTTGTTGTTATTATTTAAACTTATTATAATATATATAATTAAGATATATAATATGATTTGATTTGAGGATATATATTTTTAAATATAATGAAATTGTTATAAAGAGAAGATTTCTTTTAATTTTATAGAATTATTAACTTTCAAATAAACACTAATTTTAAATTTGATTATTATTGTATAAATATTTTTATATATTATAAATATATAATATTTAAATGAATACTTTATTTTTTAATGTGGTTTAGGGCATCGGAGATTGAAAAGCAAGGAATGTGGAGCTAGAAGTTAATTATAAAGTTCATGTTTGTTGAGTTAAATAGGTCATGACTTTGTAGTGTGTTAATCCTAATTATCTTGACATGATATGGGCTAGACTATGTAGAAAAACAATGTCTGGTTCAAATAAATGCTTATAACTATGCACATGTTTTTATGTGAGGGATGACTTCTCATATGATTAGAATTTATTATATAAATATTTTTATATATTATATATTAATTTTAATTTTATTATTATTTTTTAAACTTAATATAAGATATATAATTAAGATATATAATATGATTTGATTTGAGGATATATATATTTAAATATAAGGAAATTGTTATGTAAAGAAGGTTTCTTTTAATTTTATAGATTAATTAACTTTCCACTAATTTTAAATTTTAATTATTATTATATAAATATTTTTATATATTATAAATATATAATATTTAAATAAATACTTTTTTTCTGATGTAATTTAGGGTATGAGATTGAAAATCAAGGAATGTGGAGTTAGAAGCTAAATATAAAGTTCATCTTTCACGAGTTAAATAGGTCATGACTTTGTAATGTGTTCATCCCTAATTATCTTAACATGATATGCGCTAGACTGGATAAAAAAACAATGTCTTGCTCAAATAAATGCTTATAACTATGCACATATCTTATGTCATGGATGACTTCTCATATGATTAGAATTTATTATATAAATATTTTTATATAGATTTTAATTTTATTCTTATTTTTTAAACTTAATATAAGATATATAATATGATTTGATTTGAGGATATATATTTTTAAATATAATGAAATTGTTATGTAAATAAAGTTTTTTTTTAATTTTATAAATTAATTAACTTTTAGCTAAGCAATGATTTTAAATTTAATTATTATTGTATAAATATTTTTATATATTATAAATATATAATATTTAAATAATTTTTTTTTTTAATGTGCTTTAAGGCATCGGAGATTGAAAAGCAAGGAATGTGGAGCTAGAAGCGAATTATAAAGTTCAAGTTCAGCTTTGATGAATTAAATAGGTGATGACTCATGACTTTGTAATGACTTTGTAGTGTGTTCATCTTGATTATCTTGACATAATATGGGCTAGACTATGTCTAAAAGCAATGTCTTGTTCAAATAAATGCTTACAACTATATCTTATGTCATAGATGACTTCTAATATGATTATAATTTATTATATAAATATTTTTATATATTATATATTTATTTTAATTTTGTTGTTATTATTTAAACTTATTATAATATATATAATTAAGATATATAATATGATTTGATTTGAGGATATATATTTTTAAATATAATGAAATTGTTATAAAGAGAAGATTTCTTTTAATTTTATAAAATAATTAACTTTTAAATAAACACTAATTTTAAATTTAATTATTATTGTATAAATATTTTTATATATTATAAATATATAATATTTAAATGAATACTTTATTTTTTAATGTGGTTTAGGGCATCGGAGATTGAAAAGCAAGGAATGTGAAGCTGGAAGTTAATTATAAAGTTCATGTTTGCTGAGTTAAATAGGTCATGACTTTGTAGTGTGTTAATCCTAATTATCTTGACATGATATGGGCTAGACTATGTAGAAAAACAATGTCTTGTTCAAATAAATGCTTATAACTATGCACATGTTTTATGTGAGGGATGACTTCTCATATGATTAGAATTTATTATATAAATATTTTTATATATTATATATTAATTTTAATTTATTTATTTTTTAAACTTAATATAAGATATATAATATGATCTGATTTGAGGATATATATTTTTAAATATAATAAAATTGTTATGTAAAGAAGGTTTCTTTTAATTTTATAGATTAATTAATTTTTAGCTAAACACTAAATTTAAATTTAATTTTTATTGTATAAATATATTTATATATTATAAATATATAATATTTAAATGAATATTTTTTTTAACATGGTTTAGGGCATTAGAGATTGAAACGCAAGGAATGTAGAGCTAGAAGCTAACTATAAAATTGATTTTTGATAAGTTTAATAAATCTTAAGTCATGACTTTGTAATGTGTTAATCCCTCATTATCTTGACATGATATGGACTAAACTATGTAAAAAAACATTGTCTTGTTCAAATAAATGCTTACAACTATGTACATATTTTATTTATGGATGACTTCTCATATGATTAGAATGTGACACAAATCTCATATTACGAGGATGCGAAATATACATTATTATAACATTTATATCTATGATGACCAATTGGGGAGCCTCTAATCACATTTTTCAATTTACATAATTTGTTTTATGGAAAAGATTTAGTGAATATATATATTATCGGATGTTCTATGTTGTAATGTAATAAATTGAGAAGTCCGTATTGTACCAACTTTGTATAGAAATGATTTTGGATATCAATATGTTTGGTGATATCATGAAAAATAAATTCTTAGTGAATCTTTCTAAGTTGTATATCCACCTCAATTAAATCGCTTCAAAAGTGGTTGTAAGTGTAATTATTGATTTCTATTATGTTATTGTTGTATATAATGATACTATAGGTTTCCTTTTGGCAGTCCATGTAATCGCCATTAAACCTATATTGAATATATATCATGATGTCAAATTCCCATCATCGATATATCTTTTCCAGTCTGAAATTTTATAGCCATCCCATTCGAAATTCTATGTTGATCTATACTACAATCCATAATTAATTATATCATTAATACATATGAATATTCATTTAACTTATATTCAATGTAATGCCTATATTTTTTCATAATTTTGGATACCAAACTGAAAACAAAGGAAATATCTCATTGACTAGTAGTCAAATATATCCAAATTCCAATCAATTGTTGATATAATGTGGGATCAACTGACATGGTATTTATCTTTACTTAACTTCAACCTTAACTTGATTGGTGTTGCAATTGTCTTGCAACCTTCCATGTTAAATGTATCCAGCATATCCATTGAATACTTGTTATACGTATATTTGGTACTCTTAACCAAATTCAACATATTTACAAGTCAAACCACATGATTATCTAGAATTTTACCAAGGTTTACCACTAACCTACACTTTTTCCTAGGGACAATTGCAAGCCTTGTAGATGTCCTTGAGGAATGTCAAAGACGACCATGCTTATTCAGTAGAAAACCCACATCTAACTCATAAAACTCTAGAAAATGAAAGCAATTTCTATACATAGAAAATACTTCAATGAATTTTGTCCATGGCTCATACGTGCACAACATTCATTCACCTAAATTTAAGCAATTGATCCTCATCACTTCTCTCATTTCAAGCATACAAATTATGAACTAAAAGAGGATCATGTGTAGTATAGTTTCTTGGATGAAATTAGTACAAGATAATTTTTTATATTTTCATTGATTATGTATATAATTTTGAAATTTACTAATATTTGGTAAACATAAATGTAAAGTATTTAAATATGTATTTTATTTTTTAATATATATAGTTTTTGTGAGATTATACTCCTCTATTTAGGTGGTATGGTACATATTATCCCAATGTTGATGTGGTAGTTGTAGAAACATGCTCCAATGCAGCACCTTTGACAGAAGTATTCAGAAGACTATGTTGTTCCCCCCATAAAATTGAACTCAAGTTATAAGTCGAATGTGTTATAATTATAACCATTAAAAACTTGCACAAATTAGATGTTTCATTTAATTAGACCATAATTAAGAGCAATGGAAATATAGATTGGGGGATGGGAGCTGTTATCCTTTTCCTGTATGAATATGAATATGAATCTTGCAATTTTTATCTTTAATTTCAATTTGAGTGTGAATAACAAACTTACCTCCTAACTATTTGAAAGCTAATTCAATTATTGCCATTAAAATCATTTTAAGACTCTTGGGTAGGTTTTGTTTCCTTGGAACTGAGTAGGGTAAATTTGCTAACTTTTCTCTCTACTCAAGACCTACAATGATGTTAATTTAAGAAGGGTCTTCTTAAAAACTCTCAATACATGGTAATGCTTACAATTGGACCCAATTTTTACACTATCAATACATTATTTTTAATACATAATTTGTTTTGAGAAACCATCTAATTTGTTCTTGTCCTAAGGCTAAATCATAGCATATTTTTCAAGAAAATAAATACAAAATTTTAATCTTATCATTAAGTAGAATCATTTTTTATTAAAATGATCATCAACATCCTAACCCTACAAAATATCTATATTTCAAGTGTCACTCATTAAATTTTTGAGAAAAATGAAATAAATAACATTGTTGAAGATACATTTTCCTTCCAGTTGTTAATCTCTGTATGTGATAATCAACAGAGGAAATGTTGGATAACAAATTAAAAAGGAAGGAAAACAATCCCTTCTAATACGATGCCAGTACAATTGAGAACGTGTTACCGCTCAATAAATATTGACAAGTGACCCAACCTATAATTTTGTGAATATTTTACTAAAACTATTCTAAGGACTTTTCATTACCATGTTTTATAGAAATATGATTCACTCATAACCTTGTGAATTTTGTTCTGAATAATATTTTAATATAAATAACCTTTTCCTATGTGAATATGATAGTAGCTCCCATCATTTGCATATTCATCCTTATAATTGTTAGAGCAAATAACCCTCTACCTAGCCACCTAAACTTGAACCTAATGACTCTAGTTGGCCAAACCCCATCCAAATTGACCATCTAAGTCAACCCTAAGATGGTTTCCTACAATTGGCGGATCATTACTTGATTTGGGGGAACATTCTCTTATTTGAGGAAATATTCCCTTATTTTAGGAGTGACTAAGCCTAGAAATGGTTGAGGACTAGATGTGATCCACTAATATAGGTCATAATTGACCCTAGATATCCCTAAAAAACCCTAAGTAACCCCAGTTGAGTGATTTTAGGGATTTTCATGCACATATAATCATTTTATTGTACATCATTGAGTCATAACTAGTTATTGGGGATTCTTGGGTCATATAAACTCATTCTAGGTGAGTGTGCATGGATAACTAAGGGTATTTGGCTCTAGCTAATCCTGACTAGTCTCCAAGCACTGCATGAGAAATTTGAATAGCCTCCCAACCTAGTTCAAATTGTTAGATTTTGAGCATTAATTCAATATACTCTAGGATCTTTATTGAGAGAATAACATGTACAACATATCAAGTATAACAATGCATATCAATCACACCAAGCAATCACATGAGACAATAGACACATACAGTTTCACTGGGGAAAACCATAAAGGTGAAAAAACCCACAACTTCCTCAGAGATAGAAAGAGCAATGATACAACCCAAGTACAAGAGATAGTCTTCTCCTAGCATATGAACCTCCTCCTCCACTAGTGCGCCACTTTCCGAGTGGTGTAGAAGTGAATAATGAGATGATCAAATAGAGTGCCTCCCACACTCTATTTATACATGACCTGACCTGCCTAATAACCTAGCAGGGCCGACTTGTCTAACTCAGTCTAATAACTCATGGTTATACTAATCAGGTCCGACCCCACACTTGGTGGTTTAATAACCCATCATAGCAAGTTACGACACTTGCGACATTTGTCAATACAAATGACGACACTTCCGTATAGAGGAATAATACCATCTCTATAGGAGTACAATATACATAGGTGAAATACATTCCGAAGTTACATATACATCAACACTCCCTCTTAGCTAGGAAGGTATTTCTCGACATAGATCTGCTACCACAAGTCTTCTTCTCTAGATCATCGTCACTGGATCACCGTCATCGAATCATCATCATCGAATCATCGTCATCGTCACTGCTGTTTCTATCTCAATCAATCTCCAATCTACTCGTCATAGGAATTTCTACAGAGCTAGTCCTTTTTCATATTGGATGTAGCCCCACCACCTGCAGGTCTTCATCATCTACAGACCCAGGCCTTTTAAATGATGGATGTATGCCTAGCCTCCATGTAGGTCTTCAACAGCTCTGCGAGCAAGCCATCAAGTAGGTACACCTCAACACTGATTACACTGCCTCTGCAAAACCTGCAAGATCTCCCAGGACTAATTACACTGCCTCTGCAAAACCTGCAAGAGCATCTCAGGATTGATCATATGCCTCTACAAAACCTGTGTACCATATTGTCACATCATCGTCTTCAAATCATCGTCATCATCCACAGAGCACAACCCAGATGCACACACACAGAACTTACACTCACCGGCATGGAAGGAATTTCCTCTGACCATCCAGGAAAGGCTCACAGCACTTACATCAACGACCATGGGATAACCAACCTACCACCATGTCAGAATGGCACAACACTTACATCAATGACCATGGGAGGACCAACCTACCACCATGTCGGAATGGCACAGCACTTACATCAACGACCATGGGAGGACCAACCTACCACCATGTCAGAATGTCACAACACTTACATCAACAACCATGGGAGGACCAACCTACCACCATGTCGGAATGGCCCCAACCCTTACATCTTACCATGGGAGGACTTTCCTACCACCATGTAAGAATGGCTCATGTGCATCTGTGTCTCCAGACTCATCACTTCCCCTTGGAAGGTATCTCAATCTGAAGTACACCAAGACTCCCTCTGAAGTATTCAAACTTCACTCTGGCCAGTAGCTTGGTCAACACATCGGCTATCTGCTCGTACATCACAACATACAGGAGCTTCACTGCTCCTCTCTGCACCATATCCCTGATATAGTGATACTTGATCTCAATGTGCTTTGACTTGTCATGGAACAATGGATTCTCTGACAACTTTACACAACTCTGGTTGTCGCAATCTATACAAGTAGCACTCAGCTGGAGATCAAACAAATCAGATAGTAGCTTCCTAAGCCACACTGCCTCACAACTAGCCAAACAAGTTGCGACATACTCTACTTCGGCTGTACTCAGTGCCACACAAGACTGCTTCCTGCTAAACCAAGAGATCGTACCGGATCTCATACTGAAGTAGCACCCCGAAGTGCTCTTCCGATCAATTGCACTGCCCGCCCAATCCGAATCAACATAACCCTCCAGGTTAAACTTTTGATTCACCTCATACTTGAGCCCATAGTCAACTGTACCCTTCAGGTACCTCAGAATATGCTTTGCAACTATCAGGTGAACATGTCTCGGATCTGTCAAGTACTGGCTCAAGGTGTTCACCGCAAAGCAGATATATGGTCTTGTATTCGTTAGGTACATCAAGGACCCAATCATCTGACAATACATCGTAGAATCAACCAGCTCAGATGAAGCATCACACAAAAGCTTCAGGTTCAATGCCATAGGTGTGGCCATGGCCTTGTAGTCCATCATCCCGAACCTCTTCAAGATCTCTACTGCATACTTCCCTTGTCCAAGGAAGATTCCATCTACACTCTGCCACACCTCCATACCAAGAAAGTAGTGCATCATACCCAAGTCCTTCATCTCAAACTCGGTAGCAAGCTTCCTCTTCGTGTCGAAAATCCATCTATCCTCACCTGTTACAAACAGGTCATCCATATATAATAGTAGTATCATTGGATTGCCTTCCTCAACCTTGTCGTAAAGTTTGGAATCCGCTTTACTCTTGGTAAATCCCAAACTGGATAGGAAGCCATCTATCCTGCCATACCAGGTCCCAGGTGCCTATTTCAAACCATATAGGGCTTTCTTCACATGTGACTCTCGGTCATGTGTCTCAAACCCGAGTGGTTGCTCCACATACACTTCCTCTTCAACTACACCATTCAAGAAAGCTGTCTTGACATCCATCTGGTGTACCTTCCATTTCATCACTGCAGCCAGAGCAAGTACTGATCTAATAGAAGTGTATCTGGCCACAGGAGCAAAAGTCTCTTCATAATCAATCCCTTCTTTCTGGGAGAAGCCACGAGCTACAAACCTTGCATTATATTTTCTATGTTGCCATCTGCAGCATGCTTGATCTTATAGATCCACTTGGAAGTCACCACAGACTTCCCATCTGGTCTTGGGACCACGTCCCAAACATCATTCTTCATGATCGACTGGTATTCCTCGATCATAGCATTCTTCCCGAATCCTGGGAACTTCAGATTCTTCAATATCTTCAATAGATAGCTTTGTTGCTGGAAAAAACATTGTAGTCCTTCTTTTGTAGGTGATGGTATATGATCTTTCCTACAAGACAAGTTAAATTGCATGATTAGAAAACATCTCATAGTTTTCAGAACAAATTCTTACACATAAAGAAATATGTCATACAGTCATGCATTTAATTTAGCCAATTCTTTAATACAACATTTATCCATATTCCGTAACTTTCTAGATGCCTTCCAATCTCTACCAGAACATTGTTAAGAGTGTGCACAACTCCCAACATGTCAGCAAAGAGGTTTCATTCTAGATAGGTAGCAATGGAATGTTGTACAGTGCTATAGGCCACTTACCCATTACATGCATATTAGTAGTATATTGTTCATTAATGCAATTATTCTAATATGCATAATACACAACCTAAGTCTAGGAACATAAGTATATACATCTTTGAACAGTATTAGTTAAACAATCAAATATACAAGAAATGACAATTCAAATACTTATCTTTGTTTGTTTGATGGGTGGACTCCCTCTCAATCTTTGTTTCCTTGTAGGAACTACTGGAGTGTGCTCCCTCTTGATCTTTGCTTCCTGGATTACCTGTCCTTGAACTTATATCCATCCTAAATCACTATTCATGCTTACTAGTATCATCATTGTGTTATCCTCGAGATCTCATACATAATCATACATTTATTAGTATAATCTTAATACTATCAAAACACAATAATCTTAAGCATTTATAGTCATGATCATTTCAAACATAGATAATAAGCATTAGTATTCAAGGTTTATATAGGACTTTTCTGTTTAGTCATATCATTAATCAAAGTAAGGAACATAACATGCATAAACCCTAGATTACTCAAACTTTTAACTTCATGAGTAATCATTATCAATCATACAAAAGTATAAGATCCTTTGATATAGGAAAAACATACCTAGTCATCATATTTGTTAGTTATGTCTAGCAATGTTTTCTTGTTCTCTTCAATGACATGCATAGCTCATAATTTAACCATTGTAGAACCAAATTATACATACCTCTATGTGATCCATGACTATGGATGAGTCTTTGTCTTAATGTCATCATGGTCTTGATCTAGACCTTGATTTGAACCTTCATGTTAGCGAATAACATTCTCCTCATACAACACCACAGTGCATTAGTACAATACAATCATAAGTGTCATAACCCTAATCAATGAATGTATTCTATCATGCATTCATACTTTTACTAGGGTGATAAGACAAGTCAAGAATTAAACAAGATTGTTACTAAACTCAATAACATGAAGACAATCATATTATAAACTTAATCATGAACAAATTTCAAAACATACCTGTAAATCATACCTATCAGATTGCTTGTAGTAGTTGTTGTTGTTGTTCCTTTTGTTCTTAGGACAATCAGAGGAAAAGTGTCCTCTTCTTGGTATGTGATGTGAGAGCTTGATCTTCATTCCCCATCTTCTCTTCTCGAGCTACAATTCAAGCTTCTTCTTGTGAGCATTCTTCCCACAGCCTACTGAATGTGATAAGTTTCTTCCTAGCACAAATTCCTTGGATGAAGGAATCCCATGACCTAGGAAGGCCATTAAGAGTGGTCATTACCACTTCTCCATTTTCTATGTCTTCTCCCACAGCTTCAAGTTGTTCTTTTATCTGGGAGACCCTTGAGAAATAAGACTACATAGTCTCTGCATTCTGGATCTTGACATTCTTCAATTGATTCCTCAAGGTCATCTTCCGATTTATGTTCTTCCCTTCGAATAACTTGGTCAGGGAATCAAACATCTCCTTTGGTGTCTTTATAGATTACACATGTGGTATGAGATGGTCTTTGATAGAACCAGCAATGATCCTCTTAGCCTTGACCAAATTCCTTTTGTGTAAGGCCTTAGCCTCTTCTTCCTCTAGGATTGGGACCTTTTCACTTATGTAAGTGTCCAACTCATTTTCTTCCACGATTAACCCAATTCTATACTTCCATGCTCGGAAGTTATCAGCCCCTTCAAACTTATCCTCAAGCTTGATGTGGTTCGACATCTTTAAAGAGTACTTCAAATGGAAATAGAAAAGATTTAGGTCTTACCACTTGATTTGCTCAAAACTGGATCTGGTCCCGTATTAGGGTTTGTTAGAGAAACCCCAAAAATTCAAACTTTGAATTTCAAACTTCTAAAAGGATAGAAAGATGCGCCTTGATGAGTTGATCAGACTGGTATAATCAGAATTTGAAAACTGCAAAGTTTCACCCTTCAGAAATGTCTTTTACTCTTCCCGGATTCACTAGTGAGGACCCTGAATTAGGGTTTGAGTTTCCTGGAGCTTCACCCAACCAAAAATTTCGATCCAAAGCTCTGAACTTCGATTTTTCCAAGTAGCTTCTAGCTATGTCCTCAGATTTCATAAATTCCTATTTTTGTGGAAACCCTAATTTTTAGGGCTAGAAAATAAAAGTGCTCAGAATTGAGATCTGATTGGATAGAAAGATTCACCTTGCTAAGGAGAGTCAATCTATCATATTGTGTTTCCAAAATATGTGGAGAGAAACCCAATAAACAAGAAACCCTAGTTTTCGCAACTGCACAGTGTCTTCTTCTCAGGTTAGCTCTAATACCATGTTAGATTTTGAGCATTAATTCAATATACTCTAGGATATTTATTGAGAGAATAACATATACAACATATCAAGTATAACAATGCATATCAATCACACCAAGCAATCACATGAGACAATAGACACATAGAGTTTCACTGGGGAAAACCATAAAGGTGAAAAACCCCACAACTTCCTCAGAGATAGAAAGAGCAATGATACAACCCAAGTACAAGAGATAGTCTTCTCCTAGCAGCTGAACCTCCTCCTCCACTAGTGCGCCCCTTTCTGAGTAGTGTAGAAGTGAATAATGAGATGATCAAATAGAGTGCCTCCCGCACTCTATTTATACATGACCTGACCTGCCTAATAACCTAGCAGGGCCGACTTGTCTAACTCAGTCTAATAACCCATGGTTATACTAATCAGGGCCGACCCCACACTTGGTGGTCTAATAACCCATCACAGCAAGTTACGACACTTCTGACACTTGTCAATACAAATGATGACACTTCCGTATAGAGGAATAATACCATCTCTATAGGAGTACAATATACATAGGTGAAATACATTCCGAAGTTACATATACATCAACACAAATTACCGTTCTATTTGTATTGTTCATCTCCATTCATTCAAGTTAATGAAATAAATCATTGTTTTCTTCTTATCTGTTTCTAATTTTTGTGTAATGATATATGATATCTCATTTGTTACATGTCATGTTCCCATTTTGACAGCACCAACTAGCATCCAATGTCACATCAAAACCCCATGGATCTTAGTAAAATTCAATTAATTAATTAATAAGGGGGGTGACATTACTTAGGCAATTAATTTATTAACTAGGAATAAATTAGCCTATAGTTTTTTTAATTAATTAAAATTGAAGTGATGTAATGATTATTTTTATATTTAATTATTAATTACATGTTTTGATAAGTTGCATGATGACAAGGACCCCATGAGGGAACATGGAGAGATGAGGCTAGCCTTATGAGTTTTCACACCAAAGCGGAAACTGGAAGAAAGCATGCACAAAACAAGGTGTCAAAAAAAGAAGGAAACCGACAAAAGCAGTGCATAAAGCAGGAAAGTGTACAAAGCAAGCAAGTGAGGAAAATCAGAAACATCCAGAAAATCTAAGGAGGGCGCAATTTCCAAAAAGAACAAAAGCTATCCAACAGTAAAAAGAAGGAAACATTTAAAAAATCTAGGAGGGCGCAGTTTCCAAAAGAGAACAAAAGCTAGTCATTGGAAAAGCAGGAAAGTGCCAAATCAATCAAGGAAGGCGCATTGGATGAGGGCAAGGAAGTTAAATTGCTCAACAATTCACCCAGGCATTTAGAGGAGGGAGCACCACATTCATATCTTTTGACAGTTTATGAATTTGTGTGTGAGAACGCTCAAGATTAGGCTAGGCTTTGGTGATGCATTCTTAGCCACCTGTGGGAGATGTGTCCCATAGTTCCTATTCTAGTATCTGCACATGATCCATTGCATCCATTTATGACCAATTTGCAAATCTGATCTAGCTCTATGTTTACATCCTCTCTTCTTTCTATCTTCTAAAGTATTCTTCTCATTTAGTGGAAACAGTGTTGAAGGGACGAAATGGAGGTTCTGGTTTCAACTTTTCTGAGCATTTATGGACTTTGAGACCTGTCCCATTACTTCCA
This sequence comes from Larix kaempferi, assembly GCA_027924585.1. Lineage (NCBI taxonomy): Eukaryota > Viridiplantae > Streptophyta > Pinopsida > Pinales > Pinaceae > Larix > Larix kaempferi. The sequence continues at coordinate 17,824,478 of BSBM01001334.1, read as the reverse complement.
TAGCATATTTTCCAGTAGGAATCACTTTTTGTTTCATAAAAAAATGTGTCTGGATGAGCACGTTATGGCCCTTTTACTAGATCTGAGGTTCCAGCCATGAAGAATGCGCACTTGCTTCTCTATATAGTTTGGTGAATGATCCCATGAGAAGATCATGAGTCTTGGTGCACCTTCCATGAGCAGCCACCTGTTCTACATTCATCATATTTACATATCCAGTAAAGAAATCCTCTTTACTACTCTTCATAGCAGTCGTAGTTTCTCAATTTTGTAAACAACTCTATGTATTGGAGACATTCTGAAAGTTTGAAGGTTGAAATATATATAATTGCTGCTCATAGTTTGTAATTTTGATTTACTAATACTGTATATTTCATATCAGAGCCACATTAAATATCAAAAGAGTATTTAGAGAGCCTCCTTTGGTAGTTTGAGCCCATATGTTTCAAGACTAGTTCATTATACATTTTCAATTGACTAGTTTTCCAAGATTTGCAATATATGAAGCTTTGAGTAACTATTTTCCTTTATGAAAGTTTTTGTTGGTTTTAAATTGGTTGTAGTATCCATCCCAAGCCAAAAATAAAAAATTTGTGACCCTTTATGACTGATTGTATTCATATTTATGAAGACTAGTTCATTGTCCCCTTTTATTTGACTCGTTTTGCAAGTTGTTTAATAAAAAAGTCTTTGTATGCTTAATTTTGGTTCTGTCAGTCATGTTAGGTCCCTGAGACATTTAGGAATACCATGCCACCATAATATTTACAATTCGTGGCCATATCAGTCTATTTGGAAGAACATGGAAACAAGATAGTGGAGTAATCCTACCTAGCACTCTTTCTCCCTTTGCCTTCAAACACTGCTAGATACTCCCAAATCATTAGTAAATTTTTCCCATCATCAAATTGGGGGTTAATTACTGATATCCATCCTCTAGTTACGTTCAAGATTAAATGGATGGTATAGTATGCATATGCTGGTGTACCTAGGAAGCCTCAGAGTAGACGTCATCCTAGATGATGTTCGAAACGTAAATGGCCCCAGTACCTTGCGCATAGGACTATGAAGATGGCCTTGATTTTGATATCCTTGTTTCTTCCCAGTACGTTTTTCAGATCCAAAATTTTCCATCATTCAATCTTTGGGTGGGTTAATCACTGACCAAGACTAGTTTCATCTTAACTAGTTTTGAAGACTAGTTTTTGTCATACAAATTTTGATTTTAGAGTTGAATTTGAGATAATATCATCTGATATCAGATCAAGGATATTAGAGTGGTATCAGATCTCTTTCCTTGGCTTATCCTGTGGATAGTAATTTTCAGTGGAAGATATCCCAGATTTGTTTTCAAGTTGAAGACATGGAAGATGAAGGTTTTGTGTTGTATGAGGAAGAAGAAATTATTTACATTGATGAAGGATTACCAAGAGAAGAGGATGGTTACATTTGTAACCAAATGTATAGTGTGTTAATTTTTCGATAATTTCATTCCATTATCATTCAGGATCACTAAGAGAATAACATGTACAGCATATCAATCATAGACACAATAGCAAGCACATAAGAGACACAGAGTTTCCTCGAGGAAAACCAAGAAGGTGAAAAACCCCGCAACTTCCTCAGAGATAAGATAAGCCACAAACCAATATCAGAATGATCAAACCCAAAGAGATGCCTCTAGCAGATACTCCTCCTCCTCCACTTGTGCGCCACTTTCTCTCTTAGCTATGCGAGCTTGAGAAGTGAGTGAATGAATCAAATGAGAGACACAACCTCTCTATTTATACACTGACCTGTCCTGCTAATAACTTAACTGGGACGACCTCCTAGTGAAGTCTAATAACCCAACCACTTAACTGAACTAGGGTCGAACCCACACTGGTGGTCTAATAACCCATCAAATATAAGTTGCGACACTTACAAATACAAATGACGACACTTATGACTAGAGGAATAAAACATCTCCATCATGAATATAATAAGGTACAAGTGTAATACATAGAAGAATATCTTCCGAAGTTACAAATACATCAACACTCCCTCTTAAATAGGAAGGTATTCTTTCGACACGGATCATCAATACATAGCGCCACAAGTATTCAATTATGGAGTTGGATCATTATCACTGGATCATAGAGCATTATCATCATCATAGCTGCTATACTCGACATCTCGATCACTGGGCTATCTCTTAATTCTTCTCATCATAGGAATTTCTACAGAGCCATCCCTTTTTCATGTTGGTTGTAGGCCTAGCCTCCTGTAGGTCTTCATCATCTCTGCGAGCTGGCCATCCTGTGGATCCCAGGACTAATTACGTGTGTCAACAAAACCTCTAAAGAGAATCCCATGCCTTTTATGATCACACAGCTCAACCTATGGGATCTCTCAGGATATTTTACATGTGACTATCACAAAACCTTAAAAGATTGTCTTGCCTAGAAAGATCTCTAAAGAGAATCCAAGGCCTTTTACGAGCACACAGCTCAACCTATCAGATCTCCAGGACATATTACATGTGACCCCCACCACAAAACCTTAAAAGAGTGTCTTGCCTAGCAAGATCTCTAAAGAGCATCCAAGTCCTTTTACGTGACTAGCACAACCTATCTGGATCTCCAGGACGTATTACATGTAGTCCCCACAAAACCTTAAAAGAGTGTCTTGCCCAGCAAGATCTCTAAAGAGAATCCAAGGCCTTTTACGTGACTAGCACAAACTTTCCAGATCTCCAGGACATATTACATGTGACCCCCACCACAAAACCTTAAAAGAGTGTCTTTCCTAGCAAGATCTCTAAATATCATCCGAGGCCTTTTACGTGACTAATAAAACCTGTCCGGATCTCCAGTACATATTACATGTGGTCTAGAAAAACCTTAAAAGAGTGTATTTCCCAGCAAGATCTCTAAAGAGCATCCGAGACCTTTTACGTGACTAGCACAACCTGTCTGGATCTCCAGGACGTATTACATCCTACCCTTGCACAACCTATCCACGGCCACAGAGTACCATCCTGATACTCAAGATCAACCTGATCATCCTCGCACACAACATCATCCTGATGCATATGATCATACTGATCATCATCATACAGTACATCATCCTGATGCACATCATCATCGTCACAGCATCATCCTGATGCATATCATCATTGCATGATCATCCTGATCATCGTCACAGCATCATCCTGATCATATCATCTGGAGCATCTTCCTTATGCTCATCACACATGATCATCCTGATCATCATACATAGCAGTAATTGGAGCATCATCCTGATGCTCATCACACAACGCTTACATCCACAGCCATGGAAAGGATCCTCCTTTCACCATGCTTGGAATGTCTCCTGCAAATGTGTCCCATCACTTCTTCCTCGAAGTATCTTCAATCTGAAGAACACCAAGCCTCTCTCTGAAGTATTAAAACTTCACTCTGGCTAGTGGTTTGGTCAACACATCAGCAATCTACTCATCTATCACAACATACAGGAGCTTCACTACTCCTCTCTGCACCATATCCCTGATATAGTGATATTTGATCTCAATATGCTTTGACCTATCATGGAACACTGGGTTCTCATACAACTTCACACAACTCTGGTTGTCAGAGAAGATATAGGTAGCATCCAACAGGAGATCAAATAACTCAGACAGTAGCTTTCTAAGCCATACTTCCTCACAACTAGCCGAACAAGCTGCAACATACTCTGCTTCGGTTGTACTCAGTGTTACGCAGAATTGCTTCCTGCTAAACCAAGAGATCACACATGATCCCATACTAAAGTAGCACCCCGAAGTGCTCTTCCTATCTGCAGCACTGCCTGCCCAATCTGAATCAACATAACCCTCTAGGTTAAACTTTTGATTCGCATCATACTTGAGCCCATAATCAATCATACCCCTCAGGTACCTCAGAATATGCTTTACAACAAACAGGTGAACACCTCTGGGATCCGTCAGGAACTAGCTCAATGTTCTCACCACAAAGCAAATATATGGTCTCATGTTCGTCGGGTACATCAAGGACCCACTCATCTAACGATACACCGTGACATCAAACGGCTCATATGAAGCATCACACATAAGCTTCAGGTTCTATGCCATAGGTGTGGCCATGGCCTTGCAGTCCATCATCCCAAACTGCTTCAGGATCTCTACTTCATACTTTCCTTGTCCAAGGAAGATCCCATCTGCACTCTGCCACACCTCCATGCCTAGAAAGTAATGCATCATCCCAAAGTCCTTCATCTCGAACTCAACAGCAAGCTTCCTCTTGGTGTCAGCAATCAACCTATCCTCTCCTGTAACAAACAGGTCATCCACATACAATAGTAGTATCACTGGATTTCCTTCCTCAACCTTGTAGTAAAGGTTGGAATCTGCTTTACTCTTAGTAAAGCCCAAACTGGATAGAAAGCTATCTATCCTACCATACCAAGTCCTAGGAGCTTGCTTCAAGCCATACAAGGATTTCTTCAACCTGCACACATATGACTCCCTATCATGTGTCTCAAAACCGAGTGGCTGCTCCACATACACTTCCTCTTTGACTACACCATTCAAGAAAGATGTCTTGACATCCATCTGGTGTATCTTCCACTTCATCACTACATCCAGAGCAAGTATGGTTCTAATGGAAGTGTATCTGGCTACAGGAGCAAAATTTTCTTCATAATCTATTCCCTCTTTCTGGGAGAAGCCACAATCCACAAACCTTGCCTTGTATTTCTCTATGCTGCCATCTGCAGCATGCTTGATCTTATAGATCCACTTGGAAGTCACAACAGACTTCCCTTTTGGTCTTGGGACTACATCCCAAACATCATTATTCATGATCGATTAGTATTCCTCGATCATGGCATCCTTCCATTCTTTCTTTTCGTTGCTTCTTCATAACTGGAAGGATCTTTATTCATAATGTCACAGAGTAAGGAAACATAGCTGGTGTGAGATCTTGTCCTTTTCCTTTCTCTGTGTTCCTCTTTTGGAATACCATACCTTTCTGGATCTTGGATGAGCTCTCTAGCCCATGCAGGTTTCCTCTTGTGAGAGTTCTTCTCATGGGGTGGATCTACAGGTTCTTGTGAATCTTCTATTTCATGATCCACTTCTGGTATTGCTTCATTTGTGGCGATGTCTTGTGTTCTGGGTATCCTTGGTTCTTCATAGTCTTCAACGGGTGTCTTTCTTGATTTGATGTAAACTGAGTTTTCATCAAAAGTTACATCCCTACTGATGCCAATTTTCTTGAACCCTGGAAAGTAGATTCTGTATTCCTTTGAGCTTTCACTGTACCCCACAAATATACCCTTCTTTCCTGAAGGATCTAACTTGGTCCTCTTTTCTTTTGGAATATGTGTGAATATTGGACAACCAAATATTCTGACATGGCTAACTTCTGGTCTGTTACCAGAGAAAACTTCTTCTAGTGTTTTATTATCAAGTATCTTGTGTGGTGTTCTGTTTTGTACATATACAACTGTCCTAGCTGCTTCTGCCCATAGGTGCATGGGTAGATCTTGGTCATGAAGTATTTCCTGAGCTGCTTCCATGATTGTTCTATTCTTCCTTTCTGCAACCCCATTCTATTGTGGATTGTATGGAGTGGTTAACTCCCTCTTAATCCCTGAATCATTGCATAGTTTCTTGAAGTCACCTGAGGTGAATTCTCCGCCATTGTCGGATCTAAATATTTTGATCTTCTTATCAGTTTGATTTTATATCAAGGATTTGAAGTGCTTGGACTTATCAAACACTTCACCTTTGTTCTTCAAGAAATCAACCCAAGTCTTCCTAGAGAAGTCATCAATAAAAGAAACATAGTATACATACCCACTCAAGGGACTGGATGACATTGGTCCGCATACATTAGAGTGGATAATCTCCAAGGTTCCTTTTGTTTTTCTTTCACTGCTTGGAAATGCCTTCTTTGTGTTATTTCCTTTTGCACATCCTTTGCAAACACCTTCATGCTTTGACTGGATTTCAAGAAGACCTTCTACTGCTTTGCTTGCAATTGGTAGTGCCCTATAGTGCACATGAGCAAGCGTTCTATGCCAAAGTTCACTTGGCTCCATGGATTCATGTACCATGGCATGTTCAGGTTGTCCCTTCAATTTGTACAATCCTCTCTCTTGCTCTCCAATCACTACTGCATCATCAATGGTCTTACCTTTAGGCCACATAAGTACTTGGCCATCCACAAATGCAACTCTCATCCCTTTTTCATCCAAATATGATATGGAGAGAAGATTCTTCTTGAGTCCAGGTACATATAGAACATATTGCATCTTTAAAGAATTCCTAGAGTCTAGCTTGTAATAGGCTTCACCACTTCCTTTTATCGGATATTGATAGTCATCCCCAAGTTTCACCTTGTGAGGTGACTCATGTTCACATAGGTCTACAAAGGATTCTTTAAATCCCGTCATGTGTTTGGAAGCCCCACTATCAATAAGCCAATCATCACATCCATGTGAAATAGTACCTGTGAGAGCAGAGATCAACACATATTCTTCCTCTCTTGAAGAGTCTTCACTTTCTACCCTATTTTTCTTCTTGGGAGGTTCATCCTCCTCAGTAGCATGAGCATGATACCTCTTCTTGTTCTTGTTCTTCTTATTGTTGTTGTGGTAGCCCTTTTTTTCCTTGGGACAATCTGCAGCAAAGTGTCCCTTCTCATTACATGTGAAGCATCTCAGATCTTTCTTGTCTCTTTGATGGTTGTGAAAATATTTCTTGTGATGAGATGGATCCCTCTTTGGTTTACTTCTCTTGGTGTGAGTTGTGAGAGATTGGTCTTCACTTCCCATCTTTTCTTCTCGATCTACAATCCTAGCTTCTTCTTGAGAACATTCCTCCCATAGTCTACTGAAGGAGATCAACTTCTTTCTTGCAAAAATTCCTTGGATGAAGGAGTCCCATGACCTAGGTATGCCATTCAAAGTGGTCATGACTATTTATCCATTTTCCACTACTTCATCCACTGCTTCAAGTTGTTATTTGATTTGAGAGACCTTGGTAAAGTAGGATTGGATGGTCTCTCCAATCTGGAACTTTACTCCTTTCAATTGGTTCCGCGGAGTCATCTTCTGATTTATGTTCTTTCCTTCAAACAATTTGGTCAAGCAGTCAAACATCTCTTTAGGTGTCTTTAGGGAAGACACATGGGGTATGAGATGGTCCTTTATAGAATCAACAATGATTCTCTTGGCTTTGACCAAGTTCTTCTTGTTTAAGGCCTTAGCCTCATCTCCCTCTGGAACTGGAACCTCTTCCTTTATGTAGTTGTCCAACTCATTCTCTTCTAGGATTAACCCAATCCTATACTTCCATGCTCGGAAGTTATTAGCCCCTTCAATCTTATCTTCAAGCTTGGTGTGGTGAGACATTTTAATGAGAAACACAAATGGAAATAAAAGATTTAGGTCTTACCACTTGGTTTGTTGAAAATTGGATCTAGAGCTGGATTAGGGTTTGTCAAAGAAACCCTAAAAATTCAAACTTTGAATTTCAAACTTCTGAAAGGATAGAAAGATGCGCCTTGCTGAGTTAATCAAGCTGGTGTACTCAAATTTTGAGATCTGCAAAATTTGACCCCTCAAAATTTCCTTTGAAACTTTCGGATTCACTTGACAGGACCCCGAACTAGGGTTTGATAAAGCTCACCCTTCTGCCCAACCAAAAAGTTCGATCCAAAGCTCTAAACTTCAATTTTCTTGAGGAGAATCTAGCCGTGGATTCAAATTCCAAAAATTCCAACTTTTTTCGAAACCCTGATTTCTCGCAACAGAGATTAGGTCAAAACTGAAAATGCTCAGAATTGAATTATGTCTCGACAGAAAGATGTGCCCTTGCTAGGAGAGTCAATCTAGCCTCCTGCCTTTGATTATCTATGGAAACAAACCCAAATATTAAGAAGCCCTAGCTTCCGCAGCTGCACAGTGCCTTCTTCATGGGTCAACTTTGATACCATGTTAATTTTTTCGATAATTTCATTCCATTATCATTAAATATCACTAAGAGAATAACATGTGCAACATATCTACAACATATCAATCATAGACACAATAGCAAGCACACAAGAGACACAGAGTTTCCTCGGGGAAAACCAAGAAGGTGAAAAACCCCACAACTTCCTCAGAGATAAGATAATCCACAAACCAAGATCACATTGATCAAACCCAAAGAGATGTCTCTAGCAGATACTCCTCCTCCTCCACTTGTGTGCCACTTTCTCTCTTAGCTATGCGAGCTTGAGAAGTGAGTGAATGAATCAAATGAGAGACACAACCTCTCTATTTATACACTAACCTGTCATGCCAATAACTTAACTGGGCCGACCTCCTAGTGAAGTTTAATAACCCAACCACTTAACTCAACCAGGGCTGACCCCACACTGGTGGTCTAATAACCCATCAAATATAAGTTGCGACACTTGTAACACTTGTGACACTTACAAATACAAATGACGACACTTATGACTGGAGGAATAAAACATCTCCATCATGAATATAATAAGGTACAAGTGTAATACATAGAAGAATATCTTCCGAAGTTACAAATACATCAACACAGTGAAGGTCAATGGGATGAACCATCGATGGCTAATCCTAAGAAGGATTTATCAAAGATGATTTATGCATGTAAAAATTTCCCCTACCACTACCAAGATTATCTAGCTTTGGGAGAAGAGATTGGTAAGGCCATTTCTTTCAAAGATTACTTTTAATGTAGATTTGGATTTTAGATAAAGGATGAATATTTGGATTCAATAGAGAGCAGCAAACCACCCATGGAGGAACCAAGTTGTTCTTCCTCTGTGAGTAAAAAATAAGGAAGAAAAAATCAACCAACTGCATCTTCTAGCATCATGAGATTGTTTGGGTTTTCTTGAAGCAGATCTTCCAAAGGTTGTAAGCATGAAGAAGCCACCACCAGTTCTGTTAAGGATACAAAAATTATGGATCAGAGAGTAGCTACTAATCGGTGCCAATAAGTGGAATCTATTAATGGTTTCTCAAGTACTGAAGAAGCATCTACTGATGGATGCTATGATGGGGGTACCTACTGATGGATGTTATGATGGGGTACCTACTGATGGGTTCCTAAGTTTTGAGGAGACATCTATTTATGGATGTCCATCTCTCTATGTTGGTGACATAGAGATACCACTTGATGCGGTTGTTGCAAGCACAATTTCCCTTGAGCATGAAGATGAAGAGCTTGTAGTAGCAGAATTTGTTCCATAGTCAACCTTTTAGCCATCACTTGAACTGCATCATGAAGCTGACCCCACCAAAGTAGAAGAAGAGGTTCATCCTCAAGAACCTCATTTCCTTGCATGGCCCTTGAATATGAGTGAGAGGGAGATCAAGGAGGCCTTACACATTCTCCATGACACACAGGTTTCAGTGTCGTAGTCTTATTGGAGAAATGCTTCATTAGAAGATTCATCTTTCCTTGAAGCCATGGAGAAGATTCAGAGACCAATGTCTACAATCCAAGGTAACTTTCAGATATATTTTCTGATAGAGATCATTTGCATGAGCTTGTTCATATGTTGCATGGATCATCCTTGAAGGATGATAAAGATATCGACAAGCTCAATGATGAATTGATGGCCACCCAATATTATTTGAGAAGCACTCAAAGTTCCCTCCAAGAATCCAAGATGGAGATAGAGAAACTTCACCAAAAGTTGCAAAGATCACACATACTAGTCAGCCAGTCTCTTATGGTTGGTTGTAATCATAATTTTATGGAGGAACCTCATGAGATGGTGGTTCATGAGGTGCATGATAATATGCATGTGCTTGAGTATTTTTTAGATGCAAATGAAGAGTTTCAAGCACATATAGTTCCCCAGAGCGAAACTGAGCTTCTTCCTGGAGTGAGTCATCCCTCCATTGAGGAATCAGAAGAGTTCAAGTTTGATGGACCATATTTTGATGGAGTTGATGCATCCATTAGTTTGATGGATGAGGTTTGCAGTGATAAAATTTTGGTCCATGATCATACATAATTTCCTTCTATTGATTCCATGTCATTTGAGGAGGAAGTTTGGGTCAAAGGTTTATTTTTTATCATGCCACCTGAGGAGTATGAAACTCCTATCTCTCCTTTTGATGATGGCATGTCTAGATCACCTTCTTCCTTACATTTGCAGTAGCAGCCTTGGTTACCCTATGATGATACACATCTTCATGGATGCATATATAGTACTCCTTTAAGCCCCTGGAAGGCTCATTGTCTTATTTGCTCCTCACTTGGTTCATATTTTGGAGGAGGTTCTTCATTCACCTCTTGGATGAAAGAACACATGGTTGATTATTTTGAATCCTTTTACATTCTTTTGGAGAAAAATTGTGGGACATGGGATCCTCACCTATGTCATTAGAGCATTTTTTTTTGACCCTTTGTACTTGTGTGCATTGGGAACATGAAGTACAATCTGATTTGCATGTGCTTGGGGAGTATAAAGCTAAGCAAGAAAAAGTCCAAGCACTTGTTCATTGCCAGAAATATTATGAGTTGCCTCATTAAGAACGTTGTACAATTTTGGAGGAGGCACATATTTACAATTCGGTTGATACAACCTCAAGGTTAATGGATAATTGTTTCCAAGAGTTGGTTCACTATCCTTCACCCCACATACATATGGCAGCAAACACACATATGGATGATTGGGTAAAGGGATTCATTCTTTTGGTGCCACCTAAGGAGAAGGAGGTTCCCACACTTTTATTTGATGACTGGATGGTTAGACCTTGGGGTTTGACAAGCACACTAGCCCCTTACCAGTTTGATGAGTAGTACCAGAGGCATCTATATGATGTCTCCATCATGCATAGTAGTGCATTCAGTTGGAGTGTTTTTTCATCCATTGATTGGGTGAATCGATACATATTGGAGCTAAGCACCCCCAAGGGTGAGTTTGTTGTTCGCATTAGTAGAAAGTTTATGGAGACATCATACATCTTTTGTGAGCAATTGTATGGGCATTTATAGCTGCTGTGTGATGCCCTGAAGACATGGGATTGTCACCTATGTCAATTTGCAAGCAATGATGTGATTCTTTGTGCTGGTTTTCACATGGAGCATAAGGAGGGACTCATAGAGGTTCAGTTTTGCATTGGAAATGATGAAATTTGAGTATGGTGGAGTGATATTGACATCCTCCATGATGATATATTCTTCATGTTGATCATGATGTTTTGGAAGGATGTAGCTGAGACAATGGGACCCTGGAATTCTTTGGAATGACAGTTTTCCACAACTAACAATGCCACTGGGAGACATGCAATACAGATAGTGGGATATGGGAATTCTTCTCAGCTGTCTTAGTTGGGTTGAAAAAGAGTTAGTCATTGGGAGAATGACTATAATCAGAGTGGTGTAGAAAAAACATGGTGGACTTTTGTTTGGAGTTGGAGTTGGTTTCTTGCTTGAGGAAAAGCAAGCTTGGGAGGGGAGGATTGTCATGTTCCCATTTTGACAGCACCAAATAGTATCCAATGTCACATCAAAACCCCATGGATCCTAGTAAAATTCAATTAATTAATTAATAAGGGGGTGACATTACTTAGGAAATTAATTTATTAACTAGGAATAAATTAGCTTATAATTGTTTTAATTAATTAAAATTGAAGTGATGTAATGATTTTTATATTTAATTATTAATTACATGTTTTTATGGGTTGGATGATGAAAAGGACCCCATGAGGGCACATGGAGATATAAGGCTATCCTTATGAGTTGTCACACCAAAGCAGAAACTGGAAGAAATTGTGCACAAATCAAGGTGTTAGAAAAAAGAAGGAATCTGACAAAAGCAGTGCATAAAGCAGGAAGTGAGGAAAAGAATAAACATCCCGAAAATATAAGGAGGGTGTAGTTTCCAAAAATATCAAAATCTATCTAGCTGTAAAAAGAAGGAAACATCCAGAAAAACTAGGAGGGCGCAGTTTCCAAAAGAGAACAAAAGCTAGTCAATTGTAAAGCAGGAAAGTGCCAACTCAGTGAAGGAAGGAGTATTGGATGAGGCCAAGGAAGTTAACTTGCTCAAAAAGTCACCCAGTCTATTAAAGGAGGAGGGCACACCAAATTCACATCTTTTGACAGTTTATGAATTTGTGTGTGAGAAAGCTCAAGCTTCTCTAGGATTTGGTGATGCACCCTTAGACACCTGTGGGAGATGTGCCCCATAGTTCATGTTCTAGTCTTCTTCACATGATCCATTGCAGCCATTGATGACCAATTTTAATATTTGATCTAGATCTGTGATTATATTCTCTCTTCTTTCTATCTTCTGAAGTATTCTTCTCATTCAGTGGAAACAATGTTGAAGGGTCGAAATGGAGGTTCTGGTTTCGAATTTTCTGAGCATTTATAGACCTTGAGACATGTCCCATTGCAACCGTATCATCGTTTTCAGTAGGAAACACTTTTGTTTTCATCAAAAAAGGTGTCTAGATGAGCAAGTTATGGCCCTTTTACTAGATCTAGGGTTCCAGCTGTGAAGAACACGCCCTTCCTTTTCTATATAGTTTAGTGAATGATCCCATGAGAAGATCTTGATTATTGGTGCACCTTACATGACCATCCACATGTTATACATTCATCATATTTGCAGATCCAATAAATAAATCATCTTTACTACTCTTTATAGCAGTCTTAGTTTCTCAATTTTGTAAACTCTATGTATTGGAGACATTCTGAAAGTTTGAAGGTTGAAATATATACAATTGCTGCTCAGAGTTTGTAATTTTGATTTTTTTCTATTGTATATTTCATATCATAGCCACATTAAATATCAGAAGAGGATTTATAGAGCCTCCTTTGGCTGTTTGAGCCCATATGTTTCAAGACTAACTCATTATACATTTTCAATTGACTAGTTTTCCAGGATTTGCAATATATGGAGCTATGAGCAACTATTTTCATTTATTAAAGTTGATTTAGGTTTTAAATTGGCTTTAGTATCCATACCAATCCAAAAATCATAAATTTGTGACCCTTTATGACTGCTTGTATTCAAATGTTTGAAGACTAGTTCATTGTGCCCTTTTATTTGACTAGTTTTACAGTTTGTTTAATAAAAAAGTCTTTGTATGCTCAATTTCAGCTATGTAAGTCATGTTAGGTACCTGAGACATTTATGAATACCATCCCACCATCATATTGATAATTCGTGTCCATCTTAGTATGTTTTGAAGAGCCTAGAAACAAGATAGTGGAGTAATCCTTATACCTAGTGCTCTTTATTCCTTTTCCTCCAAACACTACCAGATACTCCCAAATCATTAGTAAATTTTTTCCATCATCAAATTGGGGGATAAATATTGATATACATCCTATGTTTACTTTCAAGAGTAAGTGGATGGTCTAGTATGCATATGTTAGTGTGCCCAGGAAACCTCGGAGTAGACTTAAGCCTGGATGATGTTCGAAACGTAAATGGCCCCAGTACCTTGTGAATAGGACTATAAATATGGCCTTGATTCTGATGTACTTGCTTCTGCACACTCCCAGCTAATACATTTTTCATATCCAAAACTATCCATTAGTCAAGCTTTGGGTGGGTTAAATCACTGACCAAGACTAGTTTCATCTTAACTAGTTTTGAAGACTAGTTTCTGTCATACAATTTCCTTATTTTCAAGTTGAATTTTGAGATAATATCATCTGATATCATATCAAGGATATTACATTACATGATTAGTTGATTGTTGATTTTATTTTCACAATATATCTCTTTAGGTTATGTTCCTATATCTATATGCTCAAATTTTATATGGTATCAGAGCTATAGGGGTACTAAACTAGTTAGTGTTCTAGTGATTTTTTGTTAGGGATCAAGCTTTTGCAGTTTAAAGAATAGATTTTGTAGCCAAGATTTTGCAGCCATCAAATAGCTCATTTGAAACCATTATAGAGCTCATTTGTAGCTATCAAAGACCTCATTTGCAGCCATTATAGAGATCATTTACATACATATATCTCATATCTCTCAAACTCGGTTGCTACATAATTGGTATGCTAGAAAAACTCTTGATGAAGGTTGCAGCTAGGATTTTGCAGCCATCAAAAATCTCATTTTTAGTCATTATAGATCTCATTTGCATCCATTAAAGAGTTCATTTTCAGACATTAGAGAGATCATTTTCATTCATGGATATCCTATCTCCCTGGCTCAGTTGCTACATAGTTGGTATGCTAGATCTAGTCTTATTGAAGGAGGCCCTAGAAGCTTCACAACACATGTCCTACAAGGACATATTCATGTACATTGAGAGGATGAAAGTGGACCTAGAAGCTTTGCAACATATGGACTACGAGGACACATACATATCCATGTTCCACCACTTAGTTGAGGAATAACCTTTTACAGGACCAAAAGAAGAAGTGATCTACAAATTTCTTCCATCCATTGGAGAAATTGTCCCAAATCAAGTTCAAGTTGAAGAATCCATTGGAGAACTTGTTCTAAATTAGGTTCTTGTTGAAGAAGACCTCCATAACGTCTTCTTAGTTTATGGATCTACAACTTTTGCTCATATAGTTCACCATGTTCTGCACAAAATCTTTAAGGGATTTCCTCCATTCGAAGCAAGGAGTGGTCAAAAACCACCATTCAATCACTTCAAAGTGTTTGGATCTCATGAATGGTCCCACATTCACTTCAAAATAAGCAGTAGTTCACACGGGTTTGTAAGGATCTTCAAAAATCCTTTATTGAGAAGGAGTTCACCCAGTTGAGAGCAACTTTGGGAGTGAAGACCTATCGTTCAAGTAGGATTCTTAAATCTTACTCTTCACATTCTCTTTTATGGTGGGGGGTTTCCCATGTGGTTTTTCTCCTCTTACCCAATTTATAGAGAATATGGTAGATAGAAAGAGAGGTGGGTTAGGGGTAGCGAGAGTATGGGTTAGGGATGACGATGGTTAGTGGTAGGGGTATATGATAAGGGGGAGTATGGGAGAGATAGAAATATATTGAGGGTTTAGGGGTTGAGAGAGAGAGAGAGAGATTGGGGATTAGGTTCTTTGATAGAGAGACGGGGGTTATTGGTAGGAGTAGGTGAGATACCGAGAGAGAGGGAGTGAAGGGGTGGTTAAGGGTAGGGGGGGAGAGGTATATATATATATCGAGAGAGAGAGAGAGAGAGAGAGAGAGGAATTGGGAGGTGGTTTAGGGGTTTAAAGAGAGCATGAGATTGGAATTCAGGGGGTTGTATATAGATAGATAGATCGATAGATAGATATATATATATATATATATATATATATAGAGAGAGAGAGAGAGAGAGGGCTAATAGGGGTTTAAATAGAGAAATAGAGAGAGTGAATGGGTGGGGGGGAGTCGGGGGAAGAGGGATATATAGAGAGAGAGAGGGATGGGAGATGGTTAAAGGTAGGGGGGAGAGAGAGAGAGAGAGAGTGGGGGGGTCATGGATATATATGGGACATGGGGAGGGATGGCTTTATAGAGGGAGGGTGGGTTATAGAGGGAGGGGGGGTTAGGGAAAGAGGGGGAGAGAGAAAGAGGGGGGTTGGGTGGAGAGGAAGAGAGGGGGTTTGGAGAGACAAATATATTATATGGGGGTTGGGGAGAGACAGAGGGGTTAAGGTTTAGGGTAAGAGAGAGGAGGGTTACGGATAGAAGAAGAGATATAGGGGGTGAGAGAGAAAGAGGGGGGTGGGGATTATACAAAGAAAGGGATATATAGCGAGAGGGGGGAGAAAGAAATGAAATAAATAATGAAAACATTATATAGTAGCACATGCGAGTTAGTAATGTGTGAGTGCAATTGAACGTGCATGTGCTATTAACACACACGTGTTATTAATGCACACACGCTAAGGATGTGCACATGCTCCTAACTTTAAATTCTTTTTGCACTCTTGCTTTTTTCCATTTCTGTGTTTAATGAGTTGGTAGGTTTTGTTCTAGGTTTGGATTTCCAAACTTTATGGCTCAGAATGCATTATAGAAAAACACATCATGTTTTGTGACTTCATATTTTTCGACCTTGATTTTGTATATGCTCCACTTGCCCACTACTAATGAAACCACACACACTTGTAGAACTATGTGTGCAAATTCCACTGATATATAGTTTTTGAATACATTTTTTAGTGTTTTCTATTTTTTATTCATTTTTATTTGCACTCATGTCAGATTTATAGAAAACATAGGCCATGTATTTCGACTATAACTTTTGATTGGCTCACCTATTTCAAAAACGAAAAAAAACCCACACAAGTATACTAGAATACTTACGCCATAAAAAAAGTAGATTTATTATGTTAACAAAATGGTAGAAAGGCCTAATGTTCATCCTTGTCATTTTAGGGATTCACTGACTTACTTATTTAAAAAATAAATATAAACTTAACTTTGAAAATTTTGGAATGAATAACACTACACAAGAACCACATGTTACTACAACTCTACATAATGTTTTCACAAAATTGGACAATTTACATACCAAATGTGGGACCTAACACGAACATATGCATTATGTTTTAAAGAAAAAATAACATACCAATCTTAGAAGAACATCATTTTTGGGGATTTATACCTATTTTCCATAAATAAAAGTTATATATTTTGGAATGTGATCCGATTGTATACATTTCATCATTTACACCAGATTCTAAAAAGTTGTGCTACAGGTACCTCTAATAATTCATTTTAATGATTGGATTTATGTTTTTCCAGAATTCCATTGCATCTAACGTTTCATAAGTGGGTATCATTACCTTGCACCATCCCTTATATTTATATTTTATTACTATATATATATATTTAAAAATAAAAATAAAAACATGTTTGTTCTTATTTATTAATGGATCAAATAAAATATAGCCAAATTACATTCAGGACTGCTTACATCTCTCTTCATCTCAACCTATCATATGTCAATTCTTTCCAAAAACTGTCAATCAATTTGTCCTAATAATCCAAGGCTTACCAAAAAACTTATACAGTCTTCGAGTAAAAAATAAAACAGTACCAAATATTCAAATCAAATCATTACTCTTATAAAAACATAAAAAAAAAAATTTGAACAACAAAGAGCTATCCTTCAATTAATCTACTTTAAAACTTCATTTCCTTTTTTTTTTAAACAAAATTTACTAACATCATCATTATGCTTTTATCTTATTTGAAACCTTATTTCCACACTCTAAATTATATAATCTTCAACCTTATACATTATTAATTATTTTAATTAATCACAATCCCCACAAAATCCTTACATAATTTATTACTCTATAATTACATTAATTAATTTAGTTTAATTATGTACTTTAACAAATCACTTTACTAATAACATCGTCAAAATTAGTCTTTTCAATTACAATATACCAATACTATAACCAAATTTATTTTGATATTAATTTTATTTTTTATCCAATTATTTCATTGACTTAAGTTAATATTATTATTAAATACATTAATCTTTTCGATCACAATGCCCTTATACTATACCTTAGTATCTTTTCAAATATTTTATTTTTATTAACTTAATTTATTTATGTATTATATTTTTATATCAATTTATAGTCTCTTTTAAAAAACTTTTTTTTTTCATTGACATTTATATATTAATTTATATTATTATTGAATAATGTGAGTAGGTTTAATGGTTAAAAGCATATTACATAATCTTAAAAATGGATTATTATTATTATTATTTTTACAAAAATGGTTATGATTATATTGATAAAAAATTGAAAAAAATTCAGTGGATCATTACAAAATTCCTCAATAACTGTTTAGAGGTTCATATGTTGTAGCTTGCAAAAAGAAACAAATACTTACAGTCATCAAGATAGAGAAATTCCTATTCCAAAAAACAGAACTGTTATATATTCTAACATATTGACCAACTAACAGTGTGCAAAAAAAGTTCATTAAGGAAAAGATTAATTGTTGGAGTGGTTATTTGTACCCTACTCAACATAGAGAACATCGTCATCTTCTTCAGAACTATTCACAACATCTTTTGTAGCATCTTCATCATAAGTGGTGTCTTCTTCGTCCAAGTATTCTTCCATAGTATCCTCAATAGCATCATCTTGGGAAGCTTCATCGTCCTAGGTATCCATGGTATCCTCTTCTTCTTACTCACTATCTACAACAAGATCAACAAGTGCAAACCCTCAATCCCATCTTTCTCCATTGAGCTAGAAATGATTTGGCCCAGTTGCATGACGAAATTACAATCAACGTTCTTCTCATCATAGTTTTCATAGTTCTTAGAGTTTTTTCCCACTATAAGTTCTTCACGTTTCATAACAATCTCGGTTATTTATTTCAAGTTCTCATCACAAGCCCTTACCACTGCTTCAATTCCAATGAAATGGATGTATCCAAACCAGAGTTTATTTGGTGAGAAAAACATTTAATTTGATCCAATCTCCCATCTAACTCCGACCCATGAGCAACCAACCACTGAACTATAGCAGAAAAACCTTCCATTCAATCATGCATCTATTTCATATGCTTGTGAAAATGTTGAATGTTTGCTTGGGATGCACTAACTTGATCAGCAAGTTCCTCAATCCATTTTTCTATGTCCATATTCACAATGTTACCCCAATTCTTGTCAATCCTATAAATGTTGATACCAATCCTACCATTGAAGGTAACGCAAAACAAATTTAAGCAGGAAATCTATCTAGAAGAAACAAAATTCACAACCCAATTAGAGTTTGTATCAAGAAGAGCATAACTGATAGAAAAACTACATGGAAATAAAAACACTTCCTCACTACCACTGAACCAATCCAAAGGAAAAGGATATGTTATGTACACAAGATCAGAGGACAAAATTACCAAACCAAAATCACTAATTGAATCCTCCAGAACGGCAGTGTCCCAAACTTGCAAAACAAAGGAGAGAGCTGAGCCACTGCAACAGAGAGTTACGTGAACATGAGAGCATGAATAGATGACAGTATCAACATGAGAATGCATATCTCCTCAAGCTAAGGAGAAGGAAGAGGGATTCCCAACCATATTAGAGGAAATTTGGGGTCTAAAATGGGCCTCCTAAGAAAAATAATAAAAAAAGCCACGTCACACTACAAATATGCCATGTCACACTAAGTTAAAGGTGTTATCTAGTGAAGGTCAACCTATAATATCTCATTAATGGTAGTTGACAAGTATGTTGGGTTAGTGTATAGTTAAGAGATGATGGTTGAAAATAATAATGAAATACTTAGATTATTGTGCATACACAATAAATGATATAGTGGTAAATTTTTTAAATTTATATTATAATTTATTTATTTATTTTATAAATATAGCACTACTTCTTTTTCTATATTTAATCAAATCTAAAACTTAAAAAAAACTAAAATTATAATGAAAAATATAATTACAATAATATTAAAAATAAACAATCACTATTTTTATTTTATTTTATATTAACACTACTTCCAAGTCCTTTAAAATATAAATCTCGCATTAATTAAAATGAAAGTGGAATAATTTTGAAATAATAAAAACATTTATATAATTAATCTCTCATAAATAAAAATAAATAATATTTAAAAAAGTATCATAAATAAAAAAAATTGGAGAGAGAGAGAGAAGAATTGTTTGTTTTTTTTACGATAATTTTCTTCCCTAAAATTGGAATTTGATGCTTTTGGTACCATTGGAAAGGTCTCGATGAGAGCTACAAATTTCGTGTTTTGTGTTTGCCGACATTCCGCACCAATTTTCCAAGCTGGACATTAATATTACTAAAATGTACACCCCGAACTATTGATGCAAAATCTCATAAAACACAAAACACAAAAGTTGTAGCTCTCGTCGATACCTTTCCAACGGTACCAAAAATGTCAAATTCCAAGTTTAGGAGAGAAATTTATCACAAAATAACAAACAATTATTTTCTCTCTCTCTCTTATTTTTTTATTTATGATACTTTTTTAAATATGATTTATTTTTATTTATGAGAGATTAATTATATAATTTTTATTATTATTTCAAAGCTACTCCACTATCATCTTAATTAATTAATGTGAGATTTATATTTTAAAGAACTTAAAAGTAGTGTTAATATAAAATATTCTATATTTATTATTTCAAGTATATTTATCATATTTCGAGATGAACTTTTCAAAATCTTAATCGAGGTGAGGTTTATAAATTATGACACATAAGCATCTTTGACTTCTATAGGTCCAACTAGACCATAATGGTTGACCAAAATACTTAAATTCTATTGGTTTTAGAAATCTTACTCAGCGCACACTTGTGGTTTGAGAAATCTCACTCATCGCACACTTGTCCATGGCACATTTTTTTATAAGGCCCATTTTAGACCTCGAATTTCCTCTAATATTCCTCACCACCATTTGAATTTCACAACCCTCCCAAAGTCTAAGGCTTCCGAAAAAAAAAATAGGGAAGCAATACCCACAATAACTTACAAAACGTTGAACCTTCATAGAACTCCAACACTCATCGTAGTCTTTACCTCTACAAAAGGGAGCGATCTGATCAGAAGTACCTTCACACCAACTAACTATAATATCTCTTGTGCCACCCTTTGAAATATGGATTTCAATGCCAACAGAGAGTCCTTCCATCCTCCACTTGTCAACAATCACATTAACACTAAGGACACCCTCCTATCACTAGATTTGAGAATGAAAGAGGTTATTTTACATCAATAAATGACAAGGAACAAGGTTTAAGTGAGCCAAGAATGTTGAAATGGTCTCCCATTTTAAATTAATCCTCCTCGAGGAAGATGAGAGGCTTGTTTAGCTACACCATCAGCTAGCGAGTTATGTTCTCTTATAACACATGAAAGAGTTTAAGCACCTAAAATTGTGGAATAAAACGTAAAATACGTTGGTGGAGTCGTCCATAATTTTAATCCACAATATCATGTTAATGCCTAGTTTGAGAGAGGATGAGAAGTGGATCAGCTATCACTACTAAGGAACAAACTCCTTCATCAAGAGACAACTTCAAACCCAAGAACAAAGTGGATCGTTTCACCTGGTTATTGGTGCCAATCCCTAAACCACAAGCATGGGTCTTTACTAATTTCCTCCAAGGTAAAAAATGACTCCTTGCACCTACCACCTAAAAATAGATGATGATGATGATGATTACTATTATTATTATTATTATTATATTAATACGGTAAAGTTAATGCACTCTTGATCTTATGTATTGATAATTATTATTATTCATTACATTTTAAAGTTTTATAAAATTATAATTAATTTATTATTTTTAAGAAAGGAGCTAAGGACCAGAGGTTCCATTTGATATTGAACCATTGTTAGTTGTTGGGTGAGAAATAGCTCGGTTTTCCATATTGATTAGCGCTGAACGAATGAACAAAAAAACGCACAATAAGAATGATATTTGTTATGTTCTTGGAGTGGTTGGATAAATGGCTTGGAATACTTAGAATGAGTCGGATCGTTTCTCAAACAACCAGAGAATGAAATGCAAAATGGACGCTCAAATTTAAAACAGGAGCATAAATGGTTAGGGGGGAGGAGGGAGAGAGAGAGAGGGGGGATAGGGTGTTAGTTGTAGGGAGTGATAAAGAGAGATGGGAGGTGTGTTTAGAGGTAGGTGCTGGTGTAGGGAAGAGAGAGAGACTGCAAGAGGGGGTTAGTAAGGGATAAGGAGAGGAGGGAAGATAGATAGAGAGGAGGGGTTTTAGGTATAGGGGGAGTAGGAGAGAGATTGAAAGAGTAGGATGGTTATGCATGGGGGAGAAGTTAGGGAGAGGGAGAGGGGGTTTAGAGAGAGAGAGAGAGGTGTAGAAGTATAGAAGAGAGAGTGAGAGAGGGGTTTTGTAAGGGTTACGAGGAGGAGGGGATAGATAGAGGGGGGTTAGGGGTATAGGGAGTAGGAGAGACAATAAGAGAGAGGAGGTGGTTTGGGATGGGGTGGGGTGGTTAGGTGTGGGTTAAGGGGTTATAGAGAGATAGAGAGGGAGGAGGGTGTTAGGGAGTTAGAAGCGAGAGAGGGGTGGGGGATAGGGGTTGGTGGAGGAGTATAGAAAAGAGAGAGAGAGGGGGAGTTAGTAAGGGTTAGGTGTAGGAGAGGAGAGAGTGAGCAAGGGTTAGTAGTGAAAGGGTTATGAGACAGATGGAGGGAGGCGGTTTTAAAAGTGGTGAGGATTAGGGAGAGGGAGAGGAGGGGTTAGGGAGTGGTGGGTATATAAATTTATTCAACACTTAAAAACATAAATTTGTGAAGTAAATAACACGCGCACGTTATGTATATACAAAACGCGTGCACATTTTGTATATACAAAAACGCGCGCCAATCAAAATATTTGAATTTAAATAGAATGCACGCACATTCCGGAGAACCTAATCACCCACTCCTCCTGCGCCCGCGTGTCATCCACAGTCCTATGTGGTTGGTTCAGACTTACCAAACCTGTGCTATGGATTTTACTGAACCATAGCTAATTAGGCATTTCCACCATTTTTCTCAATATGCTTGTTTTTCATCGCTCTCTACATCATGACATACATGACCATTATTGACAAAAGTTTAGGCATAGATAACATTTTTTATGCAGATTCCAAATATGTAATTTTTTTTAAAACATATTGATATTTTCTATTTGTTTCCTAATTTTCTTATGTCATCACTCCTTAAGTAAAAAAACATAATGTTAGTGTTTATTCCGTAACTTTTTCATTTCACAACCATTTTTAAAAACAATTGTATGTTGCACTAACTTAGACACCGACCTCTACATGCTATAAAAAATCCAAGTCGAAATAACTACATTAAGACCTTCAAATGATGCACCCACATTTGACGTACTGTTCTCGAGGTTTGATCACTTACATAATTAAAAATAAAAATAAAAATTAAAGATTTAATTTTGGAAAAATAGTGTTGCAATAGTGCTACGGGTTCTATACATGTCTACCAATTTTCGTTGCCCGAAACCATCATTTAAACACTGAAAGGTTGCACCCACAAAAACATATACCTTATGATTTGACAAAAAAATAAAAAGTGACTGTTAGAAGAAATGAAATTTGACATAGTTATGTAAATTTTCAATACTTAAAACTTATATATTTGGAAACGTGACTCAATTTCCTACATTTCATCTTTTTTACTCGATGCAAGATATCTTGTATCTCAAAAAAACCAAGTAAGTTGAGGGATGCCTTATTTTTCAAGTTTCTATTGCATCTAACGCGCTAAAAGTGACCCTCATCAGTTTGCACATGCCCATATATATAGAGAGAGAGAGAGAAGGGGGGGGGGTTAATAGGGGTTTAAATAAAGAGAGAGAGACTTCATGGGGGGAGTGTCAATGGTTAGTGGTGGGGGGTTATGGGTAGGGGGAGGAGGGGGAGAGAGAGAGAGAGAGAGTGAATGGGTTGGGGGACTCAAGGGAAGAGGGATATATAGAGAGAGAGAGGGGTATGGGAAGATGGTTAGTGGTAGGGGGGAGAGAGAGAGAGAGAGAGATAGAGTGGGGGGGTAGGGGTAGGAGGGTGAGGAGAGTGAGTTTGGGGGGAAGAGAGAGTGATATTGGGTTTAGGGTTTTAGAGAGAGAGAGAGAGAGAGAGAGAGAGAGAGAAAGAGGCATTGGGAATATAGAAGAGAGTGGGGGTTCATGGAGAGAGATGGGACGTGGGGAGGGATGGGTTTATAGAGGGAGGGTGGGTTATAGATAGAGGGGGGGTTAGGGAGAGACGGGGAGAGAGAAAGAGGGGGGCTTGGGTGGAGAGGAAGAGAGGGGATTTGGAGAGACAAATATATTATATGGGGGCTGGGGAGAGACAGAGGGGTTAAGGTTTAGGGTAAGAGAGAGGAGGGGTTAGGGATAGAAGGATAGATATAGGGGGTGTGAGAGAAAGAGAGAGAAAGAGAAGGGTGGGGATTATACAAAGAAAGGGATATATAACAAGAGGGGGGAGAAAGAAATGAAATACAATAATGAAAACATTATATAGTAGCACATGCGAGTTAGTAATGTGTGAGCACAATTGAACACGCACGTGTTATTAACACACACGTGCTATTAATGCACACATGCTAAGGATGCACACACGCTCCTAAATTTAAATTTTTTTAGCACGCTTTCTTTTTTTGCATATTTTTGTTTAATGAGTTGGTAGGTTTGGTTCTAGGTTTGGATTGCCAAACTTTATGGCTCATACTACATTATAGCAAAACATGTCATGTTTTGTAACTTCATATTTTTCGACCTTGATTTTGTATATGCTCCACTTTCCCACTACTAATGAAACCACACACACTTGTAGAACTATGTGTGCAAATTCCACTAATATATATTTTTTGAATACATTTTTTAGTGTTTTCTATTTTTTATTCATTTTTATTTGCAATCATGTCAAATTTATAGAAAACATAGGCCATGTATTTCGGCTATAACTTTTGACTACCTCACCTATTTCAGAAACAAACAAAAAACCCACACAAGTATACTGGAAGACTTA
The DNA here is from genome assembly GCA_027924585.1 of Larix kaempferi. Taxonomy (NCBI): domain Eukaryota; kingdom Viridiplantae; phylum Streptophyta; class Pinopsida; order Pinales; family Pinaceae; genus Larix; species Larix kaempferi. Next base: position 17,799,970 of record BSBM01001334.1, on the reverse strand, counting down.
CGCCATAAAAAAAGTAGATGTATTATGTTAAGAAAATGGTAGAAAGGCCTAATGTTCAGCCTTATCATTTTAGGGATTCACTCACTTGCTTAATTTTAAAAAAGTATAAACTTAACTTTAAAAATTTTGGAAAAATAGCACTACACAAGAACCACATGTTATCTACAACTCTACATCATTTTTTTCGCAAAATTGGACAATTTACATAACAAACTTGGGACCTAACGCGGGCATATGCATTATGTTTTAAAGAAAAACAAACATACCAATCTTAGAAGAACATCATGTTTTGGGATTTATACCTATTTTCCATAAATAAAAGTTATATATTTTGGAATGTGATCCGATTGTATACATTTTATCGTTTACACCATATTCTAAAAAGTTGTGCTACAGGTACCCCTCTAATAATTCATTTTAATGATTGGATTATTATGTTTTTCCATAATTCCATTGCAATTAACTTTTCATAAATGGATATCATTACCTTGCACCATCCCTTATATTCATATTTTATTACTATATATAAACATGTTTATTGTTATTTATTAATGAATCAAATTACATTGAGGACTGCTTACATCTCTCTTCATCTCATATGTCGATTCTTTCCAAAACTGTAAATTAGTTTGTCCTAAGAGTCCAAGAAATAACAAAAAACTTATACAATCTTCGAGCAAAAAATAAAACGGTGCCAAATGCTCAAATCAAATCATTACTCCTTAAAAACATTAAAAAAACTCTAAACAACAAAGAGCTATCCTTCAATTAATCTACGTTAAAACTTCATTTACTTTTCTTTTCTTTTTTTTAAACAAAATTTACTAACATCATCATTATGCTTTTATCTTATTTGAAACCTTATTTCCACACTCTAAATTATATAATCTTCAACCTTATACATTATTAATTATTTTAATTAATCGCAATCCCCACAAAATCCTTACATAATATATTGTACTCTCTAATTACATTTTTTAATTTAGTTTAATTATGTACTTTAACTAATCACTTTACTAATAACATCGTCAAAATTAGTCTTTTCAATTACAATATACCAATACTATAACCAAATTTATTTTGATATTAATTTTATTTTTTATCCAATTATTTCCTTGAATATTATTATTAAATACATTAATATTTTCGATCATAGTGCCCTTATACTATACCTTAGTATCTTTCCAAATATTTTATTTTTATTAACTTAATTTATTTATGTATTATATTTTTATATCAATTTATAATCTCTTTTAAAAAACTTTGTTTTTTTATTGACATTTATATATTAATTTATATTATTTTTGAATAATGTGAGCAGATTTAATGGTTAAAAGCATATTACATAACCTTAAAAATTGATTATTATTATTATTACTATTACAAAATTGGTTATGATTATATTAATAAAAAGTTGAAAAAAATTCAGTGGATCATTAGCAAATTCCTCAACATTTGTTCATAGGTTCATATGTTGTAGCTTGCAAAAAAAGACAAATACTTACAATCCTTAAGAAAGAGAAATTCCTATTCCAAAAAACAGAACTGTTATATATTCTAACATATTGACCAACTAACAGTGTGAAAAAAAAGTTCATTAAGGAAAAGACTAATTGTCGAAGTGGTTATCTGTACCCTGCACAACATAGAGAACATCGTCATCTTCTTCAAAACTATTCACAATATCTTTTGTAGCATCTTCTTAAAAACTATTCACAACATCTTTTGTAGCATCTTCATCATAAATGGTGTCTTCTTCGTCCAAGTCTTCTTCCATAATATCCTTAATAGCATCATCTTGAGAAGATTCATCGTCCTAGGTATCCATGGTATCCTCTTCTTCTTACTCACTATCTGCATCAAGATCAACAAGTGCAAACCCTCAATTCCATCTTTCTCCATTGAGCTAGAAATGATTTGGACCAGTTGCATGACAGAATTACCATCAACGTTCTTTTCATCATAGTTTTGATCATTCTTAGAGTTTTTTCCCACTATAAGGTCTTCACATTTCATAACAATCTTGGTTATTTATTTCAAGTTCTCATCATGGGCCCTTACCACCACTTCAATTCCAATGAAATGGACTTCCAAACCAGAGTTGATTTGGTGAGAAAAACGTTTAATCTGATCCAATCTCCCATCTAAACCCGACCCATGAGCAACCGGCCACTGAACTATAGCAATCAAACCTTCCATTCAATCACACATCTATTTCATATGCCTGTGAAAATTTTGAATGTTTGCTTGGGATGCACTAACATGCTTAGAGAGTTCCTCAATCCATTTTTCTATGTCCATATTCATAATGTTACCCCAATTATTGTCAATCCTATAAATGTTGATACCAATCCTACCATTGAAGGTAATGCAATACAAATTTAAGTAGGAAATCTCTCTAGAAGAAACAAAATTCACAACCCAACTAGAGTTTGTATCAAGAAGAGCATAACTGATAGAACAACTAGAGGGAAATAAAAACACTTCCTCACTACCACTGAACCAATCCAAAGGAATATATGTTATGTACACAAGATCAGAGGAAAAGATTCCCAAACCAAAATCACCAATTGAATCCTCTAGAACGTCAATGTCCCAAACTTGCAAAACAAAGGAGAGAACTGAGCCACTGTGTAATGTCTGCATTCAAATAATTGCATAGTAAGACAATCCCATCAATCCTACTAGTTTCCTAGGTTGGATGGGCACATGTGGAATTGCAATAAGGAATCTAATAAATGATGTTTAGACATTAGAAGGGTTCAATTATTTAATAAATAGGTTGAATAAAGAAATTCAAGAGAAATTCTAGGTGGCAAATGGTTTTGAGGACATTTGGAGGGTGTGGGACCCACACTTAGAGCTTGGTTTCTCACTGCCACATGGAAACTCTCTCTTGCCATTTCGAATCCACAGGAAGGAAAAAATTATTGGGTGATTTGGTAAAGCATACACATGGCATGGAGAATCTTAGGTCGAAATGGAATGGAATGGTAACCTCCATGGAAGAGGAAGACTCAAATTGGAAGCTAGTGGACACTTGGGCTAGATTCCTTAGCCTTATGACAACAATGATGGAGTATCTATGACATCTATGACAAAATTCAGATCTGACTTCTGACATCTGACCATTTTGACATGTCAACCCCAAAAATAGGCTCAAGGAAGGAGCTCATGGGAGTTATAGAAGCCAAAGAGACTCCTACTCGAATTGGGAGAAGATGGAAGGTTGGAAACTAGGAGATAAGTGGCAAATGTGGAATATTTCCTAAGTGGAAATATCTAGAATCTAATGGGAGAAATTCGACCCTTAGAAGGCTAATGTTGGTTATAAAATGTAGAAATCAAGTATGAGAATGGCTTTTGATGATTTGAGAAAAAATTGCATTTGTGAAGAGAGAGCTAGTGGATGACTAGTTTCTTGCCTTAGCCAATTTCGAGGGTGAAAGATTCCCATCCAAGTTGGTGTTTGGAGAGGCCACTCAAGTCTTTCATGGATCTTTAATGGAGTTTTATTTGCCGGTATCAGCTACAGGGAAGCTCGTGGTTTTTTTAGTGCAACACCATCTCTCAACCATTTCCAGTTTTGAAGGCATATTGATGATCCTTAAGGGAGGGCGTTTTTGGTGAGCTCTTGTACTTCTTGGGAGAGCTTCTCATGATGTTTTTCTGATTGTAATAAGAATTATATACTATTTTATTCATCTTCAGAAAGTCTCAAGTCGAAATACCAAGTGTTTGTATGTAAAAATAAAGATTAATGAGCAAACAATGTCCATTTCCCCACTACATTGACGTATGCCATTATAATGATGATGCTTTAGAATAAAAGAATGTTTCTATGAGATATTTGTGATGAATGGACTTCCATTGATGTGTATTACAAGTTTCATATTTAGTACTTGAGCATTTGAATCCATTATACTCAGTTTATTTGCATTTGAAGAAGATTTAGTGCCATTTCCCCAAGGGTCGAATTAAGGGTTTTTGCTGTTGTTTGGGAGAGGTTTGGAACAAACTTCATAATTAATGAATGGTGCATTTTGGACCTTAATAACATCCTTGAGACATCCCCTGCCTCTGTTCAAAAATTCGAGTGGGTTGGGAGGCATTTGGGAAGCCATTTTCAGTACTTACCCCAGGGGGGATTTGAACCCCAATTTACTAGTAAAATTGCATATTTGGTCCAGAATATTAAGAGAGTTTGAAGATGCCTTTTGGTGGCCATATATCATCCATGAACATCATATTCAAGTCCTAAAATCAGTCACATACCTTCTTAGAAGATTTGGGAGCATTTGGGGCAAAATTGGGACCTAGGCATCAAAACTAGTCAGGGTCAAAATTGAAAAAAGTAAAAAATTGAGCATTTTTATAAAAAATTGAAAAAGGGAGATTACACACTACAAAAGAGAGTTACGTGAACATGAGAGCATGAATAGATGACAGTCTTGATATAAGAATGCATATCTCCTCAATCTAAGGAGAAGGCAAAGGGATTCCCAACATTCCTCACCACCATTCGAATCGCACAACCCTCCCAAAGTCTGAGGCTTCTGAAAAAACACATAGGAAAACAATACCCACAATAACTTACAAAACATTGAACCTTCATAGAACTCCAACACTCATCGTAGACTTTACCTCCACAGAAGGGAGTGATCCGGTCAGAAGTACCTTCAAACCAACCAACTTTAATATATCTTGTGCCACCCTTTGAAATATGGATTTCAATGCCAGCAGAGAGTCCTTCCATCCTCCACTTGTCAACAATCACGTTAACACTAAGGGCACCCTCCTATCACTAGATTTGAGAATGAAAGAGGTTATTTTGCATCGATAAATGAGAAGGAACAATGTTTAAGGGAGCCAACAATGTTGAATTGATCTCCCATTTTAAATTAATCCTCCTCAAGGAAGATGAGAGGCTTATTTAGCTAGACCATTAGCTAGCAAGTTATGTTCTCTTATAACACATGAAAGAGTTTAAGCAACTAAAATTGCGGAAGAAAACCTAAAATACGTTTGTGGAGTCATCCATAATTTTAATCCACAATATCATGTTGATGCCTAGTTTGAGAGAGGATGAGAAGTGGATCACCTATCACTACTAAGGAACAAACTCCTTCATCAAGAGACAACTTCAAACCCAAGAACAAAGTGGATCGTTCTGCTTGGTTATTGGTGTCAATCCCTAAACCACAAGAATAGGTCTTAACTAATTTCCTCCAAGGTAAAAAATGACTCCTTGCACCCTACCACCTAAAAATTATTGATGATGATGATGATGATGATGATGATAATGATGATGATGATTATTATTATTGCGGTAAAGTTAATGCTCCTTGATCTTATGCATTGATAATAATTATTATTCATTACGTTTTATTGTTTTATAAAATTATAATTAAGTTATTATTATTATTTATTTATTTACTCATTTATTTTATATTTTAATTTTGAAGTGTCAAAATCATGTTTTTAAACATATAAATGGATTTAGACTATTTTTTTAAAAGCTCATTCTTAATACAATTTTTTTTTATAGATTTATTTTTTATACATGAGTTTGGTTTGGATCCTATATTTAATGTCCACTCAATATTTTTTTGTGTTTGCCTTATAATGAATGTTGAAATTTGATCTTTATTTTTATTTTGAAATAAAAAATCCATGAAACTTTAATGTTGACAAGTCCAACTTACAATTATAATTTATGACTAATCTATTATATTCCACATTTAACCCAAAATTTAACATGTCTAATTTATTGCTTTTATATTGTTTGAAAACATTAGATTTAAAAATAAAAAAGTTTTAATTAATTGTAAAAACTAATTAATTCATATAAAATTGATTTCAATGAACATTAATCATTATCATCATCATATTAAAAAATCATATAAATTTATATATAAATCTTTTTTTATTTAAATATTAAAATATAAAATTTCTTAAACTTACATCATAAATTTATAAATATCATTAATTCAAAAATGAATTTAAGAAAACACTCCATAAAAATCATTAAATACATGTCCACCATCCTATATAAAGTTGATAAAGTTGATGTCAATAAACATTAACCATTATCATCATCATATTAAAAAAATCATATAAATTTATATATAAATCCTTTTTTATTTAAATATTATAATATAAAATTTCTTAAACTCATAATAAATTTATAAATATCATTATTTCAAAAATGAATTTAAAAAAAAAATACTTCATAAAAATCATCGATTATGATGATGAGTAACTCCAATGAGACCAACTTTGTTATATCGGACCTAAGAAGAGTATTATTTCGAGTTTGTTTTAAAATTTTATTTCTATGCTAAAAAAATTTGGCAATAAGCTTTCCGAGCTCACTATAGTTTTTTTTTTTTTGTAAGCTAGATGTAGGTCCTTGTATTATCTTCACAAAAATATACAGTGGCAGAGATGTATCGGGCCCTCTCGTAATCGACAAAACAGACCCCAAAATAGAATAAAAACTCAGTTTAGAGAAGTAGTCCTAGGAGGAAAGCAGTCTTTACATATAAACAAACATACTAAGAGGCATAAGTGTCGTGAAGCAGAGATGCTTTTGGTAAGTAAGGAGGTTTGGATTTAATGTAGGTTTTAGTAGTGCACTCTAAAAGAAAGTGATTTTCATCCTCAACTCTCATAGACTCACAAAAATGGAAAACCCTTTCAACTCTCATAGACCTCATGGGAGTTTGTTCTTATTTTGGCTATATTAATTTTCTTCTTTGGACTACTTAATACCGAGATATTAATGACCTTTTTATAGTATCTTAATTTTTGTTTAATCTCTAAATTTTTCTTTAAATTAAATACACATCAACAATCCTACTTAAAATCTATTTATATAAATTACATATTGAGAAAATCAATAACATACATTAAATATTAATTTATATATTTACACTTAAAATACCATTACTTATATATAAGGAGCTTCATATGTTTCTCAAAAATCAAATTAATTGATTAATACTCTATGAAAATTAAATTAGTTTGAATAATATTTTATGATTTTATTGGTCCATTTGTTGTAGCTTGGGTGGTTGGGAAGAATGTTGTTTCCCACCCCACCGAGGTTCAATTCTTGTAAGTGACATATTGCTCTTGTTGAACCCATATTGTAATGATTGTAATTCATGCCACCTTGATTCTAAAAAAGGTATTTTTGTCATTATCTTTATCTAAAAGATAAACTATATTAAAATAAAGTAAAGTATTTTTATTTAAAATTATTTAAACTATTTAAATAAACTAAAATATTTTTATTTAAATTTACTTCATCAATTTAGTAAATGCTTTGGACCACTAAAATTTATGTTACATTTAATGTTATACAACTTCTGAAACTGTTGCCACGGATGAAACCTACGTTGCATTTGGCCCCACCAACACCAGCACTTCCCAAAAAATGATACTACAAATGCTTTCATCAAGAAACTGCAATATATTTCCATCATTCCTTGACATCGACCATTAAAATGCTTCGAGAAACATCAGGAAACTGCAATATATTTCTATCATTCCTTGACATCGACCATTAAAATGAAAAAGAAAAATGTGAAGTATTGTGGATCACTCGATCATTACAAAAGATGCTTTGAAGTCCATGGACAAATGTATGGCCCTCTACTTTACAATAATTTGGAGATGCCATTGACTTAATTAGATGAGACAGTGATTTGTCAATTAAATGCAGAAGGTTTATAGTTGTGTATTTCAAAATCTAGACTTGATGAGCTATTGTATTTTGCAATACAAGAATTCATGTAAAATGGGTAATCGGTGTATCCAACAACCTGATGATGACTGTAGAATGTGGATCTATTGTATTCGTTCAGCTTGACATCCATGGCGTATCTCACAAGAAGGTCTGGATTCGAAAGGAATAGACGGCCGAACGATATCATGTCTGCGTGGCCTTTCGACACGGCGTCCATTCCACTCTCTCTAACATATCCACCGCTCCTCATCAGCGCTCCTCTGTATTCCCCTCTCACCATACTCCACATCTCGACGGCCATCATTTCGGCCTCCTTTGCGTAAGCTTGTTTGAGGCCTTCGCTGGTGAAGCGTGGCTCGGTCAAATGCAAATAGGCCAGAGGGTAACGGTTCAGGAGACGAATTAAGTAGCGGGTGAGAGCCAGTGGATCGTAGTCCGTTGCTCCATTGTGGTCTATGATGGGAGACAGCCGTATGACGGTGCGCTCCGCCCCGATCTCATCCGCCACGGCTTCTTGGGTGGGTTGATAAACTGCTTTATCATATAAACAAACAAACAAGAAGTTATAACTTGTCAATGAATAATATATTCAGTGTTCACCAAGAAAAGTTATAACTTGTCAATGAATAATATATTCAGTGTTCACCATACTGTTTTATATAGTGGACCACCGATTCGATTCATTTAGATCTCAAGTCAATAGTAGGTACAGGCGCATTTAATGTTTTACAATCTACATCTTAAAGCAGTTAGTTGTGACTGCGAAAGCTTTAAGAGATAGTCAACTACAATTTGATATTGTCAGAAATAAAACCAATAGTGTGAAATATATATTCATTTCAAACCTGTGTGTGATTCCCTGCCGACATGCCATATCTGGAAGAAAATGATGCCGCCCTTCTCATGAACAGCGTCTACAACATTTTTCCAGGCCTTAACTTGCTCATCGTTGAAAATGCCGTGAGAATGCGGGAACCTGCACAGCAATAGTTCAAAGGATTTTATTATCAATTTTCTTTGAGCGTAGTACCCGATGGCTTGTTGTGAGACTGTGTTTGCTTCGGTGATGAGGAGGCCTTCTCTCGTCGTTCTCTGAGAATAGAACTCCACATGAGAGGGCTGTGGAATGTTGTCCAGTGCACGGCATCGGGTCATCGGAGCCAACACTACTCTGCAATTGTACATCAGTTAACAGAAAATTGTACAAAAGACTTACGATAAAACTAGACTAAGTAACTGGAAATATAATGAACTACCACCTGTGAGATAGATTAAGAGAACCCATTTGAAAGGGCGAAAGGAGCTGAGGACCAGAGGTTCCATTTGATATTGAACCATTGTTAATTGTTGAGTGAGAAATAGCTCGGTTTTCCATATTGATTAGCGCCGAACGAATGAACAAACAAACGCACAATAAGAATGATATTTGTTCTGTTCTTGGAGTGATTGGATAAATGGCTTGGAATACTTAGAATGAGTGGGATCGTTTCTCAAACAACCAGAGAATGAAATGCAAAACGGACGCTCAAATTTAAAACAGGAGCATAAATGGTTAGGGGGGAGGAGGGAGAAAGAGAGAGGGGACAGGGTGTTAGTTGTAGGGAGTGATAAAGAGAGATGGGTGGTGTGTTTAGAGGTAGGTGCAGGTGTAAGGAAGAGAGAGAGACTGCGAGAGGGGGTTAGTAAGGGATAAGGAGAGGAGGGAAGATAGATAGAGAGGAGGGGGTTTAGGTATAAGGGGAGTAGGAGAGAGATTGAAAGAGTAGGATGGTTATGTATGGGGGAGGGGAGAGGGAGAGGGAGAGGGAGAGGGGGTTTAGAGAGAAAGAGAGAGGTGTAGAAGTAGAGAAAAGAGAGGGAGAGAGGGGTTTTGTAAGGGTTACGAGGAGGAGGGGATAGATAGAGGGGGGTTGAGGGGTATGGGAGTAGGAGAGACAATAAGAGAGGGGAGGTGGTTTGGGCTGGGGTGGGGTGGTTAGGTGTGGGTTAAGGGGTTATAGAGAGATAGAGAGGGAGGAGGATGTTAGGGAGTTAGAAGCGAGAGAGGGGTGGGGGACAGGGGTTGGTGGAGGAGTATAGAAAAGAGAGAGAGAGAGAGAGACAGAGGGAGTTAGTAAGGGTTAGGTGTAGGAGAGGAGAGAGTGAGCAAGGTTAGTAGTGACAGGGTTATGAGAGAGACGGAGGGAGGCGGTTTTAAAAGTGGTGAGGATTAGGGAGAGGGAGAGGAGAGGTTAGGGAGTGGTGGGTATATAAATTTATTCAACACTTAAAAACATAAATTTGTGAAGTTAATAACACGCGCCGGTTATGTATATACAAAATGCGTGCACATTTTGTATATACAAAAGCGCACGCCAATAAAAATATTTGAATTTAAATAGAATGTGCGCAAATTTCGGAGAACCTAATCACCCCACTCCTCCTGCCCCCGCGTGTCATTCACAGTCCTATGTGGTTGGTTCAGACTTACCAAACCTGTGCTATGGAGTTTACTGAACCATAGCTAATTAGGCATTTCCACCATTTTTCTCAATATGCCTGTTTTTTCACCGCTCTCTACAGCATGACATACATGACCATTATTGGCGAAATTTTAGGCATAGATAACATTTTTTATGCAGATTCCAAACATATTGATATTTTCTATTTGTTTCCTAATTTTCTTGTGTCATCACTCCTTAAGTAAAAAAAACATAATGTTAGTGTTTATTCCGTAACTTTTCATTTCACAACCATTTTTAAAAACAATTGTATGTTGCACTAACTTAGACACCGACCTCTACATGCTGTACAAAAATCCAAGTCGAAATAACTGCATTAAGACCTTCAAATGATGCACCCACATTTGACGTACTGTTCTCGAGGTTTGATCACTTACATAATTAAAAATAAAAATTAAAATTAAAGATTTAATTTTGGAAAAATAGTGTTGCAATAGTGCTACGGGTTCTATACATGTCCTACCATATTTTGTTGCCCGAAAACCGTCATTTAAGCACTGAAAGGATGCACCCACAAAAACATATACCTTATGATTTGACAAAAAAATAAAAAGTGACTGTTAGAAGAAATGAAATTTGACATAGTTATGTAAATTTTCAATACTTAAAACTTATATATTCGGAACGTGACTCAATTTCCTACATTTCATCTTTTTTAACTCGATGCAAAATATCTTGTATCTCAAAAAAAACCAAGTAAGTTGAGAGATGCATTATTTTCCAATTTTCTATTGCATCTAACACGTAAAAGTGACCCTCATTAGCTTGCACATGCCCATATATATAGAGAGGGAGAGAAAGAGAGAGAGAGAGAGAGAGAGACTTCATGGGGGCAGTGTTAATGGTTAGTGGTGGGGGGTTATGGGTTGGGGGAGTCGAGGGAAGAGGGATATATAGAGAGAGAGAGGGGGATGGGAAGTTGGTTAGTGGTAGGGGAGAGAGAAAGATATAGAGTGGGGGGTAGGGGCAGGAGGGTGAGGAGAGTGAGTTTGGGGGGAAGAGGGAGTGATATTGGGTTTAGGGGTTTAGAGAGAGAGAGAGAGAGAGAGGCATTGGAAATATATAAGAGAGTGGGGGTTCATGGAGAGAGATGGGACGTGAGGAGGGATGGGTTTATAGAGGGAGGGTGGGTTATAGAGGGAGGGGGGGGTTAGGGAGAGACGGGGAGAGAGAAAGAGGGGGCTTGGATGGAGAGGAAGAGAGCAGGTTTGGAGAGACAAATATATTATATGGGGGCTAGGGAGAGACAGAGGGGTTAAGGTTTAGGGTAAGAGAGAGGAGGGGTTAGGGATAGAAGGAGAGATATAGGGGGTGTGAGAGAAAGAGGGGGGTGGGGATTATACAAAGAAATGGATATATAGCGAGAGGGGGGAGAAAGAAATGAAATACAATACTGAAAACATTATATGGTAGCACATGCGAGTTAGTAATGTGTGAGCACAATTGAACGTGCATGCGTTATTAACACACACGTGCTATTAATGCACACACGCTAAGGATGCACACACGCTCCTAAATTTAAATTTTTTTGGCACGCTTGCTTTTTTTGCATATTTGTGTTTAATGAGTTGGTAGGTTTGGTTCTAGGTTTGGATTGCCAAACTTTATGGCTCAGACTACATTATAGCAAAACATGTCATGTTTTGTAACTTCATATTTTTCGACCTTGATTTTGTATATGCTCCACTTGCTCACTACTAATGAAACCGCACACACTTGTAGAACTATTTGTGCAAATTCCACTGATATATATTTTTTGAATACATTTTTTAGTGTTTTCTATTTTTTATTCATTTTTATTTGCAGTCATGTCAGATTTATAGAAAACATAGGCCATGTATTTCGGCTATAACTTTTGATTGGCTCACCTAATTCAAAAACAAAACAAAAAACCCGCACAAGTATACTGGAAGACTTACGCCATAAAAAAAGTGGATTTATTATGTTAAACAAATGGTAGAAAGGCCTAATGTTCACCTTATCATTTTAGGGATTCACTGACTTGCTTAATTTTAAAAAAATATAAACTTAACTTTGAAAATTTTGGAAAAATAGCATTGCACAAGAACCACATGTTATCTACAACTCTACATCATTTTTTTCACAAAATTGGACAATTTACATACCAAACTTGGGACCTAACGCGGGCATATGCATTATGTTTTAAAGAAAAACTAACATACCAATCTTAGAAGAACATCATGTTTTGGGATTTATACCTATTTTCGATAAATAAAAGCTATATATTTTGGAATGTGATCCAATTGTATACATTTCATCGTTTACACCATATTCCAAAAAATTGTGCTATAGGTACCCCTCTAATAATTCATTTTAATGATTGGATTTTTATGTTTTTCCATAATTCCATTGCAATTAACGTGTCATAAGTGGGTATCATTACCTTGCGCCATCCCTTATATTCACATTTTATTACTATATATAAACATATTTATTGTTATTTATTAATAAATCAAATTACATTCAAGATTGCTTACATTGCTTACATCTCTCTTCATCTCATATGTCTATTCTTTCCAAAAAACTGTCAATTAGTTTGTCCTAAGAGTCCAAGACGTAACAAAAAACTTATACAATCTTCGAGCAAAAAATAAAACGGTACCAAATGTTCAAATCAAATCATTACTCTTTAAAAACATTAAAAAAAACTCTAAACAACAAAGAGCTATCCTTCAATTAATCTACGTTAAAACTTCATTTACTTTTTTTTTCTTTTTTTTAAACAAAATTTACTAACATCATCATTATGCTTTTATCTTATTTGAAACCTTATTTCCACACTCTAAATTATATAATCTTCAACCTTATACGTTATTAATTATTTTAATTAATCACAATCCCCACAAAATCCTTACATAATATATTGTACTCTCTAATTACATTTTTTAATTTAGTTTAATTATGTACTTTAACTAATCACTTTACTCATAACATCGTCAAAATTAGTCTTTTCAATTACAATATACCAATACTATAACCAAATTTATTTTGATATTAATTTTATTTTTTATCCAATTATTTCATTGAATATTATTATTAAATACATTCATATTTTCGATCACAGTGCCCTTATACTATACCTTAGTATTTTTCGAAATATTTTATTTTTATTAACTTAATTTATTTATGTATTATATTTTTATATCAATTTATAATCTCTTTTAAAAAACCTTTTTTTTTATTGACATTTATATATTAATTTATATTATTTTTGAATAATGTGAGTGGGTTTAATGGTTAAAAGCATATTACATAACCTTAAAAATAGATTATTATTATTATTACTATTACAAAAACGGTTATGATTATATTGATAAAAAGTTGAAAGAATTTCAGTGGATCATTAGAAAATTCCTCAACATTTGTTCATAGGTTCATATGTTGTAGCTTGCAAAAAAAGACAAATACTTACAGTCCTCAAGAAAGAGAAATTCCTATTCCAAAAAACAGAACTGTTATATATTCTAACATATTGACCAACTAACAGTGTGCAAAAAAAGTTCATTAAGGAAATGACTAATTGTCGAAGTGGTTATCTATACCCTGCACAACATAGAGAATATCGTCATCTTCTCCAAAACTATTCACAACATCTTTTGTAGCATCTTCTTCAAAACTATTCACAACATCTTTTGTAGCATCTTCATCATAAATGGTGTCTTCTTCATCCAAGTCTTCTTCCATAATATCCTCAATAGCATCATCCTGAGAAGATTCATCGTCCTAGGTATCCATGGTATCCTCTTCTTCTTCCTCACTATCTGCAACAAGATCAACAAGTGCAAACCCTCAATTCCATCTTTCTTCATTGAGCTAGAAATGATTTGGACCAGTTGCATGACAGAATTACCTCCAATGTTCTTTTCATCATAGTTTTGATCATTCTTAGAGTTTTTTCCCACTAAAAGGTCTTCACATTTCATAACAATCTTGGTAATTTATTTCAAGTTCTCATCATGGGCCCTTACCACCGCTTCAATTCCAATGAAATGGACATCCAAACCAGAGTTGATTTGGTGAAAAAACGTTTAATCTGATCCAATCTCCCATCTAAACCCGAGGCATGAGCAATCGACCACTGAACTATAGCAGTCAAACCTTCCATTCAACCACGCATCTATTTCATATGACTGTGAAAATGTTGAATGTTTGCTTGGGATGCACTAACTTGCTTAGCGAGTTCCTCAATCCATTTTTCTATGTCCATATTCACAATGTTACCCCAATTCCTGTCAATCCTATAAATGTTGATACCAATCCTACCATTGAAGGTAATGCAAAACAAATTTAAGTAGGAAATCTCTCTAGAAGAAACAAAATTCACAACCCAACTAGAGTTTGTATCAAGAAGAGCATAACTGATAGAACAACTAGAGGGAAATAAAAACACTTCCTCACTACCACTGAACCAATCCAAAGGAAAAAGATATGTTATGTACACAAGATCAGAGGAAAAAATTCCCAAACCAAAATCACCAATTGAATCCTCTAGAACGTCAGTGTCCCAAACCTTCAAAACAAAGGAGAGAACTGAGCCACTGTGTAATGTCTCCATTCAAATAATTGCATAGTAAGACAATCCCATCAATCCTACTAGTTTCCTAGGTTGGATGGGCACATGTGGAATTGCAATAAGGAAGCTAATAAATGATGTTTAGACATTAGAAGGGTTCAAGTATTTAATAAATAGGTTGAATAAAGAAATTCAAGAGAAAGTCTAGGTGGCAAATGGTTTTGAGGACATTTGGAGGGTGTGGGACCCACACTAGCTTGGTTTCTCACTGCCACATGGAAAATCTCTCTTGCCATTTCGAATCCATGGGAACAAAAAAATTATTGGGTGATTTGGTAAAGCATACACATGGCATGGAAAATATTAGGTCGAAATGGAATGGAATGGTAACCTCCATGGAAGAGGAAGACTCAAATTGGAAGCTAGTGGACACTTGGGCTAGATTCCCTAGCCTTATGACAACAATGATGGAGTATCTATGAAATCTATGACAAAATTCAGATCTGACATTTGACCATTATGACATGTCAACCCCAAAAATAGGCTCAAGGAAGGAGCTCATGGGAGTTATAGAAGCTAAAGAGACTCCTACTCGAATTGGGAGAAGATGGAAGGTTGGAAACTAGGAAACAAGTGGCAAATGTGGAATATTTCCTAAGTGGAAATATCTAGAATCTAATGGGAGGAATTCGACCCTTAGAAGGCTAATGTTGGTTATAAAATGTAGAAATCAAGTATGAGAATGGATTTTGATGATTTGAGAAAAAATTGCATTTGTGAAGAGAGAGCTAGTGGATGACTAGTTTCTTGCCTTAGCCAGTTTCGAGGGTGAAAGATTCCCATCCAAGTTGGTGTTTGGAGAGGCCACTCAAGTCTTTCATGGATCTTTAATGGAGTTTTATTTGCAGGTATCAGCTACAGGGAAGCTCATGGATTTTTTTAGTGCAACACCATCTCTCAACCATTTCCAGTTTTGAAGGCATATTCATGCTCCTTAAGGGAGGGCGTTTTTGGTGAGCTCTTGTACTACTTGGGAGAGCTTCTCATGATGTATTTATGATTGTAATAAGCATTATATACTATGTTCTTCATCTTCAGAAAGTCTCAGGTCTAAATACCAAGTTTTTGTATGTAAAAATAAAGATTAATGAGCAAACAATGTCCATTTCCCCACTACATTGATGTATGTAATTTTAATGATGATGCTTTAGAATAAAGGAAATTTTCTATGAGATATTTGTGATGAATGGACTTCCATTGATGTGTATTACAAGTTTCATATTCATTACTTGATCATTTGAATCCATTATACTCAGTTTATTTGCATTTGAAGAAGATTTAGTGCCATTTCCCCAAGGGTTGAATTAATGGTTTTTGCTGTTGTTTGGGAGAGGTTTGGAACAGACTTAATAATTAATGAATGGTGCATTTTGGACCTTAATAACATCCTTGAGACATCCCCTGCCTCTGTTCATAAATTCGAGTGGGTTGGGAGGCGTTTGGGAAGCCATTTTCAGTACTTACCCCATGGGGGATTTGAACCCCAATTTACTAGTAAAATTGCATATTTGGTCCATAATATTAAGAGAGTTAGTGTGAGGCACCTGCAACAATAAATTAATACAAATATGCGAAATACCAGAAATGACAGAACTCAGAATCACTTTTATATTGATCACAGGCCACTTCGAGGGGGCAACCTCCTATGAGCAAGCTCAATACAAATAACTTCACGGTGCCTTCATAGGTCTCAACACACACTTATATACTAATTCTAGGCGCCAATACTATGGGTCGAAACCATGGGCCGTTACAAACTATGGATCAACAATACTAAGGGCGACTTACAAAGCATATGCGCCAACAACAATAACACAAACTATTGATCAACAAATACTACGGGACGACTTACAAAGCATATGCGTCCAACAACAACATACTAACAAAGTAAATACATGGGTTCCTAACATCCCCTCCCCCTTAAAAAAAGCTTTGTCCTCAAAGCTTTAGATGTGGAAATTGTTGTTGAATCTGAAGGAGTGGTTCCCATGTAGCATCCTTTGGTTGCATGCTGTGCCACTGAATTAAGACCTCTGTGATAGAGCGAGAGCGAAGCTGACGCGTGCGCCGATTGAGGATGGCCTCTGGCTCCAAAAGGATGGATCCTTCATTATCCAGTTCGGGTAAAATCGTTTGGCCGCTAATGTTGGTGCCAAGAACTTTCTTCAGACAAGAGACATGAAAGACTGGATGAATGCGGGAAGAAGGAGGAAGTTCCAATTTATAAGCAACGGACCCAATCTTCTGAAGAATCCGATATGGCCGATAGAACTTTGGAGCGAGCTTATGACGCCCTTTGAGTTTCAAGGAGGATTGTTTGTACAGCTGGAGACGAAGAAAAACCATATCGTCGACTTGAAAAGTGCACTCCGAACGGTGCTAATCAGCTTGTTGCTTCATGCGATTTCTTGCCATGTGAAGATTGTCCCGCAAAATGCGAAGAATCTGATCACTGTTGCGAAGGACCGTGTCAACTTCCTGAACTGGTGAACTGGTGGGGGTGTATGGAAGAAGAGCTGGAGGTGCCTGACCATAGACTGCTTCATATGGGGTCATTTTAGAGGCAGTGTGGTAAGAGTTATTGTACCACCATTCAGCGAGAGGGAGCCACTTTGCCCACTGATGTTGTTGTTCTAAGGTGAAGCAATGAAGATAAGTTTCCAAGCATTTATTGACAATTTCAGTCTAACCATCTGTTTGTGGGTGATACCCTGAACTCATCTTCAATTTGGTGCCAGTGTGGCGAAATAGTTCTGTCCAAAAATGACTAGTGAAGTCGCATCACGATCCGAGACAATGGAAGAAGGGATGCCATGAAGACGAAAGATCTGGTCCAGAAAAATTTGAGCGACGGAGGAGGCTGTATAGGGATGGCTGAGAGCACAAAAATGACTATATTTGGAGAGACGATCAACCACAACGAGAATCACTGTCTTCCCGCCAGATTTAGGGAGCCCTTCAATGAAATCCATAGAAATATCTTTCCAAATCCGTGTAGGTATGGGCAAGGGTTCAAGCAATCCTGGAAGGAGTGTTGTTTCACCCTTATTGCGTTGGCAGGTATCACATTCAGCCATCATCTATTGAATTGTCCTTTTCATGCCCTGCCAAAAGAAGTTACGCCGTGCTCGTTCATATGTTTTGAGGAACCCAGAGTGCCCGGCCGATGGAGAAGCATGGAGTTCATAGAAGATAGCCTGTTGAAGATCTGTGCTCTGGGGAAGCACCAGACGACCCTTGTATCGCAGAGAAGCACCATCCCAAGAGTAATGTGGGACAGCAGAAGGATTGTTGGTCAAGCGTTGGATGATCTGAGATAAGGAAGAGTCATTGACATAACCCTGTTGAACAGATTGCAACCAATTTGGAACAGGCATAGAAATAGCTGAAAGAGAACCTTGGGCATCAAATGTGCGAGAAAGAGCATCTACCACAATATTGTCTTTACCCTTCTTGTAAGTGATCTCATAGTCATAACCCATGAGTTTGCTAACCCATTTTTGTTGTGCCGGGGAGGAAACACGCTGGTCCAAGAAATATTTCAGACTCTGGTGATCAGTCTTGATGCAGAAATGATTCCCTAATAGGTATGGACGCCACTTCTGTACTGCATGCAAAATAGCCATCATTTCCTTCTCATAGGTAGAGGCAGCTAAATTCTTACCTGAAAGGGCTTTGCTGGTGAACGCAATGGGGTGTTCATCTTGAAGGAGAACAGCACCAAGTCCATTGCCGCAAGCATCACTCTCAATAGTGAAGGGCTTGGAAAAATCGGGCATAGCTAGCACAGGTGTAGTACACATAGCTTGTTTTAGTTTGTCAAATGCACACTGAGCAGCAGGTGTCCATGTAAAAGCATCTTTTTTCAATAGAGCAGTTAATGGAGTTGCAATCTTCCCATAATCCTTGACAAACTTGCGGTAGTAGCCAATCAACCCCAAAAAACCACGAAGGCTCTTGAGTGTCTGAGGATGTGGCCAATTGTTCATGGCCTTGATTTTGGCAGGATCCACGCGAACCCCTTGTGCTGAGATAATGTGCCCGAGATACTCAACTTCCTTTTGTCCAAAAACACATTTAGACTGCTTGGCATGGAGATGATGGTCAGAGAAAAGTTGCATGACAAGATCCAGATGCTGGAGATGTTCATCCCATGTTTTACTGTAGATGAGGATATCATCAAAGAATACCAGAATGAATTTCCGCAAGTAGGGTCGAAATATTTTATTCATTAAGGCCTGGAATGTGGAAGGAGCATTAGCGAGGCCAAAGGGAATGACCAAAAACTCATAATGGCCATCATGTGTGCGGAAAGCTGTTTTAGGAATATCATCCTCATGAACCCGAATTTGATGATACCCAGAACGAAGATCCAACTTGGAGAAAAAGTGAGCCCCATGAAGCTCATCAAGAAGCTCATCAACAACAGGAATTGGAAACTTATCCTTGATGGTGAGGTGATTAAGTGCTCGGAAGTCAATGCAGAGGCGCCATGACCCATCTTTTTTGCGGACAAGAATAACTGGAGAAGAAAAGGAACTAGTGCTTGGGTGAATAATACCGTGCTTCAATAAGTCCCGAACGAGCATTTCAATCTCCATTTTTTGGTGAAATGGGTAGCGATAGGGCCTGATGTTGGGAGGAATGCTGCCAGGAAGGAGCTGAATACGATGGTCTTCTGGCCTGGAAGGTGGTAATCCCACTGGTTCAGCAAAGACACCTGTATATCGATCCAGAATTTGTTGGAGATCCAAAGGAGTAGTGGAGACCGCTGATGGTTGCATATGGATGGAATGGATCTGAGCGATGACACTATGTGAATTCTTCTTGAGGATTTTTTCCATGCGATGTGAACTGATGATGCTGAGAGAACCTGGTTGTAATCTTGTCAATGTGTGTTTGTGTCCATTGAGGGAAAATTGCATCCAAAGTTCGGAAAAATCCCATAAGATAGGGCCGAGTGTGCGTAGCCATTGAACGCCCAAAACCACATCACATCCGCCTAAGGGCAAGGCAAACATGTTAGAGCGCAAGGTATAATCTCCCATAGAGATACGCACATTTCGACACTTCCCTTTGCAAGGTAAGGTGCCCCCATTGGCAATCATGACTTCAAAGTTGGAGCAAGGATGGATAAAACAATCAGCTTGTTTGGCGATCCGAGGGTCAATGAAATTATGAGTGCTACCAGAATCAATGAGGATTGTAAGAGGAAGCTTCTTGAAGTAACCCCTGACCCGCATTGTTTGGGGGGTGGTGATTCCAGCTAAAGCATGGAAAGATATCTCTGGCAGGTCATCCTTAGACGGAGGGTCAATAGGCGGTTCCTGAATGTCGACCGGATCATCCAGTGTTTCTGGATCTTCGTCACCCATTTCAGAGGCAGGCAGAGACTCCACATCCAGGAGATAGAGCTTTTGCTGAACACATCTATGTCCCCAAGTGAATTTCTCATCACAATTATAGCAAAGCCCCTTTTCTCTGCGTGCTTGCATCTTTGTTTCAGACAAACGCTTGATAGGAGTCGGTCGAGGAGCCTGCAGTATAGGTGGTCGCTGAGAACCCATATTTCGGTAGGGAACAAAAGTGGGCTTGGAGCGTTGTTGGGCTGCAATCTTGTCTTCTGCCAACTTAGCCAACCCGATTACTTCCATCATTGTGTTGGGACAGAACATTTTGACCTCAGAGCGAATGGCATCCTTTAGACCACTGATAAAACAACTCCGGTAAAATTCATCAGACAATCCTTTGGTGTGGTTGGCTAGATTCTCAAATTCGGTTTGATACTCTCTCACAGTTCCAGTTTGGCGAAGTTTAGTGAGGGCTCCTGTGAAGTCATCAAAAGCACTAGGACCAAATCGTTGCAAAAGGAGCTGGCAAAAGTCTGGCCTGTTGGGCTCTGGATGAGCCTTGATGTACCAACGGTACCCTTGAAGAGCTTCCTGTTCCAAATGAAAGGATGCCAACGGAACTTTGTTGACATCAAAAGTATTATGCAGACTGAAATACTGTTCTGCACGATAGATCCATCCAGTTGGATCGGTACCATTGAAGCGAGGAAAATCCAGCTTTGGACCACAGAAATTGCTGGAAGAAGAGAACCCATTGTCTACTGAAGACTCGGAATGCCGTTTGTTGTTCATAGCTGAATGTTCAAGATGGAGACTGAGAAATTTTTCAT
Organism: Larix kaempferi; assembly: GCA_027924585.1. Classification (NCBI taxonomy): domain Eukaryota; kingdom Viridiplantae; phylum Streptophyta; class Pinopsida; order Pinales; family Pinaceae; genus Larix; species Larix kaempferi. Next base: position 17,778,941 of record BSBM01001334.1, on the reverse strand, counting down.
CCAGATCCTGGATTTTGGCTTGGATGGTTGCAAGTGCTTCCTCCATGGTTTTTGCTCCTGCACGGGTGACAACCATAACCAAGATTTTTTTATTTTTTTTTTTTTAACTAGGTAGGGAAACAAAAACAGGAACTACTTCAGTAAGGGAAAATTTGGATTTGGGAAAAAATCAGAAGGGTAATTGGGGTTTGACTAGGTTTTGGACACTGTTGGATAGACAGGGAAGCAAAAGTGAGGATTTCAGAAGCGGGGTGAAAGAATGGGAAAATTTGGTAGAGGGGAACAAAGAAGCAGAATTCAGAAAGGAACTCTGTGGTAAAATTTGAAGGTGATTGGGTGAAATCTGAGGAAGTTATGGCAAACCCTAAAAATAGACAAATGTGAGATTTCGGGCTTTGGGAAGGGGAATTGGGGATAGGGTCCTCAGGACTGAAATATGCAGAATGGGATGACAGGGGTTCCCCGAAAAATTCAAGGGAAACAGAGTGAAAATAAGGGAGTTTTTTTTTTTTTTTTTTTTTTTTTTTTTTTGCAGACTGGAGCGGCTACGACTCAAAAGAGATCTGGAACAACGCTGAAGGGATTGAAAACAGCTGAATCTGGAATGGCTTGCAAAATAGATCTGAGACAGCGCAGCAGTGATCGACAATAGTTCAGCTGAAATTAGATATGGACCCCAGGTATGTGTGGCTTCCTAACAGTTCAGGGGTTTCACTAGGCCACCAATGCTGTCTGACGGCTTGCGTATTGGGGCAATACCCCTAACTCCACGGCTTAGGTAAAACTGATAACCGCTTTTCCACAAACGACAGCTCTTGGTTTACCTCACGGGTGGGAACTAGTCAATCAGGTAGGGGTCGTTGCCCTTTTGGCTGGCAGGTCCTCTCAATGGGCTAGCTACTTCGGGGTTCCTATGGTACTCCTCACAATGAGTTTTAGGGCTTATGCCCAAGTACTTCCCACAATTAAGCGGATAGGGATTATTCCCAAATCCAAACCTGCAACAGATGCGAAAAAAAAAAATTGGCAGAAATTTCACCTAGCGAGCCCATGAAAGTGCTCTGATACCAGATGTGAGGCACCTGCAACAACAAATTAATACGAATATGCGAAATACCAGAAATGACAGAACTCAGAATCACTTTTATATTGATTGCGGTCCACTTCGAGGGGGCAACCTCCTATGAGCAAGCTCAATACAAATAACTTCACGGTGCCTTCATAGGTCTCAACACACACTTATATACTAATTCTAGGCGCCAATACTATGGGTCAAAACCATGGGCCGTTACAAACTATGGATCAACAATACTACGGGCGACTTACAAAGCATATGCGCCAACAACAATAACACAAACTATTGATCAACAAATACTATGGGACGACTTACAAAGCATATGCGTCCAACAACAACATACTAACAAAGTAAAGACATGGGTTCCTAATAGTTAGCAGATGTCTTTTGGTGGCCATATATCATCCATGAACATCATATTCAAGTCCTAACATCAGTCACATACCTTCTTAGAAGATTTGGGAGCATTTGGGGCAAAATTGGGACCTAGGCATCAAAACTAGTGAGGGTCGAAATTGAAAAAAAGTGAAAATTTGAGCATTTTTATAAAAAATTGAAAAAGGGAGATTACACACTGCAACAGAGAGTTATGTGAACATGAGAGCATGAATAGATGACAGCCTTGATCTAAGAACATGCATATCTCCTCAATCTAAGGAGAAGGCAAAGGGATTCCCAACATTCCTCACCACCATTCGAATTGCACAACCCTCCCAAAGTGTGAGGCGTCTGAAAAAATACATAGGAAAACAATACCCACAATAACTTACAAAACATTGAACCTTCATAGAACTCCAACACTCATCGTAGACTTTACCTCCACAAAAGGGAGCGGGAGCGATCCGGTCAGAAGTACCTTCAAACCAACCAACTTTAATATATCTTGTGCCACCCTTTGAAATATGGATTTCAATGCCAGCAGAGAGTCCTTCCATATTCCACTTGTCAACAATCACATTAACACTAAGGGCACCCTCCTATCACTAGATTTGAGAATGAAAAAGGTTATTTTGCATCAATCAATGAGAAGGAACAATGTTTAAGGGAGCCAACAATGTTGAATTGATCTCCCATTTTAAATTAAGCCTCCTCAAGGAAGATGAGAGGCTTATTTAGCTAGACCATTAGCTAGCAAGTTATGCTCTCTTATAACACATGAAAGAGTTTAAGCAACTAAAATTGCGGAAGAAAACCTAAAATACGTTTGTGGAGTCAACCATAATTTTAATCCACAATATCATGTTGATGGCTAGTTTGAGAGAGGATGAGAAGTGGATCACCTATCACTACTAAGGAACACTCCTTCATCAAGAGACAACTTCAAACCCAAGAACAAAGTGGATCGTTCCGCATGGTTATTGGTGTCAATCCCTAAACCACAAGAATAGGTCTTTACTAATTTCCTCCAAGGTAAAAAATGACTCCTTGCACCCTACCACCTAAAAAATTATTGATGATGATGATTATTATTATTGCAGTAAAGTTAATGCACCTTGATCTTATGCATTGATAATTATTATTATTCATTACATTTTATTGTTTTATAAAATTATAATTAATTTATTATTATTATTTATTTATTTACTCATTTATTTTATATTTTAATTTTGAAGTGTTCAAAATCATGATTTTGAACATATAAATGGATTTAGACTATTTTTTTAAAAGCTCATTCTTAATACAATTTTTTTTATATAGATTTATTTTTTATACATGAGTTTGGTTTGGATTCTATATTTAATGTCCACTCAATATTTTTTGTGTTTGCCTTATAATGAATGTTGAAATTTGATCTTTATTTTTATTTTGAAATAAAAAATCCATGAAACTTTAATGTTGACAAGTCGAGCTTACAAGCTTTAATGTTGACAAGTCCAACTTATAATTATAATTTATGACTAATCTATTATATTCCACATTTAACCCAAAATTTAATATGTCTAATTTATTGCTTTTATATTTCTTGAAAACATTAGATTTAAAAATAAAAAAAGTTTTGATTAATTGTAAAAACTAATTAATTCATATAAAATTGATTTCAATGAACATTAACCATTATCATCATCATATTAAAAAATCATATAAATTTATATATAAATTTTTTTTTATTTAAATATTAAAATATAAAATTTCTTAAACTTATATCATAAATTTATAAATATCATTAATTCAAAAATGAATTTAAGAAAACACTCCATAAAAATCATTAAATACATGTCCACCATCCTATATAAAGTTGATGTCAATAAACATTAACCATTATCATCATCATATTAAAAAAATCATATAAATTTATATATAAATCCTTTTGATTTAAATATTATAATATAAAATTTCTTAAACTCATGTATCATAAATTTATAAATATCATTATTTCAAAAATGAATTTAAAAAAAAATACTTCATAAAAATCATTGATGATGATGATGAGTAACTCCAATGAGACCAACTTTGTTATATCGGACCTAAGAAGAGTATTATTTCCAGTTTGTTTTAAAATTTTATTTCTATGCTAAAAAAATTTGGCAATAAGCTTTCCGAACTCACTATAGGTTTTTTTTTGTTTGTAAACTAGATGTAGGTCCTTATATTATCTTCACAAAAATATACAATGGCAGAGATGTATCAAGCCCTCTCGTAATGGAGAAAACAAACCCCAAAATAGAGTTGCGAACTCAGTTTAGAGAAGTAGTCCTAGGAGGAAAGCAGTCTTTACATATAAACAAACATACTAAGAGGCATAAGTGTCGTGAAGCAGAGACTCACAAAAATGGAAAACCCTTTCAACTCTCATAGACCTCGTGGGAGTTTGTTCTTATTTTGGCTATATTAATTTTCTTCTTTGGACTACTTAATACCCAGAAATTGATGATTAAGATTAATGACCTTTTTATAATATCTTAATTTTTTTTTAATCTCTAAATTTTTCTTTAAATTAAATACATATCAACAATCCTACTTAAAATCTATTTATATAAATTACATATTGAGAAAATCAATAACATACATTAAATATTAATTTATATATTTACACTTAAAATACCATTACTTATATCTAAGGAGCTTCATATGTTTCTCAAAAATCAAATTAATTGATTAATACTCTATGAAAATTAAATTAGTTTGAATAATATTTTATGATCTTATTAAGTAATTAAATGCTTAGCTGTAATTTGAAAATCATGGTAAGTATTTTTGTCATTATCTTTATCTAAAAGATAAACTATATTAAAATAAAGTAAAGTATTTTTATTTAAAATTATTAAAACTATTTAAATAAACTAAAATATTTGTATTTAAATTTACTTCATCAATATAGTAAATTCTTTGGACCACTAAAATTTATGTTACATTTAATGTTATACAGCTTCTGAAACTGTTGCCACAGATGAAACCTACGTTGCATTTGGCCCCACCAACACCAGCACTTCCCAAAAAACGATACTACAAATGCTTTCATCAAGAAACTGCAATATATTTCCATCATTCCTTGACATCGACCATTAAAATGAAAAAGCAAAATGTGAAGTATTGTGGATCACTCAATCATTACAAAAGATGCTTTGAAGTCCATGGACAAATGTATGGCCCTCTACTTTACAATAATTTGGAGATGCCATTGACTTAATTAGATTAGACAGTGATTTGTCAATTAAATGCGGAAGGTTTATAGTTGTGTATTTCAAAATCTAGACTCGATGAGCTATTGTATTTTGCAATACAAGAATTCATGTAAAATGGGTAATCGGTGTATCCGGCAACCTGATGATGACTGTAGAATGTGGATCTATTGTATTCGTTCAGCTTGGCATCCATGGCGAATCTCACAGGAAGGTCTGGATTCGAAATGAATAGACGGCCGAACGATATCATGTCTGCGTGGCCTTTCGACACGGCTTCCATTCCACTCTCTCTAACATATCCACCGCTCCTCATCAGCGCTCCTCTGTATTCCCCTCTCACCATACTCCACATCTCGGCGGCCATTATTTCGGCCTCCTTTGCGTAAGCTTGTTTGAGGCCTTCGCTGGTGAAGCGTGGCTCGGTCACATGCAGATAAGCCAGAGGGTAACGATTCAGGAGACGAATTAAGTGACGGGTGAGAGCCAGTGGATCGGAGTCCGTTGCTCCATTGTGGTCTATGATGGGAGACAGCCTTATGGCGGTGCGCTCCGCCCCAATCTCCTCCGCCACGGCCTCCACAATTTCGTGTGCGAAACGGCAGCGGTTCTCTATACTTCCGCCGTATTCGTCGGCTCTGTCGTTGACGCCGTCCTTGAGAAATTGGTCGATCAGGTAACCGTGAGCTCCATGTATTTCCACTCCATCGAATCCCGCCGACATTGCCTTTCTGGCCGCTCTGCGAAACTGATCGACTATTTCAGATATTTCTGCCGTCGCGAGGGCGCGAGGTTGGGAGCAACTCACCCAAGAGCCATCCAGCATCAAGGTCCTCCATTGTTCTGGAATTTTATTGTTGGTGGACGACAGCGGGGCTTCTTGGGTGGGCTGATAAACTGCTTTATCATATAAACAAACAAGAAGTTATAACTTGTAACTTGTCAATGAATAATATATTCAGTGTTGACCAAGAAAAGTTATAACTTGTCAATGAATAATATATTCAGTGTTCACCATACTGTTTTATATAGTGGACCACCGATTCGATTCCTTTAGATCTCAAATCTATAATAGGTACAGGCGCATTTAATGTTTTATAATCAACAAATTAAAGTAGTTACTTGTGACTGCGAAAGCTTTAAGAGATAGTCAACTATAATTTGATATTGTCAGAAATAAAACCAATAGTGTGAAATATATATTGATTTCAAACCTGTGTGTGATGCCCTGCCGACATGCCATATCTGGCAGAAAATGATGCCGCCCTTCTCATGAACAGCGTCTACAACATTTTTCCAGGCCTTAACTTGCTCATCGTTGAAAATGCCGGGAGAATGCGGGAACCTGCACAGCAATAGTTAAAAGGATTTTATTATGAAATTTCTTTGAGCGTGCAGGGACAGGAGATGAGGAGAGCGTAGTACCCGATGGCTTGTTGTGAGACTGCGTTTGCTTCGGTGATGAGGAGGCCTCCTCTCGTCGTTCTCTGAGAATAGAACTCGACATGAGAAGGCTGTGGAATGTTGTCCAGTGCACGGCATCGGGTCATTGGAGCCAACACTACTCTGCAATTGTATATCAGTTAACAGAAAATTGTACAAATGACTTACGATAAAACTAAACTAAGTAACTGGAAATTAATATAATGAATTACTACCTGTGAGATAGATTGAGAGAACCCATTTGAAAGGGCGAAAGGAGCTGAGGAGCAGAACCATTGTCAGTTGTTGGGTGAGAAATAGCTCGGTTTTCCATTTTGATTAGCCGCGCCGAACGAATGAACAAACAAACGCACAATAAGAATGATATTTGTTATGTTCTTGGAGTGGTTGGATAAATGGCTTGGAATACTCAGAATCAGTGGGATCGTTTCTCAAAGAACCAGAGAATGAAATGCTAAACGGACGCTCAAATTTGATACAGGAGCTTCGCCGGGGTAATGCATTTATATAGTTATTTTGTATGATTATACTACGGTAAGAAGCGGATGGAGGCGAATCTCTGTCCTGTTTATGACCGCTCATATTTTTAACACGTATCCCGCTGTACTCGCATCGACAAGGGCGGGCTTCGTGGCTCGACCCTTGCCATTCGTTCTTGTCTTGCGTTGGTGTCACGTCCACATCAAAAGCGGTACTCTAAATCTTCCCTAAATAATGTAGAGACAAAATAACGTTAGGTGAGAATTTGCTTAACAAATTATTGAGTTCCTCGTTTTTCGGATATCATGTTTTCGGTATAATTTTTTCAACTTTTTTTATGTCAATTCAACTTATTAAAATAAAAAGTAATTAAAAAATTAATTCAACTTATTAAAATAAAAAGTAATTAAAAAATTAATGTCGACTTATAAAAAATACCAATATTACCAATATTGATTCATGTTAAAATCAGATCTACTAAGCACAAGAAGGATCCAATGATTTAAAATGGTTTTTTATTTGGAAATTAGAATTCACTTTAAGAAAAATATACTTGCTAGTCCACTCGAAATATTAAACTAGCACAGCCACACAGTAAATTATAGGTCACAACTCATGCTTAGTTGTAATCACATGTTGTCTATGCCTCAACTACCTCTTACCTTTTTAGTTAAATGGGTTGTTTGCTATCTGTTACCTTCTTAGTTAAATAGGTTGTATGAGCTATCAGTTATCCATGCATATGCTACTAGTTATTTTTTGGTTTTTTTATTTTATTTTTTTCTTTAAATTATTTCTTTGGAATTTTGAGCTACGACACTTATTCCATCATCTTTCAATTTAAAAAAAAAGTTAAATAATAGTCCACCTCAAATTCTAAGATATATAAATAATTTAAACAACTATTGATATAAATATAATTTAAAATCAAAACAATAATTTTAAGAATTTAAAATTGTAATATTAATTAAAAAATACTATTTATATTAAAACACTAATTTTAACCAGTCAAAATTCTAATTTAATAAAAAATTATAAAAATAAAAAATATCAAATTCATACCACATTTAACCTTATTAAATATTTATTCATGTGCTGTCAATACCGTATATAGTGATAGGTGTGAAACGTGATCTGAAAAAAGAAATAGCGACAATGTAGTTGCAGACCTAAATCAAAATTTCAGAATTTCGTTGAGATACACCGAAAAGATAGGAAGTCGAATAATCACCGACGAATCACTCTGGTAGGATTAAGCATAATTAAGTTTGTTGGGAATTTTCTTAAAATGTAAATAAATATAAATTATTTATTATACATTAATGTTAAATATAAATTAAAATTAAATAATATGAAATTAAATTACATTATATTAAACTAAAACTGAACACGTCATAACAGAGTTGTTCATTATCTATATTAAATGATGAAGTTACTTTACAACTACAACTCAACTATTCTTACATAAAGTTTTGATATTAAATGATGAAGCTCCTTTACGAGTACCACCTAACAATTATTAGGTAAAGTTTTTCATGTCTTAGATAAGATATATCATGTAAGAGATATTAGCTCATTTTCTTTTATATTTAAAGAGATAATGCTTATTATTTATATTTAATGATGATTTTAAAGATGAGGTTATTTTATATTTGATATTAAATGTTGATTAGGTTTAGAAGGCACATTTCTCTAACGTGGGTTATAATGTGGGTGAGGAAGTGTCTTTGTGTCATTAATTATATTTAATGATGATATTTAAAGAGATAATGCTTATTATTTATATTTAATGATGATTTTAAATATGAGGTTATTTGATATTAAATGTTGATTAGGTTTAGAAGACACATTTTTATAGTGTGGGTGGGGAAGTGTGTTCCATAAAAAATAAATAAATAATAAAAATAAAAATGCATGCATCAATGTGATGTAACATAGGGAGCCTGAGTGGGGAGAAGTGTTTGTTTGTCTCATAAAAAATAAAAATTAATATTAAAAATTAAAAACTTAAAAAAAAGTGTGCATCAATTTGATGTAGCATATTGGAGCCTAAGTTGGGGGGAGTGTCCGTCTGTTCCATAAAAATAAAAGATAAACAATAAGAATGCATACATCATGATGTAGCATAGTGGTGAGAGGGATGTGTGCTCCAATTCAGTGGCAAAATGTGATACCCCAAAATATTATTATTTATTTTTAAATTATTAATTGTGAGAATTATTTTTATGTAAGAGTTATTTAAAACTCAAAAACAAAAAGTAACACTTTGCACAACAAACTATTTTTTTATTAAATAAAAGAAAAAGTCACTTGGAGAGTTCACCTAAATGATGGGACACCACCATGGCATATGGAACATGTGTAGGCAAGCAAAGAGATATCTTAATCAATCAAATCCAATATAAAACTCAACAACCAACAACCAGACAATATCCTAAATCATAGGGATTTATGGATTGATTGGAGATTTGATTGAGATGGCACATACTTGGGTAAAACTAAACTATATATATTAGTGCACTAAGATAGCACGGGACGTGGTGTTGTGCATAGAGTTTATGGATTGATTGGAGATTTGATTGGGATGGCACAAGACCTGGGCAAAACTAAACTATATATATTAGTGCACTAAGATAGCGCGGGAGGTGGTGTTGTGCATAGAGAAACTGTGGAGTGTTCTCTATATTTCCATAAGTCCATCATTGTTTGTTAAGAGAGAGAGTGTTGGGTGGAAGTGTTGCTTGCGTTCTAGTGCATGGTGGTGAGCCACCTCGGGAGAGAGAGTGTGTTGCGTGGAAGTGTTGCTTGCGTTCTGGTGCATGGTGGTGAGCCAGCTCGGGGGCAGAGTTGAGTAAACAGTTGAATTGTTATCTCCTATGGTTGGGAGGAGCTGATTCTCCAAGCTTGTCTTTACCGTTCATTCAAGTAAGTGTATTTTGTAATGTTGATAAATGAGCAACAATGTTGCAAAGTTTATATTTTTCCTTTATATTATTGTATTTCCTACATTCGTTATGGGTTATGAGAGCAATGATTAAGTGTTATGTTTTTGATAAATGATAATATAGATGTAATCGTTGATTTGATAAAGTCAGGTATGTGTTTATAAGTTAAATATTATATTTTCAAACCCGGGCAGTTTTTGGGTTAACATCAATATATATGATATGATAGATTTAATTCCTATATTGTGAACTCTGGTTATTTTACAGTAAATTAAAATTTTGTACTAAAGGATTTGATACTCTATTGTGCGAGAATATTGATTTCTATTTTTTTTTAATTATTGTTTATTATTTTGAATATACCTTCTGGATCCTCTGCTTTTGGAAGGCGTCGATATCTACCTTCCTCTGTTTATGTATCTAGAAGAATGTATCATCAAAATCTTTCATTTATTTTTGTTTATATGTAAAACTTTGTAAAGATGGAATGGGGTTTACTCAGGATGGCAAATAAGAGGCATGTTGGAACACTGATTTTTCAGAAGAACATCGGTGGTCCCTTGGAAACTCAAATCGACAACAATGTCGTGACTCGTTGAGAAATCAAACGATTTGCTGTTGTAAAACCTCTACTATGAAAATCGGCAATAATGTCCTGACTCGTAGAGCGATCGAAAGATTTTCTTCTGAGTTTATTGTGTAAAACCTCTGCTGAGAAAATCGACAACAATGTCGTGACTCATTGAGCAATCAAATGAATGGCTACTGTAAAACCTCTGCTATGAAAATCGACAATAATGACGTGACCCGCGGAACTATCGAAAGATTTGCTTCTGAGTTTATTGTGTAAAACCTCTGCAGTGAAAATCGACAACAATGTCGTGACTCATTGAACAATCAAACGATTTGCTATTGTAAAAACTCTGCATTGAGCGTAGGTTTTCCCCTTTTTTTGGTTTAAAATTTACGAGTGCGCTGATTCTTTGATTGGGTTCTTTGGAACGCCGACACTGTGATTTGAGTAGTGGTAATAATGTTTCCATACTTAGCAGCTCTGTTTTTGCGTCCTGGTTTTTCGCCTTCATGGATTCGTTGCAATGGCCCTGGTGTTTTTCCTCTCTTTAAATATTTACCAGCACAATCCCGTGTATCAATTGTTAGAGTAGAAGAATCTTGGAAGATTTCCATGAATATGTGGTAGGCACAAGTTAATCGTGTTTTGTCTGTTAGTATACCTACAGTAATAACAACGCTTCCACTCATCCCAGTATTTTCATGGTTATCTATTTCCCCCCAAGTCCTTGTTATGTTAGTGTGACAAGTAGATTCCTTCGATGGTGGCCTTCGTGAGTGACGTACCTCATTTAATAAGTATTTGAACGATCATGTCGAGGTAAGAATGCAGTTTGGTATAAGTATGGTAAATGGAGTTTCAAGAAGTATATTTATCTAAGTAAAAATAAATAAATAAATAAATATAAAACTATCTTTTTATATATATATATATATATATATATATATATATATATATTGAACTAAAGGAAAAGAAACGTCATAGTGTTGGCACGGTGTTAGACCGCATGAGTTGTGGAAGCCGACAGCAGCGAAGAAGGACCATCCGCGGAAGAAAGGACTATTCGCGGAAAACAAGGAGCCGACGGAAGCACAAGATTAGATTAGTTAGTTAGAAAGGGTTATTTGGACCATTTTGTAACCACCATAGTTGCCTATAAATATGATTATGATTGTAAGCCTAAGGGGATCCTAGAATGAGATCATAAGTGATCGATAGATGTGCAGATGAATTGTGTAATGTTTGTTCTGTCTTCGGCAAGTTTTGTATGGATCCGCGATAAGGTGTTTTGAATTGTCCCTACGAAGGTTATACAACAGGTTTTGATGAGTTAATGCATGAAGATGTTCGGATATGTCTCTTTTGTCTTTGTTTCTGTTGAATGATGAATGCTTTGTCATGCTTAAATGTTGTTGTTCTGTAATTTATGATTGATGCGATCGCTAGTTTTACCCTGTTAATGCGAATGTCTATTATATGTTGAATATGCGAATGATGAATATATGTATGAATTGCGAAGCATTATGCAAAGATAAATCTCTGGTTTCTCTGTAGCGATAGATTCAAAATAAATGCATGTCCTTCTCCCGCTGTGGAAACTTGGTTCCTATAGCCCCCTTAATCATCTTGGGTGAGACTTCACTAGCTTCGCGGGTGTTGCTGGAAAGGGTAAAACCTTTATGGGCCGGTGCTTAAGGCTGTTTGGTTGGTTTTTGTTGACGACAGTGTGAAGTGAACCCCTGTTGACAGAACTGTGTCAACAAATGGTTTTGTTTCCAATTTTATCATGTTAATGTGAATGTCGATTATATGTTGAATATGCGAATGATGAATGTATGTCTGAATTGCGAAGCATGATGCGAAGATAAATATCTGGTTTCTGTAGTGATAGAGTGAGAATAGATGCATGTCCTTCCCCCACTGTGGAAATCTGGTTCCTGTATCCCCCTTAATCATCTCGGGTGAGACTTCACTCGCTTCATGGGTGTTGTTGGAAAGGGTAAAACCTTTCTGGGCCAGTGCTTAAGGGTGTTTGATTGGTGTTTGTTGATGACAGTGCGAAGTGAATCCCTGTCGATAGAACTGTGTCAACAAATGCAGATGAATTGTGTAATGTTTGCGCTGCCTTCGGCAAGTCTTGTATGGATCCGCGATAAAGTGTTTTGAACTATCCCTACGAAGGTTTTACCGCAGGTTTTGATGAGTTAATGCATGGAGATGTTCGGTCGGATATATCTCTTTTGTCTTTGTTTGTATCGAATGATGAATGTTGTGTCATGCTTAAATGTTGTTGTTCTGTAATTTCTGATTGATGCGATTTCTAGTGTTACCCTGTTAATGCGAATGTCGATTATATGTTGAATATGCGAATGATGAATATATGTCTGAATTGCGAAGCATGATGCGAAGATAAATCTCTGGTTTCTATAGTGATAGAGTGAGAATAGATGCATGTCCTTCCTCCACTGCAGAAACCTGGTTCCTACAGCCCCCTTAATCATCTCGACTGAGACTTCACTCGCTTCGTGGGTGTTGCTGGAAAGGGTAAAACCTTTCTGGGTCGGTGCTTAAGGGTGTTTGGTTGGTGTTTGTTGACGACAGTGTGAAGTGAACCCCTAATGGCTACTGGTGCATCTGGCATACTTGCACTGGAAATTACTTGCGCCATCGTGATCTTTTTGCTTATCATCCGAACTCTCTCCTATCGCTTATGGGGGTTCTCTATGAGCCTAATGGTGGATTGCATCCTGATTTTATAACCTGATGTCTTGTCGTTCATGGTAATTAACTTGATTCTAAGCAATGATGACCAGATCTTCCCCTATCTTCGCTCGATCTCCGTTTGATTCGCCCAATGCTATGCATTTATTGGTTCTTTCGGCCGATGCGAGCAGTTATTAATTATGGTTTAATCCGCTCACTCCATGTTAATTATGACATTTATTGCCTAATTTGACCTGTCTAGCCTTCACTTGTTCACACCTTGTCACATCTTGCAATGTTGCCATCATATCGCTTTCTTGTTGTTATCTCATCAACACACATTTTTTTGCACAGGGCTGTAGTTGATTCTATGACGCCAATCCTTCGTTGGAGTCGCTCTCGTTCATCTTTGTCACACTCCTAGGACCTTAGGTTCAACAAATAAGGTTGATGCTTTCTTAAATCAACACAGATCCTGACTTCGTCAGTTTTCTTATCTTGGACCACCATCGGACTGATCCAATCTGATTCCTCTACTGGTTTGATAATTCCTGCTTCCAATATTCTCTCGAGTTCGGCCTTCGCCCGCTCCTTATACCTCGGATTCAATGTGTAAGATCGTTCCTTTACCAGCTTTGCATCAGGTTTCAATGGGATTTTCATCTCGCCTAGGTCCACAAAAATACCTTTCATCTCCGAGAATTTTTGTTAGAAAAACGGGATCGCAGAGCAATAAAAATAAATAGAAATGCAAATATAATCACACACACATTACAAGAGAGACACAGATATATCGTGGTTCACCTCAAGATGGGCTACATCCACACTGAAGTTGCCAGTCCTTATTATTATTTCGTCCAACAAAGTGAAGGGATACAACCTGCAGCACAACTGTTGCACTTCCTCTTCACTGTCTCATAGTCTCTCTTCTAGATCTTAGAGATCTTTACAATGCATAATACCTAATACATCAACCCTAGTCGTGTTACAATGTATTTCTTTTATAAGGAAAATACAATGGGAAAATACCATGGGTTACCCAAAACCATGGGCTCGAAAACTGGTGGCGAAAACAACCCCAAAATTTTTTCTCGAGGGCATTTCCCCCAAACCCCCTTTCTCAGGGGCGCTGCCCTCAGACCCCCTAGGGATCGTTCCGAAATCATAACCAAACCTGGGGTATGGACATGGCTGAATAATAATATCTATGAATCTGGAGATCAAGCTCCATAACCAACAATCTCCCACTTTGAGACTAATCACGACAACTCCACCGCTGCTGCACTTGCTGGACTTAGACTTGGCAACTTTGTCCTCTTCACCTTCATGCTAGAAGGCCAATTGAAACCAAGCAGGAAATCAGTTTCTCTCTGGTCATTGCCTTTGTGAACATGTCTGCAGGATTCTGGCTAGTGTGTATCTTTTCCAGCTTCAACAATTCATCTTCCAGAACAGAGCATATGAAATGGTACTTGAGCTGTATATGTTTAGTCCTAGAATGGAATGCTGAGTTCTTTTCAAGATGAATGGAACTCTGGCTGTCATTGTACAACCTGCTATCCTTCTGCTTCTTACCCAATTCCTCCATAAACCTCTGCAACCAAATCATCTCTTTACTAGCCTCTGTAACAGCAACATACTTAGCTTCTGTTGTTGAAAGTGCAACAACCTTCTGTAGTTTCAAAATCCAACTTACTGTTGTTCCACCTATGGTAAACACATACCCTGTGGTGCTCCTCCTGATATCCTTATCACCTGCCATATCTGCATCAACATATCCCTGTAGAACAATGTCTGAACCTCCAAAACATAATACCTGAGTGGTAGTACCTCTCAAATACCTAAGAATCCACTGTACTGCCTTCCAATGTTCTTTACCTAGATTGTTCATATATCTGCTCACAACTCCCACTGCTTGTGCAATATCTGGTCTTGTGCACACCATAACATACATCAAGCTGCCAATAGTTGATTGATAGGGAATCTTGGACATGTAATCTGTCTCTTCCTGTGTCTTGGGACACATTTCCTTACTTAGATTGAAATGGCTCGCCAAAGGTGTACTTATTGGTTTTGCATTCTGCATTCTGAACCTCTCCAACACTTTTTGTATGTACTCACTCTGAGACAATGTCAATTTGCAATTTTTCCTGTCTCTCGTTATTCTCATACCAAGGATTTGCTTTGCAGCACCCAAATCCTTCATCGCAAATGAATTAGCTAGCTTCCTTTTGAGTACATTTATATCCTGCATGTTAAACCCTGCGACAAGCATGTCATCCACATACAATAACAAGATAATATATCTTTCATTGTCTAGCTTCTTGAAATAAACACAGTGGTCAGAATGACATCTACTATAACCTTGTTCTGTCATAAACCTGTCAAATTTTAAATACCATTGCCTTGGAGCTTGCTTCAAGCCATACAAACTCTTTTTCAACTTGCATACTAAGTTCTTCTTACCTTTAACATCATACCCTTGTGGCTGCTGCATATATATCTCTTCCTCCAAATCTCCATAGAGAAAGGTTGTTTTTACATCTAATTGTTCAAGATGCAAATCTTCTACCGCCACTAGACTTAAGATAGTCCTAATTGAATTCATCTTAACAATAGGAGAAAATATTTCATCAAAATCTATACCTTTCTTCTGTGCAAACCCCTTTACAACAAGTCTTGTCTTGTACTGCTTCTTACCTCCTTCTTTTTCCTTCAACCTGTAAATCCATTTGTTCTGCAATGCTCTCTTACCAGCAGGAAAATGAACCAAATCCCAAGTCTGGTTTCCTACCAATGAGTCCATCTCCTTATTCATACCTTTCTCCCACTTCTTTCTAGTTTCCACCTACATTGCTTCTTCATAACATTATGGTTCACCATAATCAGTCATCAATAAATAATATATTGAAGGAGAGTATCGTTCAGGGAGTCTACTTAACCTGGTAGATCTTCTTGCAGTTACAGAAGTTTCAAGTACTTGTTGCTGTTCTTGATTTTCTGGCACCTTTGGAACTTCATTTTCTTGAATTTCATTAAGTACTGTGTACTCTTTGTTTTCTTTTTCTCATTTATTTCCCTGCAACTGATCTTTATACATGACCTTTTCATTGAATATGACATCTCTACTTCTAATGATTTTATGATTTTCATAATCCCATAAACGATAACCAAAATCATCAACCCCATATCCAATAAAAGTACATTTCTTGGATTTAGCTTCAAGATTTGTTCTATTTTCTTTATCAATATGGACAAATGCTTCACAACCAAACGTTCTCATAAATTAGTAGTTTACCTTTTTATTTGTTCATGCCTCCTCTCGAATACCACCATCCAAATCACTTGAAGGTCCTTTGTTTATTAAATAAACAATAATATTTACAACATCCACCCAAAACTGTAAGGGCAACCTTGCATGCAGTCTCATACACCTTGCATGCTCCATGATCGTTCTGTTCATCCTTTCGAACACACCATTTTCTTGTGGTGTTCCTGGGACTGTCTTCTCTTTACGAATCCCAAGGTATGAACAATAACTATCAAACTCCTTGCCACAGTTCTCACCTCCATTATCAGATCTAAGACACTTCAACATTTTTCCTGTCTCATTCTCAACCAAATCTTTCCACTTCTTAAAAGTAGCAAACACATCAGATTTATGTCTAATGCAATAAACCCAATTTTTTCTAGTTGCATCATCAATAAATGTAACATAATAATGAGAGCCACTAAGAGATTGTACCTGAGCCGGTCCCCATACATCTGTATGCACTAGCTCTAACTTTTCATTCTTCTTATGTTTTCCAACCCTAAGAAATCTGACTCTCTTCTGTTTTCCATAAACACAGTTCTCACAGAATTCCAAACTTACTTGCTTCAAATCTGGCAACAACTTCTTTGAGTGGAGAATCTGCATCTCCTTCTCACTCATGTGACCAAGCTTATGATGCCACAATGTTGTATATTTTCCTGTGGAAGCTAAAGAGATATAATGGTCAGTTTTATGAGGACATAAATACAACGTACCTACCCTATCTCCTTTTGCTATCACTATTGATCCTTTAGTGATCTTCCACCACTTTTCTCCAAATGTAGATAGACAGTTGCCATATCCCAACTACCCTGTTGAGATCAGATTTCTTTTCATAGAAGGAATATGCCTAACATCTTTTAACAGCCATTCAATTCCATTCTTAACTTTTATCCATACATTATCCATTCCAACAATTTTACATGGCTCACCATCACCCAATAAAACATGTCCAAAATCGCCTGGAACATAATCATGAAAATATTTTCTATGGGGTGTAGCATGACATGAAGCTTTTGAATCTACTACCCAATAATCACTAGTATTATCTAATGCAAGAATCAAAGCATCTTGTAACACATCACCTGCTACATTAGCTTCCTGGGTAGTTTTCTTCTGTCCATCTCCTTTCTTCTTTAGAGATCTGCAGTCTTTCTTTAGATGTCCTTTCTTTCCACAGTTCCAACACTCTATTTTTCCCAGTCTGGACTTGGATATTTCCATTTTAGACTTGCCACGATTATCTTGGCTCTTTCCTCTCTCCTTTTGTCTTCCCCTGCTCTCCATGGTCAACGCATTACCAGATGTCTCACCTGTGCTTTTTCTTCGCATTTCCTCGCTAAGAATAACACCAATAACATCATCAAATTTCAAGGTGTTTGAACCAGAGACAGAGTTACTTACAACCATGACCAAGCTATTCCAGCTTTCTGGCAATGAACACAAGATTAGTAGAGCCCTAACCTCATCATCAAAGTTCACACTTACAGAAATTAGTTGATTTGTAACCGTATTAAACTCATTTAAATGATCACTAACAGATCCACCTTCATACAACTTCATATTAAATAAAGACTTTATTAGAAATACCTTGTTGGAGGTCGAGGGTTATTCATATAGCTTACCCAATGCGTTCATCAAACCCTCTGTTGTCATTTATTTTGAGATATTGAAAGCCACCAACGGAGCCAGGGACAGCCGTATTGTCCCTAGTGCCTTTCTATCAAGAACCTCCCATTCTTCGTCCTTCATGGCCGCCAGCTGTTTTTCTCTTCCTCCCAATGGTAGGAATAGATCCTTCTGGTACATATACAGATATTTTCTCAGGGGTGTTATGATCCCGAACCCCCTGGGGATCGTGTCGGGATCATAACCAAATATGGGGAAGGGACACAGCTAAATAATAATATCTCTGAATCTAGAGATCAGGCTCCATAACCAACAATTTTGTCAGAAAAAAGTCCTGAAACTCATGCAATAGGTTAGTCATCTTTGCAATGGTTGAGTTGTTCTAGTAATCTCCAATGCTCATGAAATTTGGATTTTCTTCTGACCCAATGTTGGATTTCTTGATTCGTAATGGCTGTTGGAACTTGTCGGAAGGCATATCTGGTGCCTCGACACTGCGACTTCCTTCAGACTCTGGTATATACGTAGCCCTCGGATCATCCTCGTCATCTAGTTCTCTTGTTATGTTGTAGCACTCCATCAACATTTTCATTGTCGCACTCCGCTAAAGTTCCATAGGTTTCTCTGTCAGAATTACTTCAAGTACTTTCTCACAGACCTCCTGTAATGCACTGTGGATGAAGGGGTTTTCGTCGGAGAAACTGAACGTTTGGCTAAAGCCAATAGTTAGTTGTTTCCATGAAGTTGTTCCGCATCGCAGTTCTGCTGCAATATACCAACTTCGCTGTACTTCATCCAATGTGTGAATAAATGCACGTTCCTATTCCTGTTTCACTCATGGTCCGCATTTTCTTTGACATTCATTCAAATGCTCCTTCAAATCCCCTCTTCCATCGTACATCCTTCCACAATATTCTTTAGTGTCTCCAAACGTAACCTTCATTAGGTGTCTACATAATGGCCAGTTTGTTATTGTTGATTTGTGCGACGCCCACCATCGCGCTGGTGTAGCCTTCAAGGCTTCCTCCAAGGCCAGTAGTTGTTGTGGTTCTGCCACCCTTTCTTCAAATTCAGTTATGATTGTATCCAAGTTGGGCTACATTTATCACTGAGTTTGAAGAAAAAGTGACAGAACCACAACGACTACTGGCCTTGGAGGAATCCCTTAAGGCTACACCAACGCGATGGTGGGTGGCGCACAAATCAACAATAAAAAAATTTCCATTATGTCGACACCTAATGAAGGTTAGGATCGAAGACACTGAAGGATACTACGGAAGGAAGTACGATGGTAGAGGAGATCCAAAGGAGCATTTGGATGAATGTCAAAACAAATGGGGACCACGAGCGAAACAGGAATGGGTCCACGCATTTATTCACACATTGGATGAAGTACCGTGAAGTTGGTATATCACAACAGAACTGCAACACGGAACAACCTCATGGGAACAACTAACTATTGGCTTTAGCCAAACGTTCAGTTTATTCAACGAAAAACCCTTCATCCACAACGCGTTACAGGAGGTCCGTGAGAAAAAACTCGAAGCAATTCCAACAAAGAAACCTATGGAACTTCAGTGGACCACGATAATGAAAATGTTGATGGAATGCTACAACATAACAGGAGAACCTGACGATGAGGATGATTCGAGGCCTGTGCATATACCAGAGTCAGAAGGAATTCGCAGTGTCAAGGCACCAGATATGCCTTCCGACAAGTTTCAACAACCATTGTGAATCAAGAAAGTCAACATTGGGTTGGAAGAAAATCCCAAGTTCGCAAGCATTGGAGATTATTGGGACGACTCGACCATTGCGAAGATGACTGACCTATTGCATGAGTTTCAGGACTTGTTTCTGACAAAATTCTCGGAGATGAAAGGTATTTCTAGGGACCTAGGAGAGATGAAATCCCACTGAAACCTGGTGTAAATCTAGTAAAGTAGCGACCTTACACGTTGAATATGAGGTATAAGGAGTGGGCGAAGGCCGAACTCGAGAGAATGTTGGAAGCAGAAATTATAGAACCAGTAGAGGAATCGAAGTGGATAAGTCCGATGGTGGTCCAAGATAAGAAAATTGACGAAGTCAGGATATGTGTCGATTTAAGAAAGTAGCAACCTTATCCGTTGAACCTAAGTTCCCAAGAGCACGGCAAAGATGAACGAGAACTACTCCAGCGAAGGACTGGCGCCGTAGAATCAACTACGACCCTATGAAGAAAAAAAATGTGTCGATGATAAAAACAAGCAAGCGATAGGATGGAAACACTGTGAGATGCGACAAGGTGTGAACAAGCAAAGGCTAGATAGGTCAAGTCAGGCAATAAATTCCGTAACTAACATGGAGCGAGCAGATTAAACCATAATTAATAACCACTCACATCGGCCGAAAGAACCAATAAATGCACAACATTAGGCGAATCAACCGGAGATCGAGCGAAGATAGGAGAAGATATGGTCATCATTGCTCATAATCAAGTTAATTACCGTGAACGACAAGACATTAGGTTATAGAAGCAGGACACAATCCGTTGTTAGGCTGATAGAGAACCTGCAGAAGTGATAGGAGAGAGTTCATACGATAAGCAGAAAGATCACGATGGCGCAAGTAATTTCAAGTGCAAGTACGTCGGATGCACCAGTAGCTAGGGCCGAAGTAACCTATGAAAAACCAGAGATTTCATCCATCCCTGAGAAGATAGTAAGGAAGAAGAGAACAACCACCCATCCCGCTAGCTCATAGCGGAAACCAAAGGTGGGTCGTTGGAGTGCCAAGTTAGTAGGAGGGGCGGGCACATCAGCTGCAACAGAGGAAGAAATGGTGGCAGGAGGAAGGCCAGCAGAACCATCCATAGCATATATTCCAGGGTATGTGCCCCCATGGCGAATGGGTGCAGTAGAGGTCCGGATTGGAAAGAACGCCAAGTACACCATTAAGGAACCTGCGGTCCCAAAGGGGGTCCGTAGAATAGGTAGTATCATTTCGTGACTGCGAAGACTTCACTTCAGTGACCACGATGTCCTATTACAACCAGAGTGCATGACTAAGACATACAAGGAGGTAAAGCATGGTGAAAAAGGTATGATTACACGAGAGATGGAACAATGGGCGCTAGGACTGGAAAAGTCCATCCTGCTAAACCTGACTGAAATGCCCCATTTCGGGAAGAGAGCCGAGGTAAATGCATGTGTAAAGCAAATCCTTTCCTGCTTTCATGGAGGTTATTTATGGCTCGAAGAAAAAGTACCAGTAACGGTCGACCTAATCGTGTAAATAACTATGTTACCCAAAAATGGGGAAGACCCTTCGCAGTATTTTAAGGGCAAAAACAACGACAAGCAGTTAGCATCCAAATTGAAGGAAAAGTATGGGGTGGAAAAAGACACCCGCGGATACAAGATAGAAACAATCACGGACAAGGTAGTAAGAATCGTAGCTAGGCTTCTAGCCATCAAGATGATTCGAAAGAATAGGCCAAACCAGTGCGCATTGGGGGTGATCTCCACTGCAGAGAAGTGTGTTGCAGGGGTCCAAATGAATTGATCGTTGTTCTTAGTGAACGAGCCGACGGAGGGTGCCATCCTTGTACAGGAACAAGGGAAAACTTTCACATACTCATGGTTGCTAATCCTCATTGCAATGGTCGATTGGAAGGAACTAATCGACTACCAAGGGATGACCACACCGCTAACCGGGGTCTGCCAAGGAGCGAGGTACCAGAATTTATGGCCATTGAATGACAAGGAGCGCACAAAAAGTAACAACATCATTTTCTACATATATTTAGAAATGTTGAAAAATGGTGTGGAGGAGGTCCTGTGCATAACAGAGGAAGCAGTGCGGAAGCATTGATGAGTTTCCAGACTAACAGCCGAGTCGCAAGTAATCAAAATAAAAGCACGTGCCGACCCAAGAAAACAGTGGCTAACAACACACTACAAGTTGATGAATGAGGAGATAGATGCAATAATCACTGACTGGCCTCCAGAATGGAAGATTCCGGTCGCAAAAGAGGAACTGTCAGATCAAGACAAGCCAGCAACCAAGCCAGAACCAACCAAAGACAATGCATAGGAGGAAATAGGGGAAGGAAACAATGCTTGTGAGGACCAACAGTCGCGCACCGCGACTAAGGATGGAGCATCCACCGCGATGCCAATAGATTCTGATTTGGAGGCCCAAAGAGAGGAGGGACGAACGAAGTTTCGGATCAAAAGAGGCCAGGGGAGTGCACCTGTGGGCATTCCCCAAGAACAAATAGACATGCTCGTACAGAAGATGACAGCAGTGATAGAATACAACCGAGAAAAATCCACTCAGCATGCAACCGACTTCTTCAACCACGTGTCGCAGCTATTGGAGGTTCTAATAGACTTGACTGAGATGGTAATTAGAAATGACAAAGAACGACCAAGTGTTTCAGTACCCAGAACCGACATCGACATCGACATAAAGCCAAGGTTAGTGCAGATCCTGCCACAAGCTATGATGATAGGGACAGAGGAGTTGGATGTCGAGTTATGAAAGCGATACCAAGTCATGGATACTTCAACATTCTGTCGATACTGCCATTACAACAAATTCATGCAGCGGCAAGTGAGGAAATTGGGGAATGCGAAGCAACAACGCATCATCAAATGATACAGTACAAACGACATGTGAGGAATATTGAGGCGGAAATCCAGTGCCTTCAAGAAGAAAAAGAAGTAATCTTGCAAGAGGATGCAAAGGCCGTAGACAACAGGCGAAGGATGGAGCATGCGGTTTCCATCACATGTGGAGAAGCACCGGAAATATATAAAGACAACTTAAAGAAGAAAAATCAATACAGATGGGGGTCGTCATCGTAGACCTACAGAAGGAAAACAAAGCTTTGCAGGAAAGGGTGGCACCCAACACACCACCAGAACAGATCCAGTGTCATCAGGATGCAATAGAAGAGGTTGCGATAGAGATACCAGAGATGGAAAAGGAAGCTCAGAAAATTGCCAAAGAGGCTACAACATTTTGGGGAATTTTACTACAAGATGAGTAGTTGCACCAACTGAACGCACAATTTGCCTAGGCATAGGCACAACTGGAAACGATGAATGGGTCACTTAGGGAGATGCCCCTACTCACACAAATGACAAAGGCCCTGGAGCTGAAGGAATTTGAGTAGTGGGTAACTAAAGCACGTGAAAGGAAGCAAAGAAGGACGACGCACCTAGATGAGTTAAAAACAAAGTCAAAACAGCCTTGCAGGAAATAATAGGTATGGCATAGTTTAAGCAAAATATGGAATGGGCGCAATAGATGAATGACGAGCACCCAATGGAACAACAAGTACAAGACTGTGTAGCACTCAAAGTATCGACAAAAGAAGTTGTTGACCATATCAGAGTTACATATGATGAGTTCAGGTCCCAAGTAAACGCACCAGAGGTGTCCAGCTGAGGTGGATAGAGGGTGAGACACAAGTTTGTGTTGGGGTTCTGTTGGCACGGGGTTAGACCACATGAAGTGTAGAAACCGACAACAGGGAAGAAGGACCATCCGCAGAAGAAAGGACCATTCGCAGAGAACAAGGAGCCGACGAAAGCACAGGATTAGATTAGTTAGTTAGAAAGGGTCATTTGGACCATTTTGTAACCACCATAGTTGCCTATAAATAGGATTATGATTGTAAGCCTAAGGGCATCGTAGAATAAGATCATAATTGATCGATAGATGTGCGGATGAATTGTGTAATGTTTTCTCTGCCTTCAACACGTTTTTTATGGATCCGTGATAAGGTGTTTTGAACTGTCCCTGCGAAGGTTATACCGCAGGTTTTGATGAGTTAATGCATGAAGATGTTCATATATGTCTCTTTTTTCTTTGTTTGTTTCGAATGATGAATGATGTGTCATGCTTAAATGTTGTTGTTCTTTAATTTCTGATTGATGTGATCGCCATTTTTACCCATTAAATGCGAATGTCGATTATATGTTGAATATGCGAATGATGAATGTATGTCTGAATTGCGAAGCATGATGCGAAGATAAATCTATGGTTTCTATAGTGATAGAGTCATAATAGATGCATGTCCTTCCCCCACTGCGAAAACCTAGTTCCTGCGGCCCCCTTAATCATCTCGGGTGAGACTTCACTCGCTTCGCGGGTGTTGCTGGAAAGGGTAAAACCTTTCTGGGCCGGTGCTGAAGGGTGTTTGGTTTGTGTTTGTTAACGACAGTATGAAGTGAACCCCTGTCGACACAACTGTGTCAACAAATAATATCATGTGTTTATATATATATATATATACATTAATCAAAAGATATTTAAATCAAATCTATTTTGTATAATTGCTTAAACTATGTCATTGTAATGTCATATCATTATATGTTATGAAAATAAATTGTAAATCATATTACATGAACAGAATATTATCATCTTAGAGTAAGGGTTAATGCAATTTAATTTAATCCCAGTCTCTTGTAAATAAGGAGTTTTTTTTTTTTTTTTTTAGGAAGAATTCACAATTCATCTCTATGATATATATTGTTAGATTATATGCTACTATAGACTAGATTCCAACTTTATTAACATTCAATACATTATTCACAATAGCAACATAATAAGGATCTCTGAAAGATACACAATCACAAAGCACAAAACAATGTATCTTGGGAAACCTTCAAAGGGAAGAAAACCCAACAAGAACTTCCTCAATATAGATGATCAAAGTACAATTCCCAAAATAGGTCTCACAAATAAGAGAGACAAACCAAAACTCTAGACCTAAGCCAATCCTCCTCCTCCTTCACAGATATCTCTCTCTCTCTCCTCTAATGCGAATTGCATAGTCAGTGATTGTACAAATGAGAGGAACTCACTCTCTATTTATACTTTACCTTTTACTTGAATTTTATCCTAGCTAGGTCGACCTCACTTTAACTGACTAGGCCAACCTCTCCTAGAAAGACTCAAATAATATTATATTACATTCTTTAGGGTACTAACGACCCGACTTACAGTGGAGAATTTACCTCATGATTTTTACATGACCAAATATAATAATGACATCTTTGAACGAAGGTAAAACATCCCCGACGGAGTTACAATAGTAAAGTACAAGTAGAATATTCTTTGAAGTTACATTAATTTAACATATATTTAACATATATATATATATATATATATATCCATTGAGAAAAAAAAACTCCCTTATGTTGTACAATGTAAATATTTATTATTGTCTTGAGTATAATCAAAGGTATTAATTTCCATCCATAAGGTATTTGGGATGGTTACATTGTGGTATCAAAGCTTAGATTACGACACTTGGCCTTATGGTTTCCATTGATGTTATGATAAAACTAATGTTGTTTATATGTTGTTATTGTTTTGTGCATAGAAGAAATTTTTGTTTGCTAAGCCGCAGGAAGAAATGGCTGGAAGACGAACCCCTACCCCACTTGTATGGGTTGAAATGAATGATGAGAATAATAATGTTAATAATGAGATTTTACAAACAGTAAGAGACTTGAAAATCAAATTGATGAACTTTAAGACTGAACATGAAAGGGTACTGAGAACCCGGGAAGACTTAAATGAAGCCTTATTGTCTAAACTGAATGAGATAATTGATGATAAGAATAAAAATAAATGTAAATAAGAAAAATCATCCTCTAACTGTCCTTATTTTGATGAAATCCCTGTATCTAGTGAATTAGAATATTCTAGTGATAGCTATGGGGGCCGACGAAGGAAGAAGAGAAAATATAAATATGAGATAATAGGAGAATTAAAAAAAATAAAGCCTCCTATCTTTGACGATGAAGTAAAAAATGGAGAAGAAGTTGAGGCTTGGCTCTCTGGGATGAAGAAGTACTTTACTACGTACAATTATTCCAACTCTATGAAATGAAAAATGTCCATCTTCAATCTAGTTGGAAAGGCTGAGATTTGGTGGCAGGACTTAAAAAGAACAAAAAGAATTAATGATAGAAAAGTAAGTTGGAACTGGTTTAAAAAGGAATTTAAAAGAGAACATCTCTCAGAGTATTACTATGAGGGAAAAGCAAAGGAATTTTATGAGCTAAGACTGGGATCAATGTCTATGCATGACTTCTGTACAAAAATTTTATCCTTGTTAAAATATGTGCCTTACCTAAACAAAGAAAAATCGAAAATTCAAAGATTTCTAGGTTGCTTACCTAGCTTTTATAAAGACAAACTAGAATTTGATGAACCAAAAACATTATATGAAGCAATGAGGAAGGCCAAATTAACATATGATCAATCTAAGAGTAAGAATGAAAAGAGATGGAAGTAATTTTAAGAGAAAAGAATTCAAACCTTTCAATAAACATAAGGGTTTCCAAAGAAATACTTTTAAAGATAAACAACATACAATAAGGACTGGGTATAAACAACCCATAAGAACTGTTGAGTATAAAGATAGTCTCTTTAATAAAAAGAAAGAATAAATAAAAAGAGAACCTTTGCAGTGTTGGGGCTGTGGAGAGAGTCATTTCTATCGGGATTGTCCTCAAACGAAGGATAATCGAAATATTCACACCATCTAGGAAGTAGCCACAATTGGATATGTTGCTCAGAACATACCGTAGATTAGCACCACCTTGGACAATCATTAAGCGGATTATCAACCTTCCATGATCGAGGTAGATGGTAAGATCTTTGACAAAACTATTTCTATATTAATTCATTATATATCTACTTTAAGTTACATTTCTCCTAATATAGTAGATTTATGTGAATATATATATATGATTTTGAAAAGTCGTGGTTAGTGCAATTAGCCACAGGGACAAAAACAAAAGTAAACAGCTTTATTTCTAGTTGTGAAGTTCATATGCAAAATTTGATTACAAAATTAGATTTGAATATTTTTTCATTAGAATCTTATGATGTATTAATTGGCATGGATTGGATAGAAAAACATAGAGTTGTGCTAAATTGCTTCGAGAAAACTTTTAATTGTATTGATGAAAATGGTGAAAGTAAAATTGTTAGACGGATTCCAAAAAAGGTTCATACTAGGAAAATATCTTCATTGCAATTGTAAAAGTGTGCTAGGAAAGGATGTAGGTTGTTTGCTGTACACATCACTGAAACTAATGATGATAAACCAAAACCTATTTTAGAGGATTTTCCTCTTTTAAATGAATTTAAAGATGTTTTTCCAAAAGAGATACATGGACTACCTCCAAGGAGGGATATTGAATTTACCATTGAGTTGGTACCGAGAGCGGTACCTGCCTCAAAATATCCTTATCAAATGAACACAACTGAGTTGGTAAAATTAAAATTACAATTGCATGAATTGATAGATAAGGAATATATAAAGCCGAGTGTGTCTCCATGGGGAGCACCAGTTTTGTTTGTTAAAAATAAATATGACACACTAAGGCTTCGCATTGATTACAGACAATTAAATAAGATGACAATTAAAAATAGATACCCTCTCCCCCACATCGAAGATATGTTTGATCAATTAAGGGGAGCAACAATATTCTCTAAAATTGACTTAAGGTGTGGGTACCGTCAAGTAAGGATTAAGGATGAAGATGTTCATAAAACGACATTTAGAACTGTCAAGGTATGGGCATTACTATTTCTTGGTTGTACCATTTTGCTTGACCAATGCTCCGACCACGTTCATGTTTTTGATGAATAGTGTTCTCTACAAATACTTAGATAAGTTTGTAATAGTATTTATTGATGACATCTTAATATATTCTAAAAATGAAGAAGAGCATAAAGAACACTTAAAGTTAGTCTTACAAACCCTAAGAGAACATAAACTTTATGCAAAGTTTAGTAAATGTGATTTCTTTCAAGATAAAATTAAATACCTAGGTCATGTAATATCTAAGGCATTTCTGTAGACCCGGATAAAATAAAGGAAATCATTGATTGGTCGATTCCTAAGGATGTAACTAGGATTCGATCCCTTATGGGGATCACGGGTTACTACCATAGGTTCATTGAGGGGTTCTCCAAAATTTCTTAGCTAAGAAATTCACTTCAAAAGAAAGGAACTAAGTTCATATGGTCTAATAAATGCCAGGAAAGCTTTGAGAATCTTAAACACTTGCTGACCAATACACCTATTCTAAGAATAATGTATCCGTACAACGACTTCGTTGTATGCACAAATGCTTGCTTAGAAGGATTAGGTGGCATGCTATTGCAAGAGGATTATGTAATAAGCTATGATTCAAGAAAACTTAAACAACATGAACGTAACTATGCAACACATGACCTAGAACTAGCTGCTATAATACATGCATTAAGGATGTGGAGACATTACTTAATAGGAAAAAAATTCACTTTAATGTCTGATAATATAATATTAAAATACTTATTTGATCAACAAAGTTTAAATGCTCTTCAAGCAAGGTGGTTATCCTTCTTGAGTGAGTATGATTTTGAAATAAAGCACATTAAAGGAAAAGAGAACAAGGTGGCGGATGCCCTCAGTAGGAATGTCATTCCACATTGTTAGGTTGCTTTTAGTAGTTATAAGACAAATCTTGAATATTTGATAAAAAAATGAAGCTAAAAATGATGAAGAATACCTAAAAATTAAAGAACAATTGGAAAATGATGTAAATGGAAATGAATTCTCAACTTACTCCATAAACTTAGAAGACTTGTTAGTCTATAAAAATTGATTATATATACCAAATTCAGAAGCAGTTAAGAAATTAATCATGAATGAGTTACATAAGAAACCTTATTTCGGACATCTATGATACCAAAAGATAATAACAAATCTAAGAAGAAGTTATTATTGGACTAACATTAAGAATGATGTTTCCTTGAATGTGGGTAAACCATTGACATTGTAATGTACCTATGTCGAATAATATGGTGTACCTAGGAAGGTACCCAAGGAGATAATGAATGTAATCTGAATAGATCCATTTGGTAGTTGGTGGATAATAAACATGTCCACTAGGAGTTTAGAAGAAATATAATAACAAGGGGTACTTGGCATAGTAATATTCATGAGAAAGTATAAATACACATGAATATCATTGTATCGAATAGGTTGAAAGTTGGATGTATGATGTAATAGTTGCAGCAAGCATGACTTGTGGAATGATTCCTTCCATAAGGAATATAACCAATGGTGTTTCTCTACCTTAAGAGTCTTTTCTACATTATCGAACCATTATATTATTTTTTATTGTCTTAATTTATATGTTCAGTATTTTTAGATCTTCTATGGAGCATAATATTTGGTATCATATCCATTTGTTGGGAAAAAGGCGAGGAATATTTTTTTTCCTTTTTGTAATTTTTTTGGTAGAAAAAGAGGATGGTGCTACTCATATCCATTTTTGAAACTTTCTATGCAAAGTATAAAGAAATTAATTGTATATCTAAGTTTCTTTCTCAAAAACACCTGGTTTCAAAAAAAAAATCGTCCAAGTCGAAGTTTGGGAAGTGGAGATATCATTGATTTAAAATCAACTACTATAGGGTTTTTTTTCTAGTGGCGGCTACACAGATTCTAGATTAGATATATTTTGATAGAGCACCTAGATTTCCATCAAACCAACTCTCATAGATGTAGAATGGCCATTATATTTCGTAATTGTGGTCATAATAGCGATTTTGAGCAATATTGATGAATTTATGATCATTTTAAATGTGTCACCTCAAACCACATTGAACAATTAGCTATAGTTTTGGTGTGGTTTTTATTCCAAGAAAAATGTACTTTACAAGAAATCAAATGTTCCTAGTAGTCAAGAATACATTGCATATTATAAGCAAAATGTGTCCCTTTGAGAAAACCACCCATACTTTCATCTAATGGATGAATCAACTATATGTATCAAATAATTTTATTTAAGGAGCTATTAAAACTTTTAGATGAAGCATATGAGCACATATTTTTAGATAGGTGGTCTCATGATGTGAAGAATGATTAAAATAGCACAAATGGCTTATTTTCATGTGACAACTTTCTATTACATGTTCATGGATGTATTCAACAAGAGAAGGTCATTGTTTCTATAGGCCGTAGTAGCAAGCATAATTTTATCAACATTAATTTGACTAAAAGGTTGCAAGTCCCCACAAAGCATAAGTAAAGCACACATGTTGAAGGTGATAATGTTCAAATTTTTAAAGATTTGAAAATTATCATGCATAGATATTTGTTGCATTCAAATTTTTATGCTATAGATATTAATGATGTGGATATTGTTTTGGGATTCCCTTGGATGGACTCTATTGTTATAGTTAATATTAATGTGCAAAATAATTTATTGAATGTTTGGTACAAGAAAAATAAAATTACATTGCAAGATATTTTTCTTACTAAACAATGTGTGCTCAAGGGGTCTCATGAAGAATTTCTTGTAGGTAAAATAGTTAACTCCATACCTACAAACAAAACAGAGAAAGAGTTTGAGTTTGAATCAAAAGAAGGGGATAAGGAGTTACAACCATCAAAGGAACCATAGGTTGAAGAGTCAAAGAAAGAAGAACCCGTAGATAAGGTTTTTATGTATAACCATCTACACTACCATGATAAATAATAGTTATCAAGACAATGTTGGGAGCATCTAAAAAAATGGAACAAAAAAACAACTGATATGTAAGCACATGGAAGACTAAAAGTAATTCATGGAGATATCATAGTAGCATAGCGACAAAATAAAAATAAAGGGGCAACTAGAATGAATATTGATGTGGAAAGGAAGTAGTTGCACCCCATGTACACATTTCACTACTATGGATGTATGCTTGTACTCAGTACTAGTTGGATACATTTCTTAGTAGAGCATATTGTATGGATTCATCCCATGTTTTGAGGGTGAAACATGCAAAGGAGGATGGAATGTAATTTACAAAGGGAGTATAATATGGTGTATCTAGGGAGGTACCCAAGGGGATAATGAATTTAATGTGAATAGGCCCACTTGGTAGTTGGTGGATTATAAATATGTCCAGTAGGTGGTTAGAAGAAATAATGCAATAATAAGGGGTGGTTGGCATAGTAATACCCATGATAAAGTATAATACACACAAGTATCGTTTTATTGAGTAAGTTAGAAGTTGGATGTTGGATGGAATAGGTGTCGCAAGCATGACTTGTGGAGTGATTCTTACATTATTGTGTCAATATCTTGATGTCTATTGTGTGGATCTATTTTGTTAATCTATATTTTCTATCTTCATATCTATTAACGAACACAACAAAGAAACATAGTGTACAGTTATTTTCTATTAATACCATCATGTTCGTATTGAGAAAATTAATTGCTGTATGAGAACAATTAATTACCCAATCAATTATATGTCAAACCAAGGTCATCCCTTTGTTTTCAAAGTTATCAACACTGTATGTGAAGGATGCAAATTCTAATCACACACTTGCTTACTAACATGCGATGTAATATGTTGGGAAATTAAATAGAATTTTTGAATCAAAAGAAAATAACTCGAACACTCTTCAATCACTCAAAAGATTAAATTAAAACTAGTGGTAGCAATTATGTGCTCCAAACCACATGCCAAACCAAAGTTGTTACACATTGAGTAAAGCAAAATCTAATAATTTCACTTAAATCTATATTATGTAACTACCTTTGTACATGAATCAGAATAGGGGAATTATGACAGTAATTATTTAACACATAGATCAATGCTTACCAATCATTTGCATGAACAATTATAAATTAAGAACACTGGTGCTAGAATTGCTATATGGAAATACACACATTTGTCGTTTTAAATAACAAAATCATGCATATATATAATCAATACACATTACTAAAACCAAACATTTATGATTAATGGAGTAATGAAACCACATATTCACACATCTATGATCAATACTGAACTAAAACCACACATTTACTAAAAAAACACAGATCTATGATTAACGGAACCGATACCTATTCACAAAGTGGGCCCTCCTTTGAACAAAGCATCAAGGAGGAGTTGAAACTACTAACTAAGAAATATCACAACTCACTCATATGAAATGACGCAAAATCCACTTCGTCCTTTGGTATTAAATCAAATAGTAGTACAATATGAGTGTAGATAACCAAAATACAAGTTCAAGGTTTTAGTCATGGGAGAAGCCCCCTTTATAGACAAAAATACGGAATGTTACATATGGAATCATGGATCATGATGCAGATCCATGATTAAAATCACTTCAACCATCGAATCCCAAAATACATAACAATTTCGATATAAAATGATGGTTGTGGTCATACAACTAACCCATTAAGATGTCCATTCCAATATTTGGGAGATATTATGGGAAAATGGTTGATATTTTTTAATCCCATTCCAAGACATCAAGACATCACATGGAGGATGTCGCCCAGCAGTTGGTAGTTACTTGCATTCATTCTCTTGCATCTCTTGCAACGTATTCTTGTTTTACAACTTTTGAAGAAAACCCTACAATTGGAATCTACAAGCAATTCACAATAATAGTCAACATATATAGAATTCTCTTATTCACTCATTCAAATTTTCAACAAAGTGTATGGAATGTAACTAGAAATACCTAGTTCCAATGCTTAAATTATTCCATAAAAGGATTATTTTATGGGTAAAGGATAGGAAAAAATGAGTTAAAGAGTGAGAAAGAGTAACAAAATGATAAAATATTCATGACCCAACATCTCCCCCTGCTAAAGAGTTGGCATGTCCCCATGCAACAAAATTATTCATGCTTGTCTTTTGAGTTTGAATATATAAGGGGAGAAGGTTCATGACAGAGGTTACCCCATTCACAAGTTGAATGCCCCAATTCATTAGGTGCATAAAATCCCAATTTAGAATGCATAGTGACCCATAATCCTCTGTCAAATGCCACATGATTGGGGGATGAAATTTTAACCTAATCCAATTAATACCATAGGATTTTAGACAATCAATAAACCTTTGAAATTGATCCAAGTAAATACCAAATCGAGGAAGAGGAATAGCTTCTTTATCCCTTTGTTCCAACAACAAAGTTTCATGACGTCTCCTAATACACAATATAGTTCCTAACTTGTTCCTTTCTTCCACTCGACAATCCTCTATTTCAATTGAGTACTATCCCATGACTCGGCCAATGTGTTATCAACAACCTTCCCTATAACCACTTATGTTCTTGATGAAGCATTCTGGTATTTAGGTCCTTGGTTACCTTCATCAGTACATATAGGCTTGTCTTGTTTCCTTTCATCTCCTTGATCCTCATCATGTTTTTTGGGTGGAATTAAACTAATTTTCTCATCTATGGCTTGTATAAGAGTATCCAATGTGTGTTTGGATTAATCCATGTTCAACTTCTCCTGAACCAGAGCGAACTTCCCATGCAATTCCTGATTGGTCCTTCTTAGTTTCTGAGTAAATTTATTCATCCTTTTATAAGGTTGTAGACAACATGCCATTTATTGCAGAGGTCAATTTTTGCAAAAAAAAACCCTCTATACAAGTCTTAGCTTTCTCTAATCCTTGCTCTTTTTTCCTTCTGGAACAATGACTTTAAACTCAAAAATTTCTTCTTTGCTTTGGGTAGAAACCTGTTCATCCTTATTTCCTTCACTCCAACGTGGGTGGTTTCGCCATTTCTTTAGAGGATGAAACACATTATGACTCTTTCAAAGCCTTGTAGAGAGATGCAGTTTTACGGTTTCCCTATGAAACTCACTAGTCAAGATAATATTTGGGGTTTTCTCCATATCAATAATTTCAACATCTTCAATGTCTAGATAATTTCTTGGTATACTTGTTGCATCTGTAAATGCCTTTTTCAAACCATGAGTTCCTTCCACAGTGATATAGACTTCATGCAAACCCTTATTTTCTTTTTTGGCACTATGGAATTTGTGCAAACGCTGGTTAGTTTGAAATAGAGGTCCTTGCTCAATGAAAGAATTCCAATCACAACTTTTTCCCACCAAACATCTTCTACTAGTAATCATATCAATCCATGATGGGTCAAGTTATTTTAAGGGTTTTTAATATGTTTAGCCTTTATATTCATTAATTCAAGCGAACACCAAAGAAAATATGGAAGGTTAACATACCTTTTATGCTGCAAATGTGTCATCAACTTGAAATGGTACCCAAATAATGTTTGGTATCGACCTTCATAAGTAAGGTATTTCTGAATGTAGAATTCAATGACCATCAAAGGTGTTGCAAGAGAATTTATTTGAATACCTATTCTATCACCTTCAAGCTTTTCATTTCCTTCGATGAATTCTTCTCGAAGAGTATTCATAGAGGAAATCTTATGCTCAAACCACCTCTCTCCTTTGGTTGATAGACTAGTCACTAGAGAAATACTTTCATCTGTGACTTGAATGGAAATTCCCTGAACAATAGCAGTTGAAGGTATGTCGCGCAAGGGTGGTCCCGAAAAGGGGCCTTCTTCTTAACAATAACACACAAAAAAACACAAGTGCTCACAAAGACTAGATGTGAACTAGAATGCCAAGAAGTTGGCTTCTTCTATTACTTCAATCAATTACAATGAGAAATAAAAAGAAAATAATCTAGTCAGCCTTAGCCTGTTACAATATACAGAAGTAAGAAAAGTGTGTTCCTCTCTGTGTGTGATCCTCTCCTCCTCTCAGTACTCTGCTGAATGCAATAATGAATGAGCGATGAGCGATGAGAGATCCCTCCTCTATGAATCTGCACCAGTATTCTACTCTTCTCTACTACTGCTCCCGAGGTCCACTCCATTCCCTGACATGTACTTCTCTGTGCGCAGCTCAATCTCTGACCCGACGGATCCTGCAGTTGTCAACGCCCCTGACCATGCTGCACAACCTCCTCCTATGGTGACACCTATCCTGGTTTCAACCACCTTCTTAACTTCCATAACTCCCTCAACAACCCTCAATGGTTGTTTCCTTGAATCCTGCACCTATGACTTTTCTAAAGTTGTCGGTCTTGTCACTGTCCTCTTCGACATTTCTACTATCCTGCGCATTGTCATTCCTCGACTTAATTTGCCGGCTTCATTTAATCTCCATAGATTCCAGTCCGCCCCATCCTCCTCGCTTGACCTTCGTCGCTCTCGTCAGTGTCGACATTCGACCTTGTCTACATCTTGAATCCTTCGATCTCCACTCCTGTCGATGTCGCATCTCGACCATCTTGTCAACTTTCGACATCTTCCTACTCGACTACTTGGATTCAATTATCAATCTCCTTTGCACCAGTGGTCATCGGAAACCCCCCTGGTCGACCTTCTTCTGTCGATCAACTTCGACTGTTTTTCCTAGGCCCTGATGCTCGTACATCAGACTCCCCAGGTGAAAAAATAAATCGACCGCTCTATCAATCCCCTGTATTCTTCTTCTTAAATCCACGTCACCTAGTTCAATTCATCATCCCTCCATCAGACTAAGTATTCTTTCTTCCACAAACTTCGCGTGCATCCGACTTTGCATTCATCCACTACTTCGACGATCTCTTCTTCGTGTCGATCTGGAATCTACCCTGTCTAGTCGATGTTTGACACTTTTGCGCTGCTATTGGTTGAACCTTATTCATACATGTATAGATTTGAGACATTGAACGTAGGATAAATGTTCAATTCCTTCGGCAGCTCCAACACATAAGCATTATCCAAAATCTTCTTCAGGATCTTACATGGTCCAATCTTCTTCAGCATCAACTTGTTGTACATTCCTGTCGGAAACCTCTCTTTCCTCAAGTGTGCATAGACTAAGTCTCATTCGTTGAATGACTGTAGCCTCTTCTTTCTGTCGGCCCTCAACTTGTATGCCGCGTTGCTCTTCTCAATGCACTTGCGCACATATTCATGCACTTCCTTCATATGCTCTGCGAATGTTTATGCATCCGCACTCTTTCTGATCTCTGTTGGCATCGCAACCAAATCCACCACACCATGTGGGATTCGACCCTGAATAATCTGGAATGGGCTCATACCTGTCGATCGATTCATAGAGTTTTTATATGCGAATTATGCTTGCACCAACACGTTCTCCCACTGCTTGGGTCTGTCAGTCATCAAACATCTCAAAAGGTTTCCCAAAATTCTGTTCACCACCTCAGTCTTTCCATCGGTCTGCGGATGGTATTCCGAGCTAAACTGCAACTTCGTGTCCAGCTTCTTCCACAGGGTTCTCCAGAAATTACCCATAAACTTGGTATCTCTGTCTGATATTATACTCTTCGAAAACCCATGGAATCTGACTATCTCGTTGAAGAATAGTACATCAATGCATGTGGTGTCACTTGTCTTCTGACACAGAATAAAGTGTGCCATCTTCGAAAATCTGTCTACTACCACAAAGATTGAGTCGTTACCTTGCTATGTCTTCGGTAATCCTAGCACAAAATCCATGCTCAGGTGCTCCCATGGGTTATTCGGCACTGATAATGGTGCATACAACCCCGTATTCTGACTTCGTCCCTTTGCCAATTGGCAAGTTCGACACTGTCGTACCCACTTACCGACATATGTCATCATTCCTGGCCAATAATACTTTTCTTTGACCAACGCCTTGGTCTTGTCGATGCCAAAATGACCTGCTAATCCACCACTATGCAGTTCTCGAATTAGGTTCTCTCTTACGGATCCTATGGGAATACACAATTGTTGTCCCTTGAATAGGTATCCCTCTTGGATAAAATAATCCAAGTATGGCATCCTGTCGAGACTCCATGGTTTGTGACTTTCCTTCCATGCTTTCGCAAAATCCTCATCGGTCTCATACTACGTCTTCACCGAATCTATTCCTATTGCCTGAATTGTCATCATGTTCAACAATGAAACTCTTTGACTCAGCGCGTTGGAAACCTTGTTTGACTTTCCCAACTTATGTCGCAACATGAAGGTGTATCCCTGTAAGAATTCAACCCATTTCACATGTCACTGATTCAACTTCTATGAGTATTCAAGTACCTCAATGCTTGGTGGTCTGTATACAATACAAACTCTTTGGGAAGCAAGTAATTCCTCCACTTCTTCAATGCTTGGAAAATAGCATAGAAATCCTGGCAATAGACTGAAACAGTCTTCGCACCTCGACCAGTCATCCTCCCTTTAATTGATGTGGTTCTTCTCGATAGCTTTTCTTCTGCCTTAAGAGCTAGTTGGTAGGATCCTCCACCCATTCTGAACTTCGACAGGCTCAACTCATACTATATGACATACTTCAAGCTGTTCACATATCTTGTGACTAATTCTTCGCCTTCGTCGGTTTGACCGAATCTTATCGACAGTCTATAGAACTCTTTCGTCTATTCCTTCACTGTCATCTCTTTCTGTCGAAAGTTTTGCAACTTCCTAAACAAATAAATCACGTAGTCATTAGGCAGGAACTTTCCTTTCATCTTGGAAACCATTCTATCCCAAGACTTGATTTTCTCCTTGCCTTTATTGACTCTGTCAGCCTGTAAATTGTCCCACCACAATGAGGCATGACCCTTCAACTTCAAACATGCAGTTTTAACCCTTTTAGGATCCTATATCTACTCTATGTCGAAGTATTTCTCCATCTCTCTGAACCAGTCTATCAAGTCTTATGGATCCAGACTTCCTGAGTAGGTAGGTACATCCATCTTTGTCTTACCCCTCATCTATGTCAATAGCTTGATCAGTTTATCTTCTGGTTCTTCCAACGTTGCTTCCCGGACTTCCATTTCTTCAACTTCCTCATCGCTATGGTCAAGTGCGCCGGGAATGCATCTACGTATTTGGCTCTCTTTGATCGCTATGACCTCATTGGTCAAGATTCTCATTGTTCACATGCATTCATCAAAAATTTCATGATCAACTGTAACTCCTGCTCCTCGCGCTCTTCGTCCTACACCACAGACATTTACACCTCTTTGAGCCATTGTTTCAGCTCAGGTTCTCCTCTTGTCCAATCACAACAGGACTTTTCACCACTGTGCAAAACTCTACCCAACCGCAGCTGGAGCTATTCACACACTCACAGATTCTTCCTTCTCACATGATTCTTCTGTTTTGATACCACTTGGCGCAAGGGTGGTCTCGACAAGGGGCCTCTTGCTTAACAGTAACACACAAGTGCTCACAAAGCCTAGATGTGAACTGGAATGCCAAGAAGTTTGCTTCTTCTATTACTTCAATTAGTTACAATGTGAAATACAAAGCAAATAATCTAGTCGGCCTTAGCCTGTTACAATATATAGAAGTAAGAAAAGCATGATCCTCTCTGTGTGTGATCCTCTCCTCCTCTCAGTCCTCTGTTGAATGCAAGAATGAATGAGTGATGAGCGATCCCCTCATTTTTGCCTCTGCACCAGTCTTCTACTATGCTCTGCTACTCCTCCCGAGGCCCACTCCGTTCCCCGAGATGTCCTTCTCTATCCGTCACTCGATCTCTGACCCAACAGATCCTGTAGTTGTCAGCGTCCCTGAACGTGATGCACAACCTCCTCCCGTGGTCACACCTGACCTG
Organism: Larix kaempferi; assembly: GCA_027924585.1. Taxonomy (NCBI): domain Eukaryota; kingdom Viridiplantae; phylum Streptophyta; class Pinopsida; order Pinales; family Pinaceae; genus Larix; species Larix kaempferi. The sequence goes on along the minus strand of BSBM01001334.1, from coordinate 17,740,721 downwards.
GTTTCAACCACCTTCTTAACTGCCATAACTCCCTCAACAACCCTCAACGGTTGTTGCCTTGAATCCTACACCTCTGACTTTGCTACATTTGTCGGCCTTGTCACTGTCCTCTTCGACATGTCGACTATCCTGCGCGATGTCATTCCTCAACTTAACTTGTCGGCTTCATTTAATCTCCACGGCTGCCAGTCCGCCCCATCCTCCTCGCTTGGCCTTCGTCGCTCTCATCGGTGTCGATGTTCGACCTTGTCGACCTCTTGACTCCTTCAATCTCCGCTCCTGTCGATGTCGCATCTCAACCATCTTGTCCACTTTCAATAGCTTTCTGCTCGACTACTTGGCTTTGACTGCTAATCTCCTTTGCACCAATGGTCATTGACAATCCCCCTGTTCGACCTTCTTCCGTCGATCAACTTTGACTATTTCGCCTAGGCCCCGATGCTCCTACATCAATATGAGGGAGAGGGTTAATTCCAATGTGGTATCTTTATCATATCCATGCAACCAATTGAAATATCTCATCTATCTAACTTTTGTAAAAATTATCAATGCTTCAGGATTTCGATGGATGATTAAGGTGTCGGCTGGTTCGATGCGAAAAGGTTCCCCTCCTATAGTTGAATGCAGTGTTAGCTCAAGAGGTCATGAGCCAAACCTGAGATCTCTTCCACCAAAGTTTGGGAGGTCACATGTTTGAATTTCTTGATCATCTCGGAGTCAGGTTACAGGTTTGACTCTCTTCATCTGGAATTGTATATAGTCTCATTTGGCCAGGAGCTCTCAACCAATTTCACAACATATCAATATCCTTGTTATGACCCATAACAAAAATGTGGGGAAACATTATTTATAAATTCATATTTAAGATAAGTCTTCCCTTTTTCCAAGTTCAAATTTCTAGTAGTAATGGATTGCACCCTCTAACAGATATAGAGCGTGAGATCAAACCCTCTAACAGATATAGAGCGTGAGATCAAACCCTCTAACAGATATAGAGCGTGAGACCAAACCCTCTAACCACAATTTGCATTTCTTCTTGGAAGCTAGGGTGCATGATTGAATCCTTAAGGTTTTTGGTACTCCCATAAGGGGAGAATACCAAAGAAGTGGAGAGTGGAGCAAACGGGATCACAACTACCAACGAAGTGTATTTGGATTTGCTTCTTTAACGTTAAGGTAAGCAACAATGAAGATATGCTCATGTTTGGACCCTGAACCTTGTTTATCAATAAGTTTGCATTTGGGTTCTTACTTGATGGGTGCTATGCAATCAGTGGATGATATGCTTAAGTACTTGTATCTCTTATTCCACTCAAACAAGGGAGATAAGACACTAACCTACTAGACCCTACTTAATTGGTATACATATATGGTTTTTTCATTAGTTAACTGTATTAATTGGTAGGTGTGGTTGTAAAGCTTGCTTGCAAGCATATTGCCGTTGCAATTGCATTGTGTTGCCACCTTAGTTGTATCAAGTTGAGCCCTATCTTGTGATTTTAAGTCTATTATGTTGTTCTTTAGCCATAAGTTAGGAGGGGCATTATTTGCATCTCACTTTGTGAAAAAAATACCAAGCCAATGAACAAGATGGGGAGCACATTCCCAACTAGAGGGAGGGCGAGGTTTTTAACACGAAGCTCAACCCAAGGAGGGCAAGGAACATGTCACATGCAATATTTCTGCTTGCAATAAGGCATAACGTCATTCCATCACTCATGTCTGCCCTTTCAATATGTTGTCCACACTAACAAGTCGAACGTTCAACACCTTAACTACAGTTAGGCCATCATTTTGATATCAAGATGTTTACACACCTTATGTTGTACTACATGCCGAGAAACTTGCAATTTGTATATAAAATAGACCAAACTTCTTTTTAGGTTGTAATATTACTTACACAATAACATAGTCTACGGTAACTCAAGGAACTGACCCCGAGAAAGTCTCACAAATTTGCATTTTGTTTCCACTATTCACAATCGACAACTATTTTTCATGATGCATGGTTGGATTGACATATATTGTAAAATATGTATGGATTTTGTGATCCACGTAATTTTAAATTTCAAATCAATTATTTTACTACAAGATCTTTTTATTAAAATATCAAAAAATTTAAGTAATCTTCAACGTATAAGTTCGAGATCGTTGCTTTTTATTAAAATATCAAAAAATTAAGTAATCTTCAACGTATAAGTTCGAGATCGTCGAGATCCAAAAAGATGGTTCCTTACAACATATATTGTTTCGACTTTGTTCCATGAGATTTGATTCAAATATAAAAATATATAGTAGTAAAATTGTAAGCCTGGAAGGTGAAATGTCAACATTGGAAGGACCTATTCAAGAATTTGGACTCTTATTTTATATAATGGAAGGTGAAATGTCTAACTTTGGAAGGATCTATTTAAGAATTTGGATTATTTTTTTATATATTGACCCATGATAGCCTCTAACAATAAAACTTGACCCAAACCTATCAAATTAATAATTTAGTTAGCAATAGATACCTTTTGACGAGAGCTAGATCTAATTTATGGAATAAACCAAAATAGAAACTAGCTGAATCAAAGTAGAACTACAATTAATCTAACTCCAATGAAGTAAAACTTGAGCCAAAACCATCAAATTAGTAATTTAGTTAGCAATAGATATCTTTTGACGAGAGCTAGATCTAATTTATGGAATAAACCAAAATATAAACTAGCTGAATCAAAGTAGAACTACAATTAATCTAACTCCAATGAAGTATCTTTCTAATAAATAAGGGGTGCACAAATACATCTGGCACAATCATTAGTCTAACTTTAATGAAGTATATTTATAATAAATAAAGAGCATACAATCCACAGGGCATAAAATAGACGGTGAGTGGGTGTACTGTTAAGGTACTCATTGCATAAGGTTACTAGTTCGTGGGTGCGAGCCTTACCAAAAAAATATGTCAATTCCGGTCAAAGCGGCCTGAGTTCAATTCCACTTAGGAGTGACTTAGTTGGGAAGCAACACCCAAGAAACTAGTCAAGTTGAGGCTAATGTGATCCCCAGGTGATTTTGACAACTTAAATATCCCTAAGTCGTAGTTTCTTAGACCACACCCCACTTCCACCAGTCAAAAAAATTTGAAAAAAAATATATACAAAAACATCCCAATCCAATTCAATAATTAAAAAGTGGAAGGACCATTAATTTAACTCTAATGAAGCTGTGCATGAAGCACAAATCCCATGAGGAAAATATAGGCACATTATAGCCATTTACCCATGTCACGCAAAACCTGTTCCAAGTTGTTCGGTCCCACTTGATGAATCATCCCAAACACATGAAGCTCTACAACTAACCCTAAAATTGGAATAAATCCGAGGAGCATGGCTATGTGCTCGAAACGTGTGATGCTACTATCCCCATAATTCGTGTTGATCTAAAATTTTAATAATTTTTAAAATCATAGATTAATTTAGAATTAGACAAAAACTCTAGGAAATATAGTTTTATTATATATAAAACTTTTTTTTTTTCCTCGGAAAAAATTGTAATTTTATTTCAAATAGATGAATAAAATTACATTCTGCACATGTAGTAGAATCACTGAGATCCCTACATTGTCACATATTTACTGTCCCATATTATCATCATATCTGATGTCCCATACATACAACAAAAACTGCTACTGTTGTCCATACAACACACATATATCCTATTACAGAAAATCGAATATTGTAACAGAAATGGAAGAAATCATTGATCAACAAAAACTAAGCTGTTGCTCAATGCTGTTCCTCAATATCATCAAGAAAAGGTCTATGATAATAGCTGAAAGTGCCCCCCGGTGAATGAATAGTAATCCTCCAAGTGCCAAATGCTATATCCTGCTGCATTGCTTCCTTGGAGAGCTAATCTGCCAGCCCATTCCTCTCCCTATAAACATGTGTAAATGTAATGAGGTTAAAGGACTGCTTTAACTGGATCACCTCCTCCAGGATGGGTAATAGTACCATCACATGACAAAGTGAGATCTCCTTTGCCCAGTTGATAACTAACAGGGAGTCGCCGAAAATCTGTAGAGATATACATCCTTGTTCAAGTGCAAATAACATCAGCAGTTTAAGTGACATAAGTTCAGCATAGTTATTTGATCCTCTCCCCAGACCAGCCACGAGATGGAAGTAATGGGACTCAGTTATGTAAAGGACACCCCCCCCACCATACACCGATTGATGGTCCAATGAGGCTCCATCAAAAAATGCCCACGGCGTTGATGTGTCAATCTGTTCAATACGCACAGGTCGTGTGCTACTCACTAGGATAGGAGCCTCGTAATGATGTATAACCGCCAGCGCTTGAGCCACAACAGACGCCATCAGAACCCTGCTATCGTGAAAAATCAGCATGTTTCTGGTAATCCAAATGCCCCATGCAAAAATACACGGGACGGCCCGATTGGAAGAGGATTTTTGAAAAGACCACCACAGATGGAACGCTTCCAGGATGCTCTCTCCCCTCCATCTCACCTTAAGATCCAAAAATTTGCTGATTTCATTCCAAACTGCCTGTGAAAACCGACATTGAACAAAAAGATGAGCTATGGTCTCTTCCGCATCCCTACAAAGAGGGCAGATCCCCGGACCCTGGAGGAATCGTTTTTGCAGAATGTCCCAGGTAGGAGCCTTATTTTCCAGTAGAGCCCAGAAGAGTAATTTTGCTTTACCTGGGCACCTTAACTTCCACAAATATTTCCACCACCACACCAATTCCCTGTTATGTGCTTCCACATTCAGCTGGATATATCCATTTTTAGGTGAGTATATTCCCGAGGGACGGTGATCTCAGATAAGTTCATCATCCCTATTAGTCAGTCGAATATTAGTAATTCTTAAAATCCGCAGATAATCCTCCCAATCCCCCTGCAGTTCTTCAGAGATCTCAAGTCCCTGTGCAGGGATCCACCCCTGATGCCATAGAGTAGATGATCCCGGATCCTCTATGTCAGCCAGAAAATGACAACCTCTAGCAGCCAAAAAAGTCCTCAATTCCACAGAAAGGACATGACCTCCCTTGCAGCCAACCCAAGGGTCCAGCCCAATACGAAGGAGACGCCCATTTCCTATCCGCCACACTAATCCAGAACCGACCAAAGAGAAATGCTGCACCACCGCTTTCTAGACCACAGAGCAAATTGCCCTTGACTTATTGCCCAACCTGATCCATTCGAGAAGAGTAAGAAGGGCAATATATTTATGATATACCACTCTTGTCCAGAGACTCTGTGTATGTATAAGTCGCCATGACACTTTGGCTCCCAAGGCTTTTGCAAACAGAAAAATATTCTTTAACCCCCATCCTCCCAATGCTTTTGGGATAGCAATTTTTTCCCATCTGACCCACACCAATGCTCGATGCTCACTCAAACCCTTCCAAAGAAAGGCAAAACACAATCTCTGGATTTGCTCCAATACTCCTATGGGTATCCAAGCAAGAGACATCCAATACACCGGAATTGCTTCCAAAACATATTTAACCAGGACTAGCCTCCCAGCCCGAGAGAGCCATTTATGACTCCATCCATGTAGACGCTGTTCTAATTTTGCTATTAACCAGTGCCAATCAGCCTTCAGGTAAGCATTCGGTTTCAAGTGAAAGCCAAGGTACTTTAATCCATCATCAATATCCAAAGTACTAAATGGTAGTTTGTTAGCCATACTATGAATCTCCTGCTCGGTTAAATTCGAGCAAGTGATAGTAGATTTATCAATATTCACGAGCATACCCACTGCAACTTGCACTAATTGGAGACCTTCAACCACCTTATCAATATCCTGTCGCGTGCCATCACAAAATATCAGAATGTCATCGACAAAAAGGAGATGTGTAATAAACAATACCTGAGAAATGGATATGCCCTGAAAGGAACCATTAGCTTTTGCATGCAGAATAAAACGATTGAGTCCTTCAGCAACAAGGAGAAATAGCAGCGGAGAGAGGGGACATCCCTGTCGTAGCCCCCTACCCGCCTGGAAGAATGGACTAGCAGAACCATTGATCAGAACAGCAAAGCTTACCATAGTGAGGCAGGCCATAATCCATCTAATAAATTCGTAGCAGAACCCCAGATGGGTTAGAAGCATCCGGATATATAGCCAGCTAACCCTATCAAATGCTTTTGATAGATCAATCTTAATCATAGCACCCTTCTGCTTTTGCACTTTCAGAGTGTGTAATCCTTCCTGGGCAACGCCAATGGCCTCATGAATTTGGCGGCCTTCCAAGAATCCAAATTGCTCACAAGAAATATGCTTAGACAGAATATTCTTAAGTCTCCTCGCCATAACCTTAGAGATGATCTTATAGATACAATTGCAGAGAGAAATAGGTCTGAATTCATCAAAGCTATCAGGCTTGTCCTTCTTCGGTATAAGAGCTAAAAAGGTGGAGTTGAAGGGGCCATGGACAAACCCAGCCTTTCTCGATTCTTCCACCACATTCAATAATTCCTCCCCAAAGAAATCATAGAATCCTAAGAAGAATTCTATAGGCCAGCCATCTGGCCCCGGGCTTTTATCCTCTTGAAAGGATTGCATTACCAGCGAGAGCTCATTCGGCATCACCTCCTCCATCAACAGTCTATTATCTTCCTCCCCGACAAAATGAGGGAAAAGCTGAGTCACCCGCATAATCTCAGCAATGGAGACTCCAGGTTGTGCTGTGAATAAATCTCCAAAATGTCTAACACCCATATCCGCTAATCCATCAAAGCTGGAAACCTGTTCCCCTGCTTCAGAAGATAATTCCCAAATTGAGTTTGTGAATTTTCTCCCCTTAGCATACGCTTGAAAAAATTTTGTATTCTCATCACCGCACTGAAGCCAGATCGCCCTACTTTTCATTCTCCACAGCTCTTCTCGCTCACACAGAATCACATTACTGTGTCTCTCCCACTCCAATAGCTCACCTTTCTGCTGATCATCCAAATATCCCATGCCCAGACTATTAAGAATCCTATCGATATTCAGCTCAGCAGCTTGCAAAGTCTGATCATCAGTCACCCTTTTATCATGTGCCCAGGAAATAGTGGCCTCTTTAATTCTCTTAAGATTGTGATGAAAGTGTGCACCCACATGCATCCGAGAGTCAAGTGGTCGATGATCCCACTGTTCCTGAACCAGCTTAATAAAAGCCTCCTCCTTCAGCCAGCTAGGATTGAATTTGAAAGGGCTTGGAGGTTTATTCCTGCTACCTCGTAATTCCAGGAAGATGGGGAAGTGGTCAGATATCCCACCTGACCCTACCCACTGTCTGACAACATCAACTCCCAGTGCAACACTTCGGCCACCAGAAACCTATCCAGTCTTTTAGCCACCCGATGTTCCCCAGCTCTCTTATTCCTCCAAGTTGGAGATAACTTGGATGGTAAAATATCAATAAGATCCTTCCTAACAAAGGATTGAATGAAATAATTTGCTAATGTATCCGGAGCAGCCCGAGGCCCCCACACTTTAGAAGACCCCAGAGTAAGATTGAAATCCCCACCCATAATCACATCCCTGCCATCAAAAAGATCCATACCAAGCAAGGAGTCCCAGTATCCAACCCTATTTAAATAGGGCCCGTATATATTGAGTATCGTGATCATCCGACCAATCTCAGCATCCCAAACTTCCAAACCGATACCAGAAGAGATTCCCCAAGAATAATCACATCGGCAACTCTTAACCTTCCACCCCGAGGCCAGCCCTCCAGAGCGCCCCCGGGCATCCACTCCAACAAACTTCCAACCAGGAAGCAAAGATTCTAAAGCTCGAACAACATCCTCACTGCCACCCATAGTTTCTTGCAACAGTAAAACATCTGGTTGATTTAAGTCTACCAGCCTCCTAAGCGACGATTTTTTAATGGGACTTGCCAACCCACGACAGTTGAAGGACATAAGTTTCATAATATACCCCCTTCCGGGGCTTTCACTGCTCTAAGTGCCCACTCAATAGAAGATTGTGTACCCATCACTAAATCCACCTTAGCCCGTTCTTGAGCTTTAGACAAATGGGATTTGCGGCCCCGACCTTTCCCCCCAACACTATAGGCCAATGCAGGAAGTCCCTTGCCCCTCGTACCCTCATCAGGTATCTCTCTACTACGAAGAGCATATCTGATACTTCTACCCTCAGAGCTGATAGAGTGATTGGTGGAAACAATGGACGGCCTAACAACACTATCCACATCAGGCAACAGACAAGGAGCATCCGGACGAGGAGGAGACCCAAGGCTACCCCCCCCCAAAACAAAAGAGTCATCAAATAAGGAAACAACAGGAGAAAGGAAATGAGACAAACCCAAGTGATTCGCAGATGAGCCCCGTCAAATAATGGACAGCTCCTGTAGCAATTTGGAGGTAGCCCCGGTAGTAGAAGTCACGGAACACAAAGAAACGCCCTCAGCATCTGGAGGCGCACTCCCAGTAATCACCTTTCCAATGTTCACCAAAGGTGGCAACAAATCCTCTGATCCAAGCCTCCCACAATAATCGGATGGAACCACAGAATCAAAGATCACCCCCCCCGTCAATAGTAGGCCCACTCTCATCAGCCACCACCGCCTCAGAGTTCACCATCGATGGTGGATCAGCGTCTACTGCTGCTGCTTCATCGATCAGAGGCTTACTAGACCGAAACGATAAAGGGCAACAGGCTACCATATGTCCAAGAGCGTGGCAGCGGTGACACCTAAACGACACCCCCACATAATCCAGTAATTGAACAAAGTCCCCATCCTTCGAATGAACTTTAATCTCAGCAGAAAGTCCCATCTGAAGATCGATATTTACCAATATCTTAGATACCGTGTAGATGCCAGTCTGATAATGGGAGGAATCTGAACACACATATTCACCAAGAAAATTCCCAATCTCAGCAAAACGAGTTTCATTCCACAAATGCATGGGAAATCCAGGAAGCTTCACCCACAGCGGTTCTTTATCTACTTTCTCCTTTTTTGAGTCGAAGAAGGGGGACCATCTTTTCAGAACAAGAGGGACTCCCAACATCGACCATTGTCGGCTTAAAACAACATTGACCTCCCCTCTGTTCCTTAAGATGAAGGAAAACCATCCTTTTGTCAAAACGCGGACTTCAGGGGCTGATGACACGAAGTGCTTCCACTGCTCAGGCGCCCAGCACTGAAGGAACCCTCGACCAAATCTTCTGCCCCGTACATGTCCCACCACGGCAGTGTGAGAGAAATCCTCCGCCTCATCCATCGAAACATCCACCCCCAGCACCAATAGGTCCTGTCTCTGCCGATCTTTAACCGTCTTAACAGGTTTTTTAAGTGAGTTAGCCTTAGCAGAGATCCCTGTTCGTGGACTAAGCAGGGATTCGTCATCTGGCAAAAATTCTCCTCCACCCGGGGCAGCCATCAAATCTCCACACAACACCAAGAATCAAACCAAGAATCAACTGTACAAGCCAAAATCACCAGATGAATCGGGTTAAGCAACTCACTAAATAAAAACAATATAGGCTGGCACATGCAATGCAGAAATGGTATGCAATACAGGAACCATGGCTGGGTAATCCACATGGAATATGGCCAAGAAAAAGGATATAGAGCAGGTGGTAATATCCATGCCCAGAGACGTCCAAGAAAATCATCCACCGGTCTGCCTTAATTATCTCAGTCATAATCACATCCAAACAAAACATCAACTACAACAATCCACAGATCCCCTGTTATTCTGCTCATAGCCAACAATCAATTCAGAGCTTGATTTTCTGGCAATAGTTGATGAATCTTGAATTCGTGCACCTCAGGTTGCTCATCCAATCACCAGCTCGAATCCACCTAAATTTCAAACAGTATTCACAAATCTATGAAGTTATGCACATCATCATGCTAAGAATCTTGTCCTCACGCCCCCGGCCAATGCCAGATGCAAATAATCCAGTTGATTAGGGTGAATGGATTAGTTGAAGACTGGTCTGTAGATTTGTAGAAGAATGCTCAGCGGCTCCTCTCAGTATTCAATAATGCCAATAATCTGTTATCAATAATGCCATTAGCTATTATTAATGGTGCTCCTCTCAGTATTCAATGGTGCTCGGCTCACTTACAGATGCACCCTTCCATCTTTCTGAACCAAAGTTATTAGAATCCTCATCTGAAATAACTTCCACTTCCTTCCGCATCACGAATTTAACACCTATTACAGGAAACACCAGAGATTAACGTACTCCTTGGGATCTCCATTTTCTTGGAGCTCGATTATCATATATAAAACTTAAGTCGTAGTAAAGTAAAATTATTTTAAATTTTATATGAAATTAATTTGAATTTAATTAAGGAAAATAGTTTTTTATTAAAAAATTTCTTACTCATGTTTTAAATATTATTTATAATTTAATTACTTAAACACATAATATTATATTACATTATTTTTATGAAATCAATCTATAAATAATTTTTTTTTTAATTATTATAAATTCACTTTATAAATAAATAAATAAATAAACAAAATAAACATTTAATTAGAAAATTAATTTACTCTTTTCCTAAATATCATTACCATTGTCTAATCTTATCACTTATATAATTATACATTACATGAATGGAGATATCATTATCATTGACTAATCTTATCACTTACATAATTAATATTACATTATATTAATGGAGATATCATTATCATTGACTAATCTCATCACTTATATAATTAGTATTACGTAAGTGGAGAGGCGAGTGTTAAAGATCAACTAAAAGTTTTCACATGTAAATAGTTTCTTTTGAAAAATTTTAAATATTTTTATTTATTTTTAAATTTTATAATATTACTTTAATAAAAATTAATTTAAAATAATAATTAAATAAAATTGTAAAATACATTAAAAAAATATTTATTAATAAAATACAAACAAATATCAAAATTTCGGTTACGGATTATTCAATATTCCTTGCCATGCAAAGAATGGATTATTCATAGTGCAGAGGATTAAGCGGTTTAGTTAGAATTTAGACAATTAATATTTTTCACAAGCACATGTTAGTGATGCAATCAACGGTGCTTACGGACAAAGGAATAACTGGACTCCATATATTCCCGGGCCCAATCCAACTTGCCGTTATCTTCCAAGATTGGTTAACCTATAATTATAGGTGGGTATGTAAAAATGGGTGGTTAAAGTTTTATAATTATCATTTCAAATTTTTTTTGATTAAAAGTTAAAAGAGAATTATCGAAAATAGGTTAAGGATACGTGGTTCGTTGATAGGGTTATATGGATTTCATTGGTTCCATCCATATCCTATTAAAGAGAACCATCAAAACAAAATTGATATTGAACTGTGGACAGATCATTCTTCCAATTTAAACTAAAGCTTACATTTAGAAAAGTTATTCCATTCAAACTAAAACTCGACCGAGGTTGACCAATGTAAGTTATACCATTCAAACTAAATTATCCTCGACCGAGGTTATCGTAAAGACAAAAAAATTCGTCGCCGAAAAAAAAAAAGTCTTCAACATTGAGCCTCGGGCTCAACCCAACGTGGGGATATCTTTTCCACAGATTGAACCACGTAAGCTTTTCTTTGTCTCACGTGATTTTCGTGTACCTAAGACGTGTTGAAAACGACGAATCCAGTCAAAGACGTGGGAGCGATTCCCTCCATCCACGGTCAGGGAAGGAGGGAGAAACCAACTCTGCAACTCATACGCACGTATCCGACCAGAACCAGCTATTTATACAACGCCTCCTCCCACCACAAATGAAACTATTAATCTGCTTTTCATTTGCTTCTTTTCTCCTCTGTCAGTTGATCCCTCTTATCTGACGTGTTAGGCTCTGCATAAAAGCTCATATCTTTGAGAAATCTTATTCATATTGTAGCTAGGCGGTGCATTTGTTCATTTATTGCCTCGCATAATGGGAAAAGGAGGTATTTCTCACCATGAAGAAAATGGATCTTCAGCTGGAATCTCTACGAGTCCTCACCTTCTTTCGTATTTTCAGATGGGTTCGCTCTTCAATCTATCTCACAGGTAAGATATATAAACATATATCAATCATGCTATAATTTTATATCATTTTCTGCAATGCCGCCAGACAATAGGTGTTAATTCATGTTCATGTCAACTGCAGAGTCGTGTTGGCTCCGGTGACCCGATGCCGAGCACTGAACAACATACCGCAGTCCTCTCACGTGAAATTCTATTCTCAGAGAGCGACGAGAGGAGGCCTCCTCATCACCGAAGCAAACGCAGTCTCGCAGAGAGCCATCGGGTACATTCTCCTCGACATCTGTCCCTCCTTCTGATATTTGAATAAACTTATAAGTGTTATAAGTTAATATTGGAGGAAGATTGCTCATCAAATTGTATGGTAGTAACAGACCCTTTTATTTAATGTTCTGCAGGTTCCCGCATTCTCCAGGAATTTACAACGATGAGCAAGTGAAGGCCTGGAAAAATGTTGTAGACGCTGTTCATGAGAAGGGCGGCATCATTTTCTGCCAGATATGGCATGTCGGCAGGTCTTCACACACAGGTGTGAAATCAATAAATACTCTCAATGCTGAACCATCTTAACCTCATATTTATGTTATGTCATGTAATTGGAGGTAGCAATCTCAATGATTTAGTACTCACAACCAACCACGCAGAAAATAAAATAGTAATAATGTATATTATTAACAAGTTCTTCGTTGATTGTTTATTTGATAAAACAGATTATCAACCCAACCAGGAAGCCCCGCTCTCGTCCACCAGCAAGCCGATTCCAGCAAAGTGGAGCATCTTGATGACGGATGGCTCTAGGGGCGCCTGCTCCAAACCCCGCGCCCTCACGACGGCAGAAATCTCTGAAATAGTCGATCAGTTTCGCAGAGCGGCCAGAAACGCAAAATTGGCGGGGTTTGATGGCGTAGAAATACACGGAGCTCACGGTTACCTGATCGATCAATTTCTCAAGGATGGCGTCAACGACAGATCTGACGAATACGGCGGAAGCATTGAGAACCGCTGCCGTTTCGCCCACGAAATTGTGGAGGCCGTGGCGGAGGAGATCGGAGCGGAGCGCACTGCCATACGGCTGTCTCCAATCATAGACCACAATGGGGCAACGGATTCAGACCCTCCGGCTCTGACCCACCACTTAATTGGTCTCCTAAATCGTTACCCTTTGGCCTATCTGCATGTGACCGAGCCACGCTTCAGCAGGGAAGGTCTCAAACAATCTGACCCGATGGAGGCCGAGAAGATGGCCGCCCAGATGTGGAGTATGGTGAGAGAGGAATATAAAGGAGCGCTGATGAGGAGCGGAGGATATGTTAGAGAGAGTGGAATGGAAGCCGTGTCAAAAGGCCACGCGGACTTGATATCCTTCGGTCGTCTATTCATTTCAAATCCAGACCTTCCTCTGAGATTCGCCATTAATGCTGAGCTCAACGAGTACGATAGATCCACATTCTACACCCATGATCAAGTTGCCGGATACACAGATTACCCATTTTACGTCAATTCTCCTATTCAAATCCAGATTTCAGAGATGCAAAACAAAAAAGCCTCCGCATTCGATTAACGATTCACTTTTAAATCATATGAAGTCAATGGCATCTGTAAATAATTTGTAAAATACAGGACTATACATTTTGTCCATGGACATTAAGGGAGCCATCGTAATGATTGAATGATCCACAGACGTACTTCAATTGTTGACGTGAAGGAATGGTAAAAAGTATATTGCAGTTTACTGAAAGCATTTGCAGTACTGTTTTGTTGGAAATGTTGGTGCGGCCAACATGCAGCGAAAGTTCAAGGTATAACGGACGTTGGATGCGCTTGAAGTCAATCGAGAGGCCAAAGTCTTCTACCGCAAAGTTCGTTTATTTTTCATTATTGTGGGGTTCATGCTTTTGAGGATATTGTTGATACGCTTAAGCCAATCGAGATACCAAATTCCTTGGTTAGAGCAGAACGTCTATCTATCTAGTAATTTTTTTATGATTTTCTTTTCTAAATTCCCCCTTCTCAAGACGTTTTACGATTTTCTTTCTCAAATTTCCGTTTCCGTTCGAAGGACCGGTTGATATTTATTTTGTTCTTATCATTTAAATATTATATTATGTACATTTGTTTTTTTTTGTTGTCACAGTTCCAATAAAATGCATAATACAAATTTATTTTTATGAGGTTTCATATAACAACATTTACAACAAGAAAATCTATATAATAAAGTGGTGCTAAGTTCTTATGTGTTACATTCATATGGGAATCTTTGTTCTTAAATGTAGAAATGTTGGTTAACTTTACTTATTCTTAGAATGCCAATAATAAAATGTTTGATTATATTTTTTAAAAATATATTTAAATTTATAAGTATTTTATATAGTTAATAGATTTTTTGTGATTTTAAAAGTAAAATATCTTTATCTTATATCTAAATTTGGGTGAATTATTTTATAAAAAAAAAGGAAATCGGTTAATCCTTTTTTTCTAAACATACAAATTTATCCCCTAAAATTTTCCATGCAACGCATATGGTTTTTCATGGGTATTCTTCACTTTTATGTGTGCATTAGCACTATTACCAAGTTTCGATCTCTAGTGACGGGTTTAAGGGCCCTCAAAATGGTCGAGGGAAGAACCGAGGCCACACATGGCCTCTTGATGGGATATTTGGCCTTATACTAGGGGTATGGAGGGGATTGGGAGGGTTTTAAGACTATGTATGGGTCTCATGGCCCTATACATGGTTGAGGGAGGAAGCATGGGCCTTGAAGGTCTTAGAGGAAGCATTTAAGCATCTAGGGTAAAGAAATATGACTTGAACCACCACAAAATACCTCTAGAGGGTATATTTCTCTTATGAGTGGGGATACGGGTTCTATTAGGAGGTTTTGAGCACTAAACATGGGTCTTCATACCCCTACCATGGTTGTTGAACGAAACGTAGGATTTATGCCTTGATGGAAGATTCCAATCATTAAGGTCCCAAAATGATGAATTAAATCACCACACATGACCTACTTGGGATATCATTCACCTCTGAGTGGGAATATCAGTGAGATTACAAGGTTTTGAAAACTAACTATGGGTTTTAGTGTTCTTAACATGGTCTAGGTGGGGTATCATGCTACATCAATCCTAAATGAAGCTTATGGGCATTGAGGGCCAAGAGAAATACCTTCAGCCATCACATGTAACCTTTCAAGGTTATCCCAGGCCTCTGAGTGAGGATATGGATGACATTATGAGATGGTTGAGCACTATGTATGGTATTTGTGCCCTCGACATGGTTGGGGGAGGAATCCCATGACATAAGTCATAAAGGCATCTTTATACATGATTGAAAATAAGTTGTTAACATTTGGAGGATTGTATGACTTTAAATACATGTATTAACAAACGTTAGGACATTAGGTGTTGAATAAATATTTTAACAAGTTAAAGGCATGCAAAAACAATTGTAAACCACTCAATAGTATGGCCTTTTCTTCACAACTCTAACATGCAAGGTGGCTGCAATAAGGTAATTGCTTCTCTATTTTTACATAATTACAAACACTTCACAAATGCCTAATAGTTTTACAAAAATAGAGATATGCACATCAAAAGAAACAATGAAAGGACTCATCAACATTTTGTAGCCTTTGGTGCAAGGAAAACGGTTACCTCATAAACTAGCACTCAACCACTATCGCAAGATATGTGGACCCAAATTAGTTTTGTGGACCCAAATTAGTTTTGTGGACCCAATTGTCGTGAGTGGACCTAGCTGAAATTAGTGGACTCGGTGCTAATGATCGAAAGAATTAAAGAAAGTGCACCCATTGTCACCTTGATGTAGCCCCTTCCTCTTTAGACCATGGTCTTATATGCCACAGGAGGATCCCCAAAATATGGTAGAGATAAACATGCAAAATCACATCAAGAAATCAATACTATCCCCACAAAATCTCCCTGGTAGATAATAAACTAGTGCCTAAATAGCGTCACGAAAATATATGAACCATTAACCAAATGAATAAGGGAGTTAAAAGAGAATCTGTATATATGATATTTCTGTAGCAAAGGTTGTAGGTTAAATCGAGAGACAAAAATGATGGTATCTCCCAAATCACTCGCCAAAAAACAGTGAACCAAAGCTCACAATGGGGAGGAGTGGAGGGAGCACTTGCTGGGCCGACAACGCCCCTTTGTAGAGCAGGTTTAGGGTCTGAAATGAGCACAATAAAGATATAGGAAAGCAATATTACCGTAGTAAAATCAGATTATCAAAATAAGATAGTTCAAATCCCCCCAACGTCCTCCTAGGTGACCTAGAATTTGACCAAAAATAACTTTTTACAAAAATTTTCATTTTTTATGCAAATTTCAATATTATATTAGAACTCTAAAGTTAAAAATTGTAAATTAACACTCGACAAAAAATAGAATTTAACTAACTAGGACACACAAATAAATAGTTTTGGATTTTTACAAAATATTCTCTTTTTAGGGTTTTCCAATTTTTATAATTTTTGCATAAAAGTAGAGGAATTTAATAAAAAGATGATAGAGTGAAGATGATGGATTTAAAACCCTAACTATTCCTATTTTAATGCTACAAGGGGTCATCATGAACGCCTCTTTCAAGAATCTTGACAATGTACTTTGTATGAACTAGGAGAAAACCAAGAAACCCATAAACTAGGTTATGTTGATTAATCTCCTAGAGTTAGAACAAAATGAAAAGTCAAAGGCATTTTAATATAGTATTATCTCCAAGGAGATATGGAGAAATAATCCCAATTAAGAAGACAAGTTATTGTGCATAAAACCATAGAAGTTAACCTTGCCTTGGTCACCTCTTGGCCTAGCAAGACAAGGAAACACGAGAGAGCTTAGCACAATTGTAGAGACAAGCAAAAGTGAGCATAAATATTCCCAAGAATCATTCCACTGGAACAAGCCTTGAAAATAAACCATAAAGAATCTAATAAACACTTCATTCCATCACTCTAGCCCAAGTAGAGTAAAAGAAAAAGGAAGTAGTGCTTCATTTGATCCTATGATCTTGATTCAAAATGAAAAGGAGTTTCCTTATTTATATGATTTTTAGGACAACTTAACCTCCTTTACAAGCCAACCAACCTAAAATATCCAAAATAACTTAAAATGATTTTTCAATGAGTTTTTTAGGGTTTGTCGCCCACAAGTAGGGACAAAACCTCATAAAACATAAAATAATGATAAAATATGATTAATTTCTAAACAATTGATGTAATGTTGACCATGGGAAGAGGGTGGCATGCCCCATCTAACCACAACATTGTTCTTTTTCCCTCAAAACCCTCCTCTTTTAGGCGGTATGGCTTCTTCATAGGATGATGTCATCATCAAATTAGCTTGCTTGAGCCAAGAGGAGGGTCTATATATAATAAACATAGTTCCAAGTGGGAATAATGAGGTCTACTAAAATGGGTATGACAAACCTTACACATGTAATCACCTTCTAAAAAACATAATCATGAGTGTAGTTGAGATCCCCTAATCCATGTGTCCTAATGGCATCATCCCAAGAAGCACCGGACACCAACCCACGGGCCTAAAATCCCTACATGATGGGGGATATCCACCACATCAAATGGACAGTCAACAATTCCACTAAGCCAATAATCCTTAGAATGAAAACCAAGAGGAGCTTCCATGACCAATACCATGGGCCTTGATCCCCACCATACCAACACCCTACATAAATCAAGCCCAAACTTAGCCTTTACATAGAAAAATTGACCCCTCATCTATGACAATCTGGTATAGCACACCAGAGAGTATCTAGAGAGTAACATGTAGAATGTTCAACACCTCACTAAATTATTCCCATCAACCCAAACACAACCCTTTCCCATACTCTCCAAATCCATTGCCATAGAATTGTCACCTTTTGGGGCATTAAAATATATCCACAAATATTATTCTAGATAAAATATGCTATATAATCACCATTACTTCTAGATAACTTCATCTAGCTAAATTATTTAATCTAGATAATCCAAAATCACTCGTTATCATGATGAATTTTGGTTAGTAATCACCATGATGAAATTAGTTTGAAACGATAACTTCTTTACTACGTAAATTATTCACTAAGTAATTTGTTCACCGATTTAGCTAAACTATTCTATAGGGTTAAAAGAAGATTTGTTTTAATTTTCATTGGGGGAAAATAATGATTATTAAGTTGGGCACGCGTCTTACTAAATGAAAGTCTATTTCTAGGCGTAAAGAAGGTGGTTGAGGATTAAAGAATATTCATTTATTCTCTCTAACGAGAGCCTTTGGAAGAGGGTCTCCATTATGAAATATATAACTAGGGAATCCTCTAGACATGACTAGATAATATAGAAAGAATGTTGAAAATTTGTCCAATTAATGGAAGGCTTTGAACTTGTATTTTTCCATAAATGAAAAGCATCTAGCTTATAGAGTTGGCAATGGTTAACATTTAAGGGTTGAATATAATGTAATTATGGGATGTACCAATGGTGTAAAGGTTTAAATGGATTTTTTCTTTTATATTTTTTTCATTTTTAATTAATTTATTTTTATCCCTATTCCTAATTATTAGGGTTTCTTAGTGTTTTCCCCGTCTAGAGTTTTCTTTATACCTTTTACCATTTAATTAATCATTTGGTTTATCTATTAATACTAACTCCCAATATCATAAATTTCATATCTTTTTTCTCTCTTTACTGAAGATGGACCACACTAGATTGGTCCAAAACGTCGATTTGGAAAAATTATGCGATGTATCTGAAAGACATTGTTTATCATGCATGATATTATCTAGAATTTGTGATAAAGTGAATAACTCCATTTATATATGATTATTGTGTCTAGATTTGAATATTGTTTGACTTTGATAAGGCATTGATCATAGCTATTAAGGTTTTGTGGAAGGTATTTGTGGTTTGTTGGTGGTTGTAGGTATCTTTCACTGTTTAGGATCTCCCCCTAGGTTTAGAGTTACCCGAAGTGTTGAGAGGTTAAATTATGGTGACATTGGGTTTAACTCTCTCTCAGGATTACCGTCACTAGCATTAGGTGTACAGATCCTTGATTTGCAAAGGTGTGCTAATTTGAGTGGTAACATTTTTTGTGTCGTTGGTGGGGACTCAAAGGAAAAGTGACGGCATTCCCTCTGAGGTGTTTTTGAGTTGAATCAATCTATCTTTTAGATGCATCCAACAAATTTCATGTGACTTGGGTACATACTTGTTTTGTACTTTGGTGAGATTTATTTTGATCTAATTTGGAAGGTCTCTCCTAGCAACTCCACTAAAGAAAAACAAAGAGGTACTCTACAAGAGAGGGTCTAATAGGTAAGTTTTGATTTGTACTTTGATAGGATTATTGTTGAGGGATAACCTTGTAGGTCCTATTTGGAGACTCCACTGAAGAAAAAAAATCGAAGAAGTGCAATTCAAAACATCAAGCCTTAGATATTAATAATAATATGATATGGCACCCTTTGATGAAACATAGATGCACAATCGGTATGATCCATTGGATTTATCAAATATCCTGTGATAACCAAATTGGACAAATGAACTTGGTTGGATCAATTCCATCTTAATATTTCATGAACTTGAAGATACAATTGCAGAGCATATTACGATCTGTTCAAATAATTTATTGTGGCATGTGATATTATGGATGAATATATCTAAATGAAGATGTTCATAAACTCTCATGATTTGCATAATAAGGGTGTGGGATATTGCATTTGGGAAAGAGCGGGATCCTAATCTTGACGAAGAAACTATTGAGACCATGATTTCCCTTCCCCAAAAAAAGTATGTCAAAGAAATTCGTGAAGATATTTTTGCTCCTCTTGATTTATTGAGCACTCAAGATGAGTTTCCATAGATGTTTTTTATAGAATTATGTGATCATGATGATTATTATTTGAACCATGTCAAAGCGTTTTTGAAAAATTCTCTAGATTTCAGCATTCAGAAAGATGAATATGACTACATGAAGTCATTTGTGTTGCATTTGCAATAAAAGGCCCTTGCTTGGTTTAAAGTCCTGGACAGAGGTTCAATATCCTCTCTTGTGGAGTTGATAGAGGCATTTTTTAGCTATTGGTGCCCATAAAAATGCAAGAGATGGATGCCCTATGTCAAATATGTTAAGAGCTTGTTCAAAAAATAAATTTGGGAAGCACACCAAGCCGTTGAGGAAAATATTGAGGAAAACATAACGAATATGATCAAATCATATCGATGCTTGAAGAGCATAAAGAAGACCTTATCAAAGAAATCCATGATGAAGATCGAACCTTGGAAAGCTTTCTTGAAGAAACCATTAATCAACATCTTGTCGATAACATTCTTGGACTTATGTCTGAACATGAACATACTCCAGAAGATGAAGATGATAAGACTCATAGAAATGAAGACACAGATGGATTGATTGAAGGAATTGAAGACCACAAGAAAATGGTGAGTTCTCCTTACTTTCATTTTGAAAATTGTTATGATATCCTGGGCCTCTTGAAAGAAAATGGCAGGATTCTTGAAGACAATGATATTGAAAGTTCCTTGCTTCTTGGATCTAAAACTCTGTGAGACCTACCAGTGTTATATCAGAAAATTTAGAAGAAATATACAAGCCTTGCTTGCCATTCATAAGAGAAGGATTCCATTTAGATTAGGCCGAGCCATATTTTTATATAGGTTTTAAGTAATATGAAGATGTATTTGTTGAAGAGTCGCTTCTAGATATGAAAGATAACAAAGATATGGTTGATGAATGTGTGGTGGATGCTTTTCCTTGTCCTTTTGATGATGATGGTTTGGTCAGCCTTACTTTCTCTTTCTCCCATACAGACAAATATTTTGAAGATGAGAGGTTTGAGGACATTTCAGTTAAAGAAGATGGTTTCCATGGATATAATAAAGAACATTTCTCTTATGATGATGATGATGTGGGTATGTATTGTTGGAAATTGGTTGAAGAACTCATACATGATTCCTCTAGTAAAGGAAATTTGAATTTCGAAGACCTCGGGAAATATACCTTTGATATCCCTCATGGTCCCATTCATCCATGTGAATTCACCATTGAGGATGATATAAGGTTGAATATGGAGACTCCTATTGTAGATCTTGATCATCTAGGTTTACCCTCTCCTATGGTAGATCTCAACCAATACTCTCAACCATGCTTCTCAAAAATTGATGCAAGTTTTGGACATCCCAAAGATCCAAGGAATGAAATTGTTTTCTCTTGATGTGATTTCGAAACATATACAACATTTACCACCAATGTTGCTAATCAATTTTGGAGAATGGACTTAGATGGGGCAAAATATTGGTTAGGTATGGGTGTAGGTATTGTATTAACTTCTCCTTGTGCTAATAGTCATTGTTTTTCTTTATGCCTAAAATTTGAAGGTATTAACAATGTGGTTGAATATTCATTTATCTTTCTTGGCCTTGAGTTAGATAAAGATTATGGGACTGATTTTTTAGATATTGTTGAAAATTTTAACCCAATTGTGATGCAAGTCAAAGGAAAGTTTGTACGTGAAAATAAAAGGTTAAAAAGGTACAGGGATGCAATGCGATTGGTTGCAAAAAAATTCAATGCCTTATCTATAGAAGTGATTCCCAAAACTGGAAATCAACAGGAAAATCCCCTAGTAGCATATGCTGCCATTCTTCACCCTTACAAGGACATTCTAGAATTAGGAATAGTTCAAGTAGTTTTTATAAATTTAGTTCACGGTGACCTTTAGGATCAATCGATTTTCGATGAAAACGAGCAGATGCCTGGGTTTATGAACAACATGGAAAAACTATTTCAACCTCATAATGAATGGTT
This sequence comes from Larix kaempferi, assembly GCA_027924585.1. Taxonomy (NCBI): domain Eukaryota; kingdom Viridiplantae; phylum Streptophyta; class Pinopsida; order Pinales; family Pinaceae; genus Larix; species Larix kaempferi. Next base: position 17,718,859 of record BSBM01001334.1, on the reverse strand, counting down.
CCTTGATAGTTCTAAAGGTTGTTTGGAGAAAACAGATTCTGGAAAATAGGTATATGATGGAGTTAGTTTCTACTTGAGCCTAGTTTAGGAATGGATAAAAAAATATTGTGAAGTTGATCCTTCCCCATGGTTAGATCTTGGAGGCTTGCAGGTTCTCAATATTGTCCAATTTTCCATCCCTATACCGGTAGAGGTAGTACCATCTATTCAGTGTTAAATTTTCAGAATTTACTTCAATCTGATCTAGGATCTTAACTGAGAGAACAACATGTACAACATATCTACAGCATATCAATCATGGAGACAATAATGCAAGCACACAATAGACACAAAGATTTACTTGGGGAAAACCATAAAGGTGAAAAACCCCAATAACTTCCTCAGAGATAGATAGAGCAATGATACAACCAACCATGAGAGATAGACATAACCTAGCAGCAGATCCTCCTCCTCCATAAGTGCGCCACTCCTCCTTGAGTGCATGTGTGAGAAGTGAGTGAGTAAATAGAGTGCCTCCCGCACTCTATTTATACTTGACTTGACTTGCCTTTTTACCTAACTCATGTAGGCTCGAACTTAACCACATAATATAATGCTGACTGGGCCAACCCCCAATAGGGTGGTCTAATAACCCTTTGACCCACATGGCCGACCCCCAATAGGGTGGTCTAATAACCCTTCGACCCACATGACTTATATAGGGCCGACCCCAACAAGGTGGTCTAATAACCCATCAAGTATAAGTTACGACACTTACAATATAAATAATGACACTTCGGTATAGAGGAATAATACCATCTCTATAGGAATATAATATAAATATATGTGAAATACATTCCGAAGTTACATATACATCAACACTCCCTCTTAACTAGGAAGGTATTTCCCAGCACAGTTCTTCTAGCACAAGTCATCTTTTCTGGATCATCATCACTGGATAATCGTCATCAAGTCATCATCATCATCACTGTTGCTGCTATCTCAATCAATCTCTGAATCTACTCGTCATAGGAAGTTCTACAGAGCCAGTCCTTTTTCATACTGGATGTAGGCCCACCACCTGCAGGTCTTCATCATCACTTGCCATACTGTGGAATCCTCAGGACTTATTACGTGCGTCACAAAACCTGGCTGCAGCATCCCAGGCTATTACGAGCACACAGCTCTACCTGTAGGATCTCCCAGGAGCACATTACATGTGACCCATCACAAAACCTGGCTGAAGCATCCCAGGCTGTTACAAGCACGCGGCTCTACCTGTCGGATCTCCCAGGAGCACATTACATGTGATCTCACCACAAAACCTGGCTGAAGCATCTGAGGCCTTTTTCATCCTGTCCAGATCTCCCAGGAGCAAATTACATGTGGTCATGGCAAAACCTGGCTGAAGCATCTGAGGCCTTTTTCATCCTGTCCAGATCTCCCAGGAGCAAATTACATGCCATAGGACAAAACCTCGCAAGAGCATCTCAGGATGTTATGGGTACACAACTCCGACCTGAAATCTCCCAGGGCACAAATTACATGTCCTCCCAAGCAAAACCTTGCAAGAGCATTTTCCAGATGTCCTAGGGCACCGAATTACATGCCATAGGAAAAACCTCGAAAGACCATCTGCAAATCTCCCAGGGCACAAATTACATGCTTTCCTGCACAACCTGATCCACGGCCACAAAGTATCATTTGATACTCATCAAACATCATCCTGATGTACACATGATCATCCTGATCATCATCACTACAACATCCTGCTACATGTCATCTGGAGAAGCTCGTCATCCACGATCATCCAAGCATCCACCTGATACATACATAGATACATGATCCACACAATGTATCCATCAACATACATGATCCACCTGATCATACAAAGATACATGATCCACACAATGTATCCATCAGCATACATGATCTACCTGATCATACAAAGATACATGATCCACACAATGTATCCATCAGCATCCAACATGATGCATTCATACAAAATACATACACATGATCCATCCGATCATATCCAGCATCCAACATGATGCATATACAAAATACATACACATGATCCAACCGATCATATCCAGCATCCAACATGATGCATATACAAAATACATACACATGATCCATCCGATCATATCCAGCATCCAACATGATGCATATACAAAATACATACACATGATCCAACCGATCATATCCAGCATCCAACATGATGCATTCATACATACATATAATGATCCAACTGATCATATCCAAGCAGAAACCAGAACATCCTCCTGATGTTCATCATTCAGCGCTTACATCCGCAGCCATGTGAAGGATCCCCCTTCCAACATGCTTGGAATGGCTTCAGCAAATGTGTTCATCATTTCTTCCTCGAAGTGTCCTCGATCTGAAGCACGCCAAGCCTCTCTCTGAAGTACTCGAACTTCACCCTGGCTAGTGGCTTCATCAGCACATCTGCAATCTGCTTGTCTGTCGCAACATATAGGAGCTTCACAGCTCCTCTCTACACCATATCACTGATATAGTGATATTTGATCTCTATGTGTTTCGACCTGTCATGAAACACTGGGTTCTCAGACAGCTTCACACAACTCTGGTTATCACAGAAGATACCCGTAGCCTCCAACGGGATATCAAATAACTCAGACAGTAGCATCCGTAGCCATACTGCCTCACAACTAGCTGAATAGGTTGCAACATACTCTGCCTCACCTGTACTCAGTGCCACGCAGGACTGCTTCCTGCTAAACCATGAGATCACACCTGATCCCATACAGAAGCAACACCCAGATGTGCTCTTCCTATCTGCAGCACTGCCAGCCCAATCTGAATCAACATAACCCTGTAGGTTAAACTTTTGATCCACCTCATACCTGAGCCCATAATCCACTGTACCCTTCAGGTACCTCAGAACATGCTTTACAACAACCAGGTGAACACTCCTCGGATCCGTCAGGAACTGGCTCAATGTGTTCACAGCAAAGCAAATGTCTGGTCTCGTGTTCATCAGGTACATCAAGGACCCAATCATCTGACGATACATAGAGACATCAACTGGCTCAGATGAAGCATCACATAGAAGCTTTAGATTCGATGTCATAGGTGTGGCCATGGCCTTGCAATTCATCATCCCGAACCTCTTCAAGATCTCTTACTGCATACTTCCCTTGTCCAAGGAAGATTCCATCTACACTCTGCCACACCTCCATGCCAAAAACAAATAGTGCATCATCCCCAAGTTCTTCATCTCGAACTTGGAAGAAAGCTTCCGCTGCGTGTCGGCAATCAATCTATCTTTACCTGTAACAAACAGGTTATCTGCATACAAAAGTAGTATCACTGGATTGCCTTCTTCAACCTTGTAGTAAAGGTTGGAATCTGCTTTACTCTTGGTAACGCCCAAACTGGATAGAAAAGCTGTCTATCCTACCATACCAAAATCCATCTGGTGCATCTTCTATTTCATCACTTTTATATTTCTCAATGCTGCCATCTGCAACATGCTTGATCTGATAGTTCCATATGGAGGTCATAACAAACTTCCCTTCACGTCTTGGGACTGCAACCCAAACATCATTCTTCATGATCGACGGATCATGGCATTCCATTTCTTCATCCCAGATCCTGGGAACTTCAATATCTTCAATAGATATCTTTATTGTTGAACAAATGTTGTAGTTCTTCTTTTGTAGGAGATGGCATACGATCTTTCCTACACAACAAGTTAAATTGCATGATTAGAAAACATCTCATAGTTTTCAGAACAAATTCTTACACATAAAGAAATATGTCATACAGTCATGCAATTATCTTAGCCAATGCTTCAATACAACATTTATCCATATCCCATAACTTTCTAGATGCCTTCCAATCTCTACCAGAACATTGTTAAGAGTGTGCACAACTCCCAACATGTCAGCAAAGAGGTTTCATTCTAGATAAGTAGCAATGGAATGTTGTACAGTGCCATAGGCCACTTACCCATGTATATTAGTAGTATACTGTTCATCAATGCAACTATTCTAATATGCATAATACACAACCTAATTCTAGGAACATCAATATATACATTATTGAACAGTATTATTTAAGAAATGACAATTCAAATACTTATCTTTGTTTGTTCGTTGGGTGGACTCCCTCTGAGTCTTCGCTTCCTTGCAGGAGCTGCTGGAGTCCTAATCTGAAGTAGCTTCTTCTACACCTTTCTGTTGTGGGATGTAGAGAGATGGTCAACTCCCTCTGAATATCTGCATCCTTGAATAAACCACTGGAGTGTACTCCCTTTTGATCTTTGCTTCCTGGATTACCTGTTCTTGAATCTCATATTCATCCTTGGTCCCTATGCATGCTTATTAGTATCATGAATGTGTTATCCTTGTGATCTCATATAAAATCATACATTCATTAGTATACTATTAAAACACAATAATCTCAAGCATGTATAGTCATGATCATTTCAAACATAAATAATAAGCATTAGCATTCAAGGTTTATGTAGGATTCTTATGGTTAGTCAAATCATAATAAACATAACATGTCTAAACCTGTAATTATTCAAACCTATACCTCTTCAGGTTCGTTGAATCATCAATCAAGATAAGAGATATAAAATGCATAAAACCTGTGATTATTTAAACCTATGACTTCATGAATAATCATTATTAACAACAGTATAAGATCCTAACACAAGGTAGGATTCTAGCTTGATATAGGAAAAACATACCTGGATTAGCATGCTAGCTAGTTTATGTCTAACATACCCGCATAATGTCTTCTGGTTCTCTTCAGTGACTTGTGCTAGTAACCTGCATGTCTCATATGTTAACCATTACAAAACCAAGTTATACATACCTCGTAAATGGATCTTCTATGAGATCCATGACAATGGATGAATCTTTGTCCTCATGTTATCATGATCATATGTTCTTGGACCAGAACATGATTTGTCTTTCTTGGTGTACCTTTCATGTTAGTAGACAACATAAACCTCATACAACACCATAATGCATTAGTACAATCATAAGTGTCAACACCCTAATCAATGAATATTTTCTATCACGCATTCATAATTTTGTTAAGGTGATACAACAAATCTAAAATCTAAATTGTACTAACCGTAATAACATGAAGACAAACATACCATAAACTTAATCATGAACAAATCTCGAAACATACCTCGATGATTCATACCTGTCGAGATCACTTGTAATCATCTTATGTAAGGCCTTAGCCTCATCTCCCTCTGAAACAGGAACTTCTTCACTCATGCAGATGATCAATCCATCTTCTTCTAGGATTAACCCAATCCACTTGATTTACAGGAACTGGACCTGGAGCTGGATATGGGTTTGTCAGAGAAACCCCAAAAATTCAAACTTGGAATTTCAAACTTCTGAAAGGATAGAAATATGTGCCTTGATGAGCTGATCAAACTGGTATATTCAGAATTTGAAAACTGCAAAGTTTCACTCCTCAATTTTGCCTTTGAAACTTTCGGATTCACTGGACGTGACCCTAAAATGGGGTTTGATGAAGCCCACTCTTCTGCCCAATCAAAAGGTTTGAACCAAATCTCTAAGCTTCTATTTTTCTGAGGAGCTTCCAGCCATGGTCACAGATTTCAAAAATTCCCATTTTTACAGAAGCCCTAATTTTTCCACTTTTCTGATCAAAGTCCCGAACTAGGGTCTGATCAAATCCGGTCTTCTGCCCAACCAAAAATTCTGATTTTGGTCTCTAAATTTCTATTTTGATGAGTATCATCCAGCCGTGGTCTCCGATTACAAAAATTACATCTTTCTTCAAAGCCCTAAATTCTGGAAGCCATGAATAAAGGTACTCAAAAATAATTCTGTTTTGACAGAAATATGTACCTGATTGTTTCTATTGTAACTCTGAACCTTTTGATCCACAGGGTCTAAAATGTTTTCTTGAGATATCCTGACCTGTTACCTTTCCATCCTGACAGGTCTGACCTCAATTGGATTCTCTGAGAGAGAGTTATGCCAACTGTCGCAACGTGACCTGTTTATGGGATAATACAGGAGAGTGAACTTGTACGGCGTGCCACGTGTCACTGGTTCACCTTCGGCCTCTAAAAAACTTTTTTGAGATAGTACGGTCTGTTTACTACCTTTCAATTTTTACGAAATTTCATTTGGAGCTTCCTAGACCAAGTTATGACCTTTTTCCCAAGGTCACCTGATTTTGACTCAGATCTGGAAGAGGCAGAAACCCTATATTGCACAGATCATAAATCACAAAGTACAACGAATTAGAGGTTTTCCTTTGGACACAAGGTACCTGGAGATTTAGTCTTCATCCTGTAACAATTTCAGATCCGAAAACTTCGCCAAAATGGATTTATAGCGAAAGTTCTACGATGACTGGTTTTTGCTATATCAAGCCCTAGCATCGTAAGTGCAACAAGTGTCATACATGCCATATCATGCCTTCTTTCAGGCTAGCTCTGATACCATGTTAAATTTTCAGAATTTACTTCAATCTGATCTAGGATCTTAACTGAGAGAACAACATGTACAGCATATCTACAGCATATCAATCATGGAGACAATAATGAAAGCACACAAGAGACACAAAGATTTACTTGGGGAAAACCATAAAGGTGAAAAACCCCAATAACTTCCTCAGAGATAGATAGAGCAATGATACAACCAACCATGAGAGATAGACATAACCTAGTAGCAGATCCTCCTCCTCCATAAGTGCGCCACTCCTCCTTGAGTGCATGTGTGAGAAGTGAGTGAGTAAATAGAGTGCCTCCCGCACTCTATTTATACTTGACTTGACTTGCCTTTTTACCTAACTCATGTAGGCTCGAACTTAACCACATAATATAATGCTGACTGGGCCGACCCCCAATAGGGTGGTCTAATAACCCTTTGACCCACATGGCCGACCCCCAATAGGGTGGTCTAATAACCCTTCGACCCACATGACTTATACAGGGCCGACCCCAACAAGGTGGTCTAATAACCCATCAAGTATAAGTTACGACACTTACAATATAAATAATGACACTTCCGTATAGAGGAATAATACCATCTCTATAGGAATATAATATAAATATATGTGAAATACATTCCGAAGTTACGTATACATCAACATTCAGGTCATCATCGATGTGGTTTTGTCTTCGATCATTTCTAAAGAAAAATGAAGAAGCCTTGTCAAGAATAACATGCTTAGTTAGTTGCACCGATGGTACAATTTCATTTAACCTATATTTTTTACCATGCTTAGAGTAAGTAGATTTAGTTTTATTTGAGTTTAGCATTACTATTACCTATCCATTTCACTTGTCATAATTTAATTTTGTTTTATATTTCATTTCAATTTGAACAAGGTAACACAGTAGTGTCTTCCATCGATGTGTTTAATATCTTTGTTGTTAGTTGTGTGTGTCGGTCTATAGGTACCTAGGATATTTTAGAGGGTTCTCATACACTCTCAAGAAGAGTGCATGTCCCACACTTAGAGCTAGCTATCATACCTCAGAGTGTCTAAAGCATTCCTTCTAGATGTGCTAAAGTGAGGGGTTTCGTTTTTTTTTTTGGTAAAGGCCAAGTTTTTGGGGCTGTATTATGTAGAGTGTTGATTTTTGGGCTAAATACCCTCGATCGGGTGTTTACGGACAATTTGTAAGGGCAGACTCAAATAGATCTCCCTATTCTGAATAGTTAAGATCTAGAACAAAACAATACATAATACAAATTCCTTTCCTAGATCAATTGAAATGCAAGATAAGTGAAAGAGATGGATTACCTTATGGGTGCAGTTCCTTTCTCCTTGTTGATCCAAGTCTTGATATTCAGATATTTAGATACAAAACCAAACAAAACATGTGGAAAAAGACAAGTAATAAAAACACATGAATGTGAATTGATCTAGATCAATAGTCAAAGAAGTTAATCCTAAACATTGTTAACACAACAAGTTTATGGAAAGAATTTGCATTAGATGTAATAATAAGAAGTACAATGAGAGAGATGTTACGACCGATCCTTTAACGTCATAACCTCCTTCCAAAAATCCTAGCCTCCAAGGTCAAATGCTTATCCTCCTAATGGATGAAGAGGATCACCTAGAGAAATTCCACTAGCATATAAGTACTTTATCCTTCCTCTCTTAACAATGGAGAGGGGGTTCATATATATAGGGCTAAAGGGATAAGATAGGTTGAGGATTTAGGAGATAGGATTAAGGGATCATCCTACTAGGTAAGGGGGTCGACTGCCACCTTCCCAAATATGTAGGGATACGTCTCCATGCCATCCAAGATTCGAGAAGTCGCTCGAAGCTTCCCTTCATCTTTTTTAACCACGAACGATGCACCTTGCACAAGAGAAACTTGTGCCAATGGGAGGTCGACGCACCTTTTGCAAAGGAATCATGCGCCACCAACGAACTCTGCTAAGGTGCAGAGCGTGTCACCTTGAGTATGACGCACGTTGCCATAGATCAAGGCGCGTCGAGGTGACAACATAAGGTTAAAGGGATGGACAACAACTTCCATTTTGATGTTTTAACCCAAGTACTTTAGGAATCAAGGCATATAAAGGACACATAACTCATGATGACGAGATTTTGGTGTAACAGAATGCCCCCCAAAGCATGAAGCTGGAAAAATAAGGTAGGTGAAATGGTTTGTAATAGGGAAAACATCGAGGTAAAAAATGTCGGTTGGAGTGATGAACAAAGACCTCTTGCAGTACAATGGAATCATAGATACATGTATCGAACTGAGTCATAACATGGCTTCTGACCAATACATTGCAAATCCATGATAGTAAAGACTGACTGAACACAATCATGGATACTAGACACAATCGTAGATCCATGATGTAGTGATAACACAACCATAACCAATACAAAGTGGATCTGTGTAATATAAATCAAACAATCTCCATTGCAACTTGGGCGAGATACATGACTTAACCGAGGGTCTTCAAGTCGAACCCGCAATGATACGAATCTAACCATATGATTACAATGTTTTGAATTTGAACATGGTAGAAACCACTTGATTACTGGTCATTGATGTATACTAATAAAAATCACAAGGGAAAAGATGAGAAGGTTGTTGGCTGCCAACAAGGACTACAGTCGCCATATAATGGAACTACAAACACTGTTATATAGAGCTACGGATGAAAATGGGAAATTTCCTGAAATCTATTTTAAGCATCAAATAATACTTTAAACGAATCACAGCTATCTACTTCATCAAAATAAATAAATGCTTTTAAACTTAACAATAGAAAGAACACAAAAATCCTACTCAACACTATGAGCGGTCCCACCTCAAAGCGTATTACAAGAGCTAATTTAAACTATGAACTAATATGAAACACAGTTCTTTCATTATGCAGGTTGAGAATCCATATCAACGTAGTACAAAACTTGAGTGCTTTGTAAAGGAAAATGTCTAAACAAAAACAATAAAAATAGAGCGAGCTTCATACTATGCGTGAGTCTCTATTTATTACATAGTTTCAAAAAGTATGTAAAGGTGTCTTCTTTGGAAACCACGATATCAATCTATTCTATATTTGGCATCCCTAGAAATCAGGGGATACTGGTAAAGTTATCTCGAGTTCCTCTTTCGTTGCTACATGAGGTTAACTGGAACTGACTTTGCCAAGCTTGCTTATGTATATGTGTAACTTAGGAAGGAGTAATTTGTTGTCTTCATAATTGTCATTAAACATGCACTTATTTGCAAATGACACTCATCCACTAGTTAGCTCATTAAAAACATGCTAAGCAAAAGAAAGATTACTACATAACCATAATTCCTTTATAATCGAATAAAACAATATCCTATCCTATAGAAATGGGTGATCTTATGCTTAATTAATACTCCATAACATAAGAAAGGGGATTCATGATTGGAATTGATACCTATATTGTGGCCCTACCATCTCCCCCAGACTTAAAGATGTTATACATCCTTGTGTAACACATCCCCTTGGCCTAGTGGACTTCTATACTATTCAACGACGTCCCTGATATCCCATGCAACGATCCTAGTGCTCCTGTCTGAGGGTAATATATCATGTCCTGTTCTTCTTTGGCCCAAATCCTCCTTTCTTCTTCTTCATCAAGGTTTTCTTCGATTATCAGGGGAAGAAATAATGGCAGGTTTATCTTCATTCCAATCCATTTTGGTTTTATGTTTATGTAGAGATTCTTTGTACATTTGTGTGTGATTTGTGCCCTGAACAAGGAAACATCCAACCTTTGGTGAGAGTGTGGCTCCCTCTTCTTCAAATTTCCTAAAATTATTTTCCACCTGTCCCTTATGTCCTCCTCCACCTCCTCAAGGGTACTCTGAATGGTTTTATCAAAATGTTAAATAGCTTCATGCTGCTTCTCCTAGAGGATAGGAATTAAGTCCTCATCAACTATTAGAGTACCATGATTTCGGATCAATGTTCCAGGATGAGATGCTTCTGCTCTAACACATAACACATTCACCCATTCCTCTGAATGGTAAAGATGAACATCTTGTGCTCTTTCTATGTCATGGTTCATCTAGGAACATAGTGCTCTTAAGTGAAAATCACCAATGTATGGGTTAAGTAACCAGTCATATGAATGAGGCACAACCAAGTTTGTAACATCCTCATAAATACGTCAAAATTTAATAATTTTTGAAAAAAAAAAACCTTGTACTTGATGAGAAAAATTAAAAATATTTTATATAGCTCTGCTTCAGTGTTATTTATAATTTAAGCCTCCTAATATATTAAAACAAGAATGTATATTTTTTTATTTTTAAAATCATCTATTTAAATCTTGCCATACAAAGTTTACCTATATATATTTTAACGACAATTAACCAAACAAGATATTATCCACGAGATGTTATTCTATAAAATTTTAACATACTTTTCATGAGATTATATATATATATATATATATATATATATATTTAGGAGTTTTTCATGAGTATATGGATATACTGACTTCTACAATGTATGACATACATCAATCTTTGTGGAGACCGTGGAATTCTTTTTCTCTAAACTATTACAATCACTGCAAGCGACCATTGTAATTAAGGCAAGAGATAGACCTCGATAAACATTTTGCATGGCTTCACTAGTTTTTAAGTCCAACGTCAACCTAATTCATAAGTCAATGAATCCCACAAGGATTTAAATAAGTCTTAAACTTTAAACGGATTGGGTTTCAAGCATAATGTTTTTCGGGATCATCCTACTAATTCGTGACTGTAGGTTTTGCAAGTGTATGGCGATCGAGACTTCTATAGATTGATTGTTCCCACTCCTTGTTAAATGCAAGGAGTTGGCTATGAGAATTTAGCTCAACTAAGAAACATGCAGGACTGCCCTTAAAACTGACAGACTCAAGGTATAACAAGGAGAAACAAACCGCAAGATTCTTAAGAAGTGAAGCCACCATACCTACAATATTAAAAGAGTAGACGGGGTGGTTTATTGTTATCTTGGGGTAACGACGGAAGAGATCGTTTAATTTTACGATCTTGGTTCTAATTGTCTCCTTTTGATATTAACGATGGAGGAAGATAGGAAAAAAAGTGGGAAGGATCGCATGCAGCCCATGCAAAGGAAGACGGATATGTAATCATCTCAAGAAGGAAAACACCGAGCTGCGAAATCTAGGATAAGCAATAGTCCTGGACATGTTCAATCTAAAAGTTTAATTAAAGATCTACCAAAGAAAAACCATATTATTTTTCAAATGTTCTCAACAGAGATCCGCTCATTACCTATTCAACCACAAAGAAAAAGATCTGATCCATCAAGCTCATTGGTAAACAAATAACAGAGTTCAATCCTCAATCCATCCTTTTATTGGTAAACAGAGTTTCAACCATTAAAGGGAGATCCGATCCATTTATTCATTGGTAAACTATAAACCGAGTTCAAGCACCGATTCATTATCTATCTATAGAGTTTAAAGGAATCATTTAAATGAGTCTTTTCCAACACAAAAGGATCTAATCCATTCATAAACAAAAAAATCAAATTGATATAAGACAAAACCGTCCATTAATTCATCAAAAAAATATAAACAGAGTTCCAGCACTGATCCGTTATCTATATACAAAATTTAAGGAAACATTTAACTAAGTCTATTCTATCACACAGAAAGATCCGGTCAATCCATAATAAGAACACAAAAAACAAAATCAAATTGATATACAACCAAACCGATCCATTAATTCATCGGTAACTATAAATAGAGTTTTGAGCACCAATCTGTTATCTACATACATATTTTAAAGGAAACATTTAACTGAGTATGTTCCAACAAACAGAAAGATTCGATCAATCCATAAAAAAAAACAAAAAACCAAAATCAAATTGATATAAAACCAAACCAATCCAGTAATTCATCGGTAACTATAAACAGAGTTTTGAACATTGACCCGTTATCAATAAACAGAGTTTAAAGGAAAGTTGAATATAAAAAACTATATATATATATATATATATATTCAAAATATAATTTACGTCTAATAATTCGTATAAACAGATAACCCAAGTATACCATCAATGGCGTAAATATATCTTCAATAACACTCGCTATAAAACAAAAGTAAATCTTGTTGGCTCATAAAATAAATCAACATATTAAACTTACTTGAAAAACAATGAACTGGCTCCTCCCAACCATAGGAGAGAGCAGCTTGTCTGTTTTCCCAGCTCCACCCTCAAGTTGGATCACCACCATACACTAGAACACTAAGAAAATGCTTCTACGCGACACCCTCTCTCAGAATCTGTAACAATAAAACATGGACTTATGAAAAGACACAACACTCAACAAGGTTCCTCCATGCACAACATGGCGTCCCATGATATCTCATTGCACTATTATATATAGTTTTTCCTAGGTCTTGTGCCATCCCAATCAAATCTCCAATCAATCCATAAATCCCTATGATTTAGGATCTTGTAGTCGAGTTTTAGATTGGATTTGATTGGTAAATATTTCTATTGCTTGCTTACACTTGTTCTCTTTGTGCCATGGTGGTGTCCCCTCATTTTAGCTGAACTCTCCAAGTGCCTTTTACTTTTATTTAATAAAAAAAATAGTTGTTGTGCAAAGTGTCACTTTGTGTTTTATCGGTAGCCTCATCATGGACCTGCAAAAATTCATTGCCCGAGACTTCTATACGACTAAGAGGGGCCATTTGTTTACTATAGGGTTTCTTATCATGCACAAGTTCAGTAGTGAAGACAGAGGGAATAGATATCCCCACTACCCTGAATCTATGAGAAATGCATCTATACTCATCGGTTTTCTTCATATCAATCACACACTTCAAACCCTCTAAATCTCTAGAAAACATAGCTTAACTGCTTTGAAGCATGAGCGTGGGTGACTAGATTGAGGCATTTAAAATAATGATTATAAATCTATCAGCAAGAATTGAAAATCCACCTGGTAGTACGACTAATCCAGGTGTCCATTACGCCATAACAATGCTCATGATTTCAAACTATTGATCACATCAGCTGTAGAAAATGTCAAAATAAATTATAACCACATCGATTAAGTATGATTTAGATATTCATGAAAAGGGTTTCAAGTATTGTGGTATGATTATCTAGAAATTGGGAACATGTTCATGATTTATAAGGGTGCATAAACTTTGATTATGCTACTTATATTCCAGAATGAGCTTTGCAATAATTTTGAATGCCTTTTATATTAATTGTGATAGCATAGTTTAACTTATGCTAATTGTAAAGATAAACTGACGTTAATACAGAGTCTTCACAAAGCTTTGAAGTAATATATCGATACGAATTTCAATAAATGATTCATATGTCAAGTGAAACATAGACCTGGGAATGTGATGTAGATCAACAATTTGGAAAGATAGAATTAATAAGTTTGATTGATATCCTTTAAAACAAAGCAACCCATCTTTGTAGCTATTTTCATAGTTTTAAAATGACCAGTCAGGGTTAATAGGTTAAAAAAAAAATGATGAACACCATACTTGACTATGGAGAAACCTTCAAGAGTCTAAATTTTTTAAGAATGTAGGAACTGTCGAAGTACATGTTGGGGATTTGAATGCTAAAGTTACAATGATTTATAAAATCAAGCAAAATGTATGTTATGGGTACACTTATGCCATTTAGTAACATATAGGCAAACACCCAATAATTTAATTAAAATCATGCCGATAATATTACCAACCTTTGTAATTAGAACACTCCATATTTAAGATGAGACTACTAAATATTTAACATAACCTTAAATTGATTTAAATGGCTTGTCATTAACTGTGAAGAAATTATGAAAATGAGAAAAAAAAGAATTTTAATAACTTAATCCATAAAGAATCATAAAATTTAGCAGCTACAAAATTAGATAACCATTAGTAATTTATCAATGATGTATTCAAATAGTGTAGCAAATCCATTCTTGGTCTAGATTCTCACTGCGAAAGTCTTATTTAATTGGGAGTACCTTCAGAATCAAATATTCCAAAGGCACTCCTAAATAATATTCCATATGAAATTATTTATGAAGGAATCCATTAATTTTGGTATCATCTTTTATTAAATGAAAAACAAAGAAAAGATGAGAATTTTGTTGGCTTCCAACAAGGACTAGAGGCACCATATAATGGAACGACAGACACCATTATATAGAGCTATATATGAAAACAGGAAATTTCCAGAAATCTATTTTAAGTAGCAAATAATACTTTAAATGAATCACAACTATCTACTTCATCAAAATAAAGAAATGCTTTTTAACTTAACAATATAAATAACATAAAACTCATGCTCAACACAATGAGGGGTCCCACCTCAAAGCGTATTACAAGAGATAATTTAAACTATGAACTAACAGGTAATATGAAACGCAGTTCTTTCATTAAGCGGGTTGAGAATCCATATAAACATAGTACAAAACTTGAGTGCTTTGTAAAGGAAAATGTCTAAACATAAACAATAAAATAAGACAGAGCTTCATGCTATGCGCGAGTCTCTATTTATTACATAGTTTCAAAAAGTATATAAAATGTGTCTTCTTTGGAAACCACGATATCAATCTATTCTATATTTGTTATCCCTGGAAATAAGGGGATATTGGTAGAGTTATCTCAAGTTGCTCTTTCATTGCTACATGAGGTTAACTGGAACTGACTTTGCCAAGCTTGCTTATGTATATGTGTAAATTGGGAAGGCGCAATCTGTTGTCTTCATAATTGTCGTTAAACATGCACTTATTTGCAAATGACATTCATCCACTAGTTATCTCATTAAAAACATGCTAATCAAAAGAAATATTACTACAAAACCATAATTCCTTTATAATCGACTAAAAACATATCCTAGCCTACAGAAAGGGGTGATCTTATGCTTAATTGCTACTCCATAACATAAGAAAGGGGATTCATGACTGCAATTGATACTTATATTGTGGCCCTATCATATCCCCCAAACTTAAAGATGTTACACATCCTTGTGTAACACATCCCCTTGGCCTGGTGGACTTCTCTACTATTCAACGGCCTCCCTGATATCCCATTCAATGATCCCGGGTGCCCCTGTCTGAGGGTAATATCTCATGTTCAGTTCTTCTTTGTCCCAAATCCTCCTTTATTCTTCATCGTCAAGGTTTTATTTGATTGTTAGGGGAAGAAAGAATGGAGGGTTTATCTTCATTCCAATCCATTTCGGTTTTATGTTTATGTAGAGATTCTTTGTACATTTGTGCCCTGAAACAGGCAACATCCATCCTTTGGCGGGAGTGTGGCTCCCTCTTCTTCAAATCACTTGAAATTATTTTCCACATGTCCCTTATGTCCTCCTCCACCTCCTCAAGGGTACTCTGAATGGTTTTATCAAAATGTTCAATAGCCTCATGTTGCTTCTCCTAGAGGATAGGAATTAAGTCCTCATCAACTATTAGAGTACCATGATTTTGGATCAATGTTCCAAGATGAGATGCTTCTGCTCTAACCCATAACACATTCACCCATTCCTTTGAATGGTAAGGATTAACATCTTGTGCTCTTTCTATTTCACGGTTCATCTAGGAACACAATGCTCTTAATTGAAAATCACCAATGTATGGGTTCAGTAACTAGTCATATGAATGAGGCACAACCAAGTTTGTAACATCCTCATAAATATGTCAAAATTTAATAATTTTTGAAAAAAAAAGAATAAAACTTTTCTTGTACTTGATGAGAAAAATTAAAAATATTTTATATAGCTCTTCTTCAGTATTATTTATAATTTAAGCCTCCTAATATATTAAAACAAGAATGTATATGTTTTATTTCTAAAATCATCTATTTAACTCTTTCCATAACAAGATTGCCTATATATATTTTAAGGACAATTAACCAAACAACATATTATCCACGAGACGTTATTCTATAAATTTTTAACATACTATTCATGAGATTATATAAATATTTAAGATTTTTTCATAAGTATGTGGATATACTAACTTCTACAATGTATGACATACATCGATCTTTGCAGAGACCGTGGAATTCTTTTTCTCTAAACTATTACAATCAGTGCAAGCGACCGTTGTATTTAAGGTAAGAGATAGACCTTAATCGGCATTTTGCATGGCTTCACTAGCCTTTAAGTCCAACGTCAACCTAATTCATAAGTCAATGAATCCCACAAGGATTTAAATAAGTCTTAAACGTTAAATGGATTGGGTTTCAATCATAATGTTTTTCGGGATCATCCTACTAATTCGTGATTCGTGACTGTAGGTTTCACAAGTGTATGATAATGAGGGAATCAATAATCGAGATAAGCTCCTACGGAGTGATGAGGATGAGAGAATCAGAAATCGAGATAAGTTCCTACAGAGGGAGATCCTTATCTCGATTGGATTCCCTCCATCCAATGGGAAAGGATTAAATTCAACCTTTGACCTTGCTCCATGCCCATTGGATAGACAGAATCAACAATCCAGATAAGCTTCTCAAGAGTGATTGTTCCCACTCCTTGTTAAATGCAAGGAGTTTTCTACTGGAATTTAGCTCAACTAAGAAACATGCAGGACTGCCCTTAAAACTGATAGACTCAAGGTATAACAAGGAGAAACAAACCGCAAGATTCTTAATAAGTGAATCTACCATACATACGATATTAAAAGAGTGGACGGGGTGGTTTATTGCTCTCTTGGGTTAACGATGGAAGAGATCGTTTAATTTTACGATCTTGGCTCTAACGGTCTCCTCTTCATATTAACGACAGTGGAAGATAGAAAAAACATACGGGAAGGATCACATGTAGTCCATGCAAAGGAAGACGGATCTGTAATCATCTCAAGAAGGAAAACACCGAGCCTCCAAATCTAGGATAAGCAATAGTCCCGGACACGTTCGATCTAAAAGTTTAATTAAAGATCTACCAAAGCAAAACCGTATTATTTTTCAAATGTTCTCAACAGAGATCCATTCATGACGTATTCAACCACAAAGAAAAAGATTTGGTAAACAAATAGCAGAGTTCAATCCTCAATCCATCCTTTTACTGATAAACAGAGTTTCAACCATTAAAGGGAGATCCGATCCATTGATTCATTAGTAAACTATAAACCGAGTTAGAGCACCGATTCGTTATCTATCTACAGAGTTTAAAGGAATCATTTAAATGAGTCTGTTCTAAGACACAAAAGGATCTGATCCATTGATTAAAAAAAATCAAATTGATATAAGACAAAACTGATCCATTAATTCATCAAAAAACTATAAAAACAGAGTTCGAGCACCGATCCATTATCTATATACAAAATTTAAGGAAACATTTAACTAAGTCTGTTGTAACACATAGAAAGATCCGATCAATCCATAATAAGAATTAAAAAACCAAAATCAAATTGATATACAACCAAACCGATCCATTAATTCATCGGTAACTATAAACAGAGTTTTGAGCACCAATCTGTTATCTATATATAGAGTTTAAAGGAAACATTTAACTGAGTCTGTTCCAACAAACAGAAAGATCCAATCAATCCATAAAAACAAATCAAAAAACCAAACCGATCCATTCATTCATCGGTAACTATAAACCGAGTTTTGAGCATTGATTTGTTATCAATATACAGAGTTTAAAGGAAAGCTGAATATAAAAACTATATATATATATTCAAAATATAATTTACGTCTAATAATTCGTATAAACAGATAACCCAAGTATACCATCAATGGCATATACATATTTTGGAAAATATATCTTCATTAACACCCGCTATAAAACAAAAATAAATCTTGTTGGCTCATAAAATAAATCAACATATTAAACTTACTTGAAAAACAATGAACTGGCTCCTTGGAGAATCGGCTCCTCCCAACCATAGGAGAGAGAAACTCGTCTATTTTCTGAGCTCCACCCTCGAGCTGGATCACCACCATACACTAGAACACTAAGTAAATGCTTCTACGCGACACCCTCTCTCAGAGTCCGTAACAATAAAACATGGACTTATGAAAATAGAGAACACTCAACAAGGTTCCTCCATGCACAACATGGCATCCCATGATATCTCATTGCACTATTATATATAGTTTTTCCTAGGTCTTGTGCCATCCTAATCAAATCTCCAATCAATCCATAAATCCCTATGATTTAGGATCTTATAGTCAAGTTTTAGATTGGATTTGGTTGGTAAATATTTCTATTGCTTGCTTACACTTGTTCTCTTTGTGCCATGGTGGTGTCCCCCCATTTTAGCTGAACTCTCCAAGTGCCTTTTCCTTTTATTTATTAAAAAAAATAGTTGTTGTGCAAAGTGTCACTTTGTGTTTTTGAGTTTTAAATAACTCTTACATAAAAATAATTGTCACAATATTAAATCAAAATAAGTAATAATGTTTTGGGGTATCACAAATTTATGGAGGTAGAATTCACGTAGCTGGTATTTTTCAAGCTTTGTGCTATCTAGTGAGGCGTCCATGAGATCTTTTGGGTTTTCCAATTCCAATGGAAAATTATTCTTTAACCTTTGTAGCTGAAATCGACACCACTTCTTTCAAAGATATACAGGATAAATTCTAGATGGGGGTCTATATCCAACAATTTCTTCATAAATCTTCGTAGTTTTCTCTAGGGTAGTCTCCAGATTTAATATTTGTTGATCTTTCTTTGCTAACCTTTCTTGAGCTCTCCACAATTCGTCCTGCAATGCTTGGTTTTGCTTCTCCAAGAGCTTTTTCTAGTAAGCATGCTTCATCTTAAAATAGGAATCTTCTCATGGCTAACTAAAGTCTCTGTCAAAGTTGTAATCTTCCCAGTTACCCTTGTGGTCACAGGGGAATGTGTTGTAAGCTTCAATGCTTCCAATTCTTCCTTAACCCATGATAGTTTTGATAATGCATCTTCTAGGTGAGAATCCTGGATGACTGGAGTTTCTTCTCCATTTGAGGTGCTACCCTTGATTGGTCTCTTCTCTTCCATAGACACGAAAGGTTCTTCTTATTCCATATCATAGTCCTCTAAGTCCTACTAATCTAGGGATGGCTGCCTAGATTCCTCTTCATCTCCTTCTTTCTCTTCTTTCTCTTTTTCTTCCATAATCTTTACTTCCTTCTCTTCTTTCTCTTTTTCTTCCCTAATTTTTTCTTCCTTCTTAAGCCTCCTATTCTGTCATCTGAACTTGTGTGTTCTAGAGGATGACACTGGTTGTTTCTGAGCAGAGGCCTCTTTGGAATGCTTTATTTTTACCAGGGTGTCAGCAACGATCTCATTGTCGTCTATCTCCAACTCAATCTTTCTTTTATCCCCTGGCTGAGTGGATGTCTTCTTTTCTGTTCTTGAACCCTTCCTTTCTCTCTGTCCTGTAATGGGGGTTAAGATAAAACCTGGATTTCACTTCATTTTTTGCACATCATCCATGGAAGTATGTATGAATTCTTCCCAGGAAAGTTTAGGAATCTAGGTGAACAATTTCTCACAAATGATTAGCTTAATTGGTCCATGATGCACTACCTGGCATTGTCTTTTCATTACACCACCTTCCGAATCATCTCCCACATAGACTGCAGTAGGTAAAATAGAATGTTGGTATTGTTGTTTGGTTTAATATACCCTCGATTTCTTAAGAGGTCCAACAACCTTAAGTGAAATGTGGGTACATAACAGAGTCTTCTGGTACAGGTGATGTATTTTAGGATGACAACTATGATTTCATCACAGGTTTTTTGCATAGTTTCCCTTTTGAATCCATTTTTATCCTCCTCGTACCTTTATCCTTCTACAAAGAAGGTATGTTTTTCTTTTATGGCACTTTATCTATCATCCTTATCCCAATGTAACCCCTGCGGAATGCCTGTGTAAGCCGATATTATTTCTTTGTTCAGATGGATATGCATCCCTTTCACCCTCATTACACATATCATTCCTCTTTCAAATGTTTGAGGTTCCTAGCGAATTTCAGGGCCACATTCTAGTCATATCCCCTTAAATCCATGATGAATGACATCCATC
The DNA here is from genome assembly GCA_027924585.1 of Larix kaempferi. Lineage (NCBI taxonomy): Eukaryota > Viridiplantae > Streptophyta > Pinopsida > Pinales > Pinaceae > Larix > Larix kaempferi. The sequence goes on along the minus strand of BSBM01001334.1, from coordinate 17,698,355 downwards.
CTGTGGTACGAAGGATGGTCAATACCTTCGGTTTATCATAAATGAGGTAATGATCCATAGGCTCGATTTTCTTAAAATTAGAAGTCATTGTTTTAAATCGAGATGAATAGATGAACATGATGAATGACCAAGGCTAACTTACTTGTGTTTTTTCCTGAGTTGAGAACTAGTTTTGCTTGAATTGCTACCCGAATGTCTAAGTATGCCCCTGCTTCCTTTGCTTCATCTTGCTCACTTGTTGTGGTTGTTTTGAAGTGAATGAATGCCAAAAAAACATTCAACATCCCTTGTTCTACCTTACCACCTCATTAGTCTCCCATTTCTGCGACTGATTGAAATCAAAATTGTGGGGAGATATGCAACGGATGAAAGCAGAGCTACATATGAAAGCACAAAATTTCCATAAATCTATTTTAAGAAGCAAATAATAATTTAAACAAATCACAACTATCTACTTGATCAAAATAAATAAATTCTTTTAAACTTAACAATAGAAATAATACAAAACTCCTGCTCAACACAATGAGGGGGGCCACCTCAAAGCGTATTACATGAGCTAATTTAAACTATGAAATAACAAGTAATATGAACCACAGTTCTTTCAGTAAGTCGGTTGAGAATCCATATCAACGTAGTACAAAATTGAGTGTTGTTTAAAGGAAAATGTCTAAACAAAAACGATAAAAACAGAGACAGCTTCACGTTATGCGTGAGTCTCTATTTATTACATAGTTTCAAAAAGTATCTAAAAAGTGTCTTCTTTGGAAACCACAATATAATCTATTCTACATTTGTCATCCTTGAAATCAAGGGAGACTAGTAGAGTTATCTCGAGTTCCTCTTTCGTTGCTCCATGAGGTCAACTGGAACTAAATTTTCCAAGCTTGCTTATTTATATGTGTAACTTGGGAAGGCGTAATCTATTGTCTTCATAATTTTCATTAAACCTATGCTTATTTTCAAATGACACTCATCCACTAGTTAGCTCATTAAAAACATGCTAAGTAAAAGAAAGAATACTACATAACCATAATTCCTTTATAATTAACTAAAACCATATCCTAGCCTACGGAAAGGGGTGATCTTATGCTTAATTGTTGCTCCATAACAAAAGAAAGGGGATTCATGGCTGCAATTGATACCTATATTGTGGCCCTATCAATAAGATTAGGTATTCATGAGGATACAACCATAAAAATAGATGTTCCTCAAGTAGCAAAATAAGGACAATGAATTATCACCTTGAGTACTATGGTCCCTATAAGGTGTCATAGAGGACTGGAAGTACAACTTACAAATTTGAGTTGGGTGGAAACGTGAAGGTGGGTTATACTTTGGTGAGAATCGGCCGCGGAAGAACCATAGCGGAAGTTATTCGGCCAAATAATGTAGTTATTCGGCCAAATAATTAAACTTATTCGGTCGAATAACTTATTATTTATTCGGCTGAATAACAATTAACGGGCCACCGTTAGACCTAACGGCGGCCTCGATGTGTGTGTGAGGTTCTTGTCGAACAGAGAAAACGCACGGCGCTGTGTAATTATTCGGCCAAATAATTATTCGACCGAATAATTATTCGGCCGAATACTTATTCGCCTGAATAATTATTCTGCATAAAAAGCTCAGCCGCGGCCATTGTTTGTCATTTTCGGCCGATTCTGTGGACCCTGTTGGCGCTGTTAGTGGTCCCGCCTTCGCGTCAACATTCTGGCCTGTCACCTGTCCACCCGCTGTTTGTTGTCGTCGATCTTTGCCACCCGATTCGTCGCTGCTGTGTGTCAATTCCCCGCCACCCTACGTGTCACGATTTGCTCGGTGGTTCATCGTTGCTTGAGTGCCATTCCACCAGCTTCTGCCTCTGCCACTCGCTTGTCCGCCACCTTTTGTTTGCCCCATCCGCTTGTATGCGAGGTTTTACCTGTGCCTCTGGGTTGTATTTTTGTTTGGACGTTTGGACGCTCTTGGTGGAGTCTGCGTCTAGACATCTACAGGTTTAGCGCGCATCTGCACTTCTATTGGTGGAGCTTTGGCGTTGGAGTGTTATCCTGTGGACGTTTGCACAACAGTAAGGTGCTGTAGCTGGGGACCTATCGACCTAACGGTGTGCAGAGGTAATTCTGTTGGCATATTTAATTTGTAATTGTTTATTTTTTTTCCTGTAAGTTTCTTATTTAATTTGTTATTGGTTTTGCAGGTTTTCTTTTGTTGGATGTTTGGCTCGTCTCGTTTCAGCTGTTTAAGATTCCTCTTGGGGCTCTCTTCAGCCAAATCTAATTTCGCTCGGTTTCGTTTCGGCTGCGTCTAAAGAGGTAAGTATATATATATTTTTTTAATTCAATAGTTAATTATTGGTTGAAAAGTTTAGAGGTTGTACCTGTAAATGAACTCTGCCCAATTGGGCAGAGTTCATGAACTCTGTCCAAAATTGGGCAGAGTACATGTACTCTGCCCAATTGGTCGAAGTTCATGTACTCTGTCCAATTGGGCCGAGGTCATGGACTCTGTCCAATTGGGTAGAGGTCATGGACCTCTACCCAATTGGGTAGAGTTCATGGGCTTTGGTCAAATCGTAGTCAAATCGTATGTTGAAAATTGTTTAAATTTAAATATAAAAGAGGAATATATTAACTGTTTAGTTAGTTACTTTTGTGAAATTGTTGATTTTGCATGTGTTTAGAAATGAAAATAAAAGTAGGACTGTAATTGTATTTGCAAATGATATATCCCATTTATATATAGGCTTGTTTTATTTGTTGAACTCTGTCAACATGGACATGGACAGAGTTCATGAACTTTGTCAACATGGACATGGACTGAGTTCATGAACTTTGTCTACGTTGACAGAGTGCAGAGATCAATATATTAGTCTTATTACAAACTGTGTTGATGGATAGCTATAGATACAATGAAAATTTATATGATTAAACTCAACTTTTGATACAACAAAACTTTAAAATTGACTTTAGGTACAATGAAACTATAGACATGAATAGACTTTAATTTAGATGTACTATGAAATAACAAAAACATTTAGAAGATTGGTATAGTAATCTTTATACAATCGAACAATAATAGTCATAGTCATTTTAAAAACTATTAGATGATATTATGCCACAATGGTCTTGAGTTTTATCCTTGTAAAGGTGGCGATTCTTGGTATTATGTTTTTCTTTGGTTTCAACATGGCAAACTTGGAGAACATAATACCAAGAATCGTTACCGTTATCAGGTTGAAATTGAAGACCATTGTGGAACATGGCAAATTTGGGAAACATGTCATTTAACTCAAAACATAATACCATGAATGGTTGATTTTTTTTATTCTATGGAATAATGAAAATATTTATAGATATAATTTATGTTTAAAGTATTAAAATATCTTGATTAAATTATTAATTTAAGAAACTGAAGACCATTATCGAACATGGCAAATTTCAAAACCATGTCAAACTCGAAACATAATACCATGAATTGTCAATTTTGTTTTATTTTATGGAATAAGGAAAATATTTGAATATATAATTTATGTTTAAAGTATTAAAATATCAAGTTATTAATTTAAGATTTAAATTAAAAGTTAAACATCATTCTTTGACATAAAGAAATGAACCCTTCACTTAGTATTTAACTATATTGGTTCCATTCATTTTAAACATAAAAAACACTTAGAACATTGGTATATTAATTTTTCGCACATTTAACAATATTAGCTATACTCTTTTTAAGAACTATTTGATGATATTAGGTAAATCTAGGTCCTTATTAAATAAGTTAGTCTCTTTAGCAGCTACGTTTTAGAATTTGTAGAATTAACATGTAGGATTTGAATATGTAATTAGTTGATATTTGTGCAAGTGTAGACATTATATATCAAATGGAAAGAGAGGATTCTTTGAGGCGAAAGCGTAGGAGGTCTTCACAAACTTCTGGGGTTGGTGTTACAAGTGATAATCGGAGGTTGTCAACCTCCCCTCGGGATTATAGTTTATTGTATAGTTCACATCGACGAGGTGAAAGGGGTACAAATGATTCCCCTATATCTTCTGTGGGAGAACGTCGATCTCGACCCTCTATTGGTTATGAATATCAATCTTTTAACATGTACATGCAAATTGTTTTTTTGTGTAAGCAAAAATTGTATTTGTGTTTAAACAAAACTTTGTTTTTATTCGAAGTAGAGCATGGTTCAGAAGATGCTTGTAATTCTATAGGGAGGGAGACAAAGCAAGCAAGGGAGACAGATGAGGGTGCAGAGCAAGGTTCTCAAGAGGCTCATCATTCTACACAAGGTGATGATGGTCGAGCTAGGATGCAATATGTTGAATTAACTGAGGGTTGTACACCCATTACAATATATCCATCTGATCTACCTCGGGAGCTTCCATGGGAAAGTGGTGATCATCAAATGACTCTTGAAAGATGTAGATCCCACTATGACAAGTTGGAAAATGATTTGTCTACTATGGATTTCCCTCTAGAGAGTAAACAAAGTTTGGAGATTGTTTTGGGATCATTGCAAAACTTCATTCAGGCATATGAGAATCTCGGATCAACTACAGATGGTTTTGTTGATTTGATGCAAAGACGAAGGGAACAAGTGATGGGTCTAGACAAGTGGGATGTTGTGAAGGAGAGAGTGACGAAAGAACAGGCCAAATCAATGTTTAACTTCAAAGAAGGTCTAAAGCGAGAAATGTTGAAAGTGCAAAATTTCAAGCATCCTGATCTTGCACATCTACTCTATGATCGGTTTCTCGTAGCCTATGGTCAGCTTCCATGGAACGATGAGGTTTCTCAATATTTTGCTAAATTTTTTTATGCTAAGTTTTTCTTAAATATGAAGCCAGACTATACCGATGTTCATTCAAAATTTTATAGAGTTGGAAAGGGTCGAATATATAATCGAGAAGGTGCTCTTAGAGATCCTACGACTCTTCGACCTCCACCCTAGATATCTCGCCCACCTAGGTTGGTGGCATTAAAATCAGAGATAGAGCCCACATCTCAACTTGAGACAATTGCAACGAATTTTGTTGGCGATGGTCTATCGTCAGCATTAGTTGGAGTAGATGTGGGATTGGTTCGAGAAAGGGCTCATTTTGTTATTCGTCAAAAGCTTGTTTACAAAACTAATGATGACATAGATGGAATGAGCATTGAAGATCTCAGGGCATATGCCAAGGTTTGTCGCGACTTAGCGGCAAATGTTATATCCAATGACACATCGATTTTGGGAGAGGTTTGTTGATTATGATATGACTTGATTTTAATTAAATATTTTATTCATTTTGAATTGAATTTTTTTGTTACATTATATAAATGATAAATTATGTTTTTTGATGTAAAGTAATAGGTACATTATGTAAATGTTTAAATTGGTTGCAGTTTTCAAGAATGACGAATGAACATTCTTTCCATGTTTCAACTAGCGAAAATCTAGAGAATATTCGAGAGGTACATATTTATTATTTATATATTTGTAATTATGTTTGAACATTATATATATATATATATATATATATATATATATATATATATATATATATATATATATATATATTGAATTTTAATTTTTAACTATGCATCTTATTGTTAATTTGATTTATCCATGCAGGTTTCTCTAGATATGAACTTTATAAAGGATTTACCATCTATTGTGAGCTAATTTTTTTTAATTTTTTTGTTTTAGTTTTAAGTTAATTGACACAGTAATTTTTTTTGTTTGCATTATGTTTTATTTATTAATACAATTTAAATTTTAGGGGGGAGATATAGGTTCTCTGCTTCATGCAGCAGATATTGGCAAGGAGGTAATTTTGTTTACTGTTTTAATATTTTAATTTTTATGGATTTAGTTAAAATTTGTTCAAGTAATTTATGAGATTCATAAATTGATTTTATACATGTTGCAGCTTAGGTCTCTTAAGTCTTTTGGAGGCAAAGGAAAAACTCCTTTGGAGGATGGTGGTGGACAAGTATTTGGAGAATTTGATGTAATATTGTTAATAATTGAAATGTTTTTTGATATATAAGTTATTAAATATTTTAATTTTCTGAATATAGTTTTTAAATAATTTAAATGATATTCATAATTTGTTTTTATACATGTTGCAAGGTGGGTTGAGTCCAGGGGGAGGCCCTAGTGGAGGATAGCATGGTGGACATTTTCTTTCTATATAGCACGTACATTTTTTTTGTTGATATGCATAGATTGTAAAGATTTGTTTTGGACATGTCGAAGAGATTTATTTTTGGACTAGATACATATATGTACATTGAACTTGCATGTTCATGAGCATTTTTTTGAGGATTATATACATGTTCTTTGAACTTACATATTTTGTGAAACTTGGTTTAAATGATTTAAGTTTATTTTTGTTTATTTAGCATATTTTGTGTAATTTAAAGGTTTATAATATATACTTGCATGTTTAAATGAATGAATGAATATATAAGAATGAATGTTAAGATCAAGAATGTTAAGAACATGATATTCTTGAATATTATGAAGTTTAGGAATGTTAAAGGAAGTTTAAAAATAAAAGAACATAGGTTTAAAGTTCATGAATGAGGAAGTTTTGATTGAAACATGAATGAATGTTAAGATTAAATATATTAAGAACATGAATGTTATCTTTGAATGTTAGGAAGTTTAGAAATGTTAGAAGTTTTAATAGAAATATGGATGAAGTAGGAAGTTTATGATTGTTATGAAGCTTATGAATGTTCTAGGAAGATTAGGAATGTTATCTAAGTTTTGATGGAAATATGGATGAACTAGGAAGTTTAAAAATGAATGTTAAGAACATGACTGTTATCTTTGAATATTAGGAAGTTTAAGAATGTGAAAAGTTTTGATAGAAATATATGGATGAACTAGGAAGCTTAAAAGTGAACATATGTTGATTTCAAATTTTAAGAATGTTAGGAAGTTTAAAGGAATGTTTGAAGTTTTGATGGAAATATGGATGAACTAGGAAGTTTAAAAATGAATGTTAAGAACATGAATGTTAGGAAGTTTAGGAATGTTAGAAGTTTTGATAGAAATATGGATGAACTAGGAAGTTTAAGAATGTTATGAAGCTTAGGAATGTTAGGAATATTATCTAAGTTTTGATGGAAATATGGATGAACTAGGAAGTTTAAAATGAATGTTAAGAACATGAATGTTTGGAAGTTTAGAAATGTTAGAATTTTTGATAGAAATATGGATGAACTAGGAAGTTTAAAAGGGAACACATGTGTTAAGTTCAAATTTTAGGAATGTTAGGAAATTTATGAATGTTAGAAAGTTTAGGAATGTTAGAAGTTTTGATGGAAATATGGATGAACTAAGAAGTCTAAAAATGAGTGTTAAGAACATGGAAGTTATCTTTGAATGTTAGGAAGTTTAGGAATGTTAGAAGTTTTGATAGAAATATGGACAAACTAAGAAGTTTAAAAATGAGCATATGTTTTAAGTTCAAATTTTAGGAATTTGTTAGGAAGTTTTGATTGAAATCTGAATGTTAGGTTTAAATTTTGATAGGAATGTTAAGAATGAATGTGATGGTAAGAATGGATGTTAAGGAATTTATGATAACCTATGCAATCAATAAATGAATGTTAAGAAGTTTTGATAGAAATATAAATGTTAGGAAGTTTAAAAATGAATGCTACTTGAGACCAAAGTTCTGAAATTTGTTAGGAAGTTTTGATTGAAATATGAATGTTAGGAAGTTGAAAAATGAATATTATCTGTTCAAATTTTAATATGAATTTTTAATTAATAATTCTTATTTTCAATGTCCAGGTACATTTGATGCGGCTGAAATCATGGCAAATGAGGATAACGATTTTTTGTTTTTTAATCATAAGCGAAGATTACATGATTGTGAAGCTTGTGCTATATTAGAGCAATGATTTTAAACAACAATTTGATGAATTTTCATCGATTTGTTGTAAATAATCATTTCTCTAATTTAGCATAAGATTTACAATCCTAGAATCTTTTCTTGTGATTAAAAATCAAATGATCGTTGTCTCTATTTGTCATTATTTCAGTTATGTGAACTTACACAAGTGATATTTTAAATTAAAGATTCGAGGCGGAGAGTGGCGATAGCCACAGATCCGTTATCTCATCCCTTAAGTGGTCTAATAGACATATGGGGACCCGAATAAAGTATTTCAGACATAATTAAGACCAAAATTTTACACCTTGAGGTTTTTATAATTACCAAATAATTTTTGAATTCAAATTTCAGCATACTAGAATACGATCATTTAAACTCTTATACTCCAGTTTCTTTCAAGATCATATAGACATAGAAAGAAAAAAATATATTATACACAACATTTGACAATGACATCAACAAAACCATTGATCTATTAATTTTAAATATATAGTTTTAAAAACATCGCAATGGAATGCCGTCTTCAATTATCCATTCATGGTCATATTTGGATAGTTTTTATTTTTTATTTTTTAATTGTTTTTTCAATGGAACTTGAACCAATTTTATTCGAGATGCACATACTAAATGGCTATATTGACAACATATAACATTAGGTTCATAATCCTGAAAGTAGACATAATTTTGAGTCATATGGGTCTGCTGAAAAAAATAGCCCTTTAAAATGATGGATCCTCTCTTGTATGTATATCCGTTGTCATTGTAGTTTTCCAATAACTTCATTTTTCCTTCAGTGGATCGCATCAAATAATACTTCACATTTTCGTTGTTGTCTACAGGTGCAATCACAGCAAAAACATCTCTTGTGCAAATTACAATTGATGTCAGGATTTTTAATTCAATTAAATTGACTAATATATATGTGTATAAGGTAAATGACAAGAATGAACAATCGACAAAACAGTGGTATTTGATCATTACCTTCTCTAACGAGATCTGAAATTCTGTCGCCATCAGATGATATTGCTATATCTTTTGATTCTAATTCTTCTATGCTTGCTAGTGGCATTTTTCCTTTAGGATTAATCTCTGTGTGTTTCCAATGTTTTACGTAGTTGTTCGTTATGTTTTCACAAACTTCTGTAAATTCAATATTTTCAGTGGAAATATGACAAAAGCATGATTGCTTTCTACTGTCAAATGCATAAATGTTTTGGAAGGTTTTTGTTTGAATAGAGTGAAAATCTCTATTCCCTTGTATGGTGCTAGCGTCGTATGGTATTGATCTATTTATATCTTGGAACCAACATGCCAAAAAAACCTAGTACACAAATGACAAATTTTGATGTTAGGTACATACTTTTTTTTTAAATTGACAATAAAATATAAATTAAAATATTTGTGTGTACATACCTCCGCACATTTTTTGATTGTTGATTATAATGATGGTTTAGATGTGATTTACACCATTGAACAATCTTTGTAGCTGAATGGAATCGTGGAGAACTATGGTTCATTTGCCATCTTTGAAGTGCTCTTTTTATGCATGCTCCTGCACCATCATGTTCACCTTTTTCATGACCAGTTTCAAAAAAATTATAGTGATGTTTAATGTTCAATGCTTTATGAAGTCGCATAACCAATAAAATGATCACGAAGATTTAAATTGTCCGGCACATCCATCCGACCATATCCAATGCTCATTGAATTTAATGTTACATTCCTTTAGTGAATTGTAGAAATACTTTCAATACAATGCTGAACAAAATGTGTATCGTGTGTATGATCGTCGTTGATATAAAAGTGATATTCTAACAATCACATCTCGATTGTCACACGTGCTTTCAATGCCATCAACATCCTATTGAGAATGTCTATATAAAACATGGACAAATATGGAAACTTGGTCAGAATGATAGTACTCACTCTGTATCTCTTTTTGTGCAGCAAATGTATAATTTTTTGCAAAATCGACCACTGACAAAATTGTTCCTGGTGGAAAAATTTCATGAGATTGTTTGAATTGAAGGTCTTGCCATCGTGCTCTATGTGAATGCTTGGTGTATTTATAAATTTTACTTTCGAATTTCTTGAGAAAATCTGCCACACCTATTTTATCTTCTCGCAAATCAATCCTTTTGGAATGTACATCACTAGTACTTGTAATGTATTCATATCTTCTCCAATCAACGGTGACATTTGACAGTGAGTGATCAGTATCGATAGGATATTTATTGTGGAATAAAACCAAATTTCCACAATGATTACAATGTTTTCCATTGACACATTTCTTATTATAAAATACTTCATCGTGATTTCTCTCACATAGGGTTTGAGATATGAATTCACGTATTGTGGGCAGAGATGGTGAATTTGTCAAAAACATTTTACCAAATTCAATAAATGTGTTGTAATATAATTGGAATTGCACATGATAATGGCAACAACATGTGTCACGGATAGTAATAGGTCTAACATACCATGGTTTTAGTTGCACAAATGTAGTGATTGACACATTAATTCCACGATGATCTTCCTTGAATTTATTGAACAATTGTACTTGTGTCATATCCATTATATGTTTTGGACTGCTTACATATACTCTTTGTGATACTCTTTGTTGTATTACATCTCTTGAATTTGGTGAAACTCGAGCATGTGTCAACCAGTATTCCCGTACAATATCTTTAACACCTGCTCCCATTCTATCTTTGTAAGGTTGTCTACAAATAATTGCCCAGTAAGCAAGTTCATCATTTTCATCTATTTGCATTCTGAATTTGCTATGTCTGTATAATGTCTTTCTTGAGGTTCCAACTGCTTTTGTTAGCTGTGTTGTCAAACGTTTTCGTTTAGTACTAGTCAAAATAATTGCTGTATGAATTGCTCTTCGTGCAACACTAATGTCTTTCTTCTTGGATTTTCCAAACTTTTTTATTGCATCACCTATATTTTCTATCACATTATGTTTTAATTTTGACTCTTTGGTAGCCTTGTGAATACCCAATAATGATGTAGCATCTTCTAATTTCTTGGTCACTAATAAACATCTCAAAATTTGTGCTTGTCCTGTTGCTGAATAATTCTTCAGAACATCATCATAAATTTTTTGAGCCCGATATCGTGTAGCGTGTATGGATATTTTTTTTCCATATTTGTTGCAATCAACGTTTTCTAACATTTCATCATCAATGCTGAAAGTACCTATACATCAAGTTAAATTTAATTTAAAACATGTATCCAAAAATACAATTCATTATAAAAAATGAATTTGGAAAATACATGATATATACATACTTGGTCCAATTTCTGGTTTTTGAACTTGATCTTCAATATTGACTTCATCGACATTAGTATGCAAATCACTATTTACATCTTCAACAATGGTTTCTTCAACTTCAATTTGTTCCTCTTATACTCTATTTTCAATTTCCATTTCATCAACATTATCATGTAAAACTGCATTTGTATCTTCAATAATCGTTGTTTGCGTTTCTGCAAGGCTTGCTTTGTTGGCATGATATTTAAGTTTTTTCTTTTCTCTATTATCATCATCATCAGCACGTTTATGATCATATTTTCTTTGACGGCTTCTCTTACTTCCCATGATGGTTTAATCTATAAATGATAACTTAAAGAATCATCATTTTATTGTAAAAAAACAAAGTGAAGATTTATAAACAATTACGAAATTTATAAACACATGAACTGAAATTTACTTCACCTTATCAAAATCTTGTAAGAATCTTTTGAAGAAAAAGTCTTTGGAAACAAGTTTCCTTTGAATGAAATAAGAACTTTTTGACAATAAATCACTTTTGAAAAACCCTATTGGAAAAGAATAAGAACATTTTCTAAATAAATCTTCTTTGTAAACCCACTGGAAAAAAAAAATACATTGGAAAAAAATTTATTTGAAAAAATACATTGGAAAAAAATTTCTTTGTAAAAATCCTTGCAACGAAATAACTTTTTTGCAAAAATAACTTAGGAGACTTTGAAAAAATCTCTTTTCAAATAAATAAGAAGAAAAAATACATCTTCTTTGTAAAAATAACTTGAAATAAAATCTTATTTGCAAAAGTGCCTTAGAATAAAAACTCTGTAAATGCATACTTTGGAAAGAAACATTTGCTGAAAAAACCAATTGGAAAAGAATAAGAACACTTTCTAAATAAATCTTCTTTGTAAATCCACTAGAAAAAAATAAAAAACTTATTTGAAAAAATACCCGAGAAAAATATTTATTTGTAAAAATCCTTGCAACGAAATAACTTTTTTGCAAAAATAACTTGGGAGACTTTGGCGTGAATCCATGAAGATGGGTGTCTATTTTGGGGGGTTCCGTGAGAAAATAATTCTGAATTTTTCATGTTTTCCATCTTTGGGCGAATAAAAGTGATATTTTTGTTTGGAATTTCACTTTTCACTAAAAAGCAAACTTTTAGAGAATTATGTTACCTTGCTATCCATATTTTTTTCAATTTTTTATATTGATGTTTGATATGTCAATTCGACAAATGTTTGACAGTGTATTATTATAAAATGAAAGGACCACAAAATAGTCATGTTTTGTCGCACACGTAAAATCATTGTTAAAATTGTTTTTTGCAAAAAACAAATATGCTACGATAATCTACACACAATATACTACTGCATGACTATAAGTTTGTAGCAAATGGATATATATACTAATTATTATATTTATTTGAATTCGATCAATGGGGAAACCTTGTTGATTTTCAACATATTTTTTGTCGCAAAACTTTTCTCTCAACTGAATATAAAACTAAAAATTCTATGAATACCCTTTTGAAGTAGACACGTCAATTAAGTGCACCATAGTTTTCTCAATTTTTTTCGTGGTGTATTTTTAAAGTTATGGATTTTTCATTTCACCGCATTTTGAAATAGACGAAACTAAACTCAACACCTGTTAAGAAAACAAACAATTACAAATATCAGATCTTACCTATATATAAAGAAATCTATATATTCGGAAAGTAGATTCAATAACTAAACCAATGGTATCAAGTCCGATACTCGCTTTATAGTGTAAGAGATCATTTTTACCTTCCGAAAATGGAGAAACCTGAAAACTGTGAGAGACAATCAGATTTTCAGGTTTCAGATGTTTTTTGGCTGAATAACGGTTTTCCGTAACGGCGACGTCAATTTAATCAAAGGTTTTTTGGCTGAATAACTAAACGTTAAAAAAATACGTCGACCGAAAAAAAATAAAAATAAAATTCTTTTCTAAACTTATATAAATAAAACTAAACACTTCAATTAACTTCGCACATTTTAATTTCGCATACTTTCTTGTCAGAATATTTTTAAAGAGATTTTCTAAGGAGTTTTTTTTGCAAAGGGAGTTTTTTTTATAAGGTATTTTTTTCTTACTTCTTTCTAAGGAATACATTGAAAGAATTTTTTTGCAAAATGAGTTTTTATTCCAAGCGTTTTGCACTTCTTATTTCTTTGCAATGGTTTTTTTTCCAAAGATTTTTTAAGGAGTTTTTTTTACAAATAGAGTTTTTTTTATGAAGTATTTTTTTCAAGCTTTTTGCACTGTTTATTTCTTTGCAATGGGTTTTTTTTCCAAGAATTTTCTAAGGAGTTTTTTTTGTAAAGAGAGTTTTTTTTATGAAATATTTTTTTTGTTAATTCTTTCTAAGGAATATATTGAAAGATTGCTTTTCTAAGGCAGTTTTGCAAAATAAGTTTTTATTCCAAGCTTTTGCACTTCTTATTTCTTTGCAATAGGTTTTTTTTTCTAGAATGGTGATTTTAAAGAGTTTTTATTCCAAGTTATTTTTTCAAATGACGTTTCTTTCCTTCTTATTTCTTTGAAAATGATTTTTTTCAAAAAATAAAGAGATGAATAAGAAGTCTTTTTGAGTGGGAAACCTCCTTATCCAATGTATCACATTTCAAGAGAAGTTGGAATGATCGTAAAACTAGGTCTCCTTGGTATATATATAGGAGACAAGTGGTACAATTACAATTCTAGCCGACCATACACTTACAATTAAGGTTCTATTCGATCAATAAAGAAAATACTAATATAATAATATAAATGTAATGTCACAATATATAGAACTGAGCATGTCCCTTCCCTTCAAACAAGTGTTTTCCTCAACACTTGATTAATTTTAGATTTTTTTGCATGGAGAACTCATGTTCTCATGTCACCTCTTCTAATGGAACGTTCTTCCACTTGATGAGGTACTTAGCAATTTTTCAATTTTACAATTGCTTGATCCTTTTATAGGAAACAAATATGGAAGACTAGATACAAACGTGAAGATGGAGGCAAAGTAAGATGGTTGATTACTCTTTCTTTTTGCTTTTATGCTATTTTTTGAATTTGGTGCATAAAACTAAATTCTTAAGGAAAAAAAACATATTTATTGAAATTTGCTTACTTAATTTTGTAAGTACTATTTACTAATTTGATCATTTTTATTAATTGCCTCAAAAGTTTTACATTTCGAGCCCAATATGATATATTGTTATAAGTATGATAGAGATGTTATCATATATATATATATATATATGTAGTTAATAATAATAAAAATAATAATAGTTTATATATATATATATAAACAAATGAAAATAAATATAAACAAAATTATATATTTATCTCTCTATAATAGAGATAGATTTGATATATAAACTTAATATAAACTATGCTATATAAAAATATAACATAGATATATATATATAAACATATATAAAAATATGGTAGATATAATAGTTATATAAAAATATTGATTTAATTCATTTTCCTTTTTTAAAATTACATTAAATGTTGTCTCTCTTTCCTTTGCTATGTTTTCTTGGGAAGGTAAATATCTAATTTTCTAGAAAACTTCTTTTTCATTGTAAAAACAAGAGCCACAAAGTGGTAATGTCCCGATATTGCCACTTGGGCTAAAAACTTTGAACAAGTAATATTATCGGAAGAAATAGCAATATTGGAATAATGATTCTTTAGTATCCCAAATTATCCATATACTTAGATTGGAAAAATTCAAAGGCATGCCCAATGCCTTCATTGTATAGCATATTAATCCAAAGGCATATGCATATTTTATGCTATTAGTGCTTATCCCCGGTATATATATAGTTCATTGACTTTGACAATTAAATTTTTTTGTTTAGAAACTTAATAAAATAAACTTTTTACAATAATAAAATAAAACTTTTTCTAATTTTATAAATTTTAGGTTGTCTTTTTATCTTAAATTTTGACAATGCAAACATAAAAGCAAGTTTAACTTAGAATATTATCATTTAGTGTTAGAATATTATTATATTAGTATTTTTTGAACTGAGTTAGTGCTTTCTCTAAATATCTTTGTTATGGGTGTCCAATATTCAAAATTCAATTCATCCAAAAATAAATGAAAATCAATACAGACAGATAAATAATATCTTATTAGTTTGTCCATTAAAATTGAAGCTAAGCTGTGTACAAGTTGAAAGTCCTGCAATAATCAGAAAGGCAATAAAGAATAATCAGATTAACATAACAATAAAGGCAAGTTGAAAGTAGTGCAATAATCAGAATATTTGATTGTCTTTGTCACATTAAGGGAAATGCATAAGCTCTCCGACTAGTCTCTTGCAAAGCTGAATGCATTATAGGCACGGTTTAATAGGGTCATGGATATGGGTATAGGTTTAGTAATTTATTGTTTTGATATGGTATTTTTTATAAGCCAAAATAAAAAACTAAGTAGCTAGCTAACTTACCAGAACAGTTGTTATAGTTGTGCGTTAAGACTCATGTTGCGTCCACAATCTGTTGGTGAACCCTAATACAATTGTTCCGTCCTCTCTTTTGGTGAATGGAGCTATGTTGAACGTGTCCTCCAAAGTGTTGGATGACTGCTATTTCTGAGTTTCAATCACAATGAAAGGGGAGCGACCTGCAGTGGAGATTGATTCCATAATGGTGTCGCATGGCTTGAAGTTTGACCTTCGTTGAAGTCTATTCTCTGGCTGTAAACCAAACCATTAGTCTCAGCAGAAGATACAAATTCAAATCACGTCGCAGTTGCACAGTACAGGTAATTTGCAATTGTTTAATAAATTAGAGCACCCACATTTACTATCTTTAGGATTTCATTTGTCGAGGTTTGGAATATCAATGTGAAGAACTGGTGCACAAAAAGGTGTTGGACGCAATCAACTAAGAGATACTAAATCTCGAGAGGGAAACCCTAACGGAGCTAGACATCACAATTTTTTATTGTGTCGTGAGCCCTCTGACTTGTGAATATTGCCAGAGCTGTGTGTTATTGTTTCCACAGAATTCATTGTCGACCTATACGTTGGAGTCGTTGGAAGCTTGGAAGAGTTGAAACATTAGAGCAATTGGAATCTTAGAAGAGTGGAAATGTTGGAGCTGTTTGGGTGCTCGAGAACTCCAAAAATTGTGATGTAGAGTCAGCTGGCATCTGCAACCGCACTTTGTAGAGTTGATATAGAGGTAGAATGACTCCAGAGTGCTGCATATTACAGTTTTTCTCACCATCATTGGTATGGTTGCGTTGAAGAGATGTTATGTGCCAAGTGGAACGAGATGCTTGGTGATGATTGATTACTTGTGAGACATCGTGGTATCACTCATCATATCAGATAACAATGGATTATTTTACATGTATACTTTTTAAATAAGGTTTTTTAATTTGCAAAAACAATGGATTATTTTACATGTATACTTTTTAAATAAGGTTTTTTAATTTGCAAAAACTGAATTTAACTGTGTTTTAATGTAAATTAATTTGAATTTAAATGTGTTTTAATGTAAATTAGTTAGTTTGTTTTATTTTTATTTTTATATTTTGAATGAAATGAACTTAAATAAATAAAATTCAATTCTCAACCAATAAACATAAACATTTTCTTGAGAAGTATTTTCCCAAACATTCTCAATAATCTTTTGATAAATAATATAGCACATTATCGTATATCTCGAAATTTTTTGGAAAAGGAGGCTACTGTATTAAGTGCACCACTACAGTTTAAGACTAGTAGTGAAAACAAGTACAGAGAATGCGTATCGTTTACTTGCAGTGAAAACAAGTATAGAGAATGGAAAAAAAAATGCTGTGGTGAAAATCATCTGCTGAACTTAGTAGGAAACATATATTGATAAACACAAAACCCTTTCAGTTGAAACCAGTAGATAAATCACATACATGATCAAATACTAACTTTAAATATTAACCATATAAATAATACCGAACAATGTACCCAGAATTATATCGTCAAGCTTTAATTGATTGCATTTTACATTAATTTTTGTACCTGGAGTTGTATGAGCTCTGGGAAACATACCTTTGAATAAATTTGTTTCTAGCATGGGTATGTAGAATGAATACTTTTTTTTGTGAACCTCGTAATTTTGGAATGTAGAATCAATACGTTTTTTCTGTGAACCTCGTAATTTTGTGAATTATGATGCCTTTCGGTATAGAAACCATTGCTATAGATTTTAATAGAAACCATTGCTATAAAGTTTAATGCAAAAACCACAAAATGAATATTTCAAAGTTGTAAACGAGCAAAGCAAAGTCCAGAGATCAGTGGTTGGTGGTGTGTGAAACGAACAAAGCAGAGTCCAGTAAAGTAAAAATAGCCAGAACGCTAACCGCCAGTTTCGCGGAAAAATACTAAGTCATGTAATAATATGGTGTTGCGCAGAAAAGAAAAAGTGAGTTCCTTCCTTTTTCACCCTTCTTCTTTCACACAGTCCAGCATCTTTAGACTATCCCTCATTTTCATGGCAACACCATTGACGTGTGTGATAATGGTTGTCCCACGTCGCCGAGGTAAACTATAATCTGCTTCTAAACACCAGAGCATTTGAATTTTCAACTATTCTCTAGCTTTATGGTACCGACCATCGACAACTCTCTTGTAGCCATGAATTCCCAGACAATGCTCGGGTTGTCATTCCCTTTCAGCCATGCCCTCTTTGCATCCGTGGTTTCATCGGACATGCGGAGGTTAATAATTCCGCAATATCAACAAATGATTAATCGGAATAGTAAACCACAGAATGACCTGGGTATGATGAAGGCCATGAAAGAAAGGGTCCCCCTATCATAAGCATAGTGATCCAGACCGAGTCCCGAGCATGGTGGAAGCCCTAGACATCCAAGAGCCAACTTAGCCAGAGATCTCCGAGGCATCGAAGTCCGAGAGGAATCTAGTGGACATATGGAGGGAAATCCAGGGTGCCAACAACTGGGAAGGGTTGCAGTTGCTTGATCCCACGGACACATATTGCGAAAGGAGATTATCAAGTATGGATAGTTCATCCAAAACAAGGAAAAATATGTGAATGAAGTCATGGATAAGAAATGAGGACAAACCACAGCTTAGAAATCCACCCGCACCTTCATGGATGAAATATGCTTCTTCAAGAGCAGACATGGCATATTACCTGCAGCGTGCATCGACTGCACATGAATGCAGCTTGCCATGCATGTGCATCGACTGCACACAAACGGTTTACCCGATGCATTGACTGTAAAACTTCTGCTTGCTCTCTGTCGATGCCATTAAACCCTTGATGGTATTTACAACGATTAAAGAAAGTGGTCTTGCCTCATTTTTCAAACAGGAATGTACAACATTAACAACAGATGACGCAGGCTCCGCCGTCGAACAAGGAAGGGATTTTCGAGGAAGACATCATCAACTCATATCCAATCAAAACTTAACAAATATGTATTATTTAAAAAGTTCATATAAATAATTTTTTTTTAACTATACATAAACCACCTAAAACTATAGACAGCTGAAAAAATTCATAGACCCTATGAACAAATTAATAGGGGATGTCCGATATATACATGATCCCCTTCGGGGCCATAATAAGGGATATAAAAACAAACAATTTTCTAAATTAGGGTAGATTGAAAATTAAACAAAACTTTTGTAACATTGTTATACTATATATAGAACTTAGAGTGTGATGGAAGTTTTCCAATGTTTGGATTGGGAAGACACTATTTTTTATTAGAAATTTCATCTTGAGTCTTGATCATCTCTAGTCTTTCTCAGTAGTCTATTGAAAGAATAAGAGTAGGTCCCATCTTATAGTTAGTTATAAGAATATTTGTAGAAAACTTCGTGAAAAAAAAGAAAAAAACAACTCATTTACTATAAAATTAGCTTATTCCCTTTCCTAAGTATTATGTAATAATTTCATCAATTTGTATTAATTGATTTGGAGGTGTTAAATCTATATTCTAGTGCCATAAATTTGTGAAGTAAATAAATAAAGCATAAATTAATTTTAACATAAAATTAATATCATAATAGTAGTAAACCAAATACATAAACAATAAATATATAAAAATAAATATTATGTAGGTATGAAACGGTTAGATTTCAATATATATACTTAATATAAAAAATATTATACATTAAAATATAAATATAAATACCATATATAAATATAGAATGATGCCTATAAAATCAATCAAAAAGCACACTTGTGTCATCCTTCAATCTAGGAAAAAACATAGATAATAGTCCACCCCAAATTCTAAAACACCTATTTGTGTAATAAAAAAAGAATATAAAAAATAATTAGTAGCCTTAGTTCATGGCTCATTTAACTAGAAGAAGGTGCATGCATTAAGAGCACTTTGTGGGTGATAACAATTATTACAACTAAATGGAGAATAAGTAACATATGCATTTGTTTGTGGCACTTAACTTGTGGCCTTTAAGTATTCATGGACCACAAATTAAGTGATTATACTAGTTACATAAGGTAAAAAAGCAAATATACAACCTTAACATTAACCCAAATTATATTTTTTACAAATTTATATTATGAGTTCAAGATAAATAAATAATAAATAATCTATTTTAAATAAAAATGTATAAAAAAGGATCATTTTTTTCAAAATATATAAATTAAACAATTAAAATTTACAATTTATAAAGTGTAATGGCGTGGGATAATTGGCACTCAAATCGCCTCACTTTTCCGGCGATTTGTTCCCTAGATCCGGTTATAAAAACTGATGGAATGGCAGTTCCACCCCATTTACTGCGGAACTATGCCATGAAACTGTGTCCCTAGGGGTTCTGGCCCATTTTAAGACAACCCAAATCATCGAAATTCCAAAAAAAAAACCACAAAAAGTGGAACTGTGCCTCCCCAGAAAATTTTCCGTTGCTCATACAGAGGCGATTTGAGTGCCAGCAAGTGTAATTCCTCGAGTATAGTGGTCAACTTTGCACACTGAATAAGAAGATATTGAGTGGATGCATCGGTCGATGGGCGGTCCCCCTTTTTTTTGTGTCACTAATATTCGTGTGAACCAAAACGTGCTGAATGTGAATATGGAGCGAGGAGCAGTATATGGTACAATTAAATTATCCCCATCACCACAATTCCATCATCAGAATTTGGTAAAAAAAATGAAGGTTCAAATTGCAGTTTATATTATTAGTGCCTGCCAAGGTAGGGATTATAGCGATTGCCTTGGTCTTCAAGATAGTCTAACTTTTTATTAATATTTACAAAAATTACAATGTTTTTTAATGTTTTATAAAGTTTTCACAAATTTTTAATAATTTGAAAATAAAAAAAAAAAAATTGAAAATTGAAAAATTGTTATTTCTTATTTTCTATTGGTGGAGTACATTGAAATGATATTTTCCATTGGTTGAATACATTGAAATGACTAAATACCCCTGCTATGAGGGGTTCATAAATTAAAAAAAAAAGTATTTAAAAAAACATTAACTCACTGCTAATGTGCTTATTTCGAGGTTGTACCCTCCCTGCGAGTGTGCTTAGTTAGAGGTTGTACCCTCCTGGAAATGAGAGTAAATTCCAAGCTGGAAATGCACATTAAAAACTAAGCTATGGTTGTGGTCAATTATTATTCGCTGCAACTCAACATCGATGCTGCAAATTCTATTGTTGATAAGGTTATTTCCACTTCCGTGTGCACTCATCTCATCAGATAACACGTAGAATAGGGATTTAAGACTTAAGGAAATTTTGAACCAATGATTAAAAAGGACACTGAGTAATTGTCAAACAGTAGGATTAAGATATTAGAAGATTGTTTATACGATTTATATAAAGTTCTAAGCTATTGGGATTTGACATTTGTAATGCTTTTTAAATTGGTTAAGTCATTTTGGTTTTGACATATTGGACTTTCCATCATGCATTGAATAAACTTCTATCATTCCTCACTTTGATGTAGATAGGGAGGAGGTGAAAGAAATATGTTCAAACAATTTTCAATTATTAAACAATAGTTGCTCCATAACTTTATGGTGATATTGTATGCTCTTGGTATCTCCTTCGTAAAGACTCGATGTAATCATTGATTAGATGGATGGAGTGTGGAATATAGATAATCTAAAAACTTTAAATATTTATAAAAATTAAAATAACAATAAATTATTATTAAATTCCCGTCTAAATTAATATGTATTAAATATTTTTTATTTTTTAATCTAAATTACATTAAAAAACAAAACAGATAGAAACTTTTAACTAAAATAATTAAGAAGTCCACTACTTAAACTCATACTATAGACATGGCCAGGCCTAATGTTATATAGACAACTGTCACACTTGAACTTCATAATATTAAAATCATATTAAATATTTGTTGGATAATCAATATTCTTTTACATCCCAACAAATATCAATTTTATAACACAACCAATAGAGACAATACATAATATATGACACTCTAATAGGTGAAATAGTACATATTTTCAATAGAATCTATTTCATATAAATATTGCACTGAAATAGGTGGAATAGTAGATATTTGTAAGATTTCTAATATAATCTATTTCATATTAATATTTGGGATAGAATATGTAAAGTCTTTGCATGGTGTTTGTAATTTGCTTGAGCAACTCACTTTATATAGTGGAATCTCATAAAACAAACTAGTTTATTATTATTTTATTTTCAATTATTTCTTAATCAGAGATTTTTTCCAACCAACCATCTTAATACACTAACTCCCTAAATCTAAGTCAAACATGGACCACTACCCTATTACCATGAACCCCCTAACACCTAACTCATTATCCTTTAAACCATATAATATATATATTAAAAAAATAATAGGAAAATAAATTATATAATATATTTGAAGCTTATAAACTAACAAATTATATATTAGATATGAAATATATTTTTAGTAAAAAAAATACAATCTATAATGACTAATTTCTTTAAAACAAAAAATATAAATTAACTTTTATTAATTCTTTTTACAAAAATTTCCAATAACAAATAAACATATCATACATATTTTCTTCTTTAATAAACATATATTATATTTCAGTTATAAACCTAAGCTTAAAGCAAGGACTGGCTACTTTACAGCTATCTTAATAGTATTAATGATGTCCCACCATAATCGTTGGAAGTTGGAACTTTTATTCACTAGATGAGAAAAGTGAAAAATTTAAAGAATAAGATAATCAAAAACATTTAAAATTTAGGTTTTTTAAATAATAAAAATAATAAAGACATTGTTCATCATATATAAAATTAGGATATACTTACTTTAAAGTTAGGATAAATCAAAATGACTTATAATTATATAACCATAAATAACTATATTATGGTAAATTAGATGGGCTTATATTACATTATTATTGTTTACCGAATTATATATTAGGGTAAATTAGATGGGATTATTATTACATTATTGTTGTTTACCGAATTATGTGTTGTAGCTATTGGTTAACCAATGGTGTGTTGTAGCTTAATAATGGGGTTTTCACGTTGTCGCCATAGAGACTCATGTTCAAATACCTACTATGCATTGAATTTAACAATTTTTTGTTGCATTAAATTTAGCAATATAATAAAAATGTTTAAGTGACATTAAGTTGGACTAATACTTGCAAGTTAATTTAAATGGAAGATGATTACTTTTTTACTTTTAAGTGAAAAAGTGAAAGAAAAATTTGCACCTCAATGGATTTACTTTTCTAGATGCTTTGTAGAACCAGATCAAAATATATATGTAACTAATATGAATTCGTCAAGATGTAGTATGAACTGAATTCATCAATCAAATTATAGTTTTATCAAAATATGACTTCGTATTGAAATTATGAAGTCTCAGATCAAACTGCCACACCAAATTTATCAATGAGTTTTTACAATTTTATTTGTTTGCATATAAGTTTTTATTAGTTGAGACTATTGTTTTTGTTTGTTTCATTATTTTCATGAAAGTAGATTTAATATGTAAACTGCAACTAAAGTTTTAATGTTTTTTTTAAAGAATTTCTTTTAAATTTTTTTTGTTATAAGAATTTTTTTTAAACTTAATCAAGATTAAAAAATTTGAAAAACAGAAAAAAGTTTCTAACCATCTATGTATAGAAACTTCCCACAATCTAAAACTAAAGAGTTTCCTAATTTTAACTAATTTCTTTCTTTCTTTTTTTCTTATTCCCTTTTGATAACAGTTTATTCCCTTGGGAAGGCTAAAAACTGCAAAGCATTTTCAAGTGGGAATGAGCTCAACAAGGGAGTGAATTGGTTAGCATTTTAAGGAGTAAGTAGTACTTATCTTATGCAAGCATAGGACACCCCTTTGCAGAGTTCAAGGGACAAATCCTATATGTTGATGGCAGCGTTTAATGATAGCCAGTGGTAGATGGTGACCCCTTTCTTTTAATCTTTTAATATGTATGATGTAGCGCATATTACATAACTTGAGTAACGAGTAATTCTTGTATGGTTTTGATCTTGTCTTGTCACATTTTAAACCTTGTATTGTCACATTTTAAACCTTGTCTGAAGCCAAAATCTTACTAATATTTAAAACTATTTTAATTATAAAAAATTTAATTCATTTTAAAAATGAAAGGCATGACATCTCATTATTTTTGATGATTTTTTATAGAATTAAGGTTGTGTTAATTCTAAATTATTTATGCATTTTTTTTAATACATTACATTTTATGCCTTCTACATTTTTTTTATTTTTTTATTATACATTCTTAGGTTTGTGATAAGTGTAATGTTATATTTTATAATTTTTCCAAACAAAAATGTATATGTATTTAAATAAATTATATAAATATACATGATTATTAACAATTATTTAAATCAATTTTGATATATAAAAATTAAAAAAAAATTAATTATTTTAATTACCCAAGTAAATTTCCTTATATGATTTGGTTCAACTACTCCTTTTTATTAGGTTTATTCCCATATAATGTTGTTACCCCTCAAAACTTATTTAGAAATATGGTTGATGAACATAATGAACACAACTATCAATGTAATGACATTAAATAAGACAAAAGACATCCGTATAGTATGTGTGATAGTTGAACAAAAAAGTTGTTGGAACAAGTGTGCATATGCTTTAATAACATGTAAGATCTAAAAATAATTTAGAAGCATGGCATTGTTATGTTGAGAAAAGTTTGAACGAATGATTATAATAAATAAATAAATGTATTAAATATTTTATAATTATTTTAATATGTATAGTAATATTTTTTATATTTATATTTTTATTTTGTAAAGAGTAATTTATTATATGGAAAAGTGGTTTTATGAATTTCAATGAAAGCATGATATTTGTTTTCTTTTCATTTCATTGTTTACATTGTTTTCCTTTTGATGTTCATCTATATCTCATTGTTGACCTTTGAGTTCTTTCTTTGTATTAGTTTATGAAGTTCATGTTCACATCACTGTTATCGACTTGATCATTGTCATCAAGTCCTTACGAGGTCATGATCATTATAATATATTGAGGGATAATATGGGTTCAATTAATGGAAGGGTTAAGGGTGTCATATTCAAATGTTTCTTCTATAGCTATGCTAATGGAGCACTCAACTATTCACCGCCATGTTTTTTTGTTGTAGGTATTTTTTGGATTGTAGTAATAACAACAAGGGGATCACTTACACTTTTTGTGGAAATTGTGATGGAAATTGAAGTTTATCCGATTAAGTTTCTCCAATTCAATAGCTTGTTAGTCCTATTTAATAATTGATTTTTTGACATTTTATTATAAAGTGGCCTCCAAAACCTTATGACTTGTCCCATATGATTATTCATTTCATATATATTAGAAAGCTTAACCTTCAAATTACCTCATGAAAAAAATTCCCTTGACAACTTTTTTTTTTTCATAGAATATCTCGCAATACATTTTATTAATAATAGAATGTACCACATTCTTCATGGTCATAAGCCGCCTTTATCTAAACAAAAAAGTCTAATCTCATATTCTATTTAATATATTTTATAAATTTATTATTGTCAAATAATTTTTTAAAACTATAATTCTAAAGCGGGGACTAGCTGCTTTGCAGCTATTTTGCTTGTTTAAATAGTCATTTCAACTTCTTTACCATTAAAATTTGATAAAATACAGAATTGTTCAAATTGCCATTTGTATTGTTTCAATTGCCATTCAGATCATCTAAATAGTTATTCAGATCATCTAAATAGTTTTAAAATCCAACATTTAATTTAGGACCGATCATATTAATTGTTAAAATTGTATAATTACAAAAATTACAATTTTTAGAAATTATTTTAACAGGATTTAATTAAAAAAACGGCCCAAAAAAACTGAGGCGTTTTAGTTGTTCTTTATGCTACGCGTGGAGGGACCGGACCACACTCGTGTTTTACAGTTTTGAGCGAAATTGACTAGTAACAAACTCATAAACGTGCAGGCCGCATCCGCAACTACCTACCAACACAACGCTTCCTACCACAAATTAAACCATTCTCCACTCTATCTGTTTGACTTCGCATCTCAATCTTTAGGCTCTGCATAAATCTCCCAGAGCAGCGCATTTCAATCATATTGCAGGCGAATGTTTTTTTCATTAATCTATTCTTTCATAATGGGAAAAGGAGGCATTTCTCTCCAAAATCAAAATCATGTAGCTGACAATGGATTATCAAACGGAACGTCTGGGCCTGGCCTCCTTTCGCCCTTTCAGATGGGTTCGCTATTCACTCTATCTCACAGGTAATTTAATTTTTTTGTGGTATTCCCAATTTTCTATGTCATTTATATAATTTTCTGCAAAGCCAGCAGGCAGAATGTTAATGTTAGCTCAACTGTACACATGCAGAGTCGTGTTGGCTCCGATGACCCGATGCCGTGCACTGTTGAACATCCCGCAGCCCTCCCATGTGAAGTTCTATTCTCAGAGAACGACGAGAGGAGGCCTCCTCATCACCGAAGCAAACGCAGTTTCCCAGCAAGCCATCGGGTATTCTCTCCTCATCATCGGGTATTATCTCGAAACAAGATTTGATAATCAAAGCCTTTTAACTAATGCTGTGCAGGTTCCCGCATTCTCCCGGTTTTTTCAACAATGAGCAAGTCAAGGCATGGAAAAATGTTGTAGACGCTGTTCATGACAAGGGCGGTATTATTTTCTGCCAGATATGGCATGTTGGCAGGGCGTCGCATACAGGTCTGAAATCATTAAATAGCATTGTTATATGTTGAGAATATTAAATGTAATTGGAGGTAGCAAGCACTCATACCAAACCATTTCAAGAAGTGAGGATTACCAACTCAATCCATAACAGATGTTGGGTTAGAATGAATAAAATAATAATGGTGTATATTATGAACAAGTTCCTTGTTGATTGTTTATTTATTTGATGAAACAGTTTATCAGCCCAACCAAGAAGCTCCGCTGTCGTCCAGCAGCAAGCAGATTCCACAAGACTGGAGCATCTTGATGCCGGACGGCTCTAGGGCTACCTTTTCCCAACCTCGTGCTGTTGCGACGGCAGAAATCTCTGCAATAGTCGATCAGTTTCGCAGAGCGGCCAGAAACGCAATGTTGGCAGGTTTCGATGGCGTTGAAATACACGGAGCTCATGGTTACCTGATCGATCAATTTCTTAAGGACGGCGTCAACGACAGAGCTGATGAATACGGTGGAAGTATCGAGAACCGCTGCCGTTTCGCCCACGAAATTGTGGAGGCCGTGGCTGAGGAGATTGGGGCGGAGCGCACTGCCATACGGCTGTCTCCCATCATAGACCACAATGGGGCAACGGACTCCGCCCCTCTGGCTCTCACCCGCCACTTAATTCGTCTCCTGAATCGTTACCCTTTGGCCTATGTGCATGTCACCGAGCCACGCTTGACCAGGGAAGGCTTCAAACAAGACGATCCGCAAGAGTCCGAGAAGATGGCCGGGGAGATGTGGCGTATGGTGAGAGAGGAGTACAGAGGAGGGCTGATGAGGAGTGGGGGATATTCAAGGGACAGTGGCATGGAAGCCGTGTCAAAAGGCCATGCAGACATGATATCGTTCGGTCGTCTATTCATTTCGAATCCAGACCTTCCTCTCAGATTCGCCATTGATGCCAAGCTCCACGACTATGACAGATCCACATTCTACAGCCATAATCAGGTTGCTGGATACACCGATTACCCATTTTACATCAATTCTTGTATTGCAAATACAATAGCTGATGAAATCTAGATTTTGAAATGCACTTCTATTTCAATAATAGAAGCATTCTGTGCATCTGCAAATCGGTGTGAAATACAGAACCGTACATATTGTCGATGAACTCTTGAAATAGCCTTTGAAATGAATGAATGCTCCACAATACTTCAATTTGAAATGAATGAATGCTCCACAATACTTCAATTATCGGAAAGCATTTCAATTATGAGGTAAAGAAATAATAGAATGTATATTGTAGTTTACTGAACGCATTTCACACTGTCGTTTCCTGGAAGTACTGGGTGGGGCCAAAATGGAGCGAAAGTTCCATGATGTGCGGTTAGATAAAACAAGAGTATTGATGACCAGCGTCATCGCTTTCTTGGTAGAAGAATTGTTATTGAAATCCTGATTTGGAGTGTTCAAATTGAATTTTTTTTTTTTTTGGCTATTTGGGCGTTTTAAAATTAGGGTTTAGTTTAGGATGAACAAACACAATTACTAAAATTATAAAATTGTTAAAATAATAATTTCCAGAAACAATTTATTGTTAAAAAAAAAACAGAAACGTTTTAGGTGTTTTTTTACCAATTTTTGTTAAAAAATAATCAAAAAAGAAAAAAAAACTTTGATCCTTATCTCGATTGAAAAAAAATAACAATCCTTATCTAGATTGCAGATTTTGTCCATCCAACAAGCATGAAGCAAAGTCAACCACTTTGCTCTATACCCGTTGGATGGACGACATCTGCAATCGAAATAAGCTCATGGAAAAAAACCAGACGTTTTAGTTGTCTTTTATCAACGTTTTAGTTGTCTTTTATCAAGGGCAGAGTATTGATATCAACCGCAAGTGCAACGCTTTGTTTCTTTAATTTCAATGGCGCTGAGGAAACCAAAGTTTGGCACGCAGTTTTCCATAGCAAAGTGCCTTTTCGTGGGTTTTCGTTTGATAAATAGTAAAAACGTGACTGATTATAAATTTTGATAATATAAAATTGTAATAGAAACTTCAATTTTTTTTGTAATTATGTACCTCCAAAACATGATAGAGAATATGATTTTTAATTGTTTCTTGAAGTTATAATAGTGATTGGTAACCTACTTATGACATATTAAATGTATATTATATTCAGATTTATGTATGTATATTTTTATAATATTTAATCGGTTACCAGAAATGAAGTTAATTTAATATATTTTTATTTGTTAAATTAAAATAATGATATATTAATTATAAAATAAATATATTTAAATCAATAATAAAAATATGTTTATCATTTTTTATTTATATATTATTGAAAATATATATTGTGCATTTTGAACAAAAGAATAGTGATAATTCTAAAAGTCTTATCTTTTATTATTATAAACATAAAACGCAATTATAAAATTATTCCTTTATAATCTCTTCACTAGCACATCATAGATTGAAACACAAATCTCCAAGTATTTGAGTCTTGAATCTCTAAATATTTGGTGAGTGAAATGATTTCTCATTTTTGTAAATGGATTATTATTTATTATATATTAAATAAATAAGTGTTTATGAGAAAAAAGAAAGCTAATATTAAATATTTCAAATCAATTATATACAGAGGGTGTTATGTATCAATTTTCCAAAAATAGCATAAAATATTGTAGGTAATAACAATCTTTATTTTTGAGGGTGTTATGTATCAATTTTCCAAAAATAGCATAAAATATTGTATGTAATAACAATCTTTATTTTACAATGTATTTTAAATAAAAAACATAATGAAATGAGATTATTTCTCATTAGTGTATATATATATAAAAGATAAATGGTAGAATTATAATTTTAGAGCCTATATAATTACAATTAGGGTTCTACATGCCCCTCTAGTACTACATAGAAGGGGGTTTTAAGACAATTTTTGTTTGAATTATCTTAACTTAAGACAAAAAAGAAGTTGTAATATTGTCTTTAAGCGAGTGTCTTAAATTATTGTTGCTAAAGGAAATATAGAATACAAATATTATTGTCTTTATTAGTGCCTCAGTTATTGTCTAAATTTTTTGTCTTTATTAGTGTCTCAATGATTGTCTCTATAATGACAATATAAAATACAATTATTGTCTCTATTAAGATCTTTATTATTATCGCAAGTATTGTCGCTATAGAGACAATATAGAATACAATTATTGTCTCAATTAGTGTTTGTATTAGTGTCTTTATTAAATTATCTTAATTATTTTTCAAATTATTGTCTCTATATAGACTATAAAGGGTATTAAAAACCTAAGTGTTTCTTGAATGTGGTTTTAAACATTCAACATTCTCAAACAATGCACGTTTCTAACTTTCATTAACTTGTATGAAATTTAAAAATGTTAATTTAAGAAGGAAAAATAATGCATCATAATAAACACATAACTTGACTAGCATCACAATATTGCTATAATTATTTTCAATATTTTTATTTTAGAAAATGCTTGGATAGTTTCTCCATGGGAAAAAATGCATACCATCGATATGTCATAGTCATTATTAAATATTGATGTGCTACATTTTCCAAACACTGCTTCCTCAAAGAGTTTAATAGTGTGGCAAAAATGTCCCATAAATTAATTACAAATTATTAAGAAACTAGAATTTGTAGATAGAATTTCTCATCAATAATTTTCGACCTTTTATCATTAAAAAATGGTCAAGAATCCTGAAGCACATCATAGTCTTGATGTTTCTCTTGCAACATACAAGATACAAGACATCTATAAGAGAATAAAATAATAAATCAAAGAATATATTTAATGTAAAACTATGTCAAATGAATAATATATTACAATTTAACTACATTTTATAACTCATTATAAAAGAAGTGAAACCACCATCCTCATAAACATCTTGCATCAAATTCTAAAAAATTTCTCAAGATGACATCTTTTAAGGCATATTTTATAGTTCTAGAATCGAATGCTATGAAGAGATGACAAAGTTCCAAATGATGAGTTATACAAAGATTGAAACATGTATCTATCATAGAAACAACTTCTTATAGTTTATTGCTATAAATACTCTTCATTTTTGTCCTCTTTATACGAGGAACTACTCTAATTGTTGATGTGACATGCTCAATATTCTTTTTTTTCTGCTTCGTTGGAATTGAAGGATAGATTCTTGTTGACATTCGAGATTGGCAACTAATTTGTTTTTTGCAACAAACATTTCATCGTGCACCTCTAGAATCTTCTCATGCTCACTTTCAAATATTCTTTTCCTGATGAGTTTGATTGTTGGTCCTTCCATACACAACAAATTTTAACTTATTAGTTTAACATAATACATTTAATTAACTTATCACATAAGTCATCAAATATTCTAAATAATGTACATCAGATGTATTCCTAGTGATCAAAATCTCCCCTCGATCTAGCATATATTGTTGGAGGCTTCAAGAACCATGTAATACAACATATTTAAAATCTTCCTCTAAAGATTCCTTTTGAAATTGATGGACCTAAATGAACAAAAGTAATCAAATTCATATTCTATAATGACTCTAAGTACAACTTACTCATAAATTTTCAATATATTTTGAAATAGAGGATAAAGTAAATGAAAAAAAATCACTTACCAAGTTCCCACAAATGCTATTATACCCACCATATCCTAATTTGTGAGATCCAATACTTGAAACCCTAGTTTTAGTCGCTTTTTTCCTATCACGGAGACGTCTTTTACCTCCTTGTGCAGATGGCATGTAGTTTGGATTCTTATGGGAATTCATTTTAGACTCGGCATACTTTATAACTTCATCCCATGTTGTTTGACTATGATCCAATATGGGCATGGATATCTCAAGTATTTTTTTAACTTGGACCTTAAGTTGTCCCTTTCAGAGTAAATGTATTTCGAGCAATATCAAAAATAATTTCCTTATTAAATCTAGGATTTCCAAAGGTTGTATGACATCATTGAAGATTTCATATTTCCTAACATGGAGTTGTTTCCTCCAATCAACTTGGATTGTATTACCAAACAACTACTCTACACGAAAAAAGATAAAATGGTATCATTTTAACCCCATTTCATCCTTCAAGACATATCCTTCTGATGTTAGAAATATTGTGACTTCTTTCAATCTCTTCAGCGTCACCGAGGAAATTGTTGTAGTCTTAGGGGTTGAAGAAGATTCCCGTATAGGTACATTGATCACATTGTCATTTATTTCCTACAATTACAATTTGAATGTGAAAATTTTATTAGGATCACCTTCAGCTTTGATAGTCACCTTCGCTTTCACCTCCACCATCAACTTTGATGCAGCTACCTTCAGCTTTGATGCACCTCAAGGATCTATGCAACCACCACAAGCTGAATACACCTTCAGATTTTGATGCAGCTAAAAAAGAATTAATTGAAAAGATGTATATAAAATCCCAATTCTTTTTCCCTCCATAAAATCATAACCAATTCTCTTTCCCTCCATAAAATAAAATAAAATTAGTTCCGAGATACGAAAAATAGTAATTAAAAAAGCCAGTATAAAATAGAAATTTGAAAGGAAATGTTGCTATGATCTTAAAAAGACTTAAAAATTTAATAAATCCTCTTAAACATTCTTAATATAAATTTGAGACAATTTCTTTAAAAATCGTCTTAAACATGTTGTCTTAAAAATTCCTAAAATATAGAAAAAGCAATATAAATTAGAATTTAAGACAAAATGCTAATTTTGTCTTAAATATCGCCACCTTGTAGTAGTGCTCCCCTTCAAACGAGTGTTTTCATTAACACTTGATTATCTATAGTTGTTTTTGCATGGATAACTCATCTTCCCATGTTGCCTCTTATTAGGAAGTTCTTCCACTTGATGAGGTACTTAGTAATTGCTCAATTTTGTAGTTTCTTGATCCTTCTCGCAATGGTTGTTTCAAGTTCTAGTGTTAATTTTCCTTCTTCATCAATATTTGGTAAAATAATCTGGACTGGGATCTTGTCACCAATTAACATTTTTAGGAAAGAAACATGGAATACTGGATGTACACATGAAGTTGGTAGTAACTCCAGTTTATAATCATACTTCCAATCCTTTTCCTAAAAAAAATAGAACATGGACATGAAATAGTGACGCGAGGTAGGTTGGTCGGACCTTTTTTCTTAACAATAACACATGGCACACGCGTTCACATAAACTAGATGTAAACAGGATGCCAGAAGCTGTCTTCTATTACTTCAATTGAATACGGTTACAATGCGAACTACAAGAAATGTAAACAACTAACTATTGTCGGCCTTAGCCTATTACAATATACAGAAGTAATTGTGTGCTCTCTTTGTGTGTCAATCTTCACCCTCTGCTGGTTTGCTGTGGAACTCTGAGCTATGGTTTGATTTCCTCTGCGCTCGGTCAATGTGTGATTGTTCTCTCCAATCTACAAATCCACTCCCGAGTGACTGCTGACTCCATTGATCCAATTGATCCAAAATGAATCCCCCCAATCTTTCGTGCCTCGCATAGATCTTCAAACCGTTGCTGCTCTTCCTGAGACACGCTTCCTCTGTCCACCGATCTTCTCTGATCTTGTAGACCTGCAGTTGTCAGCGCCCCTGTCGTTCCGCACAACCTCCACCTGTGGCGACATATGGCATGTATTCAACCACCCTCATAACTTCTCATAACTTCCTTAGCAACCCCGAACGACTTCCAAGTACTCTTCTTGATGTTCTGCGCGTCCTTCTGACACTGCTACAGTAGTCGGCTCCATCACTGCCTCGACCATACTGTCTTCTGTCAGCCTTCAACATATATGTCGTATTCCTTTCGCATCTTCGGCTTCGCCTCAACCTGTCGGTGTCATTATTTGACAACATGTAGACCCTTGACCTCTTTGCTACAATCCTATCGTCTATCGACCTATGACATGTCGACTCTCGACCTTCTCCTTCTGTCGACGTACCTCGACAACTTCCTGCTCGACTTATTGACTTAAACAGCCAATCTTCACTTCCACAACATTGGTCGTCGGAACTCCCTTTGGTCAGTCTTCTGTCGATCATATTTGACTATTCTGCCTAGGTCCCGATGCTCCTGCATCAAATAGCCTAAAAACTACACAATCTACCAATTCCACTGACTTTCACTACGAGGTTGATCTGCTTGTTGTTTCATTCTATTTTTTGTTATAACGAAGTTATCCTTCAAGAATTAGAGAACTTCTTGTTGGTTCTCTATGTGATACTCCATGCTTGATTTTGTTAAATGTATAGCATCAGGAGACATTCTCCAAACCAATCTTGTGCAACCAAGATTGATCCTCCCGTATAGAGGTGAACAGTTTGATTGCCTTCCGTGTAAAGGTTATTACTATCGTATATAGGTAATTGATCAAAGTAATGATGTTGTAAAGTCTTGTTGGACAAGGCTCCAGACTTGTGTGTCAAGTCATGATTCTCATGTGAATGTTCCGTATAAAGGTGTCCATGGGATGGACCTCCCGTATAGAGTTGGACCTCTCGTATAAAGGTCATGATTTACATGTTAAAATCATTTAATGTTGTGTGATGTATTATTAACCATGATCACTAGATTGTTATTAAGTCTCCTTTAGAGATTGATCACCTCTAAAGTGAATTACTTTAGCATATGATCATTTTGTCTCGAATAATACACTATGATCACAACATCTGATAATTCTTCTTAGTATAATATAATGTATGGATAATTAAAGTTAGCACATATTTACCATGCAGTAAATGATAAAGAGATAAAGATAAATGCATAGATAAAAAGAGAATTCGAACTGATCAGGAGATTACTAAGTGAACTAGAATTGTCAAGCTTCAGTTAAAGCCACAATGTATGCCTCATTTAACTAAATAACTCACAGTGGTCACTACAAGTAAATCAATCAACATGATTTCAGTTAATAATAGTTAATTAAGTGTTTAATAAGAAGGACTAGTTAACTAAAGTGTTTTCACTTTAGTTAAACTAAAAGATGACACTTCAGTAAATCAAGGAAAAATTGAATTGATCACTACAGTGATGTTATCAAGAAAGAATCAATTAAAGCGAGTTAACTAAGTGACAACAAAGAAGATCTAGTTAACTATGTGTTATTGCATGATGACACTTATGTTAAACTAAAAGATGACACTTTTGTTGAGACACTTGCATGATGACACTTAATTTATCCACCTAACTAAGTGGACAAGCTTTTAGTTAAGAGGCAATTTCATCCTAAGAGACAGTTCAGTGAGATGAATCACTGCATGAGAAGTGGGATTCACTTTTTCATGAAATATTGATACATCCATTCTAAGGGCGAGTTCAGCCTGATGTTAGAAGAATCCGATGCCTGAGAAGAATGTATAAATATCTTATACGGGATTGATGAATTCAATGTGAAGCAAATTCTCTTCTCCATTGAAGGAAAGGCATTTCTCTTTGTGCAGGTTATTGTTCTTGCTTGTTATTGATGTGTTGGGCACATTTGAAAACACATCCAATTGATCTCTCTTATCTATTGCGTCTGTATCTTCACCAAGATTGTTTTGGTGATCTCTTATGTTCTAAAATCAATCTGCTATGTTGTAAAAGAAAGAATTCTCTGTTATCCATTATATTATACTGTGAAGAGTTGTTGGAGTTTTTGTTCTCATTGTTTTGAGGATTTTCCACAGGGCATATCTTGTGTTATAGTTGTATGAATTTCATGTGATTGAATTGCCTCATTGTTTCAAGTTTCAGCATCCAAACGAATTAAATATCAAATCTCAACCAAATATTAACATGGTATTAGAGCTTAGGGAATGGAGGAGCTCAATTTTACATGCCATCTAGAGCCTATCTAGATCCTGAGAAGTTGAGCACACAATTTGAAGACTATCACATCAATCTCTATACAACCGGAAGACTATCTTGATAGCACCTCAAACTTCAACACTTGGAAGGCTAGGATTATCAACATCCTAGAGGAACATGACATGGATAGATACATATCCTTTGTGGTGTAGGATCCTACATCTAATGCAGGGTGCATCAAATTCAACAAGAATCAAGCTAAGGCAAAATGGATCATATATGATTCGGTAAAAGATAACTTCATGCCCGTGATCACAACGCTGAAGACCGCAAAAGAATGTTATGATACATTGACTAATATATATGAGAAGAAGGCCCCAACTCAAAATAGGGCATTGAAGAACAAGTTATGAAACCTCAAGATGGAGAAGGACTAGACAGTGGCATCCTTCTTCACTAAGATCTCTTAGGTAAGAGATCAGCTTGTTAACATTGGAGTTGTAGTGGATGAAGATGATCTCATCCAAACTGCCGTTGATGGTCTCCCATATTCATGGGAGACATTCTTGGCTACTATCAATGGCTGGGAAGTGCAACCTGGGTTCAAAATATTGTGGTATGATTGTATCCAAGAGGAAGGGTGAATCCAGAGCAAAGCTATGTGCACTAAAGAAGAAAATATTTCCCTCATGGATGTGAAAATCCTCATAGTGGATCCAAAGAGATGATGTAAACCTCACAATGAAAGAATTTAGGAAAATAGAAGAAGAATAGAGAAGCAGAACATAGATCCAATGGAACTTAGATAGGAGCATAATATTCACACATGTTTCATTAATCTAAATAGAAAAACAATAATGATACAATGCACAAGATTCGAATACCAAGGGTGTAATTCGAATTAGCTTGCATGGAGAGATCAAAAGATAACTGGAGTGTCATCAAATCACAACTAGAAGTCCACATCATCATTAGTGGAGTCATCAATGCACAAGTAACTGTCAACCAGATGTAAAATTGAGTCTAACTAAGTGTGGTAGGTGTAACTGGCACATGGAGGCACTAACTGAATGAAAGAGGCTTAGAGGAGGGCACATGAGGAGCTAACCGGAGTCAGAATGGGCAATCTAGTCTCACTGGAGGTCCATCGGAGTGATACAGTCAATTGAGAGTCAGTCTAGCCTTAAATCAAGGAAAGAACTAAAGATAACTCAACTAATTGAAGTACAACTGAGTGGTAGGTCAGAGAGGGCACTTGGGATGCATGCAATTGCATGCAGGACGCACTAAGCACTAGGAGGGATAAATTTGATCAGTGAGAATCTCCCGGGGCTAGCTAACTGAGGGCTAGGTACTAGGAATGATGATTGGGATGCATGCAATTGCATGCATGCATGCAAAATCACGAATGCATGCAAAATGTATGCATGACTGAAAATGCAAAAATGCAAAATGTTGTTAGGACTAGGATGGAGTATAGGAATATCCCAACACCCCCCCGTAATCCATCATGGGCCCTGGTAACTGAGAAAAAAGGTCACACAATACAATGAATAATAATAACAATCAATAAACCGAGAAAATGGGGAAAACCTCATGGGAAAAATACCCCCCCTCAAAATAGACTGTAGGGCACACCAAAAATAAATGCTCCAAACTCAAGCAAGTGTGATGCTTGGTCATATGTCTGGAGGTATCTTCTTATTGGGAAGAAGTGTTTCATGCTCAAAAAGCATGTGCTTGTACTTGTTCTTTAGATCGAATGTGATGAGAACAAATCCAAAAGTATGAGGATGATCCTAGAACCCGTGATTCGAATCAACTGAGGTAGGATCAAATCCATGAATGTGTAGATAGTCTTTTGTTTTCTCCTTTGAACCATCATGGGTGAGATTATGCCCAAAAGAACCATCAAATGTCAGTGATTGCTTGGAATCCAAATCAGATTCAAGAATTGAAAAATGGTTTCTTAAGATCTCCTTTGAACCATTAGAGGTGAGATCTAAACCATGAAATGCATGAGAAATTATCCCAAGCGAATGGCAATGGACTTCATCTTTAATAAACTTCTGAGAGCATGAAAAAATGATCTTAAAGTAGTAAATAAGAGGTGATTGACCAAGGAGAGTGAATGTATTACCTCCAATGGCTGATTTGACCTCCGAAACATTCAATAGATCATGATGAAAACCAACAGACTCTTGTGCAAGAGAGGATCTAAGAACCTCTACAGTTTCTAGAGTGTGAGCTAGCACATAATTCGAAATAGAAGAAATTTGGAGCATGAGTGTAGAATCTACAAGTTCTTCTTCTTTGTGGACAACTTGAATATGAGATATGTTTGATACTGATTCATGATTAGAGAGACCATCAAGGAGGGCGAATGCATCAGTGGGTTTTCTCTCGCAATGGTTTGGACCAATCCCTTCATTCTATTTTCCAAATCTTTCATCCAGATGGGCCCATAGTTCTTTTGGAGATTCAGCAAAAAAGAAGTGGTGTACCATGCAACGAGACATAGAAAACAACATGGCTACATATGCTCTTTCACCTTCATTTAACTAGTCATTCTCTTCTTCAGAGGATTCGAACTCTCTTTCAAAACAATAATCAAAGAGACCATGTCTCTTCAAATGTGCTATTATTTGTGGTTTCCATTCAACATAGTTGATTGGAGAAAGAGGAGTAATTCCTTCTAAATTCATGGAAGCTGTTTCAGAAGACCTTCAAAAACAATAGAAAATATCTGCAACTACTACTACTGCGAAAGTGCAGAAACTGTTGCAACTGTTGCACTCGAAATATTGATAATAACCTGCAAAAAACTCTCAGGAATGGAGATAGACTATACTCTCAACATGCTCTGATACCATGTGAAAATCCTCACAGTGGATCCAAAGAGATGATGTAAACCTCACAATGAAAGAATTTAGGAAAATAGAAGAAGAATAGAGCAGCAGAACATAGATCCAATGGAACTCAGATAGGAGCAGAATATTGACACATGTTTCATTAATCTGAATAGTAAAACAATAATGATACAATGCATAGGATTCAAATACCAAGGGTGTAATTTGAATTAGCCTGCATGGATAGATCAAAAGATAACTGGAGTGTCATCAATGCACAACTAGAAGTCCACATCATCATCAATGCACAAGTAACTGTCAACCAGATGTCAAACTGAGTCTAACTGAGTGTGGTAGGTGTAACTGACACATGGGGGCACTAACTGAATGAAGGAGGCTCAGTGGAGGGCGCATGAGGAGCTAAATGGAGTCAGAATGGGTAGTCTAGTCTCACTGGAGGTCCATCAGAGTGATATAGTCAGTTGAGAGTCATTCTAGCCTTAAATCAAGGAAAGAACTAAAGATAACTCAACAAACTGAAGTACAACTGAGTGGTAGGTGAGAGAGGGAATTGGGATGCATGCAATTGCATGCAGGGCGCACTAAGCACTAGGAGGGCTAAAAATGATCAGTGAGAAGCTCCCGAGGCTAGCTAACTGAGGGCTAGGTGCTGGAACTAATGATTGGGATGCATGCAAAATCATGATTGCATGCAAAATGCATGCATGACTGAAAATGAAAAAATGGAAAATGTTGTTAGGACTGGGATGGAGTATAGGAATATCCAAACACCCCCCCTTAATCCATCATGGGCCTTGGTAACTGAGACCAAATGTCACCCAATACAATGAATAATAATAACAGTCAATAAACCGAGGAAATGGGGAAAACCTCATAGGAAAAATACCCCCCCTCAAAATAGACTATAGGGCACACCAAAAATAAATGCTCCAAACTCAAGCAGGTGTGATGCTTGGTCATATGTTTGGAGGTATCTTCTTCTTGGGAATAAGTGTTTCATGCTCAAAAAGCATGTGCTTGTACTTGCTCTTCAGATGGAATGTGATGAGAACAAATCCAAAAGTATGAGGATGATCCTGGAACCTGTGATTCGAATCAGCTGAGGTAGGATCAAATCCATGAGTGTGCAGATAGTCTTTTGTTTTCTCCTTTGAACCATCATGGGTGAGATTATGCCCAAAAGAACCATCAAATGTCAGTGATTGCTTGAAATCCAAATTAGATCCAAGAATTGAAAATTGGTTTCTTAAGATCTCCTTTGAACCATTAGAGGTGAGATCTAAACCATGAAATGCATGAGAAATTAGCCCAAGTGAATGGCAATGGCCTTCATCTTCAATAAACTTCTGAGAGCATGAAAAAATGATCTTACAGTAGTAAATAAGAGGTGATTGATCAAGGAGAGCGAATGTATTACCTCCAATGGCTTATTTGACCTCCGAAACATTCAATAGATCATGATGCAAATCAATAGACTCTTGTGCAAGAGAGGATTTAAGAACCTCTGTAGTTTCTAGAGTGTGAGCTGGCACATAATTCGAAATAGAAGAAATTTGGAGCATGAGTGTAGAATCTACAAGTTCTTCTTCTTTGTGGACAACTTCAATATGAGATATGTTTGATACTGATTCATGATCAGAGAGACCATCCAGGAGGGCGAATGCATCAGTGGGTTTTCTCTCGCAATGGTTTGGACCAATCCCTTCATTATGTTTGCCAAATATTTCATTCATATGGGCCGATAGCTCTTTTGGAGATTCAACATAAAATAAGTGGTGTACCATGCA
The DNA here is from genome assembly GCA_027924585.1 of Larix kaempferi. NCBI lineage: Eukaryota > Viridiplantae > Streptophyta > Pinopsida > Pinales > Pinaceae > Larix > Larix kaempferi. The sequence continues at coordinate 17,658,525 of BSBM01001334.1, read as the reverse complement.
ACGAGACATAGCAAACAACATGGCTGCATAGGCTCTTTCACCTTCATTTAACCAGTCATTTTCTTCTTCAGAGGATTCGAACTCTCTTTCAAAACAATAATCAAAGAGACCATGTCTCTTCAAATGTGCTATCATCTGTGGTTTCCATTCATCATAGTTGAATGGAGAAAGAGGAGTAATTCCTTCCGAATTCATGGAAGCTGTTTCATAAGACCTGCAAAAACAATAGAAAATGTCTGCAACTACTACTACTGCAAAAGTGCAGAAACTGCTGCACTCAAAATCTTGATAATAACCTACAAAAAACTCTCAGGAATGGAGATAGACTATACTCTCAATATGCTCTGATACCATGTGAAAATACTCACAGTGGATCCAAAGACATGATGTAAACCTCATAATGAAAGAATTTAGGAAAATAGAAGAAGAATAGAGCAGCATAACATAGATCCAATGGAACTCAGATAGGAGTAGAATATTCACACATGTTTCATTAATCTGAATAGTAAAACAATAATGATACAATGCATAGGATTCGAATACCAAGGGTGTAATTCGAATTAGCCTACATGGAGAGATCAAAAGATCACTGGAGTGTCATCAAAGCACAACTAGAAGTCCACATCATCATCAGTGGAGTCATCAATGCACACGTAACTGTCAACCAGATGTCAAACTGAGTCTAACTGAGTGTGGTAGGTGTAACTGACACATGGAGGAACTAACTGAATGAAGGAGGCTCAGTGGAGGGCACATGAGGAGCTAACTGGAGTCAAAATGGGGAGTCTAGTCTCATTGGAGGTCCATCGGAGTGATACAGTTAGTTGAGAGTCAGTCTAGCCTTAAATCAAGGAAAGAACTAAAGATAGCTCAACTAACTGAAGTACAACTTAGTGGTAGGTGAGAGAGGGTGCCTAGGATGCATGCAATTGCATGTAGGGTGCACTAAGCACTAGGAGGGCTAAAACTAATCAGTGAGAAGCTCTCGGGGCTAGCTAACTGAGGGCTAGGTGCTGGGACTGATGACTGGGATGCATGCAATTGCATGCATGCATGCAAAATCATGAGTGCATGCATGACTGAAAATGAAAAAATGGAAAATGCTGTTAGGACTAGGATGGAGTATAGGAATATCCCAACAATGGAAAGAATGAAGAAACAACAATTTCAGGCTTCTACCGCTATAGAAGATGAAACCGCTCAAAAGAATGCATCTGAAGAAAAGGAGACAAGAAGGGAGTTTTATCTTATCTCTTACCTTTTGGGATATGTCATCACAAGTACAAACACATGGTTGATTGGTAGTGGCACATCCAAACATATGACTGGTTACAAGAGTGTCATCACTAACCTAAAGGAGAAAATGTTCACATGCATGGTAGAGTTGGGGGACAACTCAACATATTTGTTCAAGTATTTGGATCCACCTCATTCCAGTTGAGCATCGGTGATATTTTACATGTGGAGGACATTCTATGTGTTCCAGGATTGAAGAAGAACCTCCTTTCAGTTTCATTTCTTGAATACAAAGGCTTCTGAGTTATCTTCATGGATAACAAAGCATTGTTATGGTCGAAGAACAAAATCCTAGAATTGGATGTTGTGATTGGAGTTCGAGAGGGAGGACTCTACAAGGTACCCATGAAGTAAATTCAAGCTATGATTCGCCACACTATCAGTCCATGCGAGCTATCACTACAAAGCGCTACCAGGGATTCAAAACATGGTAAAAGGTATGCCCGCATTTGATTTTGAGCATGATAGTATATGTCTAGGTTTTGCACTTGGAAAGAATGTTAAGAAAAGTTTTTCCAGTAGTACTACTAGATCTAAAGGGATTTTAGATTTAATACATTTTGATGTATGTGGTCACATGTCATCCCCCTCCCTGAATGGATTCGTATATTATGTATTGTTCATAGATGATTTTTCCAGGAATTCATGGATTTATTTCATGAAGGCTAAAAGTGAAATTCTTAGCAAATTTAAAGAGTTTAAAGCCCTAGTTGAAAATAAATTAAAAAAACACATCCATGCATTAAAGTATGATAATGGAGGTGAATTTGATTCACAATCATTTAATGAGCTATGTAGTGATGCAAGAATATGTAGACAGTTAATAGTACCATGCAAACCTTAGCAAAATGGGGTTGTCAAAAGGAAGAATAGAACCCTATGTGAGGATGAAAAATACATGATGCATGATTAGGATATGTTTACCTCATTATGGTAAGAAGCCACCAGTACAACTGTGTACATCCAGAATAGAAGCTCACATGCCATTCTAGATGAGAAGACACCAAAAGAAGTATTTACCGGTGAGAAGCCAGACATATCACACTTGAGGTTCTTCGAAAAACTAGTATATAAATTCATGTAGCTAAATAGAAGAGAACAAATATGGATCCTTTTGGAAAGAAAGACACCTATGTGGGTTATAGCGAGTCATCAAAAGCATATCGAATATATGTATGTGGTGAGAGACACATTGAAGTAATTCGATATGTTACCTTCCATGAGGAAGCTTCTTTCAAAATATCAAAAGAGATTCAATGTGATTCAGAGATGGAGGATCTCGAGTCTGATTCTCCCCCTTCAGAGTTTTAGAGGGAGAAACTAGAAGATGCCTCAAATTCTCTAGCTCTTGAAGAATCAGTATAACTGATAGAGACGCCACCTCATCAAACTCCCACTAAAAAAAGATATGCTTGGTGCCGAGATATATTACAAAATGCAGAGAAACATGGAGCACCAATAGGCTCATCCAGAGAGCGCAAGAAACCTAACAGATATTTAGGGTATGTTGCACTGATGAGTCACATTAGTGATTCATAACCATCCTCATATGGATAATTTGCAAAGAAGCAAGTTTGGAAATATGTAATGAGAGAAGAGTACAACTCTATAATGAAGAATGATTTTTGGGAGGTTGTTCCCAAACCTGATGGGAAGTCCATTGTGAATTCCAAATGGATTTACAAGATAAATCATGTTGCTGATGGTAGCATTGAGAAGTATAAATCCATATTCGTTGCCAGAGGTTTCTCATAGAAAGGAGGCATCGATTATGATGAGACCTTTTACCCTGTGGCAAGGTACACCACAATCCAAGCAATTATTGCACTTTCATTTGTTCTAGGATGGAAACTTCAACATATGGATGTGAATACAACCTTCCTCAATGGTGAGGTTGAGGAAGAGGTTTATATTCAGCATCCTGAAGGATTTGTGGTGCATGGGAAGGACTCCCATGTTTGTAATCTAAATAAATCTCTATATGGGCTTAAGAAATCCCCAAGGGCTTGGTACTCCAGAATTGATAGCTACCTTCAGAAACTAGGTTTCTTTAAGAGTGAAGTTGATCCAAATATGTACTTCAAAGTAGTGAAGAACCAACCATTGATATAGGTTCTATATGCTGATTATTTGTTTCTCAGTGGAGTGGAACATATAATTGATTGGTGCAAGAGGGAGCTCACCTCAGAGTTCAATATGAAATACTTTGGTATGATGCACTACTTTCTTGGACTTGAGATCTAGCAAAGAAAAGATGAAAAATTGCTATCTCAAGGGAAGTACACTATAGATATATTGCGCAGGTTTGGAGTGATAGTTTTCAAATCTATGACTACACCAATGGTGTCCAATTTGAGGAAACTTCATGAGTCAGGCTCTAGATCAGATCTAGTATATCCCACTTTGTATAGACAGCTTATAGGATCGCTAATGTACTTGATACATTCAGGGCCTGATATATGTTATGCCATAAGTATTCTGATCCAATTTATGTCTGATATGAGACACAGACAATAGATAACTACTAAGCATGTGCTTAGGTACCTTCTAGGTACAATTTCATATGGACTCAGATATGCCTCCAATGGAGGAGTCATGATACTTGGATATACATACTTAGACTAGAAAGGAATCATTGTGGACCGTAAGATTACATTTGGCTACTATTATAACCTAGGATCAAATATGATATCTTGGTCCAGTAGGAAGCAGGGCTCTGTAGCCCAGAGCACTACAGAAGTAGAATACATAGATGCTAGTGTTTCCTATCGAGAAGCAGTGTGGCTAAGAAAGCTACTTGTAGGGTTGTTCGGTGAAACTCTTGAGCCTACAGTTATTAGAACTGTGATAATCAGAGTTGCATCAATATTTCCAAAAACTCAGTGTTTCATGACAAGTCGAAGCACATTGAAATGAAGTATCACTTCATCTGAGACATGGTCTATAATTGTACAATGAAACTTCAGTACATTTCTATTGATGAGCATATTGCAGATGTGTTAACAAAGCCTCTATCTGTGACAAAGTTCAGGTACTTCCAAGACAAGATTGGTATGGAAGAGAATTCCTCCCTCGCTAAGAGAGAGTGTTAAATGTACAACATCAGTAGACATTCTCCAAACCAATATTGATCCTCTCGTATAGAGGTGAACACTTTGATTGCCTTATGTGTAAAGGTTATTCCTCCCGTATAGAGGTAATTGATCAAAATAATTATGTTGTAAAGTCTTGTTGGACAAGGCTCCAGAATTTCTGTGTCAAGTCATGATTCTCATGTGAACCTTTTGTATAAAGGTATCCATGGGATGGTCCTCCCGTATAGAGGTGGACCTTCTGTATAAAGGTCATGCTTTACTTGTTAAAAGCATTTAATGTTATGTGATGCATTATTGACCATGATCACCAGATTGCTATTAATTCTCCTTTAGCGATTGATCACCTCTGAAGTGAATTACTTTATCATATGATGTAATATCCTAGATCAGGTTGGATTTAATATTATTCAAAATTTAAAACTTTACAACATAATTTTGACAAGTAGAAAACTAGTTAACAAAACTAGTAAGGTAAGAACGGATCAAGGACACAATTAGATGACTCCAAGATTACGAATTTCAGATATTGATGTTTTGAGAAATGTATGGGAATGTGTGTAGAAGAAAACATGACATAAACAAGTTCAACTTCCGATTCCTATGAATAAATCTCTGGGTCCATTTACATTTCAACAACAATTGGAGCTGATGTCTACTTTGAGGCTTCCTAGGAACTCTAGCATATGCATGCTAGAATCAGTTGTTTAAACCTGAATAAAACTAGTGGTGTATGTCAGACATTAAACTTGTAATTAAATTATTGACAATATTTTCAGTTAATTTGGGAGGTTCTGGGTGATTTTGGGAGCAAAAGAGTCAAGGGAGCTGTGTGGGAGTGCTCAACTAGCAGTTTTCCAAAATATTCCAAACAGGATGAGATGTCTTGGAAACCTAAGGGAAAAGGTTGGGGATGGTTTAATATTGTCTCAGGATTCACATATGAGCATTAGATCAGAATCCCGACTTCTACATAGATCTAAATTGCAAGAATGGTAAAACTAGTCAATAAAATTTGCTTAAAGAGCTAGTCTTCAAATTACTTGATCCAAATTGCCTTAGAGGCTTACAAATTTCACTTCTGAAGTAAATGAGGGTTCTAATATAATTTATTGAACAACATAAAATAGAAATTTGAGTTCTTGAGAATATATTATAGAAGTTATTACATTCATACCTTCAATGAATCTCCAATGCTAGAGAATCTTACAATATTGAGAGAATGAGCATGAGAAGAGGAGGAGATGAAATTATGCACTGGATATGATATGTGGATGAGATAAGTGCTGATGGATGTAAATTATGGGAGCACTAGACCTTATGATCTACATTGGGAGCCTTAACTGAAATGGAATACCACCTTCTGATGAATTCTTCCAATACTCTCTCCAATGGCACTGTGATTGAGGATCAATCTATGGAATCTTAAGATTATTCAATACTGGGCTTATGTATACCTGTATATAAGAATTCCATGTCTCTGGATATGGTCATGGACATATTGGAACATGAAATTCATTGGGGTTCATCTCCCAAGCAATGGTTGAGGCACAACACTCAAGCCTGAGTAGTAAGAGCTTCTCAAGACAAATATTGATTAACCAAAAGATGTGAGAGGTTCACCTTAGATTCAGTTTATAGCTTAGGTAGATTCCTTGACAATTCATCCACACGCGTGAGAAGTGAGGGCGCATTGCTTGAGAGAATTAGCAACTATCTTGCTTTGCAAAACTTGCATGCTTTGTGTCTTTCAACTAGATTTAACAAGTGCACCCTACTCAGATTTTTTGAATGTTGCTTGCTTTTCCAAACTGGTTTCTTTCTGCACTTTCCTTCTTTTTAACTTTTCTGCTCTGTGCTTTTTCCTATTTTTTTCTTACTTTTTCTAGTTTCTACTTTCTTATGCTGCCACTTTGCTTTTAGTTGACTCCTTGATGTTTCTAACTTTTCCACTTGCTTAGGTGAGGGACACCTTGACCTCATGTGCCCTTTTATCCATGTGAACATCAATTCTTTCCACAAATTTAATTAATAATGATAAGGAATTTATTATAAAAGTTAATTAAAACTCAAAATATTAAAATTTATTAATTACTATAGTCCTTGTGCCAAAATTTATCCCTATTAATTATTCTTCCTAGAACCCCTAGGGATGGGAGGATCGAAGTCTTGACCAAGGCCACTAGGGAAGGAACATGAAATTCCTCCCTCCCCAAGACCGCTTGTCCTAAAGTAGGTGCAATCCAAGATGTTGCAGAATCTATTCACCTTCCTAGGTTGCATCTTCACTAGGAAACCCATTCCACTGCACTAGATATTATTTAATGGTTCTACTCCTCAGATTCCTTTCTCTAACCTAAAAAATATTTTATGGTTCTAAGACGAGGTGTCCTTCATCATCGAGTGGAGGAAATTCTTATAAAACAGTTACTTGTTGGCCAACTGCTTTCTTCAAGCATGACACATGGGAAACATTATTTATCTTGATCCTTGAGGACAGATCTAATTCATAAGAAACTTCACCAATTTTCCTTGTGATATTATAAGGTCCATAGAACATTGGAAACAATTTCTCAACCCCTTTTTATTTCAGAGTGGATTTCCTGTATGGTTGCAACCTCAAATAGACCAAATCACCTTCTTGGAAGGTTCGGTCTATTCTGTTCTTATTTGCATTCACCTTCTGTTGGTTTTGTGCAACCTGCAAGTTTTCTTTGAGTGACTTGAGTATGTCTTGTATTTCTTGCAGCCAATCCTTTGCTTTTTTTGCTCTATAATCCCAAAAAATCATATCTACAAATGTGGGGGATTCATACCCATATAGATATTTGAATGGGGTCATTCCAATGGAGAGATGGAATGTAGTGTTATAACAGAATTCCCCCAAGTGTAGCTAGTTGAACCATGCTTTCAGCTGCCCGGTAACATAATTTCTGAAATAAACCTCCAGCCATTGATTCACCCTCTCAGTTTCGCCATCAGTCTGAGGGTGATAGCTTGTGCTAAGATTCAAACTAGTTCCAACTAGCTCAACAAAGTTTTCCAGAAAGAACTAGTAAATTTGCTATCTCGGTTACTTATTATAGTCTTGGGAAGACCATGCAATCTAAATACTTATTTAAAAAATAGTGCAGAAACTTGAATGGTAGTAATAATTGATGTGACAACAAAAAAGTGAGAAAATTTAGTCAATCTGTCAACTACTACAAAAATACTATCCTTGCCCTGGGTTTTGGGCAAACCTGTGATGAAATCCACGGACACACTTTCACATTTCTGTTCTAGAATTGGTAGGGGTTGTAGGAGACCAACAAGATGAGCGTGTTCAAATTTATTATGTTGGCATCCAATACACTCCCTTACATGACTTAGCACATCATTTTTTAGGCCCTTCCAAGTGAACCTCTCTCTCACCTTCCGATAAGCTTTTAGGAATCCAGGGTGGCCCGCTACTAGTGCATTGTGGGAAGCCCCCAAAAAATTTTCTATTAATTTTGATCCAGGCAATAGAAAAATTATATCTTTGTAATATATGACATCATTGAGGACTTTGTATGCATCATCTTGAATCAACCTATCCAATACTTCACAAGAAAAATGGTTCTTGGAGCATTCCATAGCTAGTTGGACTTTCCAATCAGTTGGGACTTGTAGCAAAGAAAAAGCAGGTTTCCTAGAGAGGGCATTAAATACCACATTCATATTACCCTTTTTGTATTCTATTTCAAAGTCATAGGACTGATCCTTACTTACCCATTTCTGTTGTCTATCGTTCAGCTCCTTTTGGGTCGAAAAATGACTCAAACTGTTGTGATCAGTCTTTACTATGAACTTGCCTCCTACTAGGTATTGTTTGAATTTGGCCAAGGCATGCATGATGGCCAACATATCTTTATCATAAATTGAATAATGCCTCTCATGTGGCTGCAAATTTATGCTCTCATAGGAAATGGGATGCTTATTCTGCATCAAACTGCTTCAATTCCTTCTCGTGAGGCATCACATTCCAATATGAAGGGCTGCATGAAATAGGGAAGTGCAAGTATTGGGAAGCTACTCATTGTTAACAATCAAATTGACACCCTTAACTAAGTGAAGGAGCAACATATGTTTACCATTCACTCGTGACAGGAAAGTCATGACACAAGTTCAATCAGAGACGAATCCTTTCTGAGAAATGCATTAAAATGCATTAATTGTGTTTAAAAAATCCTAAGTGGAGCAAAAAGCCTAAAAACTATTCTAAAGTGGGTTTTCACTTGAAAATAATAAAAATGAGGAAAATGACTAATCCCACATTTAGAAGAAAATCCTAAGGCCCATTTCCCAATGCTATCTAAGAAAGGCATGGGAGGCGTGGTAAAGGGAGAAAAAGAGAGCAAAGGCATGCTGAGGAGATTCTGAAGGACGGAGAAGAGCTCCAAGTCTTCAAAAGCAAGGATGAAGGAAGGAGAATTTATGGCAAGGGAGGAGGATTTACACCAGGATTCCTGGTAATCATGTATCTTCTCCATTGTTTTATCATGAATTGATTCAAGTTTCTACCATTTAAGAGTTTTTTATGCTTATCATGCATGATTTTAATTCCTAAATGACTTTAGATCTTAATGAGTTTTAATGAATGAATCTAGATCTGTAGATGCTTGTAATAATCTTTTCATTTCTGACGTAGAGACTCACCACCTCTTAGCAAGATAGTTTAATATGTGTAGACACGTCCCTACACTAAACACTGTTATCATTCATTACTTCATTCATTATGTTGTAATACTTTTCATCCTCCTTTGACCAACAAAAGGCCCCCTTCTTGGTGAAATCTGTCAAAGGGGATGTTAGCTTAGAAAATCCTTTCACAAAGTTCCGGTAGTAGTTGCACAAACCAATGAATCCCCTTAAGGAAGTGATGTTATTTGGGATTGGACATTCAAGTATGGCCTGGATATTATCCATATGCACCTTGAATCCTTCTTTCCCAACGATATGACACAGATAGAGGATCTCAGTCAATCCAAACTCACACTTGGACAACTTGGCATAAAAAGACTGTTCTACTAGAATTGTCAAGACATTGTCCAAGTGGTGTAGGTGCTCTTCCCATGTCCTACTGTAAATAAGAATATCATCAAAGAACACAAGGACATACTTACGTAGCTGCTTACTGAAAAATCTATTCATGCAGGATTGGAAAGTGGCCGGTGCATTGGTCAAGCCAAAAGGCATGACAAGAAACTCAAAATTCCCATAATGGCACCGGAAAGCAGTTTTCTGGATGTCTTCTTCCCTCATCCTTATTTGGTGGGATCCAGAGCGGAGATCAATCTTGGAAAAGTATTTTTATCCCTGCATCTCATCCATCAATTCATCAATCCTTGGGATAGGATATTTGTTTTTCATGGTCTTCTTGTTCAAGGTCCTATAGTCAATGCACATGCACATTGTTTTGTCCTTCTTTTTAACTAGGACCACTGATGATGCAAAGGGAATTGAGCTCGGTCTTATGAATCCCATCTCAAGAAGCTATTTGATGGTATTCTCAATCTCATCCTTGAATTTTTTTGGGTATTTATAAGGATGGATCTTGATAGGAAGTGTGCCAACTTCCAGCTCAATCCAATGTTCAGTACCTATGTCAGGAGGCCTACCATGTGGAAGATATTCAAACACTTTCTTGTGTTTGTGTGGCATCCTTTTGATGTCCTTCGGATGGTGTGATACATATATGGAAGTTACTTGAGTGGTAATGAGACATTCAGCATCCCACTCAATATCACCATGCCTCAATACTGATCTCATACCACTTACAGAAATTACTTTTTTTGGATAGGTGTTGACCCCTTCAAAACTACTTGCTACCCTTCGGCATCTTTGAAGCTCATTTGGGGTATCTAGTAATTCACTTAATGATTCCCAATGGAGTACAACCAATGCACTCCCAACACCACATTGGTATCATTCACCTTGACAACATAAAAGCTGTCAGTCATAGTATGATCTCCAATAGTCACTTGCAATTTTGGAATCCATCGGTTACACTCCATAGTGTTGTTTCCTGGAAAGATGACAGTGAAACTTCCAATTTATTTATTTATATATATATATATATATATATATATTTTTTTTTTTTTTCTTTTTCTGTTTGTAGCTTTATCCTCTCTACCATGGCTACATCAATAAAATTGTGGGTGGAAACCCCATCGACCAAAACTGATACTTTTTTTCCTTGCACAACCCCCTTGAATCTCACGGTATGGAAGTAGGGAACTCCACTTAACACTGCAATTTTTCTTTCTGGATGCGGGGGATGTTCTTCCTCTGTTGTTTCATAGCCATCATCAACTGGTGTTTCATCTTCAAATTATTGATCCTCACTTTTTGAAAATACCTCAATGTAGTGTGCTTTCCCCTTAGCACATTTGTGGCCCGGAACCCAAGGTTCTTGAAAATATCTATATGAGTATTCTTTCTTGTTTGGGGCAGACACATTCTTAAAAGGTTGTCTTTGATTCTGAAATTTTGTAGGAACATTAACCTTTGGAGGATACCTTGTTCTTGGGATGGAATCTTGCATATCCCTTGTTCTGCTCACTTCTTCTTGTAAAGTGGATGGTCTGTATGCCTTTACTAGTCCTTTCAATGGCTCTGCTAATCCCTTTGTGAAAATGAGGATTAAGAGAACCTCAGAGATATCAATGAACACCACTGCAATATTTTGGAACTCTGAGATGTATTCTTTAGGAGTTCCGGTTTGCTTCACATGTGCCAACTCATTGAAAGAGATTTCAAGGTCTCTTCTATCAAACCTCTCCACCAGTATCCTAATGAAATCTTAATAGGAATTCACTTCATCATGACCAAAGGTTCTCATGCCATGGAACCACCAGTCATTTTCCTCTCCTTCCAAATGCAAAATTTCCATTCTAATGGAATCCCTCTCATCCATGGGATTCAATTGAAAATAAGTGTCTATATTCTGCACCCAGGAGCTAGCAGTACACTTTGAGGATCCATCAAATAAGGGTAATTGGATCTTACCAATGGAATTTATCATCTCATAATTGTGTGTTGGAAGCCTATGACCTCCTCTTGGATAATTTTTATACTATGCTTCACAAAACTCTTTGATAGGAAATTCCTTTTTGCATTCTTCACTCAAGGTTTGGTATTCTACATATCGCTCCTCCCAGGAAGTAATTGATTCAGTTGGTACTTCATGATCCTCCTTGTGTTCCTCAAGTAATTTGGTCATGGTATGTCGAGGTTGATCCTTGAATACCTCTTTGAATTCATTAGGCCTATTATGAGGCCCAGCCTTTGAAAAGATAGATCCACCAGGGACCTTCCTTTCTTCATTTTGAGAGCCACTGCTGCTCCCTTCTCCATCTTTATGTCCTAGTTACTTAGCCAAGAATTATCTGGTGTCTTTCCCATATTGAATGATGTTCTGATCTAATCCAGACATATCCTTTCCTCCTTGCATTTTTCCTCCAAGATATTCCACCTCTGCTTCAACATGAGGTTCTTTGGGATTCTTTCCTTTGGGGAATGGAACTCTCTTAGGAATCATCACAATTTTTCAAGAGAATTTTTAGAGGACCATGCTTTGATACCATTGTAATATCCTAGATCATGTTGGAGTTGATATTATGCAAAATTTAAAACTTTACAACACAATTTTGACAAGTAGAAAACTAGTTAACAAAACTAGTTAGGTAAGAGCGGGTCAAGGACACAATTAGATGACTCCAGGATTATGAATTTGGGATATTGATGTTCTGCCAAATGTATGGGAATTTTTGCAGAAGAAAACATGACAGAAACAGGGCAAACTTTCGAGTCCTATTCACAAATCACTGGGGCCATTTACATTTCAACAACAACTGGAGCTGATGTTTACTTGAAGGCTTCCTGAGCACTCCAGCATATGCATACTAGACTCAGTTGTTTACACCTGAATGAAACTAGTGGTGTATGTCAGACATTAAAATCCCAATTAAAATGATGGAAAATAATTTCAGGTAATTTGGGAGGTTCTGGGTGACTTTGGGAGCAAAAGAGTCAAGGGCGCTATGTGGGATTGCTCAACTAGCAGTTTTCCAAACTCTTCCAAACAACCTGATATATATTTGAATTCTTAGGGAAACGGTTCAGGATGCTTTAATATTGTCTCAGGTATCATAAATGACCATCATATCAGAAAACTAACTCCTACATAGCTCTGAATTGCAAGAATGGTAAAACTAGTCAATAAAATTTGTTAAAAGAGCTAGTCTTCAAATTACTTGATCGAAATTTCCTTAGAGGCTTAAAAATTTCACTTATGAAGTAAATGAGGGTTATGATATAAGTTATTGAAAAACAAAAAATCAAAATTGTAGGTATTGATAATATATTAGAGAAATTATTACATTCAGACCTTCAATGAATCTCCAATGCTAGAGAATCTTACAATATTGAGAGAATGAGAATGAGAAGAGAAGGAGGAGATGAAATTCTGCATTGGATATGATATATTGATGATATAATAGATTATGGTTGTATATTATGGGTGCACTAGACATTCTGATCTACACTATGCACCTTCACTGAAATGGAATACCTCCTTCTAATGAATTATTCCAATACTCTCTCCAATAGAACTGTGACTGAGGATCACTCTATGGAAGCTTAATATTATTCAATATTGGGCTAATGTAGACCTGTATATCAGCATTCCATGTCTCTATATTTGATCATGGACAGACTGGAACATGAAAGGCATTGGGGTTCATCTCCCAACCAATGGTTGAGGCACATCACTCAACTCTGAGTAGAAAGAGCTTTTCAAGACAAAAATTGATTAACCAAAAGATGTGAGAGGTGTGCCTTAGATTCCTTTTATAGCTTAGGTATTTTCCTTGACAAGTCATCCACACATGTGAGAGGTGAGGGCGCATTCCTTGAGAGAATTAACAACTATCTTGCTTTGCAAAACTTACCCGCTTTGTGTCTTTCAACTCGATTTAGCAAGTGCACCCTACTAATCTTTTCTGAATGTTGCCTGCTTTTTCAAACGGGTTTCTTTATGCACTTTCCTTCTTTTTAACTTTCATGCTTTGTTCTTTTTCCTGTTTTTTTTCTTGCTTTTGTAAGTTTCTACTTTCCTATGCTGCCACCTTGCTTTTAGATGACTCCATGATGTTTATAAATTTTCCACTTGAGTAGGTGAGGTCCACCTTGACCTCATGCGCCCTACTAACCATGTGAAAATCAATGCTTTCCAAAAATTTAATTAATGATGATAAGGAATTTATTATAAAAGTTAATTAAAACTCAAAATATTAAAATTTATTAATTACTATAGTCCTTGTGCCAAAATTTATCCCTATTAATTATTCTTCCTAGACCCCCTAGGGATGGGAGGATCCAAGTCTTGACCAAGGCCACTACCAAAGGAACATGACATATGATCATTTGGTCCGGAATAATATAATATGATCACAACATTCGATAATTCTTCTTAGTATCATCTAATGTGATGGATAATTAAAGTTAGAACATATTGACCATGCAGTAAAAGATAAAGAGATAAAGATAAATGCATAGAGAAAAAGAGAATTTGAATTGATCAGGAGATGACTACGTGAACTCAAATTGTCAAGCTTCAATTAAAGCCACAATGTGTGCCTCATTTAACTAAAGAAATCAAAGTGGGAACTACAAGTAAATCAATCGGCATGATTTCAGTTAATAATAGTTAACTAAGTGTTAAATAAGAAGGACTAGTTAACTAAAGTGTTTTCACTTTAGTTAAACTAAAATATGTCACTTGAGTAAATCAAGGAGAACTCGAATTGATCACTGCAATGATGTTATCAAGAAAGAAACAGTTAAAGAGAGTTAACTAAGTGACAACAAAGAATATCTAGTTAACTAATTGTTATTGCATGATGACACTTATGTTAAACTAAAAGACGACAACTGAGTTGCGACACTTGCATGGCGACACTTAAGTTAGCCACCTAACTTAGTGGGAAAGCTTTCTGTTAAGAGGCGAGTTCAGCCTAAGAGACAATTTAGTGAGATGAAGCATTGCATGGGAAGTGGGGTGCACTTCTTCATGCAAGATTGATACATCAAGTCTGAGGGCAACTTCATCCTGAAGTTAGAAGAAGCCGATGCATGAGAAGAATATATAAATATGTTATACGGGATTGATAAATTCAATGTGAAGCGAATTCTCTTCTCCATTGAAGGAAAGGTGCTTCTCTTTGTGTAGGTTATTGTTCTTGCTTGTTATTGATGTGCAGAGCACATTGAAAAACACATCCGATTGATATCGCTTCTGTATTTCTTTCGTATCCTCACCAAGACTGTTTTGGTGATCTCTTATCTTCTAAAATCAATATTCTATGTTGTAAAAGAAACCATTCTCTACTGTCCATCATACTATACTGAGAAGAGTTGTTGGGGTTTTTGTTCTCATTGTTTTGAGGATTTTCCATAGGGTATATCTTGTGTTATGGTTGTATGAATTTCATGTGATTGAATTGTCTCATTATTTCAAGTTTCAACATCCAAAATAATTAAAGATAAAATCTCAACCAAATATTAACATAACCTTAGATTTCTCTTTCACGGATGATGTGATGGAAGGAAAATGACAGCCATAAAGTTCTATAAATGGAGTGAAACGTCCCCAAAAAAATAAGGAAGAAGAAGAAGTTATTGTGAAAATGTCTCTAATACCAAATTTTATGCATCAAATTCCCATAAATAACATAAAACAAGAAGAGGTGGTATTCCAACACCTTGAGAATGTAATAAAAAGATGGCTAACCAGTCTCTTCAAGGGGGAAACCTCCTTTACAATGTATTTTAGATACAAAACAATATGCCATGAGATGATTCCAAACTAAATCTCCTTGGGCTGTGTGTGTGTGTGTGTGTGTGTGTGAGAGAGAGAGAGAGAGAGAGAGAGAGAGAGAGAGAGAATAATTACAGTTCTAGAGCCTACATAGTTAGAATCAGGGTCCCAGCTGACCAATAAAGATAATACTTAATATGATAATAGAAATGTAATGTTAAAATATATAGAGCTTAACAAATAGATAGGAGTGGGTTCAAATTGTACATTTCTAAATAAAAAATATGGATATGTAGTTTTTAAACCCATCAAAATTCAAAATTGGTAAAAAATTTCAAGTTAAACTTAAAACACATTATTGTTTTCAGTCAAATACATACAACCCAATTAATGTTGATTCTCTAATATTTATGTGTGATATGGTTCACCATTATTTTCGTATGCTTTATATGAGATGCATCTAATATATTTATCTAAGATGAAATTTAATAGTCCTATCTAATATATCTAACTATCTATCATATCCTAACTAGGAGCACACTTTTAAAAGAACCATCTTGACATGAAACAAAAGGAAATCACATAGCACATGGATAATAATCCACCCATCTAGCATTGACACCAAACCTAAGGGATGCTTTGAGGACGAAGGATAACTCATAAATGATTGAGGGAAATTACTTATTTCACATCGAAATGTTAGAGATAAATCAAGGAGAGACGTGTAAAAGTTGTGGAAAATAATAAACCTCTACTATTTCCATAACAAACCAAGCTTTGTTTGAAGACTAGGGATAGGCCACATATCTCATTTGTTGCATTCAACAAATTATAAATGTTTATGATAAACAAGTACGAACATTAGAAATCAAGAAAATGTCATAAGTCACAACATTCACAAAACAAGATTCATCCTCATAAGAAACTAACATTTAATGGTTTTACATGAGTATGAAGGATAAACTAACAATATCACTTTATTAAACTTATAAAATTTTCACTTTATTAAACTTATAAAATTTTCTTAAAATACATATAATTAAATTGGGAAAACACAAACTATACTATAGACATAGATTACAATGTCAAAAGAAAGACCTTTTGTAAGAGTGAAAATGTCTCATTTAAAAAAATAAAACAAAACTAGTCCTAAAGCTAATGACCTTTTTCGTTCTATCTACTTTGACTTTTCATGACCATTGCCTTCTGCTTCTCGATTTGGCCATTCTAATTTACAATGTTGTGCTCATCCTAAATCAAACTAAGCATACAATAATAGTATTACAATTTCATCCAATAATTCTTTATCCTTTAATATCTTCTCATACTTGTAATTATTTGATCCATCTTATTACTTGTAATTATTTCTCCCATCTTTATCTCTTTTTGCTTGTAAATTACAATTGAAGCCGAAGAATGTGTACTTTCTCTCTCATGTTTTGAATGGAGATCATTTAATTATTCATTTTTCTTAATTTATTTTCTTGTGAGATTTTTTGGATCGGGAAAATTTTAAGGATCTATTATTGTATTAAAGTGTAAATATTTAGAAAATCTTAGTAATTTTCTAAATTGTCAATCATAAAATGTTTGACGATTTTTTTTGTAAAAATATTCAAGTTTTTAAGGATTTTCAATAATTATTTCACTTGATAGGAGTATATCTATTGGAATGTCACGAAAAAGGCTTCTATTTAAAAATAATTCACTTAAACAAAAACTCTCAAACCTATTTGAATCCTCTTTTGGAATAGAAAAAAACCATGGCCAAAATCGAAAAAGTGTAAGGATATCTATATGCTTGCATGGCTCTTTATTATGCTCAGGATCATAAGTCCAAGACCTTTCCATTTCTATCATAGACAAATGGCCAATAAAAGGAGATTATTTTTTATAGATATCAATGAAACTAGTTTCT
Organism: Larix kaempferi; assembly: GCA_027924585.1. Lineage (NCBI taxonomy): Eukaryota > Viridiplantae > Streptophyta > Pinopsida > Pinales > Pinaceae > Larix > Larix kaempferi. The sequence goes on along the minus strand of BSBM01001334.1, from coordinate 17,641,376 downwards.
AATGCAAGTTCATGGGGATGGACTAACACTTTGTGGAATAACTTACTTGCTACATTGAAGGAAATCACGACTGCAAATAATAAGTGGGATATTTAATAGCATATGCCATATTTCTTGTTCTCCTATGTCATGATAAATGAGTGTTTATGTAGGAAATCTTGTATATGAAGATAAGGAATAATCTTAAATGATAGTTTAGGTAGGAAATATTGTATATAAAGATAAGGAATAATCTTATGAGTTAATTGCACTTGAAATTCTTAATTTCTATTTAATTAAGTTTGGATTAACAAGGTGCACTGGAAATTCTTAATCTCTATTTTATTAAATTTGGATTAGTAAGGTAGAATTTAGACTAAAACGTTCGAGTTTCAATTTTAAATGAGACAATATCATAATTTCTAAAGTGTAAAATTGGATTCTAAAAGTAGTGATTTTGGTTTTTAAAAATGCATTTTTTTATTCTAAAAATGCCAATTTATAATAATTTTGAACCCAAAAAGTACAGTTTTTTATTACAATTGTGATTGTTTTCAATTCCAAAACTAGGATAATTTATTCCATGAGTGTGAATTTGTGTTCCATAAGTGTGAATTTTTATTCCATAAGTGTGAACTTGAAATACAAAATCATGACATTTGATTCCAAATGTGTGGATTTTGGTTAGGAAAGTTTCAGCATCTAAGTGCAATAGTGTATTTAGATTTCAATATTTTGAATTTGTATTCTCAATATGTATACAATATTTAAATCCAATATTAATTTACAATTTTCAACATATTATTTTGTATGTGTACGCATAATCTCATTATGACACCTATTGTTAATATAGAAATATTGAAGAGTTAAAATAAAATAAAAATAACTAACAATAACAATTATATTTTTTTAATAATATTTAAGTTAGAACCATTTGAATAAAGTCACATTCATCAATTGTACTCCCACTATCAATATTATGATCCATTTGTCCTTTTTGCTCCTTAGTCATTGCATGGCCCTTCTCAGTCATTTTTATTTTATCTCTTATCCATCCTACCCTTGGTCATCATGTCCTTCAACTTGTCTAATGATTTCAATATTTAAGATTCAATTTGTATTGAAATCCTATATTTTTTAATGGCCAAGATACAAGCCTATCAAGTTAGAACTCCAAGGAGAAATTGTCACAATAACGCTGGTAATAGAATCTTTCAAATATGAACATCTATGTATTAAATATGACTTCAATAATAATAAAACATAACCATGAAGATCATGTCACTAAGTCATGATGACTGTGTCGATGCGACTGAGATCCAACTAAGGAGTCAATTGGGATTAGGCACTAGTCGATGGCGCCATTCGAGTCCTATGATGGATCAGAACCCTCATTAAGTGGCAATGGTCTCCATTGCCTACTCAGGTATACGAGGAAACATGTGCTCCAATTTGGTGAGATGATGCAACTTTCCTTGAGCTACAAGTTGTCTTGATTTGGTCACTTGAAATAAGGGAATTGTTTGTGTCCTTGTGTGGCGTGCTTGCTATCTGACAATGGTGTCGACAACAAGGGGATATTGATCATCCATATGGATTTCTTCTGGATCTATTAGTTGTAAGTTGATATGTTCCAATAATGACCATGGAAAATACGGTGTAATCAAGTCCATATTGAATATTGGATGCAAAACCAGGTATGGTGGAATGCTGTGCTTAAAAGCATTTTCTCCAATTTTCTCAAGAATGGTGTAAGGACTATATCATGAAGGCTTTAGTTTCTTATGCAGGCTAATAAACATTTCTTTCTTGAGATGCATCTAACCTAATTCCCAATTTTGAATGAATTAGGAATATGATGCTTGTCATGTCAGGCCTTGCCTTTCTCACTAGCTCGCTGCAACATCGCATGTGCTTGTTTCAAAATCTCACAAACCGCATCATTGAACTTGAGTTCTTTGTCAACTTATCGATGTTCATGGTTGGAGTCGATCAGAGTAGGGAAAATTTTAAGGATCCATAATTTTCTTTAAGTGTAGAAACCTTGGCGAATATTACTACTTCTTAAATTTCCAAGCATAAAATGTTGGGGTGACATTTTTCTATAAAGATTCAAATTTATAAGGATTTTATATAGTTTCTGCCAATTTTGGCAATTTTAAGTGTAAACTTATTTTATTCCATGAAATTTGGTTGAATAAATTTATTAAAAAATGGAATTTGGCGAATCATTCACTACTACATTTTTGGCCTTTAGGGGGGATTGTCTTCCACCCCCAAAAGTGACCTTAGGGGGGGGGGGTTGGCTTTGTTGGAGGTTTTGGCAAAACCTCCCCTAAAGGCATCAATGTTAAAATTTTTACCCTTTAAGGGAGGTTTTTGACGAGATTGGAACCGCCCCCAAAAGTGACTTTTGGGGGCGGTTTGTGACCCCCATCATATAGGTCTATGGAGGCGGTTTTAAACCCCCCTCATAGATCCCTTCATAGAGACCTACAAGGGCAGTTTTGAACCCCCTTCATAGAGACCTACGAGGGTGGTTGTGAACCTCCCTCATAAACCCCCTCATACAAACCTACAGGGGCGGTTTGGAAACCCCATCGTAGAGGACTTTAGGGGCAGTTTCAAACCCCCCTCGTAGAGGCCTATATGGGCGGTTGTGAACCCCCCTCGTATAGTCCTATAGGGGTGGTTTGGAACCCCCCTTGTAGAGGCCTATAGGGGCAGTTTAGAACCCCCCTCATAGAGGCTTATAGGGGCGGTTTTGAACCCCTCTCATAGAGGCCTATAGAGGCAGTTTGAAACCCCTATAGGGGCGGTTTGTGACCCCTATAGGGGCGGTTCTAAACCCCCCTCGTAGACACCTATGGGGGCGGTTCAGAACCCCCCCTAAATGTTCTTATTACAAACCTTTGGGGGCAGTTACAAACCCCCCTTGTAGGTACCTACGAGGGCAGTTACAAACCCCCCTCATCGGTACCTACGAGGGAGGTTCTAAACACCCCTCATTGTAACATACAAGGGCAATTTTGAACCCCCCTTGTAGTGACATATGAAGGAGGTTTAAAACCCACCTCGTAGAAGCATACAAAGACGGTTTGAAACCCCCTCTATAGCCATAATAAATCATAATAAAATATATTTTATTAAAAATATCAATATTGCAATATCAATAGGGCATGAAGGAATCAAACCACCAACCTCCTGCTTGTAAGGCAGGTGCTCTTCGATTGAGCTAGCACCCTTTCAGAATTGGGGAGAGGAGCAATATGAACATCTAGATTGCATCATTTGTAAATATAAGAAAAGACAATAATATCTAAATACAACCATGCTTAAAATCCAATTTATTTTTCAAAACACACTGATAAGTACAAAAATCTACCATAATAAGGAAACAGAATATCCAAAACAATTATACAATCTATTAGGGTGTTCTACAAAAGGGTCTAAATTCCATATTTTATTTATTTTTCTACTCGCGCTGGCTGATCTCCTAACAATGGGACTAGATCTTTCAGACTTTTTTGAATGCATGGTAGAAGAAAAAATCTAATTTTTCTTTGAATAAATGTAGGAGATTACTACTTTGCAACATTTAGGTGTCTGCTGCTACAAATAAATGACAACCTCTACAAGGACACTGCAACATAGGATTTTGGGAGGGAATGACAAAGAAAATTGCAGCAAAGGAGCAACTATTTTTTTTATAGATCACACTACAACTACATCAAAATTGTATAAAGTGAGAAGGATAGACATTGAAGCAGGAAAGGATCTACAGTTAGGGACACTAAAAGCACTATAAAAGCACAATCATCTAAATTGCTTCTCCATAATTTTGACAAATGCAACTGAGATAGGATATTCTTGCACAATTTTCAGTATGAACATGCAAGGAGTGGTATTATGAACCCCAATGCACATATACCTTCTCCATGGAACATATGAGTATGCGACAACAAATTGAGTAGCTGATGGACACCAAATAAGCCTTCTAGTAGTTGCCACAACCCAATAGAGATTCCTTCTACCCCAAATTACCCTCAACATTTCAATTCAAGCTACACATATGTCATTATTATTATGACCATTTTCCTTGACCATGTCCATTAGGAACATAAATTTCCAGAATCACTGACAAAGATGGAAGCCACATCAACTCAGAAAATGTTGGGAAGCTTGTGCATCTAATGCAGTTGGTCAAAAACTTAGAAGTGATGATGGTAAGAAAGGAATTGTGGCTTCGTGGCATACATCCCTTGTAGGTGTGATTGCAACCACCGATCAATATGGTTGTCTCAGCCAATTTGTGTAGCTTGGGTGCTTGCCTATTTTGGATGGAAGCCTAAAAATGAAATACTAGAGATGCAGGAATACCAAAGGAGGGTGAAAAATTCGTCGAAGCACTGTTGTTATTGTTGTTAGGTTCTCTTGATAGACTACCTGTAAATCTTGATGCTTTGAAGATATGTATGGGTGGAAAATCTTTAAACCACTTGAAAAATCAGAAGCACCAGCAGATTCAGAGGAAGGCTAGGATCTTAGTTGATATGTGGAAGAAACATGTCAATGTAGTAATGAAGAACAATGACACAGTCTGGATCAATCCAGGGAGCATATTTTCCCTATAAGTAAGATACATGAAAAGTTGCTTATACTTATGGTGGCAAGCATGCAAGATCTACTGAATTTGTGCAAAAATAAACACCATTAAACTCTACTGCAAAGACAGTATCAAACAGATTAGGCCAACATATATTCTATCAAGATAAACATCTATCCCCTCAGGTTATGCCAAGGTTTCTTTGTTGCACTACTCAAGCATTAACACCAAGGATTCTCATTGTAAATTGACCATGTTGAGTGGCACAAATGATTTTTCAATGACTTCAATAAGGAAGAGAAAAGTAGCAGTTCTAGTCAATAACAAAATAACAATCAGTCATGGTCGAGTGAGCTTGGAAAGGCTATAGGTTCATTTTGGAAAGAGGATGCTCAGAGCTCTATAGCGGATTCTATGAGTGCTAAAGGATCAAGTTTAGGATCACACCATAGGAAATCAAGAAATGGAGTTTTGGGATCTAGAAAATTGGGATGCCAGAAAGAGGCCAATGGAGGGAAGCTAATATGGAGTAAAAGTGCAACATGTGAAAAATCATCACAATTGGGTCACACATATGACAAGGCAATAGATAATTCCCATGGGGATAATACAAACAGTCCCAAACTGATAGTTAAACTTCCCAACCTTGGATGCACTCCACCTCCATGTCCTAGTAGTGGGAAGATTGAGGACATTGTCATACTAGAAAGTAAAGGATCTTCTCCCACTATCTCTGATAAAAATTATGCAAGTGATAGCAAGAAAAGAAGTGTAGATCGATGTTTATAATGCTAATAGTGTCCTGGTGGTTAATATAAAATCATTGCATAACAATGAGGTTAAATATGGCTTCATAGAAGGGGGTGATGGAGATATATCATCCACTACCATTCCAAGTGAAGAGCGTAGCAGAATTGGTGAATAAATTGAGAAAACATCGGAAATATATAAAATGGCTCCATCATTAGAGCCAGGCAAGGAGAATGATCCATAAAAGGGTCTGATTCAACTTTTATTAAATTAACAGTAGCATAAATCAATGACATTTATGCAGGACAACTAATATTGTAGACTAGATGACATAATGAAAGATAGAATATACCTTAGTAATAGCATAAACTCCAGCCTCTGAAGGCCCAATAGGACTTTCTCTTTTAATAAATTTGACTCTGGCCCATGTGCAGATTTAAATAATGTTTTTACAGCTTGTGGTCCCAAGGAGATTTTATAGGCTCGTAAAGAATTTGATGTTATTGTATCATTTTGTATTTATAGAGGCTCTTTTCTCCTTTGTAGAGCACATGTGAGAGTAGAAGTATTAATGTAAACTATCCCATAAATTATATTGAGCTAGATTATTTCATCAGATCTATTGGTAGCTCCTTGGTGAGTTCTGAAAAATGAATTTGATGATAAGTCAATATTTTATCTTGTATACCAAGATATTAAGATGTATATCCACCCCTTTTCCCTTGTACTTGATAAGATCTCTATTGTTTCTTAAAATACTAAGCAACGGATTTCATGGCAAGGATCAAAGGGATTATGATATATATATATATACACACACACAACTTTGCATGATATCCTCAAAATAAACTAGTTTCGTTAATCTTAATTCATGTCAGTTCAGAGTGGTTCTTGGTCTTTTTTCCTACTAAAGTTTTGAATGCTGTGAGAAAATTGGACATGCTAGTATTTGTAATGTGGGTAACCACTTATTATTCGAAAAATTTGGCAGGGACTGTCCAGAAGCAATTAAAGAAGCTGTATCAAGCCTCATCTTTGCTGCAACAAGATGTGCTGAAATCCCGGAGTTACAGAAATTGCGTGGCCTTTTTGCTACGAGATATGGAGATGCATTTGCAATTGCTGCAATAGAATTGCATCCTGATTGTGGCATGAGCCAAAAGGTGCTCCTAATTACATAGATTGGCTTCAGAATACATGAAGAGTAGCATTTCATACCATACTTTTTTTCTTTCAAAACTCCATTGCTTTTGGTGAATATTTTTGAATTTCAAATAGATTTATCCATTGTCTTGTTGCCTAGATTATAGAAAAGTTTTCATCGAAGCCCCCGTCAAATGATGTAAAGTTGAAGCTAATGAAGGAAATAGCAGAAAAATATAGTCTCCAATGGGATGATTCAAACCTCAAGGAGGAAAAATTTTGCAGTCTCAAAGATTCACAGGTAAAGTGCTGCTTATTCCCAAGGCTTTTTCTTTTTAGTGGTTATAACTTCTAAAGCTTATATTTGGCCATAACTCATGAATGGTTTTCAATGCAGGATGCATCCAGTAGTAAATGTTTCAATTCTTTTCAGAAAAGGTCAACTCAAATGAAGTTTTAGATAGTGAGTTCTCAAGGGATGTCGAGAAACATAAAACTGCAATTTCCTGTAGAATGGAAGATTCCAGACCAACTGGATGTGAAGTGAATGCTTATGAGAGAGATATTACTTTTGTTTCAAGCAGTATCAGGGAGATTCCTGTTATTCTAGATGATATTAGCAAGACTTCTCAAGTAAAGCAAATGAAGTCATTTTCTATCTCAAGAACAAATGCACGCAAATCCTTTAGTTCTTCAAGTGATTCCAATGGACAAGCTAATATTGAGTTTGTGGATATTGATGCTGCTAGTGCTACTAAACCTGTTGATCAAGCAGATAGAGTGAGATATTTGGCTGATGATGGTGAAAAAATATCAAATATGTGGATCAAAGAAGAAACGATCGATTTTGACACAGGATTAGAAAGCAAGAAAGATCATGGACGAACAAGACAAGCTAGTAATAAATCTCAGGAAAAAAAGAATTCATGTCAGACTAATGCAGATCAACATAAAGATATAAAAATTCAATATTCAGATGTGAATGCTTACTTTCCAGAGGAAAGCAGAGATGTTCAAACAAAATATACAAATGGGTATGCTAATACTTATTTCCTAGAAGAAAGGAAATGGGTACCTGAGAAATATTTTGGTTTGAAATCAGCTGCACCACTTATATAAAAAAATGCATATAAAGCTAAATATAGTGATGGACCAACTAAGCTTCGTGAAAATGGTGTACATGATGGAAGTAATGGAAGGCACAATAGGTCATATATATGCAAAGAATAGGATGTTGAACATGTGGAAGTCAAAAAATTTACTAGACCCATTGGAGTATTATATACTGATGCTATGCAGGAATGCAAATCATAATTTCTAGTCTTGTCGACAAATGGAAACAAGGTGGGTTCAAAATCAAGCAAATGACATCCCAGATCAAGTCGGTATGACATTGAAAATGGAAATATCTATGACAACCCGTGTAGCTTTACTGTGACAAATGGATTAGACTATGCTGCCATTGAGCCTTCAGTAAGGAAGAGCATGGGGAGGAAAAAGTATAATAATGAAGGATTTCAAGAAAGCTTTACATTGAACAACAGTTCATTAATTTATCCTGACAATGAAGAGCAAGCATGTCAAATTATTGGAGATAAAATAAAAAATGGTGTGCATATTCAAATGCACAACTCTAATAAAAGGAACAATTATTGCAATACATTATATTTAGATGATGGCATGTGATGCACCTGCATCAATTAATTAATAAAAATATGCGAAATAACAGAAATGACAGAACTCAGAATCACTTTTATATTGATCACAGGCCACTTCGAGGGGGCAACCTCCTATGAGCAAGCTCAATACAAATAACTTCACGGTGCCTTCATAGGTCTCAACACACACTTATATACTAAGTCTAGGCGCCAATACTATGGGTCAAAACTATGGGCCACTACAAACTATGGATCAACAATACTACGGGTGACTTACAAAGCATATGCGCCAACAACAATAACATAAACTATTGATCAACAAATACTATGGGACGACTTACAAAGCATATGCGTCCAACAACAATATACTAACAAAGTAAAGACATGGGTTCCTAACATCCCCTCCCCCTTAAAAAAAGATTTTTCCTCAAAGCTTTAGGTGTGGAAATTGTTGTTGAATCTGAAGGAGTGGTTCCCATGTAGCATCCTCTGGTTGCATGCCGTGCCACTGAATTAAGACCTCTGTGATAGAGCGAGAGCGAAGCTGACGAGTGCGCCGATTGAGGATGGCCTCCAGCTCCAAAAGGATGGATCCGTCATTATCCAGTTCGGGTAAAATCGTTTTTCCACTGATGTTGGTGCCAAGAACTTTCTTCAGACAAGAGACATGAAAGACTGGATGAATGCGGGAAGAAGGAGGAAGTTCCAATTTATAAGCAACAAACCCAATCTTCTGAAGAATTTCATATGGCCCATAGACCTTTGGAGAGAGCTTATGACGCTCTTTGAGTTTCAGGGAGGACTGCTTGTACGGTTGGAGATGAAGAAAAACCATATCGCCGACTTGAAAGGTGCGCTCAAAACGATGCTGATCAGCTTGTTGCTTCATGCGATTTCTTTCCATGTGAAGATTGTCCCGCAAAATGCGAAGAATCTGATCACGGTTTTGAAGGACCGTGTCAACTTCCTGAACTGGTAAACTGGTGGGGGTGTATGGAAGAAGAACTGGGGGTGCCTGACCATAGACTGCTTCATATGGGGTCATTTTAGAGGCAGTGTGGTAAGAGGTATTGTACCACCATTCAGTGAGAGGGAGCCACTTTGCCTACTGATGTTGTTGTTCAGAGGTGAAGCAATGAAGATAAGTTTCCAAGCATTTATTGATAATTTCAGTCTGACCATCTGTTTGTGGGTGATACCCTGAACTCATCTTCAGTTTGGTGCCAGTGTGGTGAAATCGTTCAGTCCAAAAATGACTGGTGAAAGTCGCATCACGATCCGAGACAATGGAAGAAGGGATGCCATGAAGATGAAAGATCTGGTCCAGGAAAATTTGAGTGACTGAAGAGGCTGTATAGGGATGGCTGAGAGCACAAAAATGACTATATTTGGAGAGGCAATAAACCACAACGAGAATCACTATCTTCCCACCAGATTTAGGGAGCCCTTCAATGAAATCCATACAAATATCTGTCCAAATCCGTGTAGGTATGGGCAAGGGTTTGAGCAATCCTGGAAGGAGTGTTGTTTCACCCTTATTGCGTTGGCAGGTATCACATTCGGCCACCATCTGTTGAATTGTCCTTTTCATGCCCTGCCAAAAGAAGTTACATCGTGCCCGTTCATACGTTTTGAGGAACCCAGAGTGCCCTGCCGATGGAGAAGCATGGAGTTCATAGAAGACAGCCTGTTGAAGATCTGTGCTCTCAGGAAGCACCAGAAGACCCTTGTATCTTAGAGAAGCACCATCCCAAGAGTAATGTGGTACAGTAGAAGGGTTGTTGGTCATGCATTGGATGATTTGAGACAAGGAAGAGTCATTGACATAACCCTGTTGAACAGATTGCAACCAATTTGGAACAGGCATAGAAATAGCTGAAAGAGAACTGTGGGCATCAAATGTGCGAGAAAGAGCATCTGCCACAATATTGTCTTTACCCTTCTTGTAAGTGATCTCATAGTCATAACCCATGAGTTTTCTAACCCATTTTTGTTGTGCCGGGGAGGAGACACGCTATTCCAAGAAATATTTCAGACTCTGGTGATCAGTCTTGATGCAGAAATGATTCCCTAATAGGTATGGGCGCCACTTCTGTACTGCATGCAAAATAGCCATCATTTCCTTCTCATAGGTAGAGGTAGCTAAATTCTTACCTGAAAGGGCTTTGCTGGTGAACTCAATGGGGTGTTCATCTTGAAGGAGAACAGCACCAAGTCCATTGCCGCAAGCATCACTCTCAATAGTGAAGGGCTTGGAGAAATCGGGCATAGCTAGAACAGGTGTAGTACACATAGCTTGTTTTAGTTTGTCAAATGCACACTGAGCAGCATGTGTCCATAAAGCATACTTTTTCAACAGAGCAGTTAATGGAGCTGCCATCTTCCCATAATCCTTGAAAAACTTGCGGTAGTAGCCAGTCAACCCCAAAAAACCATAAAGGCTCTTAAGTGTCTGAGGATGCGGCCAATTGTTCATGGCATCGATTTTGGCAGGATCCACGCGAACCCCTTGTGCTGAGATAATGTGCCCAAGATACTCAACTTCCTTCTATCCAAAAACACATTTAGATTGCTTGGCATGGAGATGATGGTCAGAGAAAAGTTGCATGACAAGATCCAGATGATGGAGATGTTCATCCCATGTTTTACTGTAGATGAGGATATCATCAAAGAATACCAGAATGAATTTCCGCAAGTAGGGTCGAAATATTTTATTCATTAATGCCTGGAATGTGGAAGGAGAATTAGTGAGGCCAAAGGGCATGACCAAAAAATCATAATGGCCATCATGTGTGCAGAAAGCTGTTTTAGGGATATCATCCTCATGAACCCAAATTTGATGATACCCAGAACGAAGATCCAACTTGGAGAAAAAGTGAGCCCCATGAAGTTCATCAAGAAGCTCATCAACAACAGGAATTGGAAACTTATCCTTGATGGTGAGGTGATTAAGTGCTCGGAAGTCAATGCAGAGGCGCCATGACCCATCTTTTTTGCGGACAAGAATAACGGGAGAAGAAAAGGAACTAGCACTTGGGCAAATAATACCTTGCTTTAATAAGTCCCGAACGAGCATTTCAATCTCTATTTTTTGGTGAAATGGGTAGCGATAGGGCCTGATGTTGGGAGGAACGCTGCCAGGAAGGAGCTGAATACAATGGTCTTCTGGCCTGGAAGGTGGCAATCCCACTGGTTCAGCAAAAACACCTGTATATCGATCTAGAATTTGTTGTAGATCCAAAGGAGTAGTGGAGACCGCTGAAAGTTGCATCTAAATGGAATGGAGCTGAGTGATGACACCATGTGAATTCTTCTTGAGGATTTTTTCCATGCGATGTGAACTGATGATGCTGAGAGAACCTGGTTGTAATCCTGTCAAGGTGTGTTGTTGGCCATTGAGGGAAAGCTGCATCCAAAGTTCAGCAAAATCCCATAAGATAGGGCCAAGTGTGCGTAGCCATTGAGTGCCCAAAACCACATCACATCCACCTAAGGTCAAGGAAAACATGTCAGAGCGCAAGGTATAATCTCCCATAGAGATACACACATTTCGACACTTCCCTTTGCAAGGTAAGGTGCCCCCATTGGCAACCATGACTTCAAAGTTGGAGCAAGGATGGATAAAACAATCAGCTTGTTTGGCGATTCGAGGGTCAATGAAATTATGAGTGCTACCAGAATCAATGAGTATTGTAAGAGGAAGCTTCTTGAAGAAACCCCTGACCCGCATTGTTTGGGGGGTGGTGATTCTAGCTAAAGCATGGAGAGATATCTCTGGCTGGTCATCTTGAGACGGAGGGTCAATAGGCGATTCCTGAATGTCGACTGGAGCATCTGGTGTTTCTGGATCTTCGTCACCAATTTCAGAGGCAGGCGGAGATTCCACATCCAAGAGATAGAGCTTTTGCTGAACACATCTATGTCCCCGAGTGAATTTCTCATCACAATTATAGCAAAGCCCCTTTTCTCTGCGTGCTTGCATCTCTGTTTCAGACAAACGTTTGATAGGAGTTGGTCGAGGAGCCTGCAGTATAGGTGGTCGTTGAAAACCCATATTTCGAAAGGGAACAAAAGTGGGCTTGGAGTGTTGTTGGGCTGCAATCTTGTATTCTGCCATCTTAGCCAACCCTAGGGCTTCCATCATTATGTTGGGACAGAACATTTTGACCTCAGAGCAGATGGCATCCTTTAGACCACTGATAAAACAACTCCGGTAAAAGTCATCAGACAATCCTTCGGTGTGGTTGGCTAGATTCTCAAATTCAGTTTGATACTCTCTCACAGTGCCAATTTGGCGAAGTTTAGTGAGGGCTCCTGTGAAGTCATCAAAAGCACTAGGACCAAAGCGTTGCAAAAGGAGATAACAAAAGTTTGGCCATTTGGGCTCTGGATGAGCCTTGATGTACCAACGGTACTGTTATCACCTAAACTGTAGTTACCCCTATGGAAGGATCCAGTCATGGATGGCAATAGGGAAGGGCAACTTGAAAGGTGCAACCATGATCACCTCGACCTCCAATGTATATGGTTGTCATGCCAGTCGAGGAAACCTTCACTTTATGTTATCTAGCCCAGACAACAAAGGGGGAGACCCGATCTACTCCCGACAGGAGAGATCAAAACCAAGACACCAAATCAGGGTATTTCCAAGTGAAGTTAGGTGTATGGTTTATCCTAGACCTAAGGATGAAGTCACAAGTCAAGTGAGGGGTTCAATAGATGTAGCTTTGGTTCATAGTTGATGTGAGAGTGACTTACAATGTTTAAAGTGAGATCTAGGGCTAGTGTACTAGGTCAATGTCAAAAGATCCACTGCCTTGGGAATCGTGTCCAATGCAGGGTTGTTTAGGGGTCAGACTGGGGCTAACTAGTACATGAGACAATCTTGACCATAGTCCATGATGTCTTCAAAGGTATAGTTCACCATGCAAAAGTCAAACCACAAGTCAATCCAACAATCTAGGAGAGTGGGTTGACTTGGATATAAACCAGTGCCTTGGGAATTGGGAAGTGGAGTCAAAGTAGGGTTGACTTTATGGTTTAGGACTCCTACAACATGAGATAAGTGGACAGTATAGGCCTTGATGGATAAATGTGTCTAGATCTAGGTTTGACCCTAGTGGACCACAATCCCTAAAAACAAGGAATGCAATCCCCAAGGCAAGATTTGACAAAGTGACAGTCTAGACCTAGGTTTTGAATTATTCTGAATCCGGATCTGCAAAAATCTCAAGTACCCAGTTCCTCGAAGTGAGTGAACTCACTTCTCCAAGGTGGTGCGACTTTCCCTAAGGAGGCTTGAATCGGGGTTTAAGTGGGTCAAATCATGTCGGATGGCATCCAAACTTTAGATCCGGGTAGATCAGTCAAGTAGGGATATGGATCTATAATTTCGTGGCAATCCACCGGTTAGATCTTTGTAGATCTGAGTTTTAGTGTTCCAAGTGGTCCAAAATGGGGATTAAATCCCTTAAAATGTGGAATGGGGCCCACAAGGTGATTTTCAAGAAAGGGACAACCTGGGTATATGTTATTTGATGTGTAGATGTCAAATCAAGTGAAATCTCAAACACCCATCGCTTAGATCTAGGTCAACCTGCTCAAATGGTGAAGTGCGCCTTCCTTGGGAGAAGCTAGGTTGGCTTGGGAGAGGGGTCAAACGGAAGCCAATCCACACCAAACTATAGATCCGGGATGCCGTGGATGCTATAGAGGTGGGTTTTCAATATCATGCCCAACAACCCACTAGATCTTAGTAGATCTGACAAAATGTAAAATGAGGGTTTTGTAGTATTTAGGGTTTTAACAATTTATGAATTATGTCAATGGATTGGATAAAGGAAAGAGAAACAAACCTGTGGATCTTACCTGGATAACCTTGTAGATGCCTTGATGATGATGATCTATGCAAACCCGATCAATTTGGAAGCTTTGAGGTAGTCTCTATGCAAATCGATTTTGTCCAAGAAGCCAATGCGCCCTCTCTCCTGCACAATCAAACGTCAACAATATCAGATTTGATGCATCAAGAGATAAGACTAATGCCACAAAAGAAGTAACAGAAAGATAGCATAGATCACAATGATACTAATGATAACCCCCTGATACAAGCGAATGCCAAGAAAGTCGATTTGAAGAAGCCTTGCAAAATCGCCCTTGTTGAAGTCGCCCTCCTGTAGACAAACAATGATTTCCAAAAAATAGATAGATCTTACCACAATTTCCAAATGCTAGGTTGCAATAGACTTTCCAATCACCATCTAAGAACACCAGATGCAAAGGAGACCACAAGAATTTCCACAAGAATATTTTTCTATACCAATAATCCAAGAGCCAAAGACCCTTTACAATGAGAGGCTCTCTCCTTTAAATAGGAAGGAGAGGCACCAAAACCCTAACCACTTTTTGAATGAGTGGCTAAGATTATAAGATACAAAAGTCTAATCAATGGTTGAGATGAGCTCAACAATATAATACATGGATCACACATAAAATATAACATAAGTGGACAAAGTCGCCCTAGGAGAGGGGAATCCCACCAAATCATGATGACAAAATATCATAAGAGGCTCATGGTGGGTCCAAGGGGTAATTTTATCCCTCCTTGGTCAATCCCCATGGCACAATAACCAATAAACAATCATGAAAGTACCAAATCGTGCCTCCAAGGTAAAGTAGTGTATCTCCAAGGTGAAGTCGTGGTCCTCAAAGACCTCAAAAAATCCACAGAAAGTGCCATAAGTGATGGATGCGGTCCCCGATGAAGCTGAAACTGCAGGAGGAGGTGTGGAAGGTCCCGATCTATCATCACTGATCATCCCATGCCATAACTTTGCCTCAGTAGCCCAAATCGATTTCCTCAATAGCCATTTCTACCAATCCTGAACTGCCTCGGGAAACGTGAAACTGCCCAAACTGCCTCCTGGAGTGATGGCGCTGTCAAGGTGAGGGTACCAATGTGTCCGGGAGGGGGGTAATATGGTAAAAACAAGTGGCTGGACCACCCCCTCCATCATCAGCGCCCTAGGTCAACCAGATAAAAGTCATCTCTGCTCTGACAGGGCTTCCAACAGACCAAAACTGCACTAGGACAGCCTACTGAGGCTAAATCATCACTGTAAGTGCCCGGAACTGAAAACAAACTGTCCCATTGGACTCAGAAGGTCCAAATCCATCCAAGATGTGTACTCATACACCATATGAATCTCTGCATGATCAAGATAAATATCCAATGTACCGGAACAAGGCCAATAATAATGATCTGTAAATGACCAAACACTGCTGTATCCCAAGAATCATCATCATAACCCTGTAGCTGCTGCATAGAATCATCCTGTATGTGTACATGGACCATATATCATCTATCCATATCATCATAAGGTCCAACATCTCATGTCCCATGGTCCTCCATGGTCAAACTAGGTCTAACCAAGACCAAATACAACTCAGAGTATCATCCATAGCTGCTGCAAGGTGTCAAGGTCAATACATGCTTTACAATTTATTCAAATAGCTTCTATAACACAGAGTAATCATGACTGGCGATCTAAATCCAAATATATAGTGTCGTTAGTTATTATTATTACTCAGACTAGACTTTCAGGATCATACTCACTTCATAGTTGTGATCAATTTGCTAGTGAAGGGTGAAGGCTGAAATAAATGGCTAGGCTAAGGGATGACTTGACTAACTTGACTTTGTGACACTTTGGCAAGGGAAAGGGAATACACACCATAGTATATACTGAATGAGCAATAACACAGGGAATGGCGGTGTCTCACAAATGGATGAGTTGTTTAAAGAGGGTTTATTCACCTTCACAGATGCGCACAATCCATAATACAAGCAAGGCCAGCAATTGTTTAGATATAACATTTAAGTTCCATTGCTTTTTGGGCCTGAGTTTTCCATAGCCTTGATCTATGTGTGTTTACAAACACATTGCATAGATTTACATTTATTTTTAGGCTTTCTGCTGCAGGTGTGTTTTTAAGGCACTTGTTTACCTGAGCACTTCTAGGTGTGTCATGGACAGCTTGTTTACCTAGGTATTAATTTTTCCAAAAGATATAACATTTTATTTTTCATGGCCATTTTCATTTGGCATTTCTTTCATATACAAGATATAGCATTTGATTTTTTTTCCAAATTTTGTATTGATGGCAGCACTAAAAGTTTCAGGTTTAGCCAACACAACTTTAGTGACTAGGGGGAATTCTCAAGGAACTCCAACTCACCATAGGTAAGTTTTGTCACCAACTCAGAGCCGAGACACAATAAACAGGGAAGCTCATCCAGTACAGAGGCTACAGTGGGGAAAGATCCTCCATGTCACTAGTCAAGTAGCAGATCAAGGTAATAATCTAAAAGGTAGGCCACGGATGGATGAAGACAATGAAAAGATGAAGCCAACACTAGCAAGCCATAGAATGGTGTAATGATCACCTCTATTCTCCCTAAGGAGGGTATGTACCAATGAGTATGAATATTGAACTTCTAAGTCTGAGTAGGGACAGTAATATATATAATAGGTCAACCAGGTCCAAATATCTATATGATCGCCAGATCATGACACTAAGTGCTAAGACATGCTATAAGAATAAGTATAAAAGCAATCTAACCATAACACAATAGTATACCTGCTGAGTCATATACCTGAAAGCTCATCAACCTGTACCATCACCTGTCCTCTGAGACTGCTGCTGTAACTCTGGGCACTACTGTCTGCTCTGTACCAATGGCATAATGGCTATATCGGGCATCTCTCTGAGTGTCCCGAAACTCAGTCATGGCATGGGGAATATAACTGCTGTCCACAATCTGATAGTGATCCAATATAAATGCTCATCTCGGCATCTCAAATGCAAGGGAACTGGCTGAATAGTGTACTGAAATGAGAAAAATAATGTATGGTAGCCCGGCTACTATATATGTGATAACATCTGGCTCCGGCTGGGACAAGTGCTCGGCTGAAGTGAGCGCTTGAGAACCTCAGAATCTCTGGTCCTAGAACTCTGCTACTCGAATCCATGATCCAGCACTCTACCATTTTATTTCCAGCTTTTATTCTTGCAACCTATTTTCTGCATTCACAAACATCTAAACAAAATACCTCATGCCGCATGTGTGGGAAAAATAATAAAATCAACTGAAATAAAATCTACTCTATGTCAGAAATATAAATGCATAAAATATAAATGCAGAAAGTAAATTAACATAATTTGCAAAATTTGAGTTTTATTGTGCAGGAAAAGAAAAAGTGACAGGTACTCAGTTAAACTAGGAGCTTACAAAGGAGCTTAAAGACTAAGAAGGTGCCAGACTCAATGGCTGAAAAGACTAACTACTGCCCAAATAGGCTTATTTGGTTTCCTACCTACCCTAATCTAACCAGTCATCACAAATGTTAGGTAAAATCATAAATCCAGTGCAACCATTCATCAAATAAGTTAATAATTCTTCTTTGATTTTTGCTTAAAGAACGAGTCAAGACTAGATTAAGGATTAATGAAATAGATAGCACAACTTTCCTGACTTGTTCAAAAATTGAGAAAGGAGTTGAATGGTGCAAAATGAAAACATGCAAAGGGAAAGACTGATTACTGCAAACATCCTCCATCCAAGAATTGATAGGGTCATAAAAATTGTGCAAGTTATTATTCAAAATATATGGAGGAAAAAGATGTGATAACAAATTTAATTCCCCTTGTTTCAAAATGCTTTCTTCATCTACCTGACCAGGATATTCAATTCTGAGAGCTCCAGGAATGATGCATAAACCAAGTAGGGATAAATTGTGGAATAAAATTAAGATTGAGATTAGCCCCACTTGTTGTCTAAGGATGGAAAATCGATGAAATTGATCTTCATATACCCCTTCCAGCCACCAAGAAGATTTAAAAATGTTATTTGTTAAAGATAACTGAAAGGGAAAAGAAAACTCTGTATCTCCATTTATGCGACAATACCTAGACTCTGGTTTGAAAATTTCAACATTCAAAGATTTACCAAACCACAAATTCAAAGTAGACTTAGAAAAATTAGATGGGGGGGCGGATTGAAAATTTATTGACCCAATTTTTTTAGAAAAAGGACAGAACTTATTGCGAGCACCCCACCCCAACAATTGAAAAAGACAATCCTTAATAAAAATTGAATTGGAAAAATTATAACCATTGGATGAGTTAAGTGAAGGATTATTTCCGAGCTTCCCATAAACATTAAGATATTGATTTGAGGATTTGATTAAGGAAAACTCTTGATTAGTTTGATTCACCAACCCATCATCATGAGACTTCTCTTCAATTGATTCATCACTAAATTCATATGACGATAATTTATCAGGAATAGCATTGACCAATTGATTAACAACCATTTGAACATTTTCATAAAATTGATCTTTAAAAACAGGATGATCATTGGCTTCTAAAGAAACTTGGTTGTTGTCCCTACTTTCTTCTTCAGTGTCATGGTAAGAAAAATCATCAATTACACAAGGATTATGAAAAGGGATCTCAACAATATTTTCAAAAGACTCACTAATGGAAGACTCAACCATGGATGCTTCTTGATGGAAATCATTGGAATCATCCTCTTCATTTGAAACTTCTTCAGGTAATGATGATAAAATTCTCATAAGTTCCCCTCTTATGTCAATATTAAGGCAATAATCCTGAGGGGTTGAAATTTGCTCAGTGTCATACATTACCTCATCATGGGACTCAATTGGTTCAGGAGAAGAGGAATTACTTTGATAAGAACAATCGTTAGTTAACTCATTATCGTAATATTCATCATCTTCATCAAGTTGATTTTCATCAATACATTCATCGTCTGATTGCCCTTCCATAGATTCACCAATTGTTTCTTTCCATTGACTTACTAGCAACTGTTGGAACATGTCATACCCGGTGATGGATCCCGGTGCTAGATAATCAAACCATATCCGAGCATTTCCCTCTAGAGATGAACCCAAGGCCCTCATTAGAACATCCTCCTCGGTTGTTCCCAAACTATCCATATAATACCAAAGATCATACAAATGATTTATAATTGAAACACCATCGCTTCCATTGAAACGAGGTAATCTTTGATTAAAATTGTTTGGCATAGGATGAGGTGCCCCATAAATTTTAGAGAAGTCAAAGGCTTTTAAACGACCGAAAGTTCTAGGTCGCTCAGAAGCAGCCATGGATAATAATTTTATTTTTTATTTTTTATATTTTTATATTTATTTTTAAATTTAAGAACTTGAAAACAAAATGATACACCCCCTGGGTTCTAGATAACGATAAGATCTGTTTATAGGGATGTAAATGAGTTCGCTCCTCAGCGGAGTCACGATTGGGAGTCGCCAGGTAGATTTAACTCTTCTACCAAGATATGTGTCGTTTGTATATGCGGGAAGGACTAGGGCAAGCTATTGCCTCCCCGGCAGCGGCGCCAAAATGTTAGGCAAAGAGAAAGGGGAGGAGAGCTTTAACAAAAATAATATGTCGGACCAGGGTAAGCCTATTGCGTCCCAGGCAACGGCGCCAAAATGTTATCACCTAAACTGTAGTTACCCCTATGGAAGGATCCAGTCATGGATGGCAATAGGGAAGGGCAACTTGAAAGGTGCAACCACGATCACCTCGACCTCCAATGTATATGGTTGTCACGCCAGTCGAGGCAACCTTCACTTTATGTTATCTAGCCCAGACAACAAAGGGGGAGACCCGATCTACTCCCGACAGGAGAGATCAAAACCAAGACACCAAATCAGGGTATTTCCAAGTGAAGTTAGGTGTATGGTTTATCCTAGACCTAAGGATGAAGTCACAAGTCAAGTGAGGGGTTCAATAGATGTAGCTTTGGTTCATAGTTGATGTGAGAGTGACTTACAATGTTTAAAGTGAGATCTAGGGCTAGTGTACTAGGTCAATGTCAAAAGATCCACTGCCTTGGGAATCGTGTCCAATGCAGGGTTGTTTAGGGGTCAGACTGGGGCTAACTAGTACATGAGACAATCTTGACCATAGTCCATGATGTCTTCAAAGGTATAGTTCACCATGCAAAAGTCAAACCACAAGTCAATCCAACAATCTAGGAGAGTGGGTTGACTTGGATATAAACCAGTGCCTTGGGAATTGGGAAGTGGAGTCAAAGTAGGGTTGACTTTATGGTTTAGGACTCCTACAACATGAGATAAGTGGACAGTATAGGCCTTGATGGATAAATGTGTCTAGATCTAGGTTTGACCCTAGTGGACCACAATCCCTAAAAACAAGGAATGCAATCCCCAAGGCAAGATTTGACAAAGTGACAGTCTAGACCTAGGTTTTGAATTATTCTGAATCCGGATCTGCAAAAATCTCAAGTACCCAGTTCCTCGAAGTGAGTGAACTCACTTCTCCAAGGTGGTGCGACTTTCCCTAAGGAGGCTTGAATCGGGGTTTAAGTGGGTCAAATCATGTCGGATGGCATCCAAACTTTAGATCCGGGTAGATCAGTCAAGTAGGGATATGGATCTATAATTTCGTGGCAATCCACCGGTTAGATCTTTGTAGATCTGAGTTTTAGTGTTCCAAGTGGTCCAAAATGGGGATTAAATCCCTTAAAATGTGGAATGGGGCCCACAAGGTGATTTTCAAGAAAGGGACAACCTGGGTATATGTTATTTGATGTGTAGATGTCAAATCAAGTGAAATCTCAAACACCCATCGCTTAGATCTAGGTCAACCTGCTCAAATGGTGAAGTGCGCCTTCCTTGGGAGAAGCTAGGTTGGCTTGGGAGAGGGGTCAAACGGAAGCCAATCCACACCAAACTATAGATCCGGGATGCCGTGGATGCTATAGAGGTGGGTTTTCAATATCATGCCCAACAACCCACTAGATCTTAGTAGATCTGACAAAATGTAAAATGAGGGTTTTGTAGTATTTAGGGTTTTAACAATTTATGAATTATGTCAATGGATTGGATAAAGGAAAGAGAAACAAACCTGTGGATCTTACCTGGATAACCTTGTAGATGCCTTGATGATGATGATCTATGCAAACCCGATCAATTTGGAAGCTTTGAGGTAGTCTCTATGCAAATCGATTTTGTCCAAGAAGCCAATGCGCCCTCTCTCCTGCACAATCAAACGTCAACAATATCAGATTTGATGCATCAAGAGATAAGACTAATGCCACAAAAGAAGTAACAGAAAGATAGCATAGATCACAATGATACTAATGATAACCCCCTGATACAAGCGAATGCCAAGAAAGTCGATTTGAAGAAGCCTTGCAAAATCGCCCTTGTTGAAGTCGCCCTCCTGTAGACAAACAATGATTTCCAAAAAATAGATAGATCTTACCACAATTTCCAAATGCTAGGTTGCAATAGACTTTCCAATCACCATCTAAGAACACCAGATGCAAAGGAGACCACAAGAATTTCCACAAGAATATTTTTCTATACCAATAATCCAAGAGCCAAAGACCCTTTACAATGAGAGGCTCTCTCCTTTAAATAGGAAGGAGAGGCACCAAAACCCTAACCACTTTTTGAATGAGTGGCTAAGATTATAAGATACAAAAGTCTAATCAATGGTTGAGATGAGCTCAACAATATAATACATGGATCACACATAAAATATAACATAAGTGGACAAAGTCGCCCTAGGAGAGGGGAATCCCACCAAATCATGATGACAAAATATCATAAGAGGCTCATGGTGGGTCCAAGGGGTAATTTTATCCCTCCTTGGTCAATCCCCATGGCACAATAACCAATAAACAATCATGAAAGTACCAAATCGTGCCTCCAAGGTAAAGTAGTGTATCTCCAAGGTGAAGTCGTGGTCCTCAAAGACCTCAAAAAATCCACAGAAAGTGCCATAAGTGATGGATGCGGTCCCCGATGAAGCTGAAACTGCAGGAGGAGGTGTGGAAGGTCCCGATCTATCATCACTGATCATCCCATGCCATAACTTTGCCTCAGTAGCCCAAATCGATTTCCTCAATAGCCATTTCTACCAATCCTGAACTGCCTCGGGAAACGTGAAACTGCCCAAACTGCCTCCTGGAGTGATGGCGCTGTCAAGGTGAGGGTACCAATGTGTCCGGGAGGGGGGGTAATATGGTAAAAACAAGTGGCTGGACCACCCCCTCCATCATCAGCGCCCTAGGTCAACCAGATAAAAGTCATCTCTGCTCTGACAGGGCTTCCAACAGACCAAAACTGCACTAGGACAGCCTACTGAGGCTAAATCATCACTGTAAGTGCCCGGAACTGAAAACAAACTGTCCCATTGGACTCAGAAGGTCCAAATCCATCCAAGATGTGTACTCATACACCATATGAATCTCTGCATGATCAAGATAAATATCCAATGTACCGGAACAAGGCCAATAATAATGATCTGTAAATGACCAAACACTGCTGTATCCCAAGAATCATCATCATAACCCTGTAGCTGCTGCATAGAATCATCCTGTATGTGTACATGGACCATATATCATCTATCCATATCATCATAAGGTCCAACATCTCATGTCCCATGGTCCTCCATGGTCAAACTAGGTCTAACCAAGACCAAATACAACTCAGAGTATCATCCATAGCTGCTGCAAGGTGTCAAGGTCAATACATGCTTTACAATTTATTCAAATAGCTTCTATAACACAGAGTAATCATGACTGGCGATCTAAATCCAAATATATAGTGTCGTTAGTTATTATTATTACTCAGACTAGACTTTCAGGATCATACTCACTTCATAGTTGTGATCAATTTGCTAGTGAAGGGTGAAGGCTGAAATAAATGGCTAGGCTAAGGGATGACTTGACTAACTTGACTTTGTGACACTTTGGCAAGGGAAAGGGAATACACACCATAGTATATACTGAATGAGCAATAACACAGGGAATGGCGGTGTCTCACAAATGGATGAGTTGTTTAAAGAGGGTTTATTCACCTTCACAGATGCGCACAATCCATAATACAAGCAAGGCCAGCAATTGTTTAGATATAACATTTAAGTTCCATTGCTTTTTGGGCCTGAGTTTTCCATAGCCTTGATCTATGTGTGTTTACAAACACATTGCATAGATTTACATTTATTTTTAGGCTTTCTGCTGCAGGTGTGTTTTTAAGGCACTTGTTTACCTGAGCACTTCTAGGTGTGTCATGGACAGCTTGTTTACCTAGGTATTAATTTTTCCAAAAGATATAACATTTTATTTTTCATGGCCATTTTCATTTGGCATTTCTTTCATATACAAGATATAGCATTTGATTTTTTTTCCAAATTTTGTATTGATGGCAGCACTAAAAGTTTCAGGTTTAGCCAACACAACTTTAGTGACTAGGGGGAATTCTCAAGGAACTCCAACTCACCATAGGTAAGTTTTGTCACCAACTCAGAGCCGAGACACAATAAACAGGGAAGCTCATCCAGTACAGAGGCTACAGTGGGGAAAGATCCTCCATGTCACTAGTCAAGTAGCAGATCAAGGTAATAATCTAAAAGGTAGGCCACGGATGGATGAAGACAATGAAAAGATGAAGCCAACACTAGCAAGCCATAGAATGGTGTAATGATCACCTCTATTCTCCCTAAGGAGGGTATGTACCAATGAGTATGAATAGTGAACTTCTAAGTCTGAGTAGGGACAGTAATATATATAATAGGTCAACCAGGTCCAAATATCTATATGATCGCCAGATCATGACACTAAGTGCTAAGACATGCTATAAGAATAAGTATAAAAGCAATCTAACCATAACACAATAGTATACCTGCTGAGTCATATACCTGAAAGCTCATCAACCTGTACCATCACCTGTCCTCTGAGACTGCTGCTGTAACTCTGGGCACTACTGTCTGCTCTGTACCAATGGCATAATGGCTATATCGGGCATCTCTCTGAGTGTCCCGAAACTCAGTCATGGCATGGGGAATATAACTGTTGTCCACAATCTGATAGTGATCCAATATAAATGCTCATCTCGGCATCTCAAATGCAAGGGAACTGGCTGAATAGTGTACTGAAATGAGAAAAATAATGTATGGTAGCCCGGCTACTATATATGTGATAACAGGTACCATTGAAGAGCTTCCTATTCCAAATGAAAGGATGCCAACAGAACTTTGTTGACATCAAAAGTATTATGTAGACTAAAATACTGTTCTGCACGATAGATCCATCGAGTTGGATCGGTACCATTGAAGCGAGGAAGGACCACAAAAATTGCTGGAAGAAGAGAACCCATTGTCTGATGAAGACTCGGACTGCCGTTTGTTGTTCATAGCTGAATGTTCAAGATGGAGGCTGAGAAATTTTTCATCTAGATCCTGGAGTTTGGCTTGGATGGCTGCAAGTGCGTCCTCCATGGTTTTTTCTCCGTGGTTTTCTTTTTTTCGGTTGACTGGGTAGGAAAACAAAAATAGAAACTACTTCAGTAAAGGAAAATATGGACTTGGGAAAAAATCAGAAGGGTAATTGGGGTTTGACTAGGTTTTGGACACTGTCGAATAGACATGGAAGCAAAAATGAGGATTTCAGAAGCGGGGTGAAAGAATGGGAAAATTTGGCAGAGGGAAACAATGAAGCAGAATTCAGAAAGGAACTCTGTGGTAAAATTTGAAGGTGATTGGGTGAAATCTGAGGAAGTTATGGCAAACCCTAAAAATAAACAAATGTGGGATTTCGAGCTTTGGAAAGGGGAATTAGGTATAGGGTCCTCAGGAATGAAATGTGCAGAATGGGATGACAGGGGTTCCCCGAAAATTTCAAGGAAAACAGAGTGAAAATGAGGGAGTTTTTTTTTTTTTCCATACTGGAGCGGCTACGACTCAGAAGGGATCTGAAACGGCGCTGAATGGATTGAAAATGGCTGGATCTGGAACGGCTCGCAAAATGGATCTGAACGACTGGATCTAAAACGGCGCAACAACGATCGACAACAGTTCAACTGAAAATAGATATGGACCCCAGGTATGTGCGGCTTCCTAACAGTTGAAGGGTTTCACTCGGCCACCAATGCTGTCTG
This sequence comes from Larix kaempferi, assembly GCA_027924585.1. Taxonomy (NCBI): domain Eukaryota; kingdom Viridiplantae; phylum Streptophyta; class Pinopsida; order Pinales; family Pinaceae; genus Larix; species Larix kaempferi. The sequence continues at coordinate 17,616,219 of BSBM01001334.1, read as the reverse complement.
ACGGCTTGCGTATTGGGGTAGTACCCCTCACTCCACGGCTCAGGTGAAACTGATAACTGCTTTGCCACAAACGACAGTTCTTGGTTTACCTCACGGGTGGGAACTAGTCAATCCGGTAGGGGTCGTTGCCCTTTTCGCTGGCAGGTCCTCTCAATGGGCCAACTACTTCGGGGTTCCTGTGGTACTCCTGACAATGAGTTTTAGGGATTATACCCAAGTACTTCCCATAGTTAAGCGGATAGGGATTATTCCCAAATCCGAACCTGCAATAGATGCGAAAAATTTTTTTGGCAGAAATTTCACCCAGCTAGCCCAAGAAAGTGCTCTGATACCAGATGTGATGCACCTGCAACAATTAATTAATAAAAATATGCGAAATAGCAGAAATGACAGAACTTAGAATCACTTTTATATTGATCATAGGCCACTTCGAGGGGGCAACCTCCTATGAGCAAGCTCAATACAAATAACTTCACGGTGCCTTCATAGGTCTCAACACACACTTATATACTAAGTCTAGGTGCTAATACTATGGGTCAAAACCATGGGCCACTACAAACTATTGATCAACAATACTACGGGAGAATTAAAAAGCATATGCACCAACAACAATAACATAAACTATTGATCAACAAATACTACGGGACGACTTACAAAGCATATGCGTCCAACAACAATATACTAACAAAGTAAAGACATGGGTTCCTAACATGGCACATTCATCAAAGTGGATAACATCTCCGTAGCAAGATGTGATCCATCTCCTGTAAATGAAAGGCTATCTAGCAGGGAAAGTGGCAGAAGAGCATATTATGCTAGTGAAGCTGCTACACATGAGGAAGCAAGACGCAACTATAGGAAGGAATCTGATAAGGGTAGCAAATATCTGAACACAAGGTCTCATGGAGTTACCAATAATGCTAGCCAAACAGGGCACGAAGAGGAGCATGAAATGTATCATTCCGTGCAAGAGACATTCTATGAGAACAATGAAAGAAATTTCAAGTCAACTCTAATGGCTAGCTCTAGACTTATAACCTGTGGATTTCAGTGAACACAGGTTATAATTCTAGAGCTATCCACTGAACTTATAAAGCATAGGGTTTCCATTAGATAGCTCTAGACTTATAACCTGTGTTAATGAAAAGTTTCAAGTCAACTCTAATGGCTAGAACAAACCAGAAAGATCAAAGAACAATATCGCAATTGTAAAAGAATATGTGATGAAGAAACCATAATCTAGAGGCATGTTAGATGATCAATAGACCTCCTGAGAAGATAACTTGTAGAGATACATTATTATAGACCGTAGAGAATTTCCATGAGCAGCAATCAGCACGCTTTTCCCACAATGAAGTTGAGGCACAATCTGTAAAATCATATACCTAAATGTTAAAAAGTCTCCATTACCTAGAAGAATTCAAACAAAAATAACAAGAACTATGGTAGTTTTGATTCTGTAGGTGATGGAGGCCCCAATCCCTAAGCAAAGTACATCCATCCATGGAGCTATCTTTAGTGTGTTGTGGAAGTAATGTGATTCTAGAATAGATAAATTGCTAAAAACAAATTCACAAATATGAAAATTGAATTCGCCTTATGACTACCAATTCAAAACTATAAAGCAAAAGAACCCAAGAGACACTGGCAGTCATATCTAGCTACCATTCTCACTTGGTAAAAGATCAGGAAAATAAAAGAAAACAACTATAATTAACGAAAGTGCAAGCAGTTTTCCATACTTGCTCTTTGAAGTAGGAAACAACTCGTTCTGCACACATTTCCAGGCTCTCACCATTTGCAGGAGGGATATCATAACTACGACGCCACTGATGGACCTTTTCCTTTCCGAATCTATCAACTGTCTCTTTTTTATTAAGTCCTTGTAATTCACCATACCTACATTTGATTGAAAATGTAAGTTGTGAGCAGCTGTAATAGTTTAATAAAAGACCTAATCAACGGTCTATCATAAAGGGGAAAACAAGAAAATAAAGGTCCAAGGCAAATTTCCAAAGTCATTTTATATGCGTGTAATGTCCCTTCTTAAGAATTTGATTAAAATGCCCATTTTTTCACTCTTTCCCCAATTTCGACCTTTGACTAGTTTTGATGTCTAGGTCTCCAAATTGACCCAAATGATCCCAAATATTCTGAGGAGGTATATGAATGATATTAAAACTTGAATATTATGTTTAGGGGTGAATTATGGCCCTCCATATACTTTTCAAACTTTTTTAAGATTATGGACCAAGTATGGACTTTTACTAGCAATTTGAGGTTCAAATCCCGCCAGGGTAAGTTCTGAAAATGGCTCTCCAAATGACTCCAAACCCACTAGAAATTATGAGAATAGGTAGGGTATGTTTAAATTACATTATGTAGGTCTCATTTTCAACCATTAATCAATTATTAATTATGTTCTAACCTTTTCCCAAATAGCAGCAAAAATCACTAGTTTGACCTTGGGGGAAATGGCATCAAATCTTCTCCAAATGTAATGAAAATTCACAAAATGACTTCAAATGCTTATATAATGAACATGAAACTTGTATAATACATAAATAAAATTCCATACATCAATAAAACCATCATTATTTTACTTATCCATTCGAATCCATCAACATTACATTGGTTCACAACAAGGTAGTGGGGAAATGGCATTGTTTGTCCATTAATGAGCAATTTAACATAGATTTTATTGGAATCTCGACTTGTGGATATTATGAGATGGTTATTATAGATATATATATCATATTACATGTACATTATTTCTAAATGGAATTCCTTCACTACTATATGCAACCACAAGAGCGCTATGCAAGAGCTATGGGGAAAATGACACCATTTCTTCATTAAAAATCACATTTATACATTTCGACCTGAAAATTTATGGAGATTAAGAAAAAAGTATTTAATTCATATTATAAAAGCAATGGGGCATAATAATATCCCCCAAATAGTACAATATCTCACCAAAAACGCCCTCCCTCAAGGATCAAGAATATGCCATCAAAACTGGAAATGGTTGAGAGAATGTGCTGCACTAGAAGAAACCATGAGCTTCCCTATAGCTTACACCTACAAATAAAGACTCCATTAAAGATCCAAATGAAAGGTCTGAATGGCCTTTCCAATTACCAACTTGGATGAGAATATTTCACCCTCAAAATTGGCTAAGGCAAGAAACTAGTCATCCACTAGCTCTCCCTCTTCAGAAATGCAATAGCAAATTCTACAAATGATCAAAAGATGGTTTCATTCTTTGTTATTGAAATTTATAAAGTTTCCAATCTATCTATGGGTTGAATTCATTCCAACTCAAGTTCGGAAGAGATTCCAAAGAATGCCACTTATACAACAATTCTTAGTCTCCCACTTCCACCAAATCACATGTGGAAGCATCTTAGTTGCTCTAACTCCCTTGAGCGCCCTCTTGGAGTCTCGTTTTATCCCTGACATGTCATATATGTCATATTTCATCCTTTAGGTCTAATTTATGTCATAGGTGTCATCGCATCTTCATCATTGTTGTCATAGAGCTAGGGAATCTAGCCCAAGTGTCTCACTAGCTCCAAATTGTCTCTTCCTCTTCCATGGTAGTTACTCCTCTTTACCAATTCGACTTCATTATCTCATTAGATTCCATATGAAACCTTACCAACCTCCAAATATGTTTCCTTACCCATAGATTCGAATTGGATGATGTGCATACCAAGTGTGTGGAGGGAATCTAGCCACCTAAGGGCTCCATAAGCCTCCAATTGTCTTCATGACCAAATGCCACATTGATTTTCACTTGTATATATTTATTTAGATCATTAATTAAATATTTATTCCATTTCTAATGTTCAAACATCATTTATTATCCCCCTTATTCCAAATCCCAAAGCTTCCACCCCCCAACCTAGGAAACTAGTAATTTTCCTCCTTGGCAATTATTGGACCCTTAGCATCAATTTGATAAACTCTTATGAATATGGCCAATGGGCTTATGCCATTGTGACCCAATTAAAAATTTGGGACATTAAAAATCCTCCCTTCCCAATATTGCTTGTCCTCAAGCAATTTCAAACATGGGTGTTGAAGAACTTGCTTTCTGTATATATCTTTGAAGTTGCCATTGAATTTCCGAAGCTTGAGTCTTTGAGATTCCACGAAGATTTTAGAGAGGAACCACCATGCTTTCTGCTGCACTACTCTAATTAAAATCACTTTATTAAGTGGGAAATACATATCCCCTACTGCTTGTTTCTCCAAAAAAAAATGAAACCAAGGAGACAAAAATTATTCCAAGGTCCCATTGCTTGTTTTGCACTTCAACAGTTTGGAGTGCTCTCCAACTCATACCATTAGGTAAGAGAGTTCCTGGATCCCATTTTCTTGTATGCATTCTTCCAAAAATCATGAGTACAAAATATATATCATCAAAGAACATAACAAGATAATGAAAATGTACATCAAGAAGATGCTTCATCAAAGAATCATGAAAGTGCTTATACCTCCAAGTAAGTAGACCACCATTTTCCATGTGCATACAAGCATCAAGTGAACAATCAAATATTCTCCAATGACATAGGTGAGTATCCAATGTCCTATAATGTTTCTCCAAAAATATGTAAGATGCATCAAAACGATCAGCCTTGTGTTCTTTCATCCAAGTAGTTAACTAAGTTTCTCCAACATCAATTGAACTAAGCAAGGAGCAATGAAAGTCATGAGTCTTCAAGTGAATCAAGTGAACATCATAAGTGCATCCATGAAGATATGTATCATCATAAGGTAAAACAATATGGTGCTGAAAATGTAAATAATGAGGTGCTCTATTCATGTCATCATCAAAAGGAGAGATAGGAGTTTCATACTCCTCATGTGGCACCATTAGAAAAAAACCTTTCACCCAATTTTCAACTCCAATTGATGTGGCTGAAAAAGAAATAGGGGGTGAGGAATTATGAACCAACCTTAAATCTTTAATTCATCTTCTCCATAATTTGTTGGTCCAACTATTGTGAGATTATGTGTCTCCTCCAAGGCTTTGCAACCCTCTCCATGAGGCAACTCATAATCCCTCTGAACAAAGACAAGTGCTTGTCCTTCTTCCCATTTGAGTGTATAATATTCAAGCATCTACATATCAACATGTACCTCATGTTCCACCATTACATGAGGTTCCTCCTTTGTGACACAAATTCTTTCATCCATTTCCTTCTTTTCCTCGAAAAGGAGAACTACTGCTCCCTCCTATTTCCAATTTGATCCCCAGTTGGTTAGCCATCAATTCGAATCCTTTCACCATCTGATTGTTCATATATCTGATTCCCATTTAAAGTTCATCAAAAAATGGTTTAATGGCTGCAATAAATTCCTCCTTATGTTCTAAGTTTCCCCTTTCATCCCTAGTCATGATTTCTTCAAAAATTTGCTCTTCTTCTCCTACTACTTCCTCTTCAACTATAGGTTCTGAGGATGGTGGATTATTTGTTTGGCTGATTTTCAATACCATCAGGTTCCAATATCATGTTCTGATACCACTGTAATGTCACTTCTTAAGAATTTTATTAAAATGCCCAAATTTTCACTTTTTCCCCAATTTCAACCTTTGACTAGTTTTGATGTTTAGGTCTCCAAATTGATCCAAATGATCCCAAATATTCTAAGGAGGTATATGAATGATATTAAGAATTGAATAATATGTTCAGGGATGAATTATGGCCCTCCAAATACTTCTTCAAACTTTTTTAATATTCTGGACCAAGTATGGACTTTTACTAGCAATTTGAGGTTCAAATTCCCCCAGGGTAAGTTCTGAAAATGGCTCTCCAAATGCCTCCAAAACCACTTGAAATTATGAATAGAGGTAGGGGATGTCTAAATTAAATTATTTAGGTCTCATGTGCACCATTAATCAATTATTAAGTCTATTCTAAGCAGCAAAAATCACTGGTTCGACCTTGGGGGAAATGGCATCAAATCTTCTCCAAATGTAATGAAACTTCACAAAATGACTTTAAATGCTTTTATACTGAACATGAAACTTGTATAATACATAATAAAATTCCATCCATCAATAAACCAACCATATTTTACTTATCCATTTTAATCCATCAACATTCCATTGGTTCACAACAAGGTAGTGGGGAAATGGCACTGTTTGTCCATTAATGAGCACTTTAACATAGTTTTTCTTGGAATATCGACTTGTGGATATTATGAGATGGTTATTACACACACACACACACACACACATATATATATCATCTTACATGTACATGAATTCAAAATGGCATTCCTTCACTACTATATGCAACCACAAGAGCGTTGTGCAAGAGCTATGGGGAAAATGGCACCATTTCTTCATTAAAAATCACATTTATACATTTCCACTTGGAATTTCGACTTGAAAATTTCTGGAGATGAATAAAAAAGTATTTAATTCATATTATAAAAGAAATGGGGCATTAGAAGCTCCCCCAAAAAGTGCAATATCGCACCAAAAATTCCCTCCCTCAAGAATTAAGAATATGCCATCAAAACTGGAAATGGTTGAGAGAATGTGCTGCACTAGAAGAAACCATGATCTTCCCTGTATCTTACACATGGAAATAAATACTCCATTAAATCTCCAAATGAAAGTTCTGAATGGCCTTTCCAATTACCAACTTGGATGGGAATCTTTCACCCTCGAAATTGGCTAAGGCAAGAAACTAGTCATCCACTAGCTCTTTCTCTTCATAAATGCAATTGCAAATTCTACAAATGATCAAAGGCTGGTTTCATTCTTTGTTATTGACATTTATAAATTTTTCAAGCTCTGTATGGGTCTAATTCCTTCCAAGAGATGCATTTCAACTCAAGTTGGCAAGAGACTCCAAAGAATGCCACTTGTACAACAATTCATAGTCTCCCACTTCCACCAAATCACATGTGGAAGCATATCTTCCCTAACTCCCTTGAGCATCCTCTTGGAGGCTATTTTTATCCCTGACATGTCGTATATGTCATATGTCAACCTTTAGGTCTGATTTGTGTCATAGGTGTCATAGCATCTTCATCATTGTTGTCATAGATCTAGGGAATCTAGCCCAAGTGTCTCACTAGATCCAAATTGTTTTTTCATTTTCCATGGGAGTTACTCCTCTTTACCAATTCGAATTCCTTAGCTCATTAGCTTCCATATGAAACCTTACCAACCTCCAAATACGTTTCCTTACCCATAGATTCGAATTGGATGATGTGCATGCCAAGTGTGTGGAGGGATTCTAGCGACCTAAGGACTCCATAAGCCTCCAATTGTCTTCATGACCAAATGCCACCTTGATTTTCACTTGTATATATTTATTTAGCTCATTTATCAAATATTTATTCCATTTCTACTGTTCAAACATCATTTATTATCCCCCTTATTCCAAATCCCAAAGCTTCCACCCCCAACCTAGGAAACTAGTAATTTTCCTCCTTGGAAATTATTGGACCCTTAGCATCAATTTGATAAAATCTTATGAATATGGCCAATGGAATTAGGCCATTGTGACCCAATGAAAAATTTGGGACATGACAAATCCTCACTTCCCAATTTTTCTTGTCCTCAAGCAATTTTGAACATGGGTGTTGAAGAACCTACTTTCTGTATATATCTTTGAAGTTGCCTTTGAATTGCTGAAGGTTGAGTCTTTGAGATTCCATGAAGATTTTAGAGAGAAACCACCATGCTTTTTGCTGCACTACTCTGATTAAAATCACTTTATTAAGTGGGAAATACATCTCCCCTACTGCTTGTTTCCCCCAAAAAAATGAAACCAAGGAGACACAAATTATTCCAGGGTTCCATTACTTGTATTGCACTTCAACAGTTTGGAATGCTCTCCAATTCATACCATCAGGTAAGAGAGTTCCTGGATCCCATTTTCTTGTATGCATTATTCCAAACATCATGAGTACAAAATATATATCATCAATGTACATAACAACATAATGAAAATGTACATCAAGAAGATGCTTCATCAAAGAATCATGAAAGTGCTTATACCTCCAAGTAAGTAGGCCACCATTTTACAGGTTGATACAAGCATCAAGTGAACATTCAAATCTGCTCCAATGACATAGCTGAGTATCCCATGTCCTATAATGTTTCTCCAAAAATATGTAAGATGCATCAAAACAATCAACCTTGTGTTCTTTCATCCAAGTAGTTAATGAAGTTTCTCCAACATCAATTGAACTAAGCAAGGAGCAATGAAAGTCATGAGTCTTCAAGTGAATCAAGTGAACATCATAAGTGCATCCATGGAGATATGTATCATCATAAGGTAAAAACATATGCTACTGAAAATGTAAATAATGAGGTGCTCTATTCATGTCATCATCAAAAGGAGAGGTAGGAGTTTCATACTCCTCATGTGGCACCATTAGAAAAAAATATTTCACCCAATTTTTATCCCCAATTGATGTGGCTGAAAAAGAAATAGAGGGTGAGGAATTATGAACCAACCTTAAATCTTTAATTCATCTTCTCCATAATTGGCTGGTCCAACTATTGTGAGATCATGTGCCTCCTCCAAGGCTTTGCAACTCTCTCCATGAGGCAACTCATAATCCCTCTGAACAAAGACAAGTGCTTGTCCTTCTTCTTATTTGAGTGTAGAATCTTCAAGCACCTACATATCAACATGTACGTCATGTTCCACCATTACATGAGTTTCCTCCTTTGTGACACAAATTCTTTCATCCATTTCCTTCTTTTCCTCGAAAGGAGAACCACTGCTCCCTCCTATTTCCAATTTCATCCCGAGTTGGTTTGCCATCAGTTCGAATCCTTTCATCATCTGATTGTTCATATCTATGATTCCCATTGAAATTTCATCAAAAATGGTTTAATGGCTGCAATAAATTCCTCCTTATGTTTTGAGTTTCCCCTTTCATCCCTAGTCATGATTTCTTCAAAAATTTGCTCTTCTTCTCCTACTACTTCCTCTTCAACAAAAACCCCTTCAACTATAGGTTTTGAGGGTGGTGGATTATTTGTTTGGATCCTTGTCAATACGATCAGGTTCCAAGATTATGCTCTGATACCACTGTAATGTCCCTTAATAATTTTATTAAAATGCCCAATTTTTCACTTTTTCCCCAATTCCGACCTTTGACTAGTTTTGATGTCTGGGTCTCCAAATTGACCCAAATGTTCCCAAATATTATGAGGAGGTATATGAATGATATTAAGAATTGAATATTATGTTCAGAGATGAATTATGGCCCTCCAAATACTTCTGCAAACTTGTTTAAGATTCTGGACCATGTATGAACTTTTACTAGCAATTTGAGGTTCAAATTCCCCCAGGGTAAGTTCTGAAAATGGCTCTCCAAATGCCTCCAAACCCACTCGAAATTCTGAAAAGAGGTAGGGGATGTCTAAAGTACATTATTTAGGTCTCATGTGCACCATTAATCAATTACTAATTCTGTTCTAACATTCTCCCAAACAGCAGCAAAAATCACTAGTTCGACCTTGGGAGAAATGGCATCAAATCTTCTCCAAATGTAATGAAACTTCACAAAATGACTTCAAATGATTATATAATGACCATGAAACTTGTATAATACATCAATAATAGTCTATACATCAATAAAACATCAGTATTTTACTTATCCATTCGAATCCATCAACATTACATTGGTTCACAACAAGGTATTGGGGAAATGGCACTGTTTGTCCATTAATGAGCAATTTAACATATTGTTTCTTGGAATATCGACTTGTGGATATTATGAGATGGTTATTAGAGAGATATATATTATATTACATGTAAATGAATTCGAAATGGAATTCCTTCACTACTATATGCAACCACAAGAGCGCTATGCAAGAGCTATGGGGAAAATGGCACCATTTCTTCATTAAAAATCACATTTATACATTTCCACTTGGAATTTCGACCTGACACTTTTTGGAGAAGAAGAAAAGAGTATTTAATTCATATTATAAAATAAATGGGGCATTAGAAGCTCCCCCAAAGAGTGCAATAGTTCACCAAAAACGCCCTCACTCAATGATCAAGAATATGCGATCAAAACTAGAAATGGTTGAGAGAATGTGCTGCACTAGAAGAAACCATGAAATTCCATGTAGCTTACACCTGCAAATAAAGAATCCATTAAATCTCCAAATGAAAGGTCTGAATGGCCTTTGCAATTACCAACTTGGATGGGAATCGTTCACCCTTGAAATTGGCTAAGGCAAGAAACTAGTCATCCACTAGCTCTCCCTATTCACAAATGCAATTGCAAATTCTACAAATGATCAAAAGCTGGTTTCATTCTTTGTTATTGAAATTTATAAAGTTTCCAAGCTCTCTATGGGTCAAATTCCTTCCAAGATATGTGTTGATGTATTTGTAACTTAGGAATATATAAATTCATATATGTATATTGTATCCCTATAGAGATGTTATTATTCCTCTGTACGCAAGTGTCGTCATTTGTATTTACAAGTGTTGCAAGTTGTATTACAAGTGTCGCAACTTATATGTGATCGGTTATTAGACTACCAAGTGTGGTGTCAGCCCTGAGTTGAGTTACCATGGGTTATTAGACTCCCTTAGAGAGGTTGGCCCAGTTAGGTTATTAGGAAAGTCAAGTTAGTGTATAAATAGAGTGAGGGTGTCACTCTATTTGATCATTCACTCACTCATCTATTCTCTCATGTGAGTGTTGCACACAAGTGGAGGAGGATAAGCTGCTAGGAGACTATCTCTTGTATTTGGGAATTGTATCATTACTCTTTCTATCTCTGAGGAAGTTGCAGGGTTTTTCATTTTCTTGGTTTTCCCCAAGGAAACTCTGTGTCTATTATCTCTTGTGATTGATATTTTGTACATGTTATTCTCTCAAATAAGATCCTAGATCATATTGAATTAATGCTCAAAATCTAACATGGTATCAGAGCCAACCTAAGAAGAAGACACTATGCAGCTGCAGAAGCTAGGGCTTCTTATTTTTTGGGTTTCTCTCCACGGATCATCAAAGGCAGGAGGCTAGATTGACTCTCCTAGCAAGGGTGCATCTTTCTTTCGAAACATAATCTCATTTTGAGCACTTTCAGTTTTTGGCCTATCACTGTTGCGAGAAATTAGGGTTTCGGAGAAAGTTGGAATTTTTGGAATCTGAGACCACGGCTGGATGCTCCTCGAGAAAATCGAAGTTTAGAGACTAAGATCAAATTTTTTGGTTGGGCAGAAGGCCGAGCTTTATCAAACCCTAGTTCAGAAGTTTGATTGGTAAGGTGGAAAATTAGGGTTTCTGCAAAAGTTGAAATTTTTGGAATCTGTGACCATGGCTGGATGCTCCTCAAAAAAATAAAACTTCTAAGCCTTGGATCGAACTTTTTGGCTGGGTAGAAGGCTGGGATTTATCAAACCCTAGTTCGGGATCTTGTCTAGTAGTTCCAGAAGTTTCAAAGGCAATTTTGAGGGGTCAATTTTTGCAGTTTTCAAAATTGAAGTATAACAGCTTGATCAACTCAACAAGGCACATCTTTTCATCTTTTCAGAAGTTTGAAATTCAAAGTTTGAATTTTTAGGGTTTCTCTAACAAACTTTAATCCATCTCTAGATCCAGTTTTCAACAAATCAAGTGGTAAGACCTAAATATTTTATTTCCATTTGAGTTTCTCATTAAGATGTCTCACCACACCAAACTTGAGGATAAGCTTGAAGGGGCTGATAACTTCTGAGCATGGAAGTATAGGATTGGGTTAATCCTGGAAGAGAATGAGTTGGACACCTACATAAGTGAAGAGGTTCCAGTTCCAGAGGGAGATGAGGATAAGGCCTTACACAAGAGGAACTTGGTCAATGCTAAGAGAATCATTGCTGATTCTATCAAGTACCATCTGATACCACTTGTGTCATCTTTGAAGACACCTAAGGAGATGTTTGATTCCTTGACCAAGCTATTTGAAGGGAAGAACATAAATTAGAAGATGACCTTGAGGAATCAACTAAAGAATATCAAGATCCAGAATGCATAGACCATGTAGTCTTACTTTTCAAGGGTCTCCCAGATAAAAAAAAAACTTGAAGCTGTGGGAGAAGATATAGAGAATGGAGAAGTGGTGATGACCACTCTAAATGGTCTTCCTAGGTCATGGGATTCCTTCATCCAAGGAATTTTTTCTAGGAAGAAACTTATCACATTTAGTAGGCTGTGGGAAGAATGCTCACAGGAAGAAGCTTGGATTATAGCTCGAGAAGAGAAGATGGGGAATGAAGACCAAGCCCTCATAGCACACTCCAAGAAGTATGATGACAAAAGGGTGCACCACCACATTAAGAAAGAAATGCACCACCATCAAAATCAGAGGGATGACTTCAAATATCAAAGAAACATGTCCACCGTCCGATGCTATACATGTGATGAGAAGGGACACTATTCCAGGGATTTTCCCAGAAAGAATAAATATAGGCCTCACAAGAAGAAGAACAACAAAAGAAGACATCATGCTCACACTGCAGAGGATGATGAATCTCCTAAGAAGAAGGCTAGAGAAGAAAGTGGAAATTCTTCAAGTGATGAAGAGTATGTTTTAATTTCTGCCCTCACTAGTACCATTACTCATGGAAGTAATGATTGGCTTATAGATAGTGGGGCTTCAAAACATATGACAGGATTCAAGGAGTCCTTTGTAAACCTATCTGAACATGAATCACCCCATAAGGTGAAACTTGGGAATGACTACCGATATCCCATAAAAGGAAGTGGTGAAGCCTCTTATAAACTAGACTTTGGAAAGTCTATGAAAATGAAAAATGTATTATATGTTCCAGGTCTCAAGAAGAACCTTCTTTCCATATCTACATTGGATGCAAAAGGCATGAGGGTTGCATTTGTAGATGGCCAAGTTCTCATGTGGCCAAAGGGTAAGACTATAGATGATGCAGTGGTTATTGGAGAGCAAGAGGAAGGATTATACAAACTGAAGGGCCAACTAGAACAAGCTTGGGTTCATGACTTAGTAGAGCCAAGTGAACTTTGGCATAGAAGGTTTGCACATATGCACTATAGGGAACTACCAATAGAAAGCAAAGGAGTGGAAGGTCTTCCTGAAATCACTAGTACAAAATGAGAGATAAGTGACTAGGCGACTAAAAAATTTAGTCACCGTAGTTTTTTCAAGGGATAAACGACCAAAATTGAGCAATTTTAGGCGAGCTAGCTAAAAACGACTAAGATAAATGACTAATTTAGTCACAGGATAAAATATACGACTAAATAACATGTGACAAAAATAAAAATGACTAACCTAAATGACTAATTAGTCACATGAATATAAATATGACTAGATAACAATGACTAAGAATATGAATTAGTCATTTATGTTAATCATTTTTAGTTGTGTCAGCCCGACATTGGAAAATTACAATTTTGATAATGAATTAGTACAATTTACTAAATTTTAACACTGTAGGTGGATTCAGAGACACCATTTTAAAGGGCATCTCCGAATCCATCTAGAGTGTTAAAATTTTGTAAATCGTAATATTGTAGATGGATTTAGAGACATGAGAGTACCTGAGTGACGTTAATCGTGTCACTCAACAATGGAAAATTTCAATTTTAACAATGAATTGTTACAATTTACTAAATTTTAGCGGTGCAGATGGATTTAGAGACCTCTTAATGGGTCTTTGAATCCATATGTAGTGTTAAAAGTTAGTAAATTGTAACACTGTAGATGGATTCATGCATGGAGAGACACCCTATGTATGAGAAAAAGGTTCGAGTCAATTAATGAGAGAACAATTACTCAAAAGAAATGGATGTCAAACTTATCCATTGAATTCTAGACATTGCAAGGTTCTCACGCAGAATGGGTGTTCGGGTACACAAGGTACTACCAAAGGACCGAACACCAAGAGCAACCACTTCACACAAACAGATCACAGATCAACACACCGATGTTTTGACGTGGTTTAAACACTCTTGAGGGAAACACTCCACGGCCCTGGCCAAATAGCTTCTATGGGACAATTTATTATGCAAAGAAAAAAATTTACATATGAGCTTCTCATAATCGATCAACTAAACAATGACCCTCCATGCTCTTTAAATAGAGATCATGGACCAATCGGGTGTTAAGCCACGGATCAAGGTTAGGTTTGATCTAAGAGAAGTTGAGCCGTCAGATCACTCTATGTCGGAAACATATCGTGACCGTCGGATTAAGTATTTACAAATGCATACTAATGCATACTAAAGAAACACACTATCCCTAACGGATATATTACACAAGTTGATCTTAACTAACTCCTAAGTGTCTAAATATCCTAACATCCCCCCTTAATAACAACTTGGGATAGGATTGAAGGATTTACAAAGGTGACACTATTAGGAGAAGGAAGGAGGCATTAGAGCCTATCCCCCCTTAATGACAAGTTCCTGAACTCCTAACATAGATCGAAGTTTAGAAAACTTCGCTTCTCTAAGAGACTTGGTGAAGATGTCGGCAACTTGATCATCTGTAGGGAAAAAGAGCACTTCAAGAACCCGATCATGAACAAGATTTCTGATGAAGTGCATATGTAGCTCAATGTGTTTGCTGCGTTGATGTAGAACTGGATCTTTGGCAAGCTTGATGGCACTTTGATTGTCGCACCAAAGTGGAGTAGGCTGTTGTTGCTAGAATCCAAACTCTGAAAGGATCTGTCGAAGACATAAAGCTTCCTGACTGGCATTAACTACTGCTCGATATTCTGCCTCTGCTGAAGAAAGGGCAAGAGATTGTTGTTTCTTACAAGCCCAAGTAATAGGTCCATATCCCAGACTGAAAACATAACCTACAGTATACTTTCGATCATCAGCATCGCCGACCCAATTTGAATCAGTGAAACCAACCAACAAAGGTTTCCCCCCTGTACTGTAATGAATCCCAAACTGAACTGTACCTCGAATATATCGAAGTATTCTTTTAGCTGCTTTCCAGTGTCTTTCATGAGGTGTCTGCATATAACGGGCAACTTGACCAACGACAAAGGAAAGGTCAGGACGGGAATGAGTCAAGTATAAGAGACTACCAACAAGCTGACGATACAAGGTGGCATCGACTTCAGGTGAAGTACAAGTGGCAGAAAGTTTGACTCCAGACTGGAAGGGAGAAGGGGTTGGTGTACAATCTTCCATGTGAAAGCGACGAAGAAGGTCACAAGCATACTTAGACTGAGAAAGAAAGATTCATTCTTTGGTTTGCAAGACTTGGAGACCAAGAAAATAATGCAAATGTCCTAAGTCTGACATTTCAAAATGTTGTTTAAGATTGGATTTCACATGGGTTATAAGCTTAGGGTCACTACCAGTAAGAATAAGGTCATCAACATATAGAACAAGTATGATGAGATGGTTTCCTACTTTCTTGGTATAGACATTGGGGTTAGAATGGCATCTAGAAAAACCAGTGTCAAGGAGAAAGTTATCCAGTTTGGCATACCAAGCTCTAGGAGCTTGCTTAAGGCCATATAAGGATTTCTTAAGACGACAGACAAGGCTAGAGTTATTCTGAACATAGCCAGGAGGTTGTTCCATGTAAATTTCCTCCTGTAAATCACCATGTAAGAAGGCAGAATTGACATCCATTTGATGGACTTCCCAGTTGTGTAAGGTGTCGTGCCCACTATATGTCAGTTAATTAAAATTTAACATGCAGAGTGCTAAACATAAATTATCAACCCGAGGAAGTCTTTTATTTCAAAGCTATCGTGCAAAATATATGCGAGTACAATTTCTACCTGACGTTGTTATTTATTGGTATGCAATCGAAACTATTTGTAACTAGGTCACACTTGCTTGAAAATAAATCAAACCCAAACCTATTCATGAAATCACCCTGTAAATCTAATCATACTTCAACAAAATAAACAAGATCTAATTACGTACATCTAGAAGAATTGTTATGTTGGCCAACGATCTACCAAAACGAATTAACAGAAAAACACTATAGTAAATCAAATGAACAACACATGGTCTTAATAATAAAATAACTATGATAAATCCAATGCATGAAAGAATTAACAAATAAACAAATCTGCAAAATAAAACACTTACAATCAACACTACCAGCATCTGCTCAGGGAAGAGGGCCCTTCCTCCACTGAGCAGATCTGGATCTCCACAATGAAAGTCTACAACTCCAGAATTAAGAAACTACCAGCATGTATTATCATAATGGAAGAATTACAACAAATCTGGATCAAATCCTACATCATAACATTGTGTTCTCTCCTATCTTGCATCTCCTATCCTGCCTAATCTATCATGCTTAATCTCTATCAATCTATATCTTTCTCAATGAGATTGATTACATATTTATACATAAAATTATCTAATGGAAATGAAGAACTGAACCCCCAACTTGTGATCTGCAACAGCTGGAACACGGCCGTAACTGTTGGCAACTTTGGAGCCGGCCGCAACACCAAATCTGGAAAATACCCTCTCGAAGAACCACCTGCATAGCACAAACCGTAGCTTGTTTGGGCGATTTCCTCGCGAGTCAGGTAAATGAGGATGTTACGCACAAAACCCATGTCTCATATTTTTGAGATTCGTTTCCATCTGTCCGCAAATCAAGATGCGAATCAAGGTGTTCTTATGTGGCATGCGTTTTTGGTTAAGGCTGTAACAGCTGGCTATGAGCGTCCTGTACGTGACAACTCACTCCACAAACCATCATTAGTAAAATTATGCATAATAGTCTTTTAATTCATCAAAGATAAAAGGAAATAATCACTATTAACCACTTAAAACATCAATGGAAGTAGCAGGCTGTTCAATGCGCAGCTACAAGAAATGAATGAAAAATGGAATGAAAAATGAGAAATAATGGTAAGAAAATGGATGAAAGGTATGTCGGTAAGTGATGAAAAATTGACAATTCCAGGGCCCAACATATCTCATCACTTACCGACATACCTTTCATCCATTTTCTTACCATTATTTCTCATTTATCATTCCATTTTTCATTCATTTGTTGTAGCTGCGCATTGAACAGCCTGCTACTTCCATTGATGTTTTAAGTGGTTAATAGTGATTATTTCCTTTTATCTTTGATGAATTAAAAGACTATTATGCATAATTTTACTAATGATGGTTTGTGGAGTGAGTTGTCACGTACAGGACGCTCATAGCCAGCTGTTACAGCCTTAACCAAAAACGCATGCCACATAAGAACACCTTGATTCGCATCTTGATTTGCGGACAGATGGAAACGAATCTCAAAAATATGAGACATGGGTTTTGTGCGTAACATCCTCATTTACCTGACTCGCGAGGAAATTGCCCAAACAAGCTACGGTTTGTGCTATGCAGGTGGTTCTTCGAGAGGGTATTTTCCAGATTTGGTGTTGCGTCCGGCTCCAAAGTTGCCAACAGTTACGGCCGTGTTCCAGCTGTTGCAGATCACAAGCTGGGGGTTCAGTTCTTCATTTCCATTAGATAATTTTATGTATAAATATGTAATCAATCTCATTGAGAAAGGGGGATTGATAGGGGAAGCATGATAGATTAGGCAGGATAGGAGATGGATGATAGGAGATGCAAGATAGGAGAGAACACAATGTTATGATGTAGGATTTGATCCAGATCTGTTGTAATTCTTCCATTATGATAATACATGCTGGCAGTTTCTTAATTCCGGAGTTGTAGACTTTCATTGTGGAGATCCAGATCTGCTCAGTGGAGGAAGGGCCCTCTTCCCTGAGCAGATGCTGGTAGTGTTAATTGTAAGTGTGTTATTGTTTAGATCTGCTTATTATTTTGTTTATGCTTTCATTCATTAAGCTTATGATAGTTGTATGCTTTCATTCATTAGATCTGTCATAATCGTTGTGTTGATAATTCATTTGGTAAATCGTTGGCCAACATAACAATTCTTTAGATAACAATTCTTTAGATGTACGTAATCAGATCTTGTTTCATAGGAATAGATCTTATTTGAAGTGTATTCGATTTACAGTTTGATTTATGAATAGGTTTGAGTATTGATTTCTTTTCAAGCAGTTGTGACTTAGTTTACAAATAGTTTCGATTGCATACCAATAGATAACAATGCCAGGTAGAAATTGTACTTGCATATATTTTGCACGATAGCTTTGAAATAAAAGACTTCCTCGGGTTGATAATTTATGTTTAGCACTCTGCATGTTAAGTTTTAATTAACTGGCATATAGTGGGCACGACATTTTGGCGCCGTTGCCGGGGAAGTTATCAATTGTGCAATAGTATATCTGACATTGTTTTGCAGATGCATTGTTAAAATAGGGCATGTAGGTTGCATGATTACATTTCAGTTTATTGAATTTATTGTGAGTGTTAATTTTCTGTCTTTACATTCAGTTTTATTTCATTTTCAATCTTTGATTCATAAATCTTATCATTCCCCTAGTGGTGTTGTGAGCACACCCATTCTACTAACAAGTTGACAGGAACATTCGAAGGAGGAGCCTCAAGATAGCACACAAAGAATCTAATGAAGGGATGGCAGGTGAAAAAGATGGAGAAGTTGTTACCTTCGAATTTCCCATCAGAGATTCGAGCGAAGTGGCACCAACAAAAAGAATTCCCCCACATGTTCTACCAAATTTTCACGGTTTGGAAAACGAAGACCCTGATGTATTTTTATTTCAATTTGAAGTACTTTGTAGAGGATATGGTTATTGTGCTAATGATCAAAAGTTGAATGTATTTCCCCTTACTCTAAAAGGAACAGCCCTCCGATGGTTCATGAGCCTCGGTGGGAATTGTATACAAACTTGGGAAGACATGAAACATGTGTTCTTGAAAAGGTACCAAGATTATTGCAGGGTCAATGAAGACATCTTCGAAATGACACAAGGAGAAGAAGAGAGTCTGGAGGAATACATAGAACGATTTCAATATAACCTCCAAAGATCCAAACAGAGGAAACTGGGGAAGGAAATATTAAAAACACTTCTACTCAAGGGAATCCAAGCTGAATGTTTAGAAATATTAAATCTGATCGGAACAGGTAATGTATTTCAGTTAGCATATGATGATATTTGTGAGTTATGTAGAAGGTATTCAAGAGGAAACTTCAAGACTGGTAAGAATTCTAAGGAACTTTTATCTCTATTTTTGAAATCTGCTACAAAAACAAGAGTTTTACGAACTGAAATCAACAATTTATTTGACATTTTTAAAGCTGATTTACAATTGGGTGTTTTGCAGGATAAGGAAAAGCAGGAGGAAATAAGAGAAGCAAGGGATTTCCCTTTGGATAGTCTTGAAAGTTGTGGTATATGTGACTTGAATCATTCCACAGATCATTGCCCCTCCTTACCAAGGATGAAAGAAACATATCAAAGAGATCTGGGAGTTGCAGCCAACTCGTTGCGACAATCATGTCAACCATGGCCTATATCTATGGTTCAAAATTCTATCCCTCCATTTCCTTACTTTCATACTCAGTCATTGAATACTCTTCCACCATGGCAGCTGTTGCAGCCTCAATTTAACTCTTACCTACCTTACCCACAAGGTTGGAATGGCCTATTTTATGATCATATGGCCACTCTCCCCCAAACTGTGTAGCGTCAGAGTTATTCTGAACATAGCCAGGAGGTTGTTCCATGTAAATTTCCTCCTGTAAATCACCATGTAAGAAGGCAGAATTGACATCCATTTGATGGACTTCCCAGTTGTGTAAGGCTGCAAGGGAAAGAACAAGGCAGATGGAGTTCATTTTGACGACGGGAGCAAAGGTTTCATTATAGTCAATCCCTTCAACTTGGGAAAAACCTTTGGCAACTAACCTTGCCTTAAGTATTTCAACACTTCCATCTGATGCATACTTAGTTCTGTAGACCCATTTACATCTGCCAAGTTTTCTTCCTTTTTGAAGAGGTACAAGATCCCAAGTATCGTTTGCCATTAAGGAACGATATTCTTCATCCATGGCTGCATCCCAATCTGGATTCCCTGAAGCTTCTGCAAAAGTTTGTGGATCATGATTCTCGGAAACTTGAGCCAAAAGAGAAGAGGCTCACTGAAACTGAGAACGTGTTTGACGTTGATCTCTAGGATCACCGGCAAGATCACCAGCTGCTTCACATGTTGAACGGACCCATCGAGGAAGTACTTGTGCTGGTGCAACTGGAGGAACATGAGCAGGCGGAGGTGGATTTTCATCCTCACTGTCATCATTAGAAACTGGAGTTGGAAACCTATCAAGGAAGTTGGAAGAAGAAGAAGGAGGCACAAACGCCGAATTAGGCTCGCAGGCCAAGGATGGAACAATCGCCGAGTTAGGCTCGCAGGCCAAGAGATTTTCATCAAATTTAACATCTCTTCTAATGATTATAGCATGAGAATGTGGTTGAAGAAGTCTATAACCTTTTACATCTTCAGAATATCCAACAAATATGCACTTTTCACTTTTAGGCTGCAATGCTTTCCGTTTTTCATCCGGAATGTGAGCCCATGCTTCACTACCAAACACACGAAAGTGACTTACATCAGGTTTAATTTTACTCCATGCTTCATCCGGTGTTATACCTTGTAATGCTTTTGTGGGGGTGCGATTAACTATGTAATTTGCACAATTTATGGCTTCAGCCCAAAATTGAAGACTTAGTCCCTTAGATTGGATCATACAATTAGCCATTTCTTTTAAAGTGCGGTTCTTCCGCTCAGCTACACCATTTTGTTGTGGTGTATATGGAACAGTGTGCTTTTGTTGGATGCCTTGTTCAGTGCAGAAAGTAGTGAACTGTTTGTTAACATATTCTCCTCCATTGTCAGATCTTAACTTAATAATTTGATGACCAGATTGTTTTTCAACAAGGGCCTTGTAGGCCAAGAACATGTTAAATACTTCGCTCTTAAGTTTTAGGAAATAAACCCAAGTGCGTCTGGTGTAATCATCAATGAAAGTTAAGAAATATTTGAAACCAGAAAATGAAGCAGATGGAAGAGGACCACACAAGTCACTATGCACAAGCTCCAAGGGAACCGAGCCGAGGCGTGCCAAGAGGCACGTTTGTCAAAACTGTCCCGATGATGTTTTTCGAGTACACAACCGGAGCAAACACCATCCATGCAAGATACCATCGGAAGACCTGTCACCATATTTTCTTTACATAGTTATTGCAATGAGCGATAACTTAAGTGACCAAATTGCTCATGCCAAAGTTTGCTCAAGTTATCACTATGAGCAACAAAAATTGAAGGGAAAGGTGATGACCCAAAGTTGTTAAACTTGTACAACCTGGTAATATCATCAACAATATCGGTAGCTAGGACCTGTTGAGGATCTTTAAAATCCTTGATTACAACTTGGTGAGGTGTAAAGGTCACAGTTTTACCTTCACCAGAATGAGTGATCTGATAGACTGATAACAAATTGCAGGAAATTCTTGGAACACATAGTACATCACTAAAATGACCATTATCTACTGGAACTGTTCCAGCTCCTACAACACTTAGATATCTATCATCACCAACAAATATTTGTTTGGTGTTACATTCATGCATAGTAGAAAAGATGGCTTGATCCTTAGCCATATGATAAGATGCTCCAGAATCAATGAGCCATTCATTTGAAGTAGAAGTAGAAGATGCATTATAAGAATAACCAAAAGCACAAAGTGCATGTCCATGAGAGGCAGATTCTGAAGGTGAATCTAGGCTGATGTGGTGCTTCTTCATTGCTGCTTCCAAGGCTGCCATCTTCTTAAAACACTTAGATTCATCATGATTATCTTTCCCACAATAGTTGCAATGACGCCCAGTCTTCTTGCCTTTTGGCTTGGATCCTTTGTCATTTTTTAAAGAAGGAGCTGACTGAGAGGGTTTGGGACACTTGTTTGACTTATTATTGCGAAAATTTTGTTTCTTGGGAGGCTTGGAATTTTCTTTCTGTTGGGACAATAAGGCTTTCCCAGATGTATCTGCATTGTTGATTATTCCAAGATGAATGAATTTATCTTGTTCTCTAATCAAGGAATCACAAAAGGATTCAAGACTAGGCTCTTGATAGCTAGCTGCATTCAAGGACACTTTCATAGAGTAAAATGTAGATACAAAAACAGAATATGCAGGTCCAAGTTTGGAAATAATATGATAAATGCATTGTTTGTCTTCCCTCTCAATCTTACATTCTGCACATAAGAGTTTAAGAGTTTTGTACTTAGATAAATAATCTTGAATGCATGAAAAGTCACTTGGAATTAAAGAAATCAACTCATTTTCGAGTTGGTGACCTCGAATTTCATTGTGTTTACCAAACACAGATTCCAACTTGTCCCAAGCAGCATTAGGTTCATCAATTCCAGATATGTGGAATCGCAAATCAGTAGAGATTGACATCCCAATCAATCCACGAGCTTCATCACATCTATTTGCCCATTTTATTTTCTTATCATCATCAGTGGGTTGTTTTTCTTTCTCTATTGTAATTCTGAAAAGTCCCCTACTTCGTAGAACATCCTCCATACGAGATTTTCATGAGAAATGGTTGGAACTGTTAAGTAGAATATCACAAAGGGTGGCCATATTTGTAAATTAATGGCTGTAAAAGTAGAAACCAATAGTTTGGATGTGAAGAGCTCGAAAAAATAGGCAGCTTAAAAAAAACCGGCACTGAAAACGGACTCTGTATGATGAAGTTATGCTTGAACAAAGAAACTGTTGAATATGTCCCCAATAGTGACGTGGCAGCTAGAGAATGTCCAGCAAAAAAAAAGAACCCCCCCTCTTCCCAAGATAAACCTTTTGACAATCACTTTACAAGAAGGTTGCTTTAAGTGAACCACTTTTGTAAAATAATCGATTTCACTTTTACAATGATATTACTTTTAAATAGTGCAACAATAAATAAAAAACTTAAGTGACTCACTTGTATTTTTATTTTTTATTATTTAAGTGAGATGCACTTTTACAATAAAGTAACTTGAAAATAGAAATTGCATGCACTTTTCTTTTTAAAAGTAACTTCCTAAGACTTGAACTCAAGACCTATTAAGGAATAAAGCAACTTTGAACCAAGTGAGCTAGATTAAAAGGTATGTAAAATATGGGAATGAGGAAGGGGTTTTTTTTTTTTTTTTTTTACTCTTCTTGCCCGGTTTGCGTGCTTGCCCTTTTTCCTGCAAAACAGAGCACAAATCGAAACAAAAAAAAACTTCAGATCTGATGAAATACGGGTTTCTGGAGCAACCGGGAACCGTTTTTGATCAAACGAAAACTATTTCCCAATGGAAACGATGCTCTAGACGCAATGGAACACCTCCCACAGCCCAAAAATGCATAGAAATACCAGAACTAGAAACCCTTTCGAGTTTCGGCAACAATAGTTCAAGATTTAGATCATAACCGAAAGCGGCACTTCATAAAAGCTCTGATACCATGTTCGGGTACACAAGGTACTACCAAAGGACCGAACACCAAGAGCAACCACTTCACACAAACAGATCACAGATCAACACACCGATATTTTGACGTGGTTTAAACCCTCTTGAGGGAAACACTCCACGGCCCCGGCCAAATAGCTTCTACGGGACAATTTATTATGCAAAGAAAGAAAGTTACATATGAGCTTCTCATAATTGATCAACTAAACAATGACCCTCCATGCTCTTTAAATAGAGATCATGGACCAATCGGGTGTTAAGCCACGGATCAAGGTTAGGTTTGATCTAAGAGAAGTTGAGCCGTCGGATCACTCTATGTCAGAAACATATCGTGACCGTTGGATTAAGTATTTACAAATGCATACTAATGCATACTAAATAAACACACTATCCCTAACAGATATATTACACAAGTTGATCTTAACTAACTCCTAAGTGTCTAAATATCCTAACAAGGGGTACGGAGTATCTCAAGTAGATAGACCTACAAACCTACACTGACCTACCAAATATTTTCTCTCTTATGCCTTAATAATAGAACGAGGAAATAAGCAAACAATAACTAATTATGACAAGCAACATGCCATCCTTAACAAGCGAAATGGCATTGTTAACTAACAAAATATACAACACCTATTATAATATTAAAAAAAACATATATTAAACAATTATAATGTAAACAAAACAAAACATATAAACACACATACATATAAAAACCCGTTATATAAACATATTTATGTGAAACCAATTATAATGTAATAAACAAAACATGTTAACAAAACACTATCTAATTCATACACTTACTGCTTAAAAAACTAAAGCCCATTGTTGGCATGGCTGCAGAGAGATGCCAAAATGGACTCAATTGTGAAATCAATGAGCATATGATGAAGGGAGATTAAGAGAAGCCATGGGTATTTTGAATAAATTGGATTTCGCTGCAAACATCAATACATATGCTCTTTTCTTATTTGGCTACGCAAAAATAAAAGCATTGGCAGAGGGAAAACTAATTCATAGATAACACGACAAACAATAAGGGCATGGAAGAGAATGATTTTAACTCTTTTGTCAAATTCTAGGGTTCAGCGTGGTCCCTGAACACAACACTCTGACTAGAGTCCATAGTTCCTGAAGCAGCCTAGAAATGTTGGAGTAGGGATGACATGTCCATCTTCTTTTGATCAAAATAAGTTTGATTTAGAGGTCATTATGGGGAGTGCTCTTGCTAACATGCATAATGAAAAATGTGGAATTGTCGAAGATGCCTTCACTGTGTTTGATAAAATGTTTGTAAGAGATGTTTTGTTGGTTGGGATGATTGAGATATATGCTTAACAAGGGCATATTGAGGCCCTAAAACTATTTATACAACTGCAATGGAAAGGTACAACATAGGAATTAATTTTAGCTCCATATCCCACTGCATAGCATGTTTTAATTGTTTCAGTTGAAGATTTAGTTTAAAGGGAAAAATTAAAGATATTTATCTATTGCCCCCATTGGGAAAGGGTGCGAATGTAAGTTTAAATGCTCGACAAGGAGGATCTTTCACTCATCCAATTCTTCCCTTCTTTGTAAATGCCAATAAATTCAGGCCACCATCGATTCCTCACTTGTCTACATCAAGCAAGGGCATGTCCTGTCGGGACTTTTCTTTTACCCTGTCCCATTTTAAACTTACTTAAATGGATCTATAGTTGGTGTCTCTCATTAATATCACCTAGGGAAGTTTCCTTTAGCTTACCACCATTTGAGCTTGTTTGCTTGACCTATATTTGGTTACAGGCTTGCATTCATACCAGATCATGAGTATTCATTTTTCATATGTGTTCCTTTTTATGCGATGAATTGAAATAAACTTCATTCTAAAACTTTAATTAATTTTGAAATTCATTGTGTATCCTTTTTTTTTAATTTGTATCTATAGAATACATTTTCGGGGAAATTGCTGGGCACTTTCATTATGGGGATGGTACCCAGGGTAACTCTATTATGTAGGATTTTTCAACAACAAACTCATTTAATAGGTCAACATATCACTTCCAGGAATTGAACCTGAGTGGAGAGGATAACACTCACAGTCACAGTCGTCCCCCCATTGGACAATCTGTTGATACTCCTTAAAATGTTGAGTCTTCTATGGTTGCTGCAACAGTTTTTTCCAGGTATGAATTTCTAGTTCTCGGCACCTCCACCTATTCCTCCCATGCTAGTAGAAGCATATACATGTTTATAAACCATATCAAGTAAATTGTCTCTCTCACCCATGCCGAATCCTAGGTCTTTGTAAGATTTTCCAAACTCCGCAAACAAAATTGGTTTCTTCAATATTCTGCTTCAATCCTCCAGATGGCTCTTTATCCATCTTTGAAAAAATGAAAGATGAGCCTCCTCGTCTAATCCAACAAGCATTTCAATATATTAATGCAAGCTCTACATTATCATCAACTAAGGCACACCTGCTGCCAGAATAACAATGCGCTGGCCGCCTGTAAGTTTACATGAATCAATGGAGCACCAATGTTGATGTCTCGCTAAGACACCAAATTAATGATATGTCGACTAGCGTCATACCCATCGACCCCATAACCATACATTTGTAACCATGTATTTATTCATCATTACACAAGACTAATATATTAATTACAATACCATAAGTACCCATGGAGGATTTGACCTTCCATTTACAACTTCTCATGTCAATTTTTCTAGCCTATTGGACTTTAATATAAAATATATTTATTTTAATATATATCAATATAATTATTTTATATTTATATTAACTTTTAAAAACAAAATATAATATAGTGATTCCATCTTATATTCCCTTTGTAAATACTAATATAGGTTATATATAAAATGTATATCAACAAAAGAAATATATATATGTATATCATTTTTAAAATATTTAATCATAGAAACAATGATATGTTTTTTTCGATGAAATGATATATTATTATGTGACTCTTATATATATATATATATATATTTATAATTAAAAACATAACCCACATGAAAACCCAATTTACAACCAATTGTATTTTCAATTTACAAATTTTCATGTTGGGAAAAGGCTTTTGCCACTGTGAACAGAGTTTTGAAAACCAATTTACAACCAATTATATTTTCAATTTACCAATTTTCATGTTGGGAAAAGTTTTTTGCCGCCATGTACATATTTTTGGTGCCATTATGCATTCATGCAAATAACCCCAGCTTCTCTTCAATGGCCACTATCAAAAATCTTCTTTCCCTTGCGTATTGTATTCATGGTATGTTTGTCAAAGCTTAATGGCAAGGCTAGTGAAATTCAACTTTTGCTCAGCATCAAGGAAAATATCCAAAACCCAACAAATGCATTGAGCAACTGGGATATCTTAACTTCTTCTACAAGACAATGGAATGGAATCACTTGCAAGGCTACCAATTCAGTCACAGAAATCAATTTGGAAATAATTGGGTTGAGTGGTCGTTTTCCTTCTTCTATCATTTGTGGGCTAAAGGCCTTGAAGGGTTTCAGTTGGGTACAACTCTTTCCCTGAAAAAATACCACATGGGGTTTGGAACTTTTCTTGCTAATAATCACTTGGACTAATTATACGTTATGTGAAATAATTATTTATGTAGCATGCGGAATGATTCTGTGAATGTGATCCAGATCAGTAGTGTCTTCTATATCGTTATACTATGGCAGAGTTGGAGGATTGGCTTTGTATGGAATATGGAAATTTTGTTGAATGAGAGAATGTCGTGAAGGATAGTAGAGTCCAAAGCAGAAGGATATCTACAAAGCAGTCTACATCTTCTAAAAAACATCTTGTTAAGAAGGTTATTCCATGTTTCTTTTTAAAAATTTAGCGGATTAATTTTTTCATTTTTGCACTGTGGGAAATAAGTGCTATTGTTTACTGTGCTAGTTTATTTAACCTTACTGAGCCTTGTTTCTGATAAATTACTGTTGTGTAATATCAACCAATGTTTCCATTCTACTATGCCCTCCTATAATCTTGTCCCTAGCTACTGTTTCATTGGTGTTTTTGGAGGTCATAATATAGAATTTATATGGTTGCTTCCTGTTGTCTGCTTCCATGTAAGTTTAACCATGGATCTAGATGCTTTCTGAATTCTTTCATCAGAGTGAGGCATGGTCATATTCAAATTGGGGAAACAATAATCAATAGGTTAAAAGGAGGGATCTTGCCATCCAAGTGGATAGATCCTAGGATAACTGGGGAAGGAAGGGGTAATCATGGTGGGATATGCAGAATCTGTGCAACTATGATCGATCAATAGTGACATCATGTAGGTAGTTTGTCTAGGAAAATTTTGGTTATCCATTTTTCTCAAGGTTATCCCTATTTCGGTATCCCCTTTGATGCCCATTTGTTAGATAGTGGCATGGATTTATTCATAGTATATGTTCAAGGTGTTCCCTTGTTTATCTATCTATCCGTCTGTTTGTCATAAGGTGATTGTGATGTATGAGCTTGCCCTACCGTTAAATCCACATTGTGCTGAAGCATGCAATAATTTAGGAGTCATATACAAAGACAAGGATAATCTTGACAAAGCTGTGGAGTGCTATTAGGTGAGTTGCTTATATACTTTAACTTTTGGCTCTTTTTTATCTCCAACTTCATTGTTAGTTACAACCTCAAGCTGAGGTGATGACTTGTTTTACCTAAGTAAGATTCT
Organism: Larix kaempferi; assembly: GCA_027924585.1. Lineage (NCBI taxonomy): Eukaryota > Viridiplantae > Streptophyta > Pinopsida > Pinales > Pinaceae > Larix > Larix kaempferi. The sequence continues at coordinate 17,588,107 of BSBM01001334.1, read as the reverse complement.
CCTTATGTTTTGTAGATGGCTTTGTCGACCAAGCCTAGTTTTTCACAATCTCTTAATAATCTTGGTATGGTTTATACTATGCAGGTTGGTTCATGTTTTACTATACGGCGTCTTGTTTACAATGTCAGAATGCTTCACTATTATTAGTAAATTAATTGAGGATGACATATAAATAGTTCCTTTTATGGATACAAGGTAAAATGGATGCTGCTGCAAGCATGATTGAAAATGCTATAATGGGAAATCTTGCATATGCCAAAGATTATAATAATCTAGGTGACTATACTGAGTTTTCAGTTTTGTAGTCGTCTCTATCTTTTCCTGGTAATTATCTAAATAGAATTGTAGAGCTCTCCCTAAATGTTGTGTTAATTATTTGTGTAGATGAAAGAATGTTCTGTATTAGTTGATAGTGTGTTAAAATGCAGTGGAATAAAATTGCTTCTATTGCTGGGGCTATCCCTTCTTTGGCATGGAGTTGCAAGCTATTTTAACTTTGGCTGTTTTGTGCCATGTATGCCAACTTAAGACTATTCGGTGTTCAAGACTATCTTTGGTTACTTATTTTGATTTCCTATTGAGAATTAATACCTTGCTATTTATCTGTATGTATCTTTGCTATTCTTGATGATGTAATTTTTTATTCATAACGGTTTAATATTTAGAACATGGATGGTTAATTTGATTTGTGTGTGTTCTTCCATATGAATTGAACTAGTAATATCTACAGTGGAAATTCAAGAGACAATAGTTGTCAGATAATGTTTATAAGATAAGATAATTTTATTAATGTTTGACTAAAAGATACTTCCAATGTGAATACAATGTGGGAGTGCAAAAGCAGCTCCTAGGTTATGCTGAAAGTAAGATACAGAAAGTGAAAGAAAAAGTGCAGCCTAGACACATGTATAACTAAGTTAATTACTAGGGAGACACAGGGTCTCACTACTCTATGGTCTAGAATCCTCTAAAGATCCCTGTGTCTCTTGTTGGCTTGATCTGCTAGGGAAACATGAAAATATGAGGTCATCTTCCATTTGGATAGTGAGCCACATATGGTTTTTCTAGTCACTTACCAGTATACTTCTTAGAAGCATGTATATTGACCTTGATCAATGAATCACCATACATAGACCTTTGTGGAAAGCTTCTCATGCATCATAATGGATTAATCAAAACATCAACCTAGTTGAGTTGTTTGACATTGAAAATTGGGTGGATGTTTGGTAAATATGGCTTGGTTGCATTTTCTCTGATATTTTCTATACACTGTAATGGTTTAACCCGCAAACCCTTCAATATCAGATTTGGTCCCGTTATTACTCAAATTGAACTTCTAAAAATTTCATTTTGATTGATTCGGTATTGACGGTTGATGGATACTTTAGCAGATGAACGTCTCATCAAAAGTTCATCTTTCAATGTTGATGGTTTGTGGATACTATAAAGGAATAACTTTTCATCGGTTCATTGGTTTGGCATCACCGGTTCATGGATACATTAGGGGATTAACTTTTGATTGAAAGTTCATCATACAACATCGATAGTGTGTGGATACATTAGAGGATGAACTTTTCTTGAGTTCATTGGTTTCAACATTGACATTTCGCTAGTGCTTTAGCCAAACTTAGCAAATGATGGCTGATATTCATTCTTAGATTTGATGATTGAACCTGTTATTTTTAGCAGGAGGGTGCCCCAACTTGTGATATTCCAGGAAGATCTTAGTGCTTTCAGTTGTTTTCACAGTTCCCTTCAATGGGTTTTCAATGCTTTTATAGTGCATGACAAGGGCACTTTCTTCCTTTTTATGGATACTTTCTAAAGCATGTCTCAACTTTATTCTTGATACTTCTCCCTTGTCAACTCGGGGGAAAAAATAAAGGTTGCAAGCAAAGGAGACAATCATCAGTGTCTTCATCCTTCCATCTTGCTTTCTCTCAATTCATTTGAGACATATTTTTGAGCAAGTGCTTGTACTATTGTAGTGGTTGAGGTTCATGCATGCACTACCATAATCTTGGTGTGATTACTTCTATCCCCCAAGATCCTTGAGTATGTTGTTTTGTGTCCAACTTGTTTGGAACTTTGTTCTTTCTATAACTTCGAGTAATGAAGGTCCTATCAACATATTTTGGCAACCAATATGAGCACAGTTGTACATATCTTAAGTAATTGAACTTAACTACAGATTTGTAAGGGGAATAATTAAAATCAATGTCAAAACATTGGTTTTAAATGTATTTCCTATGTATTAAGCCATTTAGTTCTCTGTTCTGAAACTTTTATTGCAAAAAGATGGTGAAAGTATAGTGGATCTATGAATTTTCTGACTTGTTTGAAATTTTTGAATATCTGATCATAAAATTCGAAATTTAAGCTTGTTGATTTGAAGAATAAGTTGATTTTTTAGTATTTAAGTACAACAAAACAAGTTTTGATTAACTCTGTATATGAGTATTCATAATTGAATCCTTGAATCACTTAGGGATACCACCTTAGGGTTAGAAAAGTAGTGAACTGAAGTGAGAGGAATTATGTGGGGTGGCGTTGACACTTTCCCCTTCCAGACATCTTTTGGTTTTTCAGTGAATGTATTTCCAGGTGATAACGGGTCCATTGTCCTCTGCTTTGCCAAGTGCGTCTTGACTTATCAGATATCCTCAACTTGAAGCGCATGGTCGAACCAGTGCTTGTTGTGTTTGGTTTTACATTTCTGTTGGGTTTACAACAGGTTCCCTTCAATTGATTAATGTATGTCTTTATATACTATAGGAATCGTGGAACCTATGTTGGAGTATTGTCTTTTCTTTTATACTTTTGGGTAAAAACAAAATTCACTATTCACTCCAAAGGAGAATGTAGTTGAAAACCAATCCATGATCAGATTGTAGAGACATTGTGAAGAATTTTGTAGGGATCTTGAATGTATTTCATATTTTCATCTCAAGTATCGGGATGCTAGTGACAGTACATCTTTAACATCCTCTAGAATTCTACCAATGTTCTGTCACCACTGTTATTAAGCATATTACTTCTTAGAAGATTTTAAAGGCTTGATAGCCTCATTTCCCAGATTGTTAAATCACTGCGTGGCTTTTTGACATTTGGAAGAGCTCGTTGATCATGGCCTTGCAATATTCACATTATCATAGAGTGCTTGGGCATAGAGGCTTCTGCTATGCTAATAGCCGTAGATTTTTATGCCTGTTGTAGGATTTAATGCTCAGCCAACTGATTTATCTTTCTGAAATTGGATTTGGATTTTGCATTAGACTTTATAGTGATGGTTTATGATACCGAAGGAATCACACTTCACAAAATTATGAGGTTCACAAAAAAAACGTATTGATTGATACAGTGTGTACAGTGTATGTTTTTCAATTAGGAACAAATTTATACAGTGTGTGGTTTCCAATTAGGAACAAATTTAGTGACCTTTTTGCTTTGCATAGAGGCTTCTGCTATGCTAGTAGCCGTAGATTGTTATGGTTAGCATAGGACTTAATGGTCAGTGAACTGATTTATCTTTTTGAAATTGGATTTGGCTTTTGCTCTGCATAAAAAACAAATATACTCTTCCGAGTGAGCAGGTTTCCTTACAACTGATGGTTAAACAATTACCTATAATAAGCCATTTTAGCAATTTGTCCATTCTCTCTATTGTTGGATAGACTTGAAAAGCTTGGGATAGCCTTAGGTTTGAAGTGACTACTAAATGACAACTTTTCTGATACATGAAGGCTTTAGTTCATATCGATGTTATATCTATTTCTGAAATTTTCTTAGCTTTGGTGATACCATGAGGGCTTCACCTCATACATATCTTCTCTCTATTTCTTGAATTGTTTTAAGATTGTTGATAAATGAGGGAAAATATATGTGCTTGTTCTCTACATCAAAAACAAATATTGTCTACTCAATTTCTAGGGTTCCATACAACTGTTGGTCAAACAATTACCTGTAACAAGCCATTTTAGCAATAAAAAAATGCAGTCATTAAAAATGTATCAATAGACCATGGTGTAGATTGGTAAAAACATGATTTGAAAATGAACTGAGGTTAAAAAGTTGTGTTATGTGGTAAAAAAGATCAATGAAGACATTCTTAATTACATAGCTCTCATAGTACTCTTCATAATTGTCTGTTCTTTGAGCTATGCATAATTAGAAACAATAGTGTAGCCTAAAACTCAGCCTCCCATAGATGAGTTTAATTTTCGCAAATGGATATATATCCAACAATGAAGCTGGGCTGATGTCATCAAACAAAGTGTAGAGAAACTTCCAAGGATCTGATATTACCTCTAAGTTTCTAACAATTTAGTGGTTATTGGGAACTTTATTAACACCTTATTTGAACATAGAAATGGAAATTAGCAGCCTAGTATGGCTTCATATCCATTTTACCACTGTCTGGACCCAACAAAGTGAGCAACAAATGCCATTTGCAACATTTTATGCATATGCATGCTTGCAAATCATTGTATATCGAATAAATGTAGTCACTTCAACTGTGGCTGTGGTTGCTACCAAAATATATTCAAATGTGTTCACATCACTGTCATAGGGTCAAGCAAAATTCAAAAACTTCTATCTAGAGAATATATGAAATGTAGATCAATTTATGCCTACAAAATTTCGAGGCTTGATTTCTCTTTTACATAAGAATTCCTGGATTATTCTCATCTGCTACATCCATAGCGACACTAAGGAACTATGATTTCAAGCAAAGGTCACCATTTGAGAGCAAAATATCTTCATATTTCATTTGCATCAAAGTATCCCCTCTCTAACATGCACATAAAAACTTAAAGGCAGATAGGTCAACACTCCCACAGCATAGAAAATACCACTAAAAACTTAAGATTAAGCTTTCTGCCAGTTATAGAGGTCTATAAGTAAGAGAGATCAAGATTCTGTAGCTTCTTGCATTTTACCACAACCAGCTAAACTCCAAGGTCTGTGATCCCACCCACCACTCGAGATTTAGAGTATGCAATTTACTGCAACCTACAACTCTACATTTGAGATCTATGTCACGGATTTACTTGCATTTCACTAATTTTAAAGGTTGCAACTTCTGGGAATGTGTATGTCTTTTGCATTGTAGTTAGTGATTTCAATCTAGTTGGAATGATTGATTTTGACAAAAGATTGAAAACATTTAACCAAGTAAGGTCCAAGGCCAACTTTTGAATTGTTTTAACTTTGAAGATAACTTTGGTGATAGATGAAGGCTTTAGCTCTTAGCTCATGAGGGCTTGAGGGATTTAGTGATAATTTAATTGGAAGTTAAATCTTTGGGAAGTATATTACTCGCACCCTTATCTATTTGCAATGGTTCCTTGATATAGATGTGTGTAGTTGGGTTTCACCAAATCATTGAGGAAATGATGAGGGGCCAACTCAACTATTTATATGTTACAACAATTACTCAACATCATAGATCCTCGTATCCTAAGCATAGGCAATGATCAACGTATTAAAGATCACATGATTCAAATTTGATACATTTGAACCACATTCAACACTTCAGGAGAGATAGACTAACAAACATCTTTTCTTTTGAGTTTGACTCTAATCTCTTAAACTATTCAGTGAATTTCTTCTAGTTGCTAAGACTTTCTTAAATGCATTGTTTTTTCCACAAAAACTATTAACATGCTTTGTTTGTAGCCAGTTTGAGTGTAAACTGCCTTAATTAAATAACAACCCTTTTGAAAGCATTGAAATTTTCCGTGTGCATGTAGCTTATGTGATTATGAGCATCTGAAATTGTGTACCTTGAGAAGCTTCCTTGTTGAGCATATTGCATTACCCTGAACTTAAAGGTTTTGAGACAAATTTAAATTGTGCATGGGATTCCACCCTGCTATACTCTTTAAGTTTAGCAAGTTCCCTTTAAGGTTATTAAGTACTAAGGTTGGTTCTTCATGAATTTTTTCAAGAGTCCTTCATTTTCAAAACATATCTAAATTTTCATGAGTTTTGATTTGAGAACCCCTCAAGTAAAGCTAATTTCTCAAACTGACCATTTTCATACCAATGCTCTGCAATATTTTTCTATTTGGTTAAATTTTAATGTTTGAACTTCTACAGTTTCCTAATATGCTTCTTAAACTGTGTGTATGATTGTAATATTTCAATGATTATTTATATCATTAATTGTAGGAATGACCTTTTGATTTGGATTTTGGGATTTACAGGTAAAGGAGCTTGAGACCAACCCAGTTTTCAATTCTGGTTGTGGCTCAACATTGTCTACTAAAGGCACAATAGAAATGGAAGCAAGCATTATGGATGGTTTCAAAAATAAACGTGGAGCCATTTCTGGCCTTTCTACTATTAAAAATACTATTTCCCTTGCTCGACTTGTCATGGAAAAGTATCCACATGTCTACCTTGGTTTTAATGGGGATGAAGAGTTTGCAAGAGAATAGGTTCAAGCTTTTCTCAAATGGAATTTGTTTCCCTTAATTTACTTGTGACAATATCATGAACATGCAGTAGTCATAGTTTTAGGTTTACTAATTGTATAAAATAGTAGATTAGTAGCATGGAGAACATTGATGTGTCCTTGCTTTCCTTGTAATATTAATGGGATCATGTTAATCATGAACCATACGCTTATGGTTTAGATATTATTTACATCTTTAAGCAGTAATCTTCAACTTGTATTTATTTCAGGTGACAACCACAGGGAATTGAAATCATAGACACAAACTATTTCATTACTATAGAAAATAAAGAGCGATTGGAGAAAGCAAAGAGTGCAAACAACATACAGGTCTCTCTCTCTCTCTCTCTCTCTCTCTCTCTCTTTCTATCTCTCTCTCTCTTTATCTGCACTCACATGTAACTGCATGCGCATATAGCTCTTAGAAGTTCATACCAGATTTATCATCTTCAAAGTCAAATTTCTACAAGCAGATAGAGTTATTTAGCATGCTTCCTGACCCGATAATGCTATGGATATTGAGGCATATTTTTGGATATTAGGTGTGAAAAGTGACAATACATCTAAAGCAGTGAAAGTCTCGATAACATGTTCCAAAAATTGCTTGCTACAGGAAACTGCTCGATAACATGTTCCAAAAACTGCTTGCTATGGATATTGAGGCATATTTTTGGATATTAGGTGTGAAAAGTGACAATACATCTGAAGCAGTGAAAGTCTCGATAACATGTTCCAAAAAGTGACAATACATCTGAAGCAGTGAAAGTCTCGATATCATGTTCCAAAAACTGCTTGCTACAGGAACAATTCAATTTTGGATCACTCATTCAATTGTTTGGCATCCTCTGACACAGAAGAAATAGGTCATTTAGGGCTTCTTCTACAGGTAGCCACCATATTTGGTTGAAATGGAATATTACTACCGAAATTTCATTGTACATCTAGAATAAACCAATGAAAACATGATCCCAGGGAGATACTTGACATGTTATTCCTCTCATAGGTCTATCACAAGGAAAGCACTTTAGCATATATACACCCTGGATCTTGGGCTCATCTAAACAGAAATATCAGATTGGTGCAAACATGAAATTCATGTGTTTTACACAACTCGAATAAATATGCTATGGTGAAGAAAAATAATATAAACAGGGCACATCAAGAATGCTATAACCCGATCTATGTTTGGCTATGTGTAACAATAACAACCTTATCATGAGTTGATTGATGGTAGCTGATCTTAAGACAAACTTCAATAGCTAAGATATATATTCACAATTCAGGTTGTTGTTTTATGGTGTTGTGCAACAGATTTTTACAAGGGTATAAAGTAGTGAGTTGAAAGACTTGAAGGACTAGTACAAGGTAAGAAATTATGGATCTATAGTAACTTTGTAATCATTATTTTGTATGCTTGAATGATGCAAAATTTGTTTGAATATCATCATTGTCAAGAAATAACAACTTCTTAAAGGGTGCTAGCTCAATGGCAGAGCACCTGCCTAATTATAGGCAGGAGATTGGTGGTTCGATTCCTCTGTACCTTATCATAAATTAGTGACTAAGAAAATGACTGAATTCGCATATATACGACTATTAGTAGCTAATTTCCAGTATCTTATAGCACGACTAACGTTTAGTCGTATTTAGATTAGTCATTAATATGTTATCATCTAGTAGTTTATTTAGTCATATATTTGGTCATTGATTGTGACAATCAGTGACTAAATCAATGACTAAATCAATGACTAAATCAGTGAGTATCAATGACTAAATCAATGACTATCAATGAATAAATCAATGACTAATAAGTCAACCAATTAATGATTATTGAAATGTGACTAGAGATAAGATAGTGGAAATCGGATACTATTAGTCACTGACTCAAACATAGTCGTTTATAGTCGAATATTAGTCATTGTTTTAGTCATTAATTTCTCATTTTGTACTAGTGGATACAGACAAAGCATGAAGGAATTTGCAAAGGTTGTGCAAAGGGGAAGAACACAAAGAAGACATTTCCAAGTAGTGAAAGCAAAGCAAAAGAAATATCGGAGATTATCCACTCCGATGTATGCAGTCCGGTGTCAACCAGTTCTCTAAGGAGACTTCAAGAAGCTATGAAGTGATTTAGGGATTAAGAGGGAGTTGACCACTCCTTACAATCCACATTAGAATGGAGTTGCAGAAAGGAAGCAAAGATTGAGAGGGAGTCTACCCAACAAACAAACAAAGATAAGTATTTGAATTGTCATTTCTTGTATATTCTGATTGTTTAAATAATATTGTTCAATGATGTATATACTTATGTTCCTAGACTTAGGTTGTGTATTATGCATATTAGAATAATTGCATTAATGAACAGTATACTACTAATATGCATGTGATGGGTAAGTGGCCTATGGCACTGTACAACATTACATTGCTACTTATCTAGAATGAAGCCTCTTTGCTGAGATGTTGGGAGTAGTGCAAACTATTAACAATGTTCTGGTAGAGATGGAAGGCATCTAGAAAGTTATGGGATATGGATGAATGTTGTATTGAAGCATTGGCTAAGATAATTGCATGACTGTATGACATATATATTTTTATGTGTAAGATTTTGTTCTAAAAACCGTGAGAAGTTTCTAATAATGCAATTGAATTTGACTTGTAGGAAAGATCGTGTACAATCACCTACAAAAGAAGGACTACAACATTTGTTCTAGCAACGAAGCTATCTATTGAAGATATTGAACAATCTGAAGTTCCCAGGATCCAGGATGAAAGAATGGAAAGATGCCATGGTCGAGGAATACCAGTTGATCATGAAGAATGATGTTTGGGATGTGGTCCCAAGACCAAGTGGGAAGTCTTTTGTGACTTCCAAGTGGATCTATAAAATCAAGCATGATGCAAATGGCAGCATAGAGAAATACAAGGCAAGGTTTGTGGCTTGTGGCTTCTCCCAAAAAGAAGGGATAGATTATGAAAAGACTTTTGCACCTGTAGACAGATACACTTCCATCAGAACATTACTTTCTCTGGCTGCAGTGATGAAGTGGAAGATACACCAGATGGATGTCAAGACAACTTTCTTGAATGGTGTAGTCAAAGAGGAATTGTATGTGGAGCAACCACTCGGTTTTGAGACACATGAAAGGGAATCATATATATGCAGATTGAAGAAAGCCTTGTATGGCTTGAAGCACGAACCTAGGACATGGTATGGAAGGATAGACAACTTCCTGTCCAGTTTGTGATTTACCAAGAGTAAAGTGGATTCCAACCTTTACTACAAGGTTGATGAAGGCAATCCAGTGATACTACTATTGTATCTGGATGACCTATTTGCTACAGGTGAGGATAGTTTGATTGTCGATACGAAGAGGAAGCTTGCTGCCGAGTTTGAGAGGAAGGACTTGGGTATGATGCATTACTTTCTAGGTATGGAGGTGTGGTAGAGTGCAAATGGAATATTCCTTGGATAAGGGAAGTATGCAGTAGATATCCTGAAGCAGTTCGAAATGATGGACTACAAGGCCATGGCCACACCTATGGCATCGAACCTGAAGCTATTGAGTGATGCTTCATCAGAGTTGGTTGATGCCACGATGTATCGTCAGATGATTGGGTCCTTGATGTACCTAACAAACACGAGACCATATATTTTCTTTGAGGTGATCACCTTGAGCCAGTTCTTGATGGATCCGAGACATGTTCACCTGAATGATGCAAAGCATATTCTGAGGTACCTGAAGTGTACAGTTGAATATGGGCTCAAGTATAATGCGAATCAAAAGTTTAACTTGGAGGGTTATGTTGATTCGGATTGGGCAGGTAGTGCCATTGATTGGAAGAGCACTTCGGGGTGATGCTTCAGTATGGATCTAGTATGATCTCTTGGTTTAGCAGGAAGAAGTCCTGTGTGGCACTGAGTACAGCCGAAGCAGAGTATGTTGCAGCTTGTTCGGATAGTTGTGAGGCAGTATGGATTAGGAATATACTGTTTGATTTGTTTGATATCCAGTTGGATGGTACTTGTATATATTGCGACAACCAGAGTTGTGTGAATTTGTCGGAGAACCCAGTGTTCCATGACAAGTCGAAGCACATTGAGATCAAGTATCACTATATTAGGGATATGGTGTAGAGAGAAGCAGTGAATCTCCTATATGTCGTGACGGACAAGCAGATAGCCGATGTGTTGACCAAGCCACTGGCCAGAGTGAAGTTTGAGTACTTCAGAGAGAGACTCGGTGTACTTCATATCGAGATTCCTTCCAAGGGGAAGTGATGAGTCTGGAGACATAGATGCACATGAGCCATTCTCACATGGTGGTAGTTATGTCCTCCCATGGTGCAGATGTAAGGGTTGGATCCATTATCACATGGTGGTAGGTATGTCCTCCCATGGTGCAGATGTAAGGGTTGGGATTTTTTGACATCGTGGTAGGTGTGTCCTCCCATGGACGTTGATGTAATTGTCAGGATTTTTCGACATGGTGGTAGGTGTGTATTCCCATGGTCGTTGATGTAATTTCTGAGCCTTTCCGACATGGTGGTAGGTGTGTCCTCCCATGGTTGTTGATGTAAGTGTTGTTCCTTTCCGACATGGTGGTAGGTGTGTCCTCCCATGGTCATGATGTAAGTACTGAGCCCTTCCCAGATGGTAGTAAGTTGGTCCTCCCATGCTCGTGTATGTAAGTGCTGTGTGATGTGCATCTGGGTTGTGCTCCGTGGACTATGAGGTGATCTAAAGATGATGAGGTGACAGTAAGGTACACAGGTTTTGCAGAGGCGTGTAATAAGTCCTGATATGCTCTTGAAGGTTTTGCGGTGGCATATAATTAGTCCTAGGAGATCTTGTAGGTTTTGCAAAGGCACTGTAATCAGTCCTGAGGTGTACCTACTTGATGACTTGCTCGTAGAGATGATGAAGACCTACATGGAGGCTAGGCCTACGTCCAACATGAAAAAGGGCTTGCTCTATAGAAATTCCTATGATGAGTATATTGGAGATTGATTGAGATAGCAGCAGTAGTGACGATGACGATGATCCAGAGAAGAAGACTTGTGCTAAATACCTGTGTCGAGAAATACCTTCCTAGTTAAGAGGGAGTGCTGATGCATTTGTAACTTCGGAATGTATTTCATATATGTATATTGTATCCCTACATAGATGTTATTACTCCTCTGTACGGAAGTGTCATCATTTGTATTTACAAGTGTCGCAAGTTGTATTGCAAGTGTCGCAACTTATATGTGATGGGTTATTAGACCACCAAGTGTGGGGTCGGAATTGAGTTGAGTTACCATGGGTTATTAGACTCTCTTAGAGAGGTCGGCCCAGTTAGGTTATTAGGAAAGTCAAGTTAGTGTATAAATAGAGTGAGGGTGTAACTCTATTTGATCATTTACTCACTCATCTATTCTCTCATGTGAGTGTTGCGCACAAGTGGAGGAGGAGAAGTTGCTAGGATACTATCTCTTGTATTTGGGAATTGTATCATTGCTCTTTCTATCTCCGAGGAAGTTGCGGGGTTTTTCACCTTCTTGGTTTTCCCCGAGGAAAATCTGTGTCTATTGTCTCTTGTGATTGATATGCTATACATGTTATTCTCTCAGATAAGATCCTAGATCATATTGAATTAATTCTCAAAATCTAACAAGATGCATTCCAACTCAAGTTGGGAAGAGATTCCAAAGAATGCCACTTGTACAACAATTCCTAGTCTCTCACTTCCACCAAATCACATGTGGAAGCATCTTAGCTGCCCTAACTCCCTTGAGCACCCTCTTGGAGGCTATTTTTAGCCTTGACATGTCATATATGTCATATGTCATATGTCATCCTTTAGGTCTGATTTGTGTCATAAGGGTCATCGCATCTTAATCATTGTTGTCATAGAGCTAGGGAATCTGGCCCAAATGTCTCACTAGCTCCAGATTGTCTCTTCCTCTTCCATGGGAGTTACTCCTCTTTACCAATTCGACTTCCTTATCTCATTAGCTTCCATATGAAACCTTACCAACCTCCAAATACATTGCCTTACCCATAGATTTGAATTGGATGATGTGCATGCCAAGTGTGTGGAGGGAATCTAGCCACCTAAGGACTCCATAAGCCTCCAATTGTCTTCATGACCAAATGCCAGGTTGATTTTCACTTGTATATATTTATTTAGCTCCTTTATTAAATATTTATGCCATTTCTAATGTTCAAACATAATTTATTATCCCCCTTATTCCAAATCCCAAATCTTCCACCCCCAACCTAGGAAACTAGTAATTTTCCTCCTTGGCAATTATTGGACCCTTAGTATCAATTTGATAAACTCTTATGAATATGGCCAATGGGATTAGGCCATTGTGACCCAATGCAAAATTTGAGACATGACAATGCGCTCATTGAGTTGCCAAGCTGTTATTACGGGAATAGACTGTTTCTTAGTATCTTCACTGTATATTGTACGCCATGCCTTTGCCTGCCCACTCTCATTATGTATTATCAATGGTACCTGAACCAATTTAATTGAAATGTTCAACGATCAAGCTTGAGTCTTTTTGCACATGTCAGGATATATTTTTTCCTAAACTACAAAAACCAGATATAGTGATCCTTCCATGAATACAATTAGATGATATTAACATTGTTGTGAACTAGAAATCCCCAAAATTGTAACCCTACCATTTTCAGGACAACCATAATTTCCCTCCAAGCTGCAGGATAGATTCTCGACATCATATGCTTACTTCCAAAGGTCAGTTCAACACAATTTTATGTATTATGAGGTTCAACAATAATTGGGTTTCTGAAATGGAGGAAATGGAAATTCTAATTGATCTATTATGTTATTTGAAATTTTGGTATTCAGTGATCATATAAATCACTATTTCTCAGAAAAGAAAAAAAAAATCATTTAGAAATAAAAAAGGATAAGAACCAAATTAAAATCTTCTTCAACAATTGATTGTTATTATTCAATAAAAAAATGATATAGAAGTACAATGACCTGCATTTCCTAGAGTTGTAGCTTAAGAAAAGGAGGATCAAATTAATTTCCAATAAGGAAGTCACTTTGCTTTGCTAAAACCATCTTCGCAATGATGGATGACATTGGGGAAAAGGCTAATGATATCAAAAATAAAAATACAGCTTCATTTCTATTCAAAATCTTATGGCCTAAAAGGACACGTTTTCTGGGCATTTCCCTTTGAAAACAATTCATTTAGAAGAGCAAGCAGCTTTAGTTTCTCAGCTTATAGGTCAAGTAAAATACCCTTAACATACCAGAAAATTCATAGAAAATCCAAAAACATTTGACATTTCTACTTCACTGAATAGAATGACAAAAACTATTAGCTATTCTGTAAGATTTTAAACTAGACATGTATGATAGTGGACCATGTGATGTATGAAAGACACCATGCAACTCACCATTTTAAAAGAGTCAAAGACTGAAAGTGATCTTATCCAATCCATTAAATGAAGATGTAAGCACTGTTTCCCTTGCAACTTCTGAAGGACATAACTCACTCTCTAGAAATGAAGTTCTAATCACCTTGGCTACCATTCAATGTGTTAACTGGGAATCATTTTGCAATGAAATTCCATAGAGTCGAGCAATTGAGCAGAGATGGCAGCCTTGGATAATAATTACTAAAAAGCAAAGGAAGAGGAAGATCGATATGCATTTTTCTGTTTAAATTTTCAAAACAATCTCCCTACTTTTCTTTCATTTGTCAACAAATTCTTTTCCAATAAATAGCTTTGGCAATTTTTCTGTTCGATCGTTTTGTATCTGTGCTACATTTTATATCTATAGGTTAATTATTTAGCTCATTTCCTAATTTTGATAGAGTAGTGATAGGAGTTGTTTTGACACTCCACCTGGATGTACTTTTGAGTGCCATTGACCTATTTATTTTGTTCATTCATTGGACATTAATAAGATTCTAAATTATCTTATTTAAATCATTCAAGTAGAAACTATTAAGACAAGTGAGTGAGTTGGATTTGAAACCGTTTCAAAGGAGATGATCATAGCTTTCTAATGTAACATTAAGTGATATGGATTATGGGCGTACGAATATACTAGTAAATCTAGCAGTCACTGAAAATTCCAAGGACATGCAAGTTCTTGTTGTTGTCAGTGAAATATGTTCCTCAACAGTAGGAGAGGGTATCTTGGATGAGTCGACAATAAGGTTCTATGTTGATAAAATCCATTATAATCCTAGTGACCATGCAGATGATAGAAGTACCATTTTGGATAAAGGAAGTGAAGGACCTTATTGTTTCCAAATAGAGTCTAGATGTTTCTAGCTATGACTTGTTGAATAAGATTCATAAAATTGGAAGGCATGATCCTCAAAAAGACACACTTGATACCCCCAAGGCTTTAGAGCACCCATCTAGTGAATATTCAGAGGATTTAAACTCTTCTTCATATGGAATTGGTAAGGTTCATGTATATCCATGCATGCGCCCTGAACATAAATTTGTTGGAAAGAGGAAATATTTTTCCTTCAATCAAGAGCTGGAACACTGTACAAAACATAGCTCTGTTCCAGTTGGGAAATAGGGTGAAGCAATGAAAGAGATGGTTTTTTCTTTACCAACAGAAATGACTTGTGTTTCTGGAAGGAGAACAAAGGATGCATTAAATGCATCCAGGAATTGTTTCATGTCCATATACATGCCCATAATTGTTTCTTAATGCCATTTCAACCCTCAAATTCAACCCAACATTCCTCCAAACCTGTTGTTGGTGGCTGTTAATCACTTTTCATCGGGTTGTTCATGACCAGAATTGTCTTTTAATCCTCCAGTTCGGCCTTGTTTTAGAGATAGGCCTATTTGTTAGTGGAAAGGTGCACAGAGATGACTGATTCACAATGTTTCTTGCCACATATTCACTTAGCACAGGAATTGAAATATCACCAAATAAATCTCAAAAATCAAAGCGCTGGAGTCAACTGGGATAGGGGATATGCAATAAACCAAATAGTTTATGTGTAGACATGGGTGACTAAGTGGATATGCTCCAGACAAGGGTTACAAGCACTTTTTCCACGAAATAGAGATGATGTCGATGATGAAACAAACTAAGTATTAATACTTCCCTCATTTTAGTTTTTGTCATGTTTTGTGGATGCTTTTGTTTTTGTCTTTTCTTCAGAGTAAAATAATTTTGATATGTTACAAACAAGGAGATGAGTGCCAAAAATGCAACTAAGCAGTTTGATCCTGCATATTTGGATGGAATTGTAGAAAATGGAAGAAACAATCAGGGGTGGGTATCCTTGGAGGGAAATTGATGGGAATTATGAAAGGAAACACCTGACACATAATCACTCAAAATGGCATGTGCATTCTATCTCAAATTGTAAGGAAGAAAATGACAATGCATTAGCTCACAACTAAAGCTCACCAACTAGCACAGTGGTGTGCCTTGCATCTCCTTTATAGAATAGGAAGGAGAGGGAAGATACAGTGTACCTGGTCACATGCAGATAAATCAGACCCCCAAACCCATAGGAATAGGTCTTGAAAATGAATTTGGTGACAAGCCCAATGATCTTAGATTTTTCAACGACCAAATTGGCCCAGGAAGAGACCCAGATAGATGGTTTGCAGACACGTTCAATGCTGTCAAATTGGAACAAGAGATAAGGTTAGAAGGAAGGGTACCTTTCAAGTTTCAATGCATTGTGGGAAAGGAAAATGACCCTAAGAGAATCACATTGTTGAAATAGCTGGGAGGAATTGTACCAGAGAGTGCATTCTGATTCAAATTCATGATGATGAGGCTAGGAATCTACACTAGATATGAATTGATATTGATATGGCTAGAGAAATTGTTGTAAGCAAGAGAAACTGTGTGAAAGTACCAGATCTTGGTGGGACCTCTAACGATTTCTGTAGATAAAGAGGGATTGTCCAACACCACTTTTATGACTCTTCATGTTCCAGAGTTGCAAATCACACCCACCACAAACATGGGATGTGAATTAGGTTTTGACATGTTTATAAATTACAAATTTGTTTGGAGCATTAATAATCCTTTAGTATGTATTGTCAATTTTTCCCTTTTTGGATTTTTTTATTAACAATGGTATCTCATGGATGACTATCTTGCTCTTATTTTGAGGATTTAACTCACAACCTCATTTTTGCTGCTTTTAGGGTGAACTGAAGCAACTATGAAAACTTATTCCAGTTCAATACAAATTCTCCGAGTTTGCATATTCTTCCTATGAGAGATGAATTTGCCTTAGTTTTTTAATTTTTCCATTCAACGAGGCAAGTTTAGAATTTCTTTGAAATTCTATATAAACAAAATATGGGTTGAATGGGCTATTTATATGAAGAAACTCATGTTTCTAGCACTTGAGAAGAGAATCATCTCATCTCTTGTAAACAAAATGAAAAGGTTGATGTTATTCTCTATATTTTCATTACCTCTATATTACAGATGAAGTTCCTTAAAAATTCAGGGTACTTTTGTACTTTATATGAGAATCAAATTCACAATCTTAGCTTTGCATGTTTTTGGATGCAGTAAGGAAAGTTTTTCAAATTCAATGTTAATGTTATAATCTTAGCCATGGTTTACACATGTCCAACATTTCAAAACCTCTATGTGTGTTTCTAGCATCATAAAGTCAAAATTTTGGCAGCCTTAAATGTCTTTTGATTGACTGCTAGGAGTTGCATTACAAATTATAAAAATGTTTATGACTTTGTTTCAGTAAGGATAGTCACTTATTTCAGAAATTTAGTTCCTTTTGGATTTGAATTTTGATTAGGGTTGATGCCTATTAACTATTTCTACAATTTTGAGTAAACCAATATCATGATGAGCAATGCCCAAATATTTCACGTAGGTTTTCATCTATATATAGACTCTACTTCTCATTATGTTTCCAGTAGGTGTAATGATGCAAATGTTCTCCATAGACAGGTATGAAGATGATGACACCACCTTTATGGATTTTGATCCTCGAATCCATAAATTCTGATAACTGTGTTATTGTTGAATAGGAACCAGTCTCCAACTCTACTATCTGGGCTAAGTTGGAGCAATTGAATAACTTCTGCTAGTACTCTAGGAAGAGTGCTGGCATGAATAAAAAAGTATACAAGTTGTACAAATGAATTGACATAATGGACAAAACCTTAGTTACTGATTGGCTTTTTGACAGAAGGAAGCCCTTTTATCACTTGTAGGGGAACATGGGATGTATTTACCATCATGATACTGAGAGTGTCCATGAGTGTATATTTATGGTGCATGATCAGCTGTACAATATAAGATTGGTACCTGAAAGACCTGATACCCCTCAAATCAAGGAACTACTAGTGAATAACATTGGCAAGGAAATGAAAATCATTGAATCTATGGAATAGATGATTATCGGGACATATGGCTGCCAAAAATCCAAGGAGAGTTTCATCCAATATAGAATTACACTGACAATCTAAGAACCAAGCCATCATAGCTAATGTAATTTTGGGCATGGGAGCTGTTGGCACTAAATATGACCTTCTTAATTTTTTTGACCTTTCGCCATTTTGGGCTAAACATTGTTGAGGCCTCTCGTCTTCTCAAGAACTTCAACCTAGTGAGTCTCGCTTCTGGATAGACCAGGGAGCAATTTTTTTTTTCCCAGAGTGCGCTTTACCAAATCGCTCCCGAATGAGAGTGATCTCAGAGCACGCTTTTAGAGTGCTTCCTGAACGATTTGCTTGGAAGTGAGCTTCCAGAGTGGGGGGAGGAGGGGTAGGGTGCTCCCCCGCAACATAGGTCATCACCCAAATGTCAAGTGCACCCACAGGTGCATCAATATAGAACTTTTGATTGGATCGTTCAGTTCATTATTTTCATGCAGTGGTGGAGATAAAATGTAAAGAGTTGAAGACAGAGAAACGTAGAGCACAAAAGATAGATAATAGAGGAAAAATTACAGATATTTTGTATGTAATAGATCTCACTAATATTAATGAACTTATGTGTTATAGTTTCATTATGTGTTCATCTTCTATCCTAGTACATCGTTTAGAGTTGCAAAAGTTGCGCGAGAACCACTTGTATATTAAGTTGAGTAAGTGCAAATCTCTCGAGAATGAAATTCAATCTCTGGGTCACATAATATCCAAAGAAGGACTAAAGGTGGACCTCGAGAAGATATAAGTGATATCTATTTGGAAAACCCCAAAGAATGTAGTTTAGGTGAGATTTTTTCTAGGATTGATTGGGCATAATTGAAGGTGCGTTGAAGGGTTCTCAAATATTGTAGGCCCTTTTTCAAATTGACAAGGTAAGAGAGTTAAGTTCCTCCAGACAATGCTTCAGAAAGCGAGATTTCAAGAACTCAAAAATCTCCTCATGTCTGCAGCATTACTGATACACCCCAATTTTTATAAAGACTTCTAGGTGTACACATATGAAAGTTATAAGGAGCGTATTGGAGGAGTGCTCGTGGATGAAAGGAGAGAAGTAGTATATGAGTCAAGGATGTTGAATGTTCATGAATAGAAGTACCCAACTCATGAACTGGATTTATTTTCAAGAGTTCATGCCATGAAGGCATGGTGGCACGAATTAATTGACAACAAATTTCAATTATAGATAGATCATGATTGTTTGAAATACCTACAAAGTTAACCACAATTTAACAATAGGAAATGGCATTGGGTGAAATTTATAAGCAACTATGACTATGACCTACTACACATAAAAGTAAAGTAGAACCTAGTATTCAACACCCTGAGCCAGAGACGACATATAGATGCAATATCCCAAGCTTAGTTAGACTTATAATCTAGTCAAAGATGGGGTGTTGCTATGGAAGAACCAAATTTATTTACAAGAACACAAGGACTTGAGAAGACTGGCATTTCATGAAGGTCTTAAGAAGACACTCAAGATACCAACTGGCATATCAAAGTGTAAATAAACTATACTATTATCATGGTTTGAAATCAAATATTGTCTCCTATGTGGCCTCAAGACTCGAATACTAATAGATAAAAGTACAACATCAACATCCAATCGGAAAGTTCGATTTCTTTAATATACCATCTTGGAACTAGGAGGAAATATTCATGAATTTCATTTATGGGTTACCACATACCTCTAGGGGTAATGATTCTATTTTGGTAGTCAATTTGAAGACTTGTATGGTTGAAAGTGCATCTCCCTTGATAGTTGGGACAACCTGGAAGTATGACTACCTTAAGATCAGGGCACCCTAGAGAAAATGGAGTATACAATGGAATAAGTTCAATCAAATCTAAATATTTTTCATATCCAACAAAAGAAATATTCAGTAAAAGGTAATCAAATCAAAGCTTCAAGGTCAAAGAAAAGATGGTCCTTAAAGTTAAGCCAAAAAGGAGTTCTTTAAACTTGGGGAAATGAAAGAAACTAACATTGAGATAATTTTGACCTTTTTTCAGCTTGGTACATATGGTGTTGTTGCTTACAAATTGGCCTTACCATCACATAAGAAATATTTGATTGACCCTAGCCATGTGTTGAATTTTATGCCATAAAGATGAAGGAAACTAGGGAATTTCTCACAAATCCCTTAGTATTTGGTAGCAACAAACAACAACACTTGCAAAATAAAGTAATAAATTATTTCAAGGTCCATTGAAAGCACTACTTAGAAGATGATGATGCTTGGGAATCATAATTAGAAATGAAATACTTGTGATGATGACTTAGTTATGGGGCCATAGCCCTTGGTAGAGAGGGATGATTGTGACACCTTGATGTTTGACCTATTATTTTTAGTTTTAACTAATAGAAGATGGTGTTTTGATGTATAATCCCCCGAATGAACTCCTTTGTTGATGATTGGTTATAATATACATAGATTTGTATTTGAAAGTATACCCAGAACATGCCTTGTCACCCTACAAGGGGAATATACTTGTGGCGTATTGTAGTAAAGTACAAGCAAAGTATTGACAAAATGTTGATCTCTTATTTGGGATTAAAGTAAATCAAATTAGTCATGGGAAACTATGAAACAAAAGATAGTTTCACAAAGCATTCTAATTTCTAAATGAGTACCCAACATCTCAACATAGTGGGCACTTTTTTGGACAAAGTTGTCTAGATAGAAAATACTCGTAGCAAAGTGCTAGTCACAGATGTTTTTGACAGAACATATACTCTCCACCTATGGATACTATGCTAACCAATTCTTATTGGTTTTTTGAGCTGTAATATGAGTAGCATAAATTCCCTTATAGGTTGTAACAAAATCAATAAAATTTCTTTTCTAATGGGGGGGGCAATTTCACAAAGAAGCATATTTTCAAGTGTACTAGAAGCAAAACCATGCTTCTATATCAATTGGTAGGGCACAAGAATACCAGAACAAACCCGAAGGATGAATTATGCTAGGACAAGAACAAGGCATATCAAACCTATGAATCAGATGGTTGGCAATGGGGCATGTACAATGTAGATCAGATCTGCATGCTGTTAATTTTTCAATAATTTCATTCAATATTATCTAGGATCACTAAGAGAATAACATGTACAGCGTATCAATCACAAACACAAGAGACAATAGACACATAGTTTCCTCGGGGAAAACCAAGAAGGTGAAAAATCCTGCAACTTCCTTAGAGATAGAATAAGCCCCAATACAAAGATCACAAATATCAAACCCAAAAGATAGATGTCTCCAGTAGCTACTCCTCCTCCACT
Source organism: Larix kaempferi (assembly GCA_027924585.1). NCBI lineage: Eukaryota > Viridiplantae > Streptophyta > Pinopsida > Pinales > Pinaceae > Larix > Larix kaempferi. Next base: position 17,566,930 of record BSBM01001334.1, on the reverse strand, counting down.
AGTGCGCACTCCTCTCTCTCAACTATGCAAGTTGGATGAGTGAGTGAATGAATAGAATGAGAGACACAACCTCTCTATTTATACACTGACTTGACCCGGCAATAAACTAATTGGGACGACTTCCTAAGGAATCCTAATAGCCCATCCACATGACTCAACTAGGGCCGACCCCACACTGGTGGTCTAATAACCCATCAATACAAATGATGACATTTGCAAATAAAAATGACGACACTTCCAATTGGAGGAATAATACATCTCCGTTGGATATACAATAAAGTACAAATGTAATATAAAAGTGAATATCTTCCAAAGTTACAAATACATCAACACTCCCTCTTAACTAGGAAGGTATTCTCTAGACACAGGTCATCAATACATATTGGCACAAGTCTTCAATTCTGGAGTTGGATCATCATCACTGGATCACGGGGCATCATCATCATCACTACTGCTGTACACGGCATCTCGATCACTGGGCTATCTCATAATTCTTCTCGTTATAGGAAGTTCTACAGAGCCAACCCTTTTTCATGCTGGATGTAGGCCTTGCCTCCTGTAGGTCTTCATCATCTCTGTGAGTGGTCTCATAGAGGAGGTATCTCAGAACTAATTATGTGCATATGCAAAACTTGACAAGAGTATCCCAGGATCAGTTTACGTGCCTCAACACGACCGAAAAGATCTCCCAGGACTAATTACATGCATCCCTTCACAAAACCTTTAAAGAGTATCCCAGGATCAGTTTACATGCCTCAGCATGACCAGCAAGATCTCTAAAGAGCATCCCAGGACTTATTACGAGCACAAAGCTCAACCTATCGGATCTCCAAGACTGATTACATGTGATTAGGAAAAACCTTAAAATAATATCCCAGGATCAGATTATGTGCCTAAGCACGACCAACAAGATATCTAAAGAGCATCCCAGGACTTATTACGAGCACACAGATCAACCTATTGGATCTCCAGGACTGATTACATGCCTCCCTAGAAAAACCCCAGAAGAGCATCCCAGGACTGATTATGAGCACATAGCTCAACCTATCGGATCTCCCAAGATCTTTTACATCCTAATGCAAAACCTAACACATATCCACAACCTCTAAGTATCATCCTGAAACTAATGATCCACCTGATCATCCTTGCATGGAGCATCATCCTGATGCTAATGATCAACCTGATCATCATCATACCATACATCATCCTGATGTACATCATCATCACATGATCATCCTGATCATCAAATAGTACATCACCCTAATGTACATCATCTAGGGCATCATCCTGATACTCATCAAACATGATCATCCTAATCATCATCACTACATCATCCTGATGCATATCATCTAGAGCATCGTCTTAATACTCATCACACAACGCTTACATCCACAGCCATGGGAGGGATCCTCCTACCACCATTCTTGGAATGGCTCTAGAAAATGTGTCCCATCACTTCTTCCTTGAAGTATCTTCCATCTGAAGAACACCAAGCCTCTCTCTGAAGTACTCAAACTTCACTCTGGCTAGTGGTTTAGTTAACACATTTGCAACCTGCTCATCCGTCGCAACATGCAGGAGCTTCACTGCTCCTCTCTGCACAATATCCCTGATATAGTGATATTTGATCTCAATATGCTTCGACCTATAATGGAATACCGGGTTCTTAGACAACTTCACACAACTCTGGTTGTCACAGGAGATACAGGTAGCATCGAATGGGAGACCAAATAACTCAAACAGTAGCTTCCTAAGCCATACTTCCTCACAACTAGACGAACAAGCTGCGAAATACTTTGCTTTGGCTGTACTCAGTGCTATGCAGGATTGCTTCCTGCTAAACCAAGAGATCACCCATGATACCATACTAAAGTAGCACCCAAAAGTGCTCTTCCTATCTGTAGCACTGCCTGCCCAATCTGAATCAACATAACCCTCCAAGTTAAACCTTTGATTCACATCATACTTGAGCCCATATTCAACCGTACCCTTCAGGTACCTCAGAATATGCTTTACAGAAATCAGGTGAACATGTCTAAGATCCATCAGGAACTGGCTCAATGTGTTCACCGCAAAGAAAATATCTGGTCTCTTGTTTGTCAAGTACATCAAGGACCCAATCATCTAACGATACACTGTGATATCAACTGGCTCAGATGAAGCATCACATAATAGCTTCAGGTTCGATTCCATAGGTGTGGCCATGGCCTTGCAGTCCATCATCCCGAACCGCTTCAGGATCTCTACAACATACTTCCCTTGTCCAAGGAAGATCCCATCTGCACTCTGCCACACCTCCATGCCTAAAAATTAATGCATCATCCCCAAGCCCTTCATATCGAACTCAGCAGTAAGCTTCCTCTTTGTGTCGGCAATCAACCTATCCTCACCTGTAACAAACAAGTCATCCACATACAGTAGTAGTATCATTGGATTGCCTTCCTCAACCTTGTAGTAAAGGTTGGAATCCTCTTTACTATTAGTAAAGCCCAAACTGGATAGGAAGCTGTCTATCCTACCATACCAAGTCCTAGGATCTTGCTTAAATCCATACAAGGATTTCTTCAACTTGCACACATATGACTCCCTACCACATGTCTCAAAACCAAGTGGTTTCTCCACATACACTTCCTCTTCAACTACACCATTCAAGAAAGTTGTCTTGACATCCATTTGGTGTATCTTCCAATTCATCACTACAGCCAGGGAAAGTACTGTTATGATGGAAGTGTATCTGGATATAGGAGCAAAAGTCTCTTCATAATCTATCCCCTCTTTCTGGGAGAAGCCACGAGCAACAAACCTCACCTTGTATTTATCTATGCTTCCATCTGCAGCATGCTTGATCTTATAGATCCACTTGGAAGTCACAACATACTTCCATTCTGGTCTTGGGACCACATCCCAGACATCATTCTTTATGATTGACTAGTATTCCTCAACCATGGCATCCTTTCTTTCTTTCTTTTCCGCTGCCTTTTCATAACTGGAAGGTTCTTTGTTTATAATATCACAAAGCAAGGCAACATAGCTGGTGTGTGACCTTGTCCTTTTCCTTTCTCCATGTTCCTCTTTTGGAATACCATACCTTTCTGCATCTTGGATAAGCTCTCTAGCCCATGAAAGTTTCCTCTTATGAGAGTGCTTCTCACGGGGTGGATATACAGGTTCTTGTGGATCTTCAATTTCACGATCTTCTTCTGGAATTGCTTCATTCATAGGTGTGTCTTGAATTCTGTTTACCCTTGGTTCTTCATTGTCTTTAACAGGTGTCTTCCTGGATTTTATATATGCTGAGTCCTCATCAAAAGTTACATCCCTGCTGATGTCAATATTCTTGAACCTTGGAAAGTAGATTCTGTAAGCCTTTGAGATTTCACTGTAACCCACAAAGATTCCCTTCTTTCCTAAAGGATCTAGCTTTGTCCTCTTTTCCTTTGGAATGTGTGTGTATATTGGACAGCCAAATATTTTGAGATGGCTAACTTCTAGTTTCTTACCAGAGAAAACTTCTTCGGGTGTCTTGTTGTCAAGTATCTTGTGAGGTGTTTTGTTCTGCACATATACAACTGTCCTTGCTGCTTCTGCCCATAGGTGCATTGGAAGATCCTGGTCATGAAACATTTCCCATGCTGCTTCCATGATAGTTCTATTCTTCCTTTCTGCAAATCCATTCTGTTGTAGATTGTAAGGAGTAGTCAACTCTCTCTTAATCCCTGAATCACTGCATAACTTCTTGAAGTCTCATGAAGTGAATTCTCCGCCATTGTCAGATATGAAGGTCTTGATCTTCTTATCAGTTTGATTTTCTATCAAGGATTTGAATTACTTGAACTTATCAAACACTTCATCTTTATTCTTCAAGAAATAAACCCAAGTCTTCCTAGAGAAATCATCAATGAAGAAAACATAGTATACATACCCACTTAGAGAACTAGATGACATTGGACCACATACATCGGAGTGGATAATCTCCAAGATTCCTTTTGCTTTTCTTTCACTACTTGGAAATGACTTCTTTTTGTTCTTTCCTTTTGCACACCCTTTGTAAATACCTTCATTCTTTGACTAGATTTCAGGAAGGGCCTCTACTGCCTTGCTTGCAATTGGAAGTGCTCTATAGTGCATGTGTGCAAGCCTTCTATGCCAAAGTTCACTTGGCTCCATGGATTCATGTACCATGGCATATTCAAGTTGTCCCTTCAACTTGTACAATCCTCCATCATGCTCTCCAATCACCAATGCATCATCTATTGTATTACCCTTTGGCCACATGAGTACTTGGCCATCTATAAATGAAACTCTCATTCCCTTTGAATCAAAACATGATATGGAGAGAAGATTCTTCTTGAGTCCAGGTACATATAGAAAATCTTTCATCTTCAAAGACTTCCCAGAGTCTAACTTGTAGGAGGCTTCACCACTTCCTTTTATAGATTATTGATAGCCATCCCCAAGTTTCACCTTGAGGTGACTCATGTTCTGTAATGTCCCTTATTAGGAATTTTATTAAAATTGCAATTTTCCACTTTTTTTTCCCTAGTTCGACCTTTGACTAGTTTTGATCTCTAGGTCCCAAATTTTCCCCAGATGATCCCAAATCTTCTGAGAAGGTATATGAATGATATTAGAGAATAAAATGTGTTTCAGGGATGCCTTTGGACCTTTAAAATACTTTTGCAAATCCTCTTTCAATTCTGATCAATGTAGGTAACTTTACTAGTGATTTTCCTTTGACTAGTATTGGTCTCTAGGTCTCAAATTGACTCCAAATGCCTTAAAATATTCAAGGAAGGTGTATGAATGATATTATAACTTGAATATGATGTTTATGTATGAAATATGTCCACCAAAGGACATATTAAAACTCTCTTAAGATTTTGGACCAATTATGCAATTTTACTAGTAATTTGGGATTCAAATCCCCCTGGGGTAAGTACTGAAAATGGCTTCCCAAATGCCTCCAAACCCACTCAAATTTATGAAAGGAGGTATGTAATGTGTTAATTATTTTATTAAAGTCTCATATGCACCATTAATGTATTATTACAACTGTTCTCACCCTCTCCCATTCAACTGCAAAAATCCCCAATTCGACCCTTGGGGAAATGGCACTATTTCACCTCCCAATACACCTAAACTGAGTAAAAATGCTTCAAATGCTCAAGTACAGTACATGAAACTTGTAGAAGACATCCATGGCAGTATATTGATCACAAATATATCAGAGAATCATCCATTCATTCGAAATCATCATCAATACATTGGCTCACAACAAGGTAGTGGGGAAATGGCATTGTTCTTCCATTAAAAATGAGATTTATACATTTCTACTTTGAATTTCGACATGAAAATTTTTGGAGATGAATAAAAGAGTATTTAATTCATATTACAAAATAAATGGGGCATTAAAAGATTCCCCAAAGAGTACAATAGGTCACCAAAAACGCCCTCCCTCAAGGATTAAGAATATGCCATCAAAACTGGAAATGGTTGAAGGAGTGAGCTACAATAGAAGAAACCATGAGCTGCCCTGTAGCTTACACCTGCAAATAAAGACTCCATTAAAGCTCCAAATGAAAGGTTTGAATGGCCTTTCCGATTACCAACTTGGATGGGAATCTTTCACCCTCGAAATTGGCTAAGGAAAGAAACTAGTCATCCACTAGCTCTCCCTCTTCACAAATGCAATTGCAAATTCTACAAATGATCAAAATCCATTCTAATACTTTATTTATACATTTTATAACCAAAATTATCCTTCTAAGGGTCGAAATACTCTCAATAGATTCATAATATTTCCATTTAGGAAATATTCCACATTTGCCACTTGTCTCCTAGTTCCAACCTTCCATCTTCTCCCAAATTTGATTTTGAGTCTCTTTGGCTTCTCCAACCCCCAAATTCGCCTTCCTTGAGCCTATTTTTGGGTCTGACATGTCATAGTGGTCAGATGTCAGAGGTCAGGTCTGCAATTTGTCATAGTTGTCATAGATTCTCCATCATTGGTGTCATAGGGGCTAAGGAATCTAGCCCAAGTGTCCACAAACTTCCACTTTGACTCTTTATCTTCCATGGAGGTTACCAATCCTTCCCAATTCGACCTAGGATGCTCAATGACATGTGCTATAACTTACCAACTCACCCAAGAGTGTTCACATTCCCATTAATTCGAATTTGCAAAAGAGAGATACCATGTATTATGAAAAATCAAGCTAGTGTGGGTCCCACATCCTCCATATGTCTCCAAAACCATTTGTCACCTAGGATTTCTCTTGAATTTATTTATTCACTCTATTTATTAAATAATTGAACCCTTCTAATGTCTAAACATCATTTATTATCCCCCTTATTCCAAATCCCAAAGCTTCCACCCCAAACCTAGGAAACTAGTAATTTTTCTCCTTGGCAATTATTTGACCCTTAACATCAATTTTATAAACTCTAATGAATATGGATAATGTGATTAGTCCATTGTGACCCAATTCCAAATTTGGGACATGACAAATCCTCCCTTCCCAATATTTCTTGTCCTCAAGCAATTTCAAACATGGGTGTTGAAGAACCTGCTTTTTGTATAATTCTTTGAAGTTGCCATTGAATTGCCCAACCTTGAGTCTTTGAGTTTCCATGAATATTTTAGAGAGGAACCACCATGCTTGCTGCTATACTAATCTGATAAAAATCACTTTATTAAGTGGGAAATCCATCTCCCATACTGCTTGTTTCCCCAAAAAATTTGAAACCAATGAGATAAAAATTATTCCAGGGTCCCATTGCTTGTATTGCACCCCAACAATGAAGAGTGCTCTCCAACCCATACCATCAGATAAGATGATTCCTGGATCCCATTTTCTTGTATGCATTCTTCCAAGCATCATGAGTACAAAATATATATCATCAAAGTACATAACTACATAATGAAAATGTACATCAATGAGGTGTTTCATCAAAGAATCATGAAAGTGCTTATACCTCCAAGCAAGTAGACCACCACTTTCCAAGTGCATACAAGCTTCAAGTGACCAATAAAATCTACTCCAATGACATAGGTGAGGATCCCATGTCCTATAATGCTGCTCCAAAAGGATGTGATATGCATCAATATATTCAACCATGTATTCTTTCATCCAAGAAGTGAATGAAGAATCTCCACTAAAATCTGAACCAAATAATGAGCAGAAAAAACAAGGAGACTTCAAATGACTCAAAGAAGTCTCACCCATACATGCATGAATGTGAGAATAATAAAGATGTAACAAAGTATGTGGCTTCCAAAAAAAATGTTCTCCCATCATAAATCTATTCACCCAAGTGTTGGATGAAGTTCCTCTAACATCAAATGAACCCAATGTTGAGCAAGAAAAACCATGAGTCTTCAAGTTACTCAAATCCATATCATAGGTGCATCCATGTAGATGTGAATCATCATAAAGTGGCAAATGATGCTGCCGCAAATGTGAATAAGAATGTGCTCCAACCATGTCATCATAAAAGTTAAATCTAGGAGTTCCATACTCCTCATGTGGCACCATCAAAAAGAACCCTTTCACCCATACTTCATTGAGACTAATGTTGCAAAACATGGAATTGTAGGATGTAGGAGAATGAACTAACTCACCCAAATGATAAAAAAGTGCAGAAGTTTCATCATGGGAAGGATACATAGGGGTAGTATCATGCAGCTCCTTCAAAAGTATGAACTCTTTTTCATAGTTTGGTTCCAATGTAGAGGAATCATGCTCTTCTTTAAAAATTGCATAACCTTCATCAAGGGACAATTCAAGTTCCTCTTCCACCACATCAATTGTTTGGATCTCTTCAAGTTCATCTTCAAACACATCAAGAACATTCAAATTTTCACATTTCTCATGATCCACCATGTCATGAGAATCCTCCAAACAATCTACCATTTGACAATCTGAAACATAGGAGGAGAAACAAGTATCTTGCAACTTTTCAAGAAGTTGCTCATTTTGAATTGTGAGCTTATGATTATCCTCATTATTCTTCAAGTATGCATCATGTAACAATTCATTAAGCTCAAACAAATGGTTTCTATCAAAAAGCAAAGACATGAAATTACCTTTGATGTGGCACATTGCTCTTTGAATCTTCTCCATGTCTTCAAGGAAGGATGTTTCCTCCAATGAAGTAGCTCTCCAACAAGAATTTGACACCAATGCTTGAGTGTCATGGAGAATGATGAGGGACTCTTGGATCTTATTTTCATTCATCTTTAAGGACCCTTCAAGAAAATGAGGCTCTTGCAAATGAACCTCCTCATCTTCTTCAATTTTGCTTGGACCAACTTCATGAAGCTGAAGTGGTGATGGGGAAGTTGATCTTGGTTCTTCTTCAACTGCTATAAGGTCTTCATTATCATGCTTAATGGAACTTGTACTTGTAAAAACACTTTCAAAAGTGATCTCTATGTCACCAACATAGAGGTGTGAGCACCCATCAGTAGGTACTCCTTCATAGTTTAAATATCCATCAGTAGATGCTCTTTGGTTCATGTCTAAGCTAGAAGGTGTCTCGAAATGGTCTTCCATATTTTCAATAGAATCTTCTTCATGATCTTGTGATGTCTCTTCCTTTTGCTCTTTAAAGCAGGCTGATGCATTTTGCCCCTTGTCTTCCTTAGGATTAGTATATTTGGAATCTCTTCTTGAATAAATCTCAAAAGTTCTCCTCAAGGAGGACATCATTTCATGCACACATATATGATACTCACTCCAAGGGTTTTTACAAGAAGGGCATAAACCTTTCTTCACTAACTCCACATCTTCATTTTTGGGCCTATTTTCAAAAACATGTTCAGAAAAGTACTCAAAAGACATGGCATTTTGTGTAATTTTTCTAAAATCAAGATATTCTTGATATTTTTGATATTGTTGGGGCAAGGTTTTATATTTTGCTCTCCATCTTTGGAACTCACTCATAGAATTATCCTTGGTTGGTGTGACACACTCATATTCATCTGATTTAAAGTCATAAGAATAATCTTCATTTCTCTTGAAGCTGTAAGAAGTGTTGCATGATGGCACCTCTTCCTCGTAACATTCTCATTCTGCTTCATATTGCTCATAAGCATCTGCATATGCCTCATAAGAATTGTACTCATAGGATTCATCATAATAGTAAGACATGGCTACCTATTATTCTTGAATGTATGTACCTAATCCACAGGTGCAAGGACCATGCTCTGATACCAATGTAATGTCCCTTATTAGGAATTTGATTAAAATTGCAATTTTCCACTTTGTTTTCCCTAGTTCGACCTTTGACTAGTTTTGATCTTTAGGTCCCAAATTTTCCCCAAATTATCCCAAATATTCTGAGAAGGTATATGAATAATATTAGAACATAAATATGTGTTTCAGGGATGCCTTTGGACCTTTAAAATACTTCTGCAAATCCTCTTTCAATTCTGATCAATGTAGGTAACTTTACTAGTGATTTTCCTTTGACTTTTATTGGTCTCTAGGTCTCAAATTGACTCCAAATGCCTTACAATGTAACTTGTGACACTTGCAAATACAAATGATGACACTTCCAATTGGAGGAATAATAAATCTTTGTTGGATAAACAATAAATTAGAAATGTAATATACAAGTGAATATCTTCCGAAGTTACAAATACATCAACACATGCCATATAGCTCGTAGTGAATTATGAAAGTCAAGGCTTAGAATTGATCACTGGAATGAAAACAAAGTTCAGAATATTAAGGTCATTGGTAGCCATAGGAAATATGAATCATGTTTGAATGCTGAAGGTTTCAAAATTAAATTGTTGAACACAGGAGACTGAGTACCTTTAACACAGGAAACATTAGAAACCCCTATGCTTTGCCTTGGTACTTTTGAGTATGTGCTATGATGCTTATCCTATTTTTTAATTTAGGAGGGTTTTCTTGTTTTTTAGAATTTATTCTTCTAAATTTCACCTTTTTTGTAGGTGAAATTTAGAAGAATAAGGCCGACCTAGTAAAGGTCGGTCCAATCAGCATTATGTTATGTGGTTAAGTTAAGGCCGAGCTAGTAGAGGTTTTTAGGCAAGTCAAGTCAAGTATAAATAGAGTGCAGGAGGCACTCTATTTGATCATTCTATTCTCACACACACTCTTTGGAGAGTGGCGCACTTGTGGAGGAAGAGAAGCTGCTACTAGGAGATGTCTATCTCTTATGCTTGGGTTGTATCGTTGCTTTATCTATTTCTGAGGAAGTTATTGGGGTTTTTCACTTTTATGGTTTTCCCCAAGTAAACTCTGTGTCTCTTGTGTGCTTGCATTATTGTGTCCATGATTGATATGCTGTAGATATGTTGTACATGTTGTTCTCTCAGTTAAGATCCTAGATCAGATTGAAGTAAATTCTAAAAAAATAACATGGTATCAGAGCTAGCCTGAAAGAAGGCATGGTATGGCATGTATGACACTTGTTGCACTTGTAATGCTAGGGCCTGATATAGCAAAAAACGGTCATCGTAGAAATTTCGCTATAAATCCATTTTGGAGATGCTTTTAGATCTGAAACATTTACAGGTTGAATATCAAATCCCATGTACCTTGTGTCCAAAGGACAACTTCTAATTCATTGTACTTTGTGATTTATGATCTGTACAATATAGGGTCTCTGCCTCTTCCAGATATCAGTCATAAACAGGTGACCTTGGAAAAAAGGTCATGACTTGGGCTAGGAAGCTCCAAATGAAATTTCGGAAAAAGTGACAGGTAGTGGACAGACTGTGATTTCGCAGGTAACATTTTTAGAGGCCGAAACTGAACCAGTGACACATGGCACGCCGAACAAGTTTGCTCTCCTATTTTATCCCATAAACAGGTCACGTTGTGACACTTGGCATAACTCTCTCTCAGAGAATGCATTTGAGGTCAGACCTATGGGGTTGGAAAGAAGACACGTCGGGCTATCTCAAGAAAATTGTCCAGACCTTGTGGATTGAAAATTTCAGAGTTAAACCAGAAGCAATTAGGTACATATTTATGTCAAAACAGAATTATTTTTTAGCACCTTCATTCATGGCTTTCGGAATTTAGGGTTTTGGAGAAAGTTGGAATTTTTGTAATCGGAGACTACGATTGAATGATACTCATCAAAATAGAAATTTAGAGACCAAGATCAGAATTTTTGGTTGGGTAGAAGGCCGAGCTTGATCAGACCCTAGTTCGGGACTTTGATTGGAAAAGTGGAAAATTAGGGCTTCTGCAACAATGGAAATTTTTTAAATCTGTGACCACGGCTGGAAGCTCCTCAACAAAATAGAAGCTTAGAGCTTTGGATCGAACCTTTTGATTGGGAAGAAGGGTGGGATTCATCAAACCCTAGTTCGGGGTCATGTCAAGTGAATCTAGAAGTTTCAAAGGAAAATTTGAGGTGTGAAACTTTGTAGTTTTCAAATTATGAGTATACCAGCTTGATCAGCTCATCAAGGTGCATATTTCTATCCTTTCGAAAGTTTGAAATTCAAAGATTGAATTATTAGGGTTTCTCTGACAAACCCTAATCCAGCTCTAGATCCAGTTCCTACAAATCAAGTGGATTGGGTTGGTCACCTACATAAGTGAAGAAGTTTCTATTTCAGAGGTAGATGAGGCTAAGGCCTTACATAAGAATATTACAAGCAATCTCGACAGGTATGACTCATTCAGGTATGTTTCAAGATTTGTTCATGATTAAGTTTATGGTATGTTTGTCTTCATGTTATTACGGTTAGGACAATCTTGATTAAATTTAGACTTGTTGTATCACCTTAATAAAAATATGAATGCATGATAGAATATATTCATTGATTAGGGTGTTGAAACTTATGATTGTACTAATGCATTATGGTGTTGTATGAGGTTTATGTTGTCCGCTAACATGAAAGGTACACCAAGAAAAACAAATCATGTTCTAGTTCAAGAACATATGATCATGATGACATGAGGACAAAGATTCATCCATTGTCATGAATCACTTAGAAGATCTATTTGCGAGGTATGTATAACTTGGTTCTATAATGGTTAACCTATGAGATATGCAGGTTACTAGCACAAGTCATTGAAGAGAACAAGAAGACATCATGTGGGTATGTTAAACATAACTAGCTAACATACCAATCTAGGTATGTTTTTCCTATATTAAGTTAGAATCCTACCTCGTGTTAGGATCCATTATATAAGTATACTTGGTATGCTTGGTTATGCTTATTCATAAAGTTAGAAATGTAAGTAATCAAGGGTTTATGCATTTTATGTCTCTTATCTTGATTGATGATTTAACTAACCAGAAGAGTCCTATGATCAAATAAGAATATGCATGAGTAAAAGAAGACTTCTCTGAAACCTTGAGTACTAATGTTTATTATCTGTGTTTGAAATGATCATGACTATACATGTTTAAGATTATTGTGTTTTGATAGTATTAAGATTATACTAATGAATGTGTGATTATGTATGAGACATCGAGGATAACACAATGATGATACTAATAAGCATGCATAGTGATGGATATAAGTTCAAGGACAAGTAATCCAGGAAGCAAAGATCAAGAGGGAGCACACTCTAGTTGTTCCTGCAAGGAAGCAAAGATCAAGAGGGAGCAAACTCCAATTGTTCCTGCAAGGAAGCAAAGATCAAGAAGGAGCACACTTCAGTAGTTTCTGCAAGGATGCAGATATTCAGAGGGAGTTGACCACTTCTCACAATCCACATCAGAATGGAGTTGCAGAAAAGAAGCAAAGACTAAGAGGGAGTCAACCCAACAAACAAACAAAGATAAGTATTTGAATTATCATTCCTTGCACATTTTATTGTTTAAATAATACTGTTCAATAATGTATATACTCATGTTCCAAGAATTAGGTTGTGTATTATGCATATTATAATAGTTGCATTGATGAACAGTATACTACTAATATACATGGGTAAGTGGCCTATGGCACTGTACAACATTCCATTGCTACTTATTTAGAATGAAACCTCTTTGCTGACATGTTGGGAGTTATGCACACTCTTAACAATGTTCTGGTAGAGATTGGAAGGCATCTAGAAAGTTACGGGATATGGATAAATGTTGTATTGAAGCATTGGTTAAGATAATTGCATGATTGTATGACATATTTCTTTATGTGTAAGAATTTGTTCTGAAAACTATGAGATGTTTTCTAATCATGCAATTTAACTTTTTGTGTAGGAAAGATCGTATACCATCACCTACAAAAGGACTACAAAATTTGTTCAGCAACAAAGTTATCTATTGAAAATATTGAAGTTCCCAGGATCTGGGAAGAATGCCATGATCGAGGAGTACCAGTCGATCATGAAGATGTTTGGGATGCAGTCCTAAGACCTGAAGGGGAGTCTGTAGTGACTTCCAAGATGATCTACAAGATCAAGCATGCTGCAGGTGGTAGCATAGAGACTTTTGCTCCTGTAGCCAGATACACTTCCATTAGATCTGTACTTGCTCTGGTTGAAGTGATGAAATGGAAGATACACCAAATGGATTTCAAGACATATTTCTTGAATGGTGTAGTTGAAGAAGAAGTGTATGTGGAGAAACCACTTGGTTCTGAGACACATGACAGGGAATCATATATGTGCAGAACTTGGTATGGTAGGATAGACAACTTTCTATCCATTTTGGGCTTTACCAAGAGTAAAGCAGATTCCAACCTTTACTACAAGGTTGAGGAAGGCAATCCAGTGATACTACTTCCGTATGTGGATGATCTGTTTGAACAGGTGAAGATAGATTGATTGCCGACACGCAGTGGAAGCTTGCTGCCGAGTTCGAGATGAAGAACTTGTGGATGATGCACTATTTTCTAGGTATGGAGGTGTGGCAGAATGCAGATGGAATCTTCCTTGGACAAGGGAAGTATGCAGTAGAGATCCTGAAGAGGTTCGGGATGATCGACTGCAAGGCCATGGCCACACCTATGGCATCAAAATTGAATCTTCTCTGTGATGCTTCATCTGGGCTGGTTGATATCACTATGTATCGTTAGATGATTGGGTCCTTGATGTACCTAACGAACATGAGACTAGATATTTGCTTTGTGATGAACACATTGAGCCAGTTCCTGACGGATCCGAGGAGTGTTCACTTGGTTTGCTGTAAAGCATATTCTGAGTTACCTAAAGGGTACAATTGATTATGGGATCAAGTATGATGTGAATCAAAATTTTAACCTATAGGGTTATGTTGATTCAGATTGGGCAGGCAGTGCTGCTTCAGTATGGGATTAGGTGTGATCTCTTGGTTTAGCAGGAAGCAGTCCTGCGTAGCACTGAGTACAACTGAGGCAGAGTATGTTGCATCCTGTTTGGCTAGTTGTGAGGCAATATGGCTGAGGAAGCTACTGTCTGAGTTATTTGATATACCATTGGAGGCTACTGGTATTTTTTGCGACAACCAGAGTTGTGTGAAGCTGTCTGAGAACCCGGTGTTCCACGACAAGTTGAAACACATAGAGATCAAATATCACTATATCAGGGATATGGTGCAGAGAGGAGCAGTGAAGCTCTTGTATGTTGTGAAGGACGAGCAAATTGCATATGTGTTGACGAAGCCACTAGCTAGAGTGAAGTTCGAGTACTTCATAGAGAGGCCTGGTGTTCTTCAGATTGACGACACTTCGAGGAAGAAATGATGGAGACATTTGCTGTAGCCATTCCTAGCATGGTGGAAGGGGGATCCTTCACATGGCTGTGGATGTAAGTGCTGGATGATGAGCATCAGGATGATGTTCTAGTTTCTGCTATGTATGATCAGTTGGATCATTTATGTATGTATGCATCAAGTTGGATGCTGGATATGATCAGTTGGATCATTTATGTATATACGCATCATGTTGGATATTTTATATGATCAATTGGATCATTTATGTATGTATGCATCATGTTGGATGCTTGGACCATGTATCTGTAAATGTATCAGGTGGATACGTTGTATGATTAGGTAGATCATGTATATTGATATGTATCAGGTAGATACATTGTGTGGATCATGTATCTATGTATGTATCAGGTGGATACACTGTGTATGGTGATATGTATTAGGTAGATACTTGGTATGCATCAGTTTGATGCATTGTATGATCAGGATGATCATGAATGACAAGCTTCTTGAGATGACATGCATCAGGACGATGCAGTGATGATGAATGGGATGATCATGTGTACATCAGGATGATGTATGGAGAGTATCAAGTTGATACTCTGTGACCGTGGACAGGTTGTGCAGATGAGCATGTAAGTAGACCTTGGAGATCTGGACAGGATAAAAAAGGCCTTAGATGCTCTTTCGAGGCATTGCTCTGGGAGAACATGTAAATAGTCCTGGGAGATCTAGATAGGATGAAAAAGGTCTCACATGCTCTTTCGAGGCATTGTCCTATGGCATGTAAGTGGACCTAGGAGATCTGGACAGGATGAAAAAGGCCTCAGATGCTCTCTCGAGGCATTTCCATGACCACATGTAATATGCTCCTGGGAGATATGGACAGGATGAAAAAGGCCTCAGATGCTTCAGCCAAGTTTTGTGGTGGATCACATGTAATGTGATCCTGGGAGATCCGACAGATAGAGCTATGTGCTCGTAATAGCCTGGGATGCTTCAGCTAGGTTTTTTGGTGAGATCACATGTAATGTGCTCCTAGGAGATCCGGCAGGTAGAGCTGTGTGCTCGTAATAGCCTGGGATGCTTCAGCTGGGTTTTGTGATGGGTCACATGTAATGTCCTCCTAGGAGATTCAACAGGTAGAGCTGTGTGCTCGTAACAGCCTGCGATTCTACCACCAGGTTTTGTGGCGCACGTAATAAGTCGTGAGGATTCCACAGTATGGCCAGTGATGATGAAGACCTGCAGGTGGTGGGCCTACATCTAGTATGAAAAAGGACTGGCTCTGTAGAACTTCCTATGACGGGTAGATTCATAGATTGATTGAGATAGAAGCAGTAGTGACAGTGACGATGACTTGATGACGATTATCCAGTGACGATGATCCAGAGAAGAATACTTGTGCTAGAAGACCTGTGTCGAGAAATACCTTCCTAGTTAAGAGGGAGTGTTGATGTATATATAACTTTGGAATGTATTTCATATATGTATATTGTACTCCTATAGAGATGGTATTATTCCTCTATACGGAAGTGTTTGTATTCCTATAGAGAGGTTATTATTCCTCTATACATAAGTGTCGTCATTTATATTGTAAGTGTCGTAACTCATACTTGATGGGTTATTAGACCACCTTGTTGGGGTCGGCCATGTTGTTCAAACAGGTATTATACCACCCTATTGGGGGTCGGCCTAGTCAGCATTATGTTATGTGGTTAAGTTAAGGCTGACCTAGTAAAGGTTTTTAGGCAAGTCAAGTCAAGTATAAATAGAGTGCAAGAGGCACTCTATTTGATAATTCTATTCTCACACACACTCTTTGGAGAGTGGTGCACATGTGGAGGAGGAGAAGCTGCTGCTAGGAGATGTCTATCTCTTATGCTTGGGTTGTATCATTGCTCTATCTATCTCTGAGGAAGTTATTGGGGTTTTTCACCTTTATGGTTTTCCCCAGGTAAAATCTGTGTCTCTTGTGTGCTTGCATTATTGTGTCCATGATTGATATGCTATAGATATGTTGTACATGTTGTTCTCTCAGTTAAGATCCTAGATCAGATTGAAGTAAATTCTGAAAAACTAACACCTTCGTCTTGAGTGATCAGTGAAGGATAATATAAATACTTCTAGAGTATTGAGAGAGTCTTTTCTACTCCAAAATGACCTGCTATTTTATTGCAGTGTGCATCCCAAATGAGATTCTATCTATGCTCACCTAGAGGTACACAAAGCTATTCTAGCTCGTAAAGAAGATTCTCCTTCACATAGTAGTCAAGAGAAATCGACCAACATGTCTGAAGTTGTCGAAACACTGAAGAGAACTTGGTGTCTTCTTCATATAGCCAAGGCCAAGTAATGGTGTCATAACCATGCATACTTAACATTGTAAGAAGTGAAGTGATTAGTGGTCAGCTAAGGAAATCAACTTTTGCATTGGTTTTTCCCTTTTGATTCTTAATTACTAGCTGAAAATTCTGTAGATAACTAATCAACTTCAGTTGTCTCGTCATCTATAGATTACACTATGAAGAAGCAAAATTTATAGGAATATGGCCTGTATGAATGACCCTTTATTTTCCTCGAATGTAGTGTCTTCATTGCTTAAGTTATTGTACAATGGCATGTCGTTCCCTTTCATAAGTTGAATACTTGTGAGCAATATCACCGAAATTTTTTGAATGGAACACGATTCGATGACCTTCTTGAGTGATCATGGTTCCCTTGGCATGGTCTTATGTGTCACTCTCAATTTCAAATAGCTTATGCAAATCAGGTAGCATGGGAACTAGAGTTGTGAAAAGCTTTTCCTTCAGTTGTTCAAAATAATGATGATATGTTGTGGTCCATTCGAAAACTATCTTTCCACCTCCCTTAGTCAACTAATCCATTGGATGAACTATGGGGCTGAATCCTAGCACAAATCTGTGATACAAATTTGTGAAACCAAGGAAACTGCTTAGTTCATGAATGTTTCTTGGAGTGTGCCATTCCCTAATGACTTGTATCTTTCTTGTGTTTACTCGAATGCCTTTTGAGTCAATCACATAGCCCAAGTAAGTGATACTCTTCATTGCAAAAGCGAACTTCTCCAAGTTCAAACAAATTTTGTGATGTTTGAGAGTATTAATCACTTGTTGAAGCTACAACAAATGATCACCCCATGATTTGCTGAAAATAAGGATGTCATATAGATAAACAATGACACATTTCCCTACAAAAGGTCTAAGAACATCATCCATATATATAATAAAATTTGTAGGAGCTTCAGTTACACCGAAAGGCATGAATAACCATTCAAATAAACCTTCCCTAGTTTTGAAAGAAGTCTCCCATACATCTCAGGAATCTATGGGAATTTGATGATATCCTGACTTAAGGTCGAGTTTGGTAAATAATTTAGCATCTTTCGAATAATCAAGAAAATTATCTATTTTAGGAAGAGGACACTGATTCCTTACTAAAATCAACTTATTGAGAGCCTTGCAGTCAATGCACATGCACCATGTCCCATATTTCTTAGGTACTAGAATGACTAGACTTTAGTCATCCATAAGGAGAGGAGCTAGATCGAATATTCCCCTTATCAATGAAATATTCAATTTGCCTACGGATTTCTTCATTATCTAAAATAGTCCCTCGGTAAACATATGCATTGGGTAATGAAGAACTAGGAACAATATCAATGGAATGTTTTACTTGGCAATGTAGTTGTACTCTAGTTGGATCTTTGAACACATATTTGTAGTCTTCAAGTACTCTGTCGACATTTTGCTATTGTCAAGATTTGTGGTCAGTGGAGAATTGACTAGTTGTTGTGATCCTCTTAGAACACCAAGGTTTGATCATCAACAACATGAATTTTTGTGCATGGTTGATCAAATTTTTGGCTTTCTTTGTTGAAACCATTTTGACTATTACCATGGGTCGATGTTTAGGAATGACATACCACTGATTCTAAATGTTGACAAACAATTTTTGTGGTCTGGAAAAATACTTTCCATGTCTATCTCAGAAGTATGGTTTCCCAAATAGTACATTAGCTACTAAGAGTGGCTCTATATCACAGAGCTCCTCATCTGAAAGTATTGATGAAGTAGGAAATATTGCATTGTTGGGTAATCCTAAGTTCTTGTATGTCCTTCATCCAACCAATGTTGTAACGTTGCGGATGTGGAGGAGTAACAAGACCCAATTTCTTCTCAATGTCTTCAGAGACAATTCTTTTGACTACCATTGTCCACAATCAGATGCAACGGGCTATTTTATACCCATATTTTTTTATGGAGTAGTCATTCTCTTTCTCTTTGTAAACAATGGTATAGTTCATGGGGGTTGTCGAAGTCAATGCCAATAGATTTGAGGAGTCTAGGTTAGATTCTATGATAGATTTGTTAGTTGATCCTGATTCAGAGGTAGACATCTATGTCAAAAATTTCTTCTGAGCTTTGCATTCAAATGCATCATGCCAAGTTGAACTATGGAAATCATACCATTTCCCTATAGGGGGATGTTTGAAGTTTTTTATCTTGTCTACCTTAGAAGGCTTCTTACCATGCTCTTTATTTTGTGAAGTAGTTTAATTAGACTACTTTGACTTGTCGGTGTCAGTATTTGACTTAGATTTCTTGTCGAAAGGTCAACCTGTAGGTTTGGTGAAGAACCATCCTTTCACTTTAAATTTACCCTCAATCTTGATGGTCTAATGGAATGCTTTTGCAAGTGTGGAGATAGTGAGGAATTCCATCTCTATTTGGATATAAGGAGCTAATACACTAATATATTTCAAAACAGGTAACTTTTCTTCCTCCCTAACACCAATTCAAGCCATTAGTCACTGGAATTCATCAGTATAACTATGTATAATATGATCATCCATTATATTAATTGTTTCAATTTATTATATTTTTTTATATGTACTTGGGTGGATATAATTCCATTCTTACATTTTCAACAAATTTATACCATTTGTCGATGGGGTGACCTTCTTCTTCCAGTTTGTTGAAATATTTTCCCACCATCAATGTATAGAAGTCAACATCTTCAAATATGCAATGGTGACTTTCTAAGCCTTAGAAAGTTGAGTTCATAGAGAAGTAGGACTCTAATTGTTGTATTGAGTTGTCTATAGATTTTGCATCAATATTTCCTTCAAAATTCGATATGTCCAAGTTCATTTGTACATTGAAGGAGCTAAGCATGTCAAAGGTAGATCTCATCAATTTGTTAACTAAAGCCAAGATTAATGAACTATTAAGTTGAGCAAGGATCTCATTGAAATGCTCATACATTTCAGTTTGGTGTCGAGTGAGTTCTTACTCTATGAGTTGTTAAGTTCCACTATTAGGAGTCCCATCCCCTATTTCACCTACCATCTTCAGTCTAGGGTTTTAGAGAAGAAAAATACTGAGAGTTCAAAGGTATATGAAATTTAAATAGTTTGATCTTGGAGAGTGTTTAAATGGACATAAGTTTGATCACTATCCAAGCATTGTTTGAGTAGGGCTAGAGTAGACTAGAGTGTCTTGATAATTTTCCTTCACATGGTAGTCAAGATCAATCAGCTTGGTTTAAAATATACAATCCATCTCATTCAATAAAATCACATTTTGCTTCTAATAATGTATATGCACCTCTTGATGCATGCGGCAATGGAATATCTACATTATAAATTTAGGAATACTTACAACAAAACATAAATGCTTGATGTCAAACTAGGTCTAAATAGTGTCAGGGCCCAACATCTCAGAAGACATTTTTTTATAATTTACAATGACAAAGATACCACCACAAAGAAATATAATCCAACTAAAATATACATAAATAAATTAAAAACAATATAGATAAACTATAGTTCAAAATACGAGTATAATAAATATAACAAATAAACACAAAGGAACATAAACCAATATAAGTATCATAAATTAATATAAACTCTGTAAGTTAATGTACTCTTACACATTATTGTACAAATTTGATTGAAGACTTTTCAACACGTTAACATCAAATTCAATCGATATGCACCCACTTATTCAATTATATGTTAGAGAAAGAGTTGAATGACACTTCCCAAAGATTCCCTCGATGATAATACTAGAGTTGAAGAAGGATGGTCCATTTGGAAAATTCAAGAATCAAATACCATCCTTCAAGAAGTGTTTGCTAACTCTTTTCTATACTCTCGTTCCAAGAGAATAATATGCTTGTATAAGGATTTTGACTAATAGTGATGATATGGATCTTAATAAAATTTAATGATCTATTTTATATTGTTCCATGAGCACTTGATGATTGTATTTTTGGTTCTTCTTAATAAAAAATAGTATTTTTTCTTGGAAAATAATTTTAATTTGCATTTTTATAAAGAAAATAACTGCAAAGGAGAGTAAATCATGTACCATGAAGGATACTTAATTGTATCATATGGAATAATGTGATTGATATATATATATATATATATATATAGATATAGATATAACAATAAAGTAACTATATGGAAATTTGAGAATTGAAATCATGGGTGGCATCATTGTTCATATATTTTGTTTGGTTAGTTTTCAACAAACAAAATGGCTCAACAACAATTGTGATTTTAATTTTTTAATTAAAATAACAAATTAAGTTTGGTTAATATAAATTGTCATTAATATTTAATCAAGTATAGATACTATGAAAACATCCATCCTTCGAAGCAATCACATTAAATGCAGATTACATAGGGACACATTAAATGGACATCACATAGGGGCATGGTTGTCAAAAATCCAATTCTCATTATCACCTATTGAGGTTTAAATCATAATGCATGAATTGTTTTACTCAATATTTATGTAATGTTTTTTTCAAATCCAAGTTGTGATTCTTTAGAGGTGCATAATTGGCTATAGCAACCACCATTGTTTCAATTGGGGTATCATTGTTGGAATATGTAATGATATCTAGTGTGGTGTTGTTGGTTGTGTAATAATTATATCTATCAAATAAGGCATAAGATACTCTTCATAACTCTCTAATTATAAAAAGGAGTTATCCCACATGCATCATGAAGTAAATTATCATATTAGCATTCTTTATATAAGAAAGGTGGAAAACCATTTATCCCATATTTGTTATGGAATGTTATATATCCATACCTCTATCTATATAGTAGAGGTGAAATATACACATAAGGGTATGGAAATTGTTGTGTGTCATTGTGATGTGATGTGACGTGAAGTGAAGATGTAGTGTGATGTGTGGATTCTCAAGATTGTTTTTGGGGTTTTACCACGTAAATCTATTTTTCTCTTTATCTATATTCTCTTTCCTCTCTTACTTATTTTATTAATTCTTTGATGCTAGTGTTGATAGGAGATTAAGCTAATTAATTCTAATCCACCAGGGCTACATTTTCTTCAAAACTTGATATCTTCTGATTTGTGAGCTCTTTTGCAGTGGATTTAATTTTGTTGGGTGCGATTTTTTCTGATCTATCTATTGGGCCACTTCTATCACCTCTTCGGGTATTTTACAGACCTATACAGATCCGTATGTCTGCGTTTTTCTCTTCTTCTATACATTTTCCAGGGTGAGTTTGTGAGGGTTTTTTTCTTTGTTGGGTGAATTTATCCTTTTGCAGGTCCTTGTTTTGCTTGCTAGATGGATTTTTCCAAGGTTTCTAGTCAATTTTCCTCCTCTACATATTGTATGGTCATCGTACGGGACTCTTTCCCATTGCTTCAAGTGGTTTCTCTCTCCCTCTATCCACATGCGTCTACATCTCAATCCGGAGACCTAATTTTCCCTTCTATGTGCTGGGTTTACCTACTGGGTTTTATTTCCTTTTATGTGACCTTCTCTTTCTTCTCCCCTGTGATTTCTCTCTAATGTTTGTTTCTAACCTGTATTTTGAGTTCCATTAGTTTAGGGTTTCATGCTTCGTTCGTTACTAGGGTTTAGTCTGTGTTGGCTAGGATTTACTTTAGGTTTTATTTATTTATTTTTAATATTTCAAACATTAAAACTTTTTTCATTTCATTTCGTTTGACTTATTTATTTTTAATATTTCAAATGCTTAATTTGGAAATCATTTTAATTTTTTGTTATATATTTGAAATACTTATATTTTAAAACATTTTATTTTAATTTTGTTTTAGTTCTTAAATATTTCAAATATTCAATTTTAAAAAAATAAAATTAATTTAATTTATATATATTTAAAATATATATATATATTTTTTTAATTTTAAATTTATTTAATTCAATTTTCAATTTCTTAAATTTAAAAAATTATTTTAAATTTTTAAATTTATTTAAATAAGGATAATGTAATTTGAAAGTTTAGGGTCTATGGCTAGCCTAGGTCTTGGGTTTTAATATTAGGGTTTCCTCCTCATTCTAATGAATTCTTCCATTTCAAATAATGGTTTGGGTTCTTTTTTTGGTAGGAGGAGGTTGGAGGAATTACTTGATTACAGTGAGGATGACGATCTTTGATATTGTTCCCTATACACAAGGAACTTGTGGAGATATGGTATTGTTCAAGGGACTTTAGTGATATTGTTAGGGATGAGAACTTCAAAGAACTCCATGTAGGCAGGGTATTTTTTAAGCATTCTAATATTATACTTAACTATTCATAAATTATAGATTATTCGGCCGAATAGCTTCCGCTATGTTTCTCGGGCACCCGATTCTCACGGAAGTGTTACCCAACTTCGCGTTTTCACCCTATAGTATCATAGGCGATTATTTTGAATTGAAAAAAAACATGTATATAGAATATGTAGGTGAATACTAAATATAAAACATACAATTCACTCTCGAAATATGTCAATTTTGGCGAATATTATGATAAAAAAAACAGATTTTATGTAAATATAGGCGATATTAGAGACTAAAAATGACCAAATAGCAATTTGTTTTTTGAAAAAAAGCCAAAAAATTAGCCAATTGGTGAAATTTATCCCTTAAAAATTACCCTGCATGTAGCATGTAACATAGGTGGCACTAGTATTTGATCCTTGGGTAAGATAGATATCACACAAATGGAACTCGTTTCTTCTTACACTAAATTTATCAAGCATTCAAAGCATTGCTCAAGCTATGTTCTCAAGGACCAATGTAAGGTTCTTACAATTAATGGTGGTATTGCTAGTGCACCTACTTCCACTTCTCATGTCTAGTTACCCTACCCAAACCTTTAAACCGAAGTAAACTCAAATGCATAAAGTCCAAGAATGATAGGTTTAAAATGGTTCTAGGCATGGATGTTGTTTTGGATAAGGTAGAATTTCTATCTTCACGGGCCCTTGTCGAGAAATTCATGGGAAAAAAGTATCAAAAGGCACAGTGTCTCAGTGGCTAGATGTTGGTTGGAAGGGTCTTTTAGGATACATTCCCATTTTCATATCTGGATAAAAGGGTGGATTTAGTTTGATTTTAATTCTTAGGTAGATATGGAATTGATTCAATAAAAAACATGGCTATGGGGTCCATCTAGTTTGGTTCTCAAGTAATGGTAGTCGGGGTTTGACCTATGATCATAGTCATTTGTAGTTCAACATGTATGGGTACTTTTGCTTGGTTTTCCTTTGGAACTACCATCAAAAGATTCCTTAAAAGACATAGCAAATACCATAGTCAAGTTTGTTTCCCTAGAGGAATAATTTATGAATTATGAAGACAAAAGGATTGTTAGGGTACGTATGGAGCTTGATTTAAGCAATGGATTGTTGGAAGATTTGGATTTTGAGTGGAGGATGGTCAAATTTACCAAAATATTGTATTACTGGAAGCTTCCATTCCGTTGCTCAACCTTTCAGGTGGTCTCCCATCTATGGAATGAGTGCTCAAAGATCAAGTGTAGTCCTTCGATTAAAATGATTTGGGTTAAAAAAAACAAGTTGGAGGATACACAATATTTAGATCCAAAGGTAGGGTTGAAGAAGGATTCTATTCGAAAATATCTAAGGGATATAGATTCTTAACTTCTTGTTGGCCTAGAAAGGCATCAAATGATAGAGTCCAGTCCTTCTGATCCTCTAGAGACTTCATGTATTGCAAAGGGTATCGGTAAAAATCCCTCTTCTTTTCCTTGTTTGTCTATTATTGAACATACTCCTTCGTTGAAGTATGTAGCTTCTAGCAGTGTTAAAAGATGGACAAAGTCTGAAAATTAAACCAAGGTTTTGGTTAGTAAGGCTTCCCTTGAAGTTTGTGGAATTCAGGAATAAATTTCATCAGGTTTTGAGCATAAGTATGTTGAAGAGAGGATCCCATCCTACAAGTCAATGACTAAGGATTTGACTTTGTTTAGCTACTAGCTTAGTTCTAAGAAAAAATTGGAGGTGGAGGGGAAGGTGATAGAAGGAGTCTTGGACCCAATTGTTAATGATCCTACACAGGTTGATCGTAAATCTCACATTTCCAAAGATAAGTCTAAAGCCTCCAATGAAGTTTAGCAAGGCAAAAAATTGACTATTGATAGGTAACTTAGAGAAGAAAATCGCTTAATCAAGGTTACTAAATGATTGTTCTCTCCTTAAAAGTGAGAGGGGTAGGGGGTTCCCCAAAATGTCAAGCACTCTGCATATTATTTTCTATATATAGCCTTGATTTTATTTTGTTACAAGAAACCATGGTCTTAGGGGAAAAATCCATTGAGTTCCCTACTCCATGATTGTCATACTATAGATTTTGTATGTTATATGTTGTCAAGATGTTAGGAGGTCCATTAACTTCTTGGATTCCTTCAACCTTGCAGCTAACAACACTAGTTTTCTCTCTGCAAGAATCATTCTAGAAGGATAAGTAAAGGAGTTAGGAAAAGTGTTTAAAATTGTTAAATTATATGGTCCTTATTGATACATAAGTCCTTTCTGGGAATCCTTAAAAGAATAAGAGGCCTTAAGGGGAGATAATGTAATTATCGATAGAGATATAAACTTGAATTTGTCTTCTAGATAAATATGGTGTGCCTTGGAAAAGTAGGATCCTCTCACTCCGTTTTTATACACTATTTTGAAGAAGTAAAACTCATAGATGATGAACCGACACAACTTGTCCTGGCCTAGACGAAATCAAGGGGAGAAATTTATGGAATCTCGAAGTATTTGGACATGCTTATGTTGGCATAGAAACTGGTGGAGGAAGTTTAGAAATATAGATCCTAGGTCATGTTGGGAGGTTCTTTAGACCAATGTCCGATTTTAATTTAGATTGAGAAGGAGGATAAGCATCCCCCAATTCAATTCAAGTTCAACCATGACTGGATGACTAAGGAGGACTTTATGGATTTAGTTATTTCATCATGGAAGTTATTTAATTCATTGTCTAGTCAATCAACTATGCATCAATTTGTTAATAATTTAAAGATTGTAAAAAATATAGCCATTGAATAGGACATGGAAAAAAAATAGAGAGATAAATGGAATTATCAAAGGAAGAGGGGGAGATAGCTTCATCATTTGAAAAAAATAATGTAGGAGTGTTTAATGTTTCAGAACTAAAGGTTTTGAAGGTCTTGGAATATTAGAAAAAGTTTCTATTGGAAAAGGAAGAAATATTTCGGAGACTGAAGAGCTGCATGATATGGTTGGAGGAAGGAGACAGTAGTACCAAACTTTTTCACAAATTTGATTCTCACAGGAAGTCGGTTAACACAATTTGGGAATTGATTTAGATAGATGGAACCAAGGATTCTTGCTTCAGATATATTATCTCCATTGGAAAAGAGCATGCTTTCTCTATGTTCTCTGAACATGATGTCTCTTAAATAGGATAGAAGATGAGAATCATTAGACTATTCCCCAAGAATTTTTATCAAGAAATGAATGAAGGGTTAGAAGCTCTTGTTTCAAAAGAAGAATTAAATTAGTTTTTTCATTGTTTTAAGAAGGCGAAGAGACATGGTCTTGATGGATTGACTATAGAATTCTATCTTGGATTATATGACGTCTTGGAAGAAGAGATTGTAAGGGTAGTGGAAGAATCCAAGATTGTAGGACTAATTATAGGGGCTATAAATTCAATGTTCATAGCATTGATTCTTAAGAAGAACGACCCAAACAAATTTGAACAATTTAGGCCCATCTCCCTCTATAACCTCATTTATAAAATTATCTTGAAAATGATTTCCAACAAGATCAAAGGGAGTTTTTCAAAGTGTATTTTGGAGGAACAATTTGGGTTCTTATTCAACAAGTAGATTCATGACGTTGTAGGATCAACACAAGAAGGTATTCACACTTTAAAATTAAATAAATTGACAGCAGTTGTGATGAATATTGATTTGTAAAAGGCCTACCATAAGGTCAACTGGATCTTCTTAATATTGGTTCTTCTCCAAATGGTTATGAATTTTTCTACATTGAATTAGATTTTAGGTTGTGTTTCTTCAGGAAATTTCATAGTTCTCATAAATGATTCTCCCTCAAAAAATTTAAAGGCATAAAGAGGACTAACGAAATGTTTCCCCCTGTCCCCTTTTTTGTTTATATTAATAGAAGAAGGCTTGAGCAGACTAATCTCTTCAGCAAAATGTGCAGGTTCCATAAGAGGAATCTAGGTGGTAGATATAATTGTGCTTACACACCTTTTGTTTGTAGATGACATTCTTATATTTGATGTTTTATATGTTAGGGAATGGAGAGTTTACAAGGATATAATGGAAACATTCTATATGGTGACAAGAATGGAGGTAAGTGTTAATAAGTCTCATATTCTCTTCAATGAAGTTTCTCTAGAATTTGAAGCACAAATCTATTAGTTTTTTCCTTTCTCTTCTAGGCCAGTGGACAAAGGGGTGAAGTATCTGGGGCTCTTAAAACCTGATGACTATATATCCTAATGGGTTGGATGTGGTTATACAAAAACATAGAAGCAAATATCTCATGTTGGTACTTTAGATGGATATCACTTGGAGGAAGTATTTTCTTGAGAAAATCAGTTATGGAAAGCATACTTGTGTATTGGCTCTCCATAGCACATGTCCCAAAAATTATTTTATATATAATAAGAAATAAGTGTTACAACTTTCTTTGGACAGGGAAGAAACAAAAGGAAGGGATACCTCTTGTTAAATGGTCAATCCTCGCCAAACCAAAAAAGGCTAGTGGATGGGGATTCAAAAATATTTATTTGTTTAGGCATGCTTTGGTAGCGAAGAGTTCATGGAGAATGATTTTCAATGAAGAAATTTGGGGAAAAATCATGAGGAAAAAATATTCCATTGATAGCTCTATAGAAGAGTGGATAAGGCATAAGCACAAGTCTCTCAAAGGTGCTTCAAATCATGTCTAGAAGGGCTTTGTTTGATCATTTACAATGTTAGGTCAATGGGAGGAATGGAATATTAGAAAAGGTGATCTACTAAATATAGGAGAGGATCCTTGGGTGGGCGTGGCAGGAAATTATAAATTAAGTAAAGATTTGAAAATATATCTATATTCCTTAGGTGTTACTAGATTAGTAGATGAAAGGTGTCATGGAGATAATGGAAGATGGTTACAGGATTTATTTTTGTGGAGGAGTTGAATCTACATGGGGCTCTAGCAGTGGAATGAAATAATTATACCTCACTACTTTCTCATAATGAAGTTAGATTACATAATACATAAGATTAGCTTAAATGGACTTGGAATAAGTCTACTAGTGTCCTTACTGTTAGGATACTTAGACACTTAGGAGTTAGTTAAGATCAACTTGTGTAATATATTTGTTAGGGATAGTGTGTTTATTTAGTATGCATTTGTAAATACTTAATCTGACGGTCACGATATGTTCCCGACATAGAGTGATCCGACGGCTCAACTTCTCTTAGATCAAACCTAACCTTGATCCGTGGCTTAACACCCGATTGGTCCATGATCTCTATTTAAAGAGCATGGAGGGTCATTGTTTAGTTGATCGATTATGAGAAGCTCATTTGTAACTTTCTTTCTTTGCATAATAAATTGTCCCGTAGAAGCTATTTGGCCAGGGCCATGGAGTGTTTCCCTTAAGAGGGTTTAAACCACGTCAAAACATCGGTGTGTTGATCTGTGATCTATTTATGTGAAGTGGTTTATCTTGGTGTTCAGTCCTTTGGTAGTACCCTGTGTACTCGAACATGGTATCAGAGCTTTTATGAAGTGCCGCTTCCGGTTGTGATCTAGATCTTGAACTGCTGTTGCCGAAACTCGAAAGGGTTTCTAGTTCTGGTATTTCTGTGCATTTCTGGGCTATGGGAGGTGTTCCATTGCGTCCGAAGCGTCGTTTCCATTGGGAAATAGTTTTTGTTTGATAAAAAATGGTTCCCGGTTGCTCCAGAAATGCATATTTCATCAGATCTGAAGGTATAATGTTACAGTGACGCATTTTTTTATTTTTTGTTTTTAAAAGAAAAAATCTCATATTTTATCATTTTGTACTGTTATATTTTTTTGGGTTCGGATTGTTTCTTTCCTATCTGCGTATGCTCTTTGCCGTGCACCTTGAGCGATCTCGACAAATCAGAAACAGAAAGGGAAAGGATTTTTCTTGGCTGCGTATGCTCTTTGTCATGCACCTTGCGATATCTCGGCAAATCAGAAACATAGAGAAAATGTAGACTTTCCGGGCAAACTAACGAGATCTAACTCCACAAGTGTGGAAATTTTTTTTTTGTTTCGATTTGTTGTGTGTTTTGCAGGAAAAAGGGCAAGCACGCAAACCAAGCAAGAAGAGTAAAAAAAAAAAACAGGCCTCCTTCCTCATTCCCATATTTTACATACCTTTTAATCTCGCTCACATGGTTCAAAGTTGTTTTATTCCTTAACAGATCTTGAGTTCAAGTCTTAGGAAGTTACTTTTAAAAGAAAAAGTGCATGCAATTTCTATTTTCAAGTTATTTTATTGTAAAAGTGCATCTCACTTAAATAATAAAAAAATAAAATAAAAATACAAGTGAGTCACTTAAGTTTTTTATTATTGTTGCACTATTTAAAAGTAATATCATTGTAAAAGTGAAATCACTTATTTTACAAAAGTGGTTCACTTAAAACAACTTTCTTGTAAAGTGATTGTCAAAAGGTTCATCTTGGGAAGAGGGGGGTTCTTTTTTTTTGCTAGACATTCTCTAGCTGCCACGCCACTATTAGGGACATCTTCAACAGTTTCTTTGTTCAAGCATAACTTCATCATATAGAGTCAATTTTTAGTGCCATTTTTTTTTAAACCGCCTATTTTTTCGAGCTCTTCACATCTAGACTATTGGTTTATGCTTTTATATCCATTAATTTACAAATATGGCCACCCCTGGTGATATTCTACTTAACAGTTCCAACTATTTCTTATGGAAATCTCGTATGTAGGATGTTTTACGATGTAGGGGACTTTTCAGAATTACCTCAGGGAAAGAAAAAGAACCCATTGATGATGATAAGAAAATAAAATGGGAAAATAGATGTGATGAAGCTCATGGATTGATTGGGATGTCAATCTCTACTGATTTGCGATTCCACATATCTGGAATTGATGAACCTAATGTTGCTTGGGACAAGTTGGAATCTGTGTTTGGTAAACACAATGAAATTCGAGGTCACCAACTCGAAAATGAATTGATTTCTTTAAATCCAACTGACTTTTCATGCATTCAAGATTATTTATCTAAGTACAAAACTCTTAAACTCTTATGTGCAGAATGTAAGATTGAGAGAGAAGACAAACAATGCATTTAGCATATTCTTTCCAAACTTGGACCTACATATTCTATTTTTGTATCTACATTTTACTCCATGAAAGCATCCTTGAATGCAACTAGCTATCAAGAGCCTAGTCTTGAATCCTTTTGTGATTCCTTGATTAGGGAACAAAATAAACTCATTCATATTGGAATACTCAACAATGCAAATACATCTGGGAAAGCCTTATTGTCCCAACAGAAAGAAAAGTCCAAGCCTCCCAAGAAACAATTTTTTTTGAATAATAAGTCAAACAAGGGTCCAAAACCCTCTCAGTCAGCTCCTCCTTTAAAACATGACAAAGGATCTAAGCCAAAAGGAAAGAAGACTGAGCGTCATTGCGACTATTGCGAGAAAGATAATCATGATGAATCTAAGTGTTTTAAGAAGATGGCAGCCTTGGAAGCAGCAATGATGAAGCACCACATCAGCCTAGATTCGCCTTCAGAATCTGCCTCTTATGGACATGCACTTTGTGCTTTTGGTTATTCTTATAATTCATCTTCTTCTTCTACTTCAAATGAATGGCTCATTGATTCTTGAGCATCTTATCATATGGCTAAGGATCAAGCCATCTTTTCTACTATGCATGAATGTAACACCAAACAAATATTTGTTGATGATGATAGATCTCTAAGTGTTGTAGGAGCTGGAACAGTTCCAGTAGATAATGGTCATTTTAGTGATGCACTATGTGTTCCAAGAATTTCCTGCAATTTGTTATCAGTCTATCAGATCACTCATTCTGGTGAAGGTAAAACTGTGACCTTTACACCTCACCAAGTTGTAATCATGGATTTTAAAGATCCTCAACAGGTCCTAGCTACCGGAATTGTTGATGATATTACTAGGTTGTACAAGTTTAACAACTTTGGGTCATCAACTTTTTCTTCAATTTTTGTTGCTCATAGTGATAACTTGAGCAAACTTTGGCATGAGCGATTTGGTCACTTAAATTATCACTCATTGCAACAACTATGTAAAGAAAATATGGTGACAGGTCTTCCAATGGTATCTTGTAGGGATGGTGTTTTCTCCGGTTGTGTACTCGAAAAACATCATCAAAACCGTTTTGACAAACGTGCCTCTTAGCATGCCTCGATTCCCTTGGAGCTTGTGCATAGTGACTTGTGTGGTCCTCTTCCATCTGCTTCCTTTTCTGGTTTCAAATATTTCTTAACTTTCATTGATGATTACACCAGACGCACTTGGGTTTATTTCCTAAAACTTAAGAGCGAAGTATTTAACATGTTCTTTGCCTACAAGGCCCTTATGGAAAAACAATCTGGTCATCAAATTATTAAGTTAAGATCTGACAATGGAGGAGAATATGTTAACAATAAGTTCACTAATTTCTGCACTGAACAAGGCATCCAACAACAGCACACTGTTCCATATACACCACAACAAAATGGTGTAGCTGAGCGGAAGAACCGCACTTTAAAAGAAATGGCTAATTGTATGATCCAATCTAAGGGACTAAGTCTTCAATTTTGGGCTGAAGCCATTAATTGTGCAAATTAAATAGTTAATCGCACCCCCACTAAAGCATTACAAGGTATAACACCAGAAGAAGCATGGAGTAAAACTAAACCTAATGTAAGTCACTTCTGTGTGTTTGGTAGTGAAGCACGGGCTCACATTCCGGATGAAAAATGGAAAGCATTGCAGCCTAAAAGTGAAAAGTGCATATTTGTTGAATATTCTGAAGATGTAAAAGGTTATAGACTTGTTCAACCACATTCTCATGATATAATCATTAGAAGAGATGTTAAATTTGATGAAAATCTCTATCCTGCGAGCCTAACTCGGCGATTGTGCCATCTTTGGCCTGCGAGCCTGATTCGGTGTTTGTGCCTTTTTCTTCTTCTTCCAACTTTCTCGACATGTTTCCAACTCCAGTTTCTGATGATGACAGTGAGGATGAAAATCCACCTCCGCTTGCTCATGTTCCTCCAGTTGCACCAGCACAAGTGCTTCCTCGATGGGTCCGTTCAACATGTGAAGCAGCTGGTGATCTTGCCGGTGATCCTAGAGATCAACATCGAACATGTTCTCAGTTTTCAGCAAGCCTCTTCTCTTTTGGCTCAAGTTTCCAAGAATCATGATCCATAAACTTTTGCAGAAGCTTCAGGGAATCCAGATTGGGATGCAGCCATGGATGAAGAATATCGTTCCTTAATGGCGAACGATTCTTGGGATCTTGTACCTCTTCCAAAAGGAAGAAAACTTTTCAGATGTAAATGAGTCTACAGAATTAAGTATGCATTAGATGGAAGTGTTGAAAGACTTAAGGAAAGGTTAGTTGCCAAAGGTTTTTCCCAAGTTGAAGGGATTGACTACAATGAAACCTTTGCTCCCGTCATAAAAATGAACTCTATCCGCCTTGTTCTTTCCCTTGCAGCCTTACACAACTGGGAAGTCCATAAAATGGATGTCAAGTCTGCCTTCTTACATGGTGATTTACAAGAGGAAATTTTCATGGAACAACCTCCTGGCTATGTTCAGAATAAATCTAGCCTTGTCTGCCACCTTAAGAAATCCTTATATGGCCTCAAGCAAGCTCCTAGAGCTTGGTATGCCAAAATGGATAACTTTCTCCTTGACACTGGTTTTTCTAGATGCCATTCTGACCCTAATGTCTATACTAAGAAAGTAGGAAACCATCTCATCATACTTGTTCTATATGTTGATGACCTTATTCTTACTGGTAGTGACCCTAAGCTTATAACCCATGTGAAATCCAGTCTTAAACAAAATTTTGAAATGTCAGACTTAGGACATTTGCATTATTTTCTTCGTCTCCAAATCCTGCAAACCAAAGAAGGAATCTTTCTTTCTCAGTCTAAGTATGCTTGTGACCTTCTTCGTCACTTTCACATGGAAGATTGTACACCAGCCCCTTCTCCCTTCCAGTCTGGAGTCAAACTTTATGCCACTTGTACTTCACCTGAAGTCGATGCCACCTTGTATCGTCAGCTTGTTGGTAGTCTCTTATACTTGACTCATTCCCATCCTAACCTTTCCTTTGCTGTTGGTTGTGTTTCCCGTTATATGCAGACACCTCATGTAAGTCACTAGAAAGAAGCTAAAAGAATACTTCGATATATTCGAGGTACAGTTCAGTTTGGGATTCATTACAGTACACGGGGGAAACCTTTGTTGGTTGGTTTCACTGATTCAGATTGGGCCGGCGATCCTGATGATCGAAAGTCTACTGCAGGTTATGTTTTCAGTCTGGGATCTGGACCTATTACTTGGGCTTGTAAGAAACAACAAGCTCTTGCTCTTTCTTCAGCAGAGGCAGAATATCAAGCAGCAGTTAATGCCAGTCAGGAAGCTTTATGGCTTCGATAGATCTTTTTAGAGTTTGGATTCAAGCAGCAACAGCCTACTCCACTTTGGTGCGACAATCAAAGTGCCATCAAGCTTGCCAAAGATCCAGTTCTACATCAACGTAGCAAACACATTGAGCTACATATGCACTTCATCGGAAATCTTTTTCATGATCGTGTTCTTGAAGTGCTCTTTTTCCCTACAGATTATCAAGTTGCAGACATCTTCACCAATATTCTTACATAAGCGAAGTTTTCTAAACTTCGATCTATGTTAGGAGTTAAGGAACTTGTCATTAAGGGGGGATAGGCTCTAATGCCTCCTTCCTTCTCCTAATAGTGTCACTTTTGTAAATCCTTCAATCCTATCCCAAGTTGTTCTTAAGGGGGGATGTTAGGATATTTAGACACTTAGGATTTAGTTAAGATCAACTTGTGTAATATATCCGTTAGGGATAGTATGTTTCTTTAGTATGCATTTGTAAATACTTAATAGATGGTCACGATATGTTCCCGACATAGAGTGATCCGACAGCTCAACTTCTTTTAGATTAAACCTAACCTTGATCCGTGGCTTAACACCCGATTGGTCCATGATCTCTATTTAAAGAGCATGGAGGGTCATTGTTTAGTTGATCAATTATGAGAAGCTCATTTGTAACTTTCTTTCTTTGCATAATAAATTGTCCCGTAGAAGCTATTTGGTTGGGGCCATGGAGTGTTTCCCTCAAGAGGGTTTAAACCACGTCAAAACATCGGTGTGTTGATCTGTGATCTGTTTATGTGAAGTGGTTGCTCTTGGTGTTCGATCCTTTGGTAGTACCCTGTGTACCCAAACACTTATAGCTAAACTTAGGTATGAGGCACTTTCATACATGTATATGCCAAGGTAAATTCTCTAGCATTGGTCTTATATCGATAAATTGTCTTTCCCATTAAAAATTCAAATTTTTATATGGCTTGCTTTATCAAGCAAAATACGGGACAATGGATATAAGCATTGCTGGCAGGGTCCTAAGTGGTGCATCCTATGCAAAGTGGATGGAGAAACAATGGATCATATATTTACTACCTATTCTTTCTCTTTAGTAATTTGGAGGGATGTATTAAAATATTTCAAATATCCTAGTTTGTAGAATCAAGATGCACTCCTGCCAAACTGGTTTGAAGATCCATCAAATTATCAGTTTGGAAACCTTCCTTGTTATATGTTGTGGGGCTTCTGGATGAATAGGAACAAGATGTTATTTGGAGAGAAAGGAAGGATCCCAATTGTAGTAGAACAAAAAACTAGAATAAATTATAACAAAGGAAGGAAGGATTTAAAGAAAAATACGACAAATATCTTAAACGAACCCATTATATATCAAGAAGAAGCTTGGGGTTTTTTTATCATTCTTTTCAAGGGGCTCCAGGAAGGTGTGGAGTTGGAGCAGTTTTATTTATCAATCATTGTCATTATTTCACTTTAAAATATGGGGAAAGGCTCGACACTAACAATGGAGCACAACTCTTTACACTTTGGATCCTATTAAATTTTGATTTGGTTATAGGAATAAGATCTAGTTAAGTTCTAGTAGATTCTAGGCTCATGGTTGACTAGTTCAAACAAAATTCACGGATCACCAATTTATCACTTCCACCTTTATTAGAAATAATTTGGGACACAAAGAAAGGTATGGAATCTATTTCTCTTGAGAATATATAGAGAGAATTTAACTCCAAAGTGGATTCCTTATCAAAAAGGGCTATGGAAGTTCAAGATGGATTGTTGGTCTCTCAATAATTTCAAAGCAATGAATAATTTCCAAAAACAATTCTTAACATATCTTCATAGTAGGCTCAAATATATCAGTGACTTTCAGTTCAAGACTTGATTTTGAATGGGGATTTTTGCTAGTCTTTGCGACAGTTTTTTTGTTGTTGATGTTTTGCACATGAATATTGTATAATTGGTATGGACATATCCATTTAGTAATATTTGTAAGTTATGATTAGAATGATGTTTGAAATTAGGTATTGTAATTATAAGAAGGAATGAAAATAACATATATAAACATAAATCTTCTAGTCTCATACATGTATATTTTGATTTCCTATATGAAATAACAAATTTATTGATTTTTTTTTCTTGGAAAAAAAAGGTTAATGTAATTATAAAAAAAAATATTTTTTAAATATATATATTTTTTAAGTATATATAATTTTTTTAAATCTTTAGAATGAATTAACTATAGTTGTTCATTCCCTAGTACTAGAATCTTAGTCCTTTTTGCATTAGAGTATCAGTTTCTGATTTTTATTCACCATGACGTCACAGGTCATTTCAATTCCTCAGTTAATTGGTACTAACTATCTTGCTTGGAACATAAATATTATTGACAATATCAAGGCCAAGAATCCCTGACACTTAGGCAAGGGTGAACATTAGAAACCAACTGATGCATAAGACCTAGTTTCTTGGTGGGAATATCTTTTAATATATAAGTGATATCAGTTTTTTACATCCATATTTTACTCAATATCGATATGATGTTGCTAACCTTTGTTTTTGTAACAACTCTATCATATTTGATGTTCTTCTATCGTTCATGTATCATGTCAATATTTTTTCTTGCCATTATGGGATTCTAATGATAATTATATGCTTTACTCTTCGAATTTATTTTGTGCAAATTAGCTCTCTATTTGCTTGACTTTCTCCATAGAGGTCTTTGTGAAGAGTTGCAGGACCGCTTGGTTTTGTTGTTCTTTCATATTAAGAATATTGATGTTGTTATCTTTGGTCATTCAGTGATTTTTCCTCTCTTCATCTTACCCTTGAAAGCAGTATTAAAACCTTTTTCCAATTTATCTAAGATATTTGAAGTTGTAATTAAGAAGGAATGTAATGTAATAAAGTACCATATAATGACACCTCCTTCCAGTTATAATGCAATGCAATGAATTCCATCTTCTTCCTATAAATTCATGATAATTTATGGGACACATTTACGATGTATAACCATATGGGGTTCTAGAATTCACTATGAGTTCTACTACAGGGTGCATCTTTTAGCTTGGCTGTGAATACTTCCTATACGACACATTTACGATGTATAGGGATATCAGGGGTTCTCATATTCATGAAGAGGTATATTGTAGTTTTTTTCAAATCTTAGATGGGTTACTATTGTGATGATTATCTGCTCACCACATTTTCCATTATGTAGACCATCCGAGGTGTTTGTACACTATTGTGGCGTTCTGTAGATTCCATTGTACAACTTGTTTCAAGTGCAATTTCATGATTAGTGAGAAGCGGTTTTATCTTCAACAAATTCATGAGGCAAAATATGTTCATTGTTTTCCTTGGAAAAAGCTTAATTTTAATTTAGATAAAAACAAGATTACATTATGTAGCATACATGTACCCATGTATTTCTAAATATTGAGCCTAAGACTCAGTATAAAAAGGAGATTTGTCAAAAGGTTCAACATAAACTATCTATACAAAAACGGTGCTTACATAAGCCCAAAAGAGAGTAATTGATTATAGGTTCTAGCATATCATTCTATGAAAAAAACATTTATGTGTAAACATCCATTTATAAGCTTGAAAAAAACCAAAAAATTGATTTGTAACTCAATCCCCACATTAAGGAAGTGGAATGAGAGTGCCCAATCCTCCATGAATGGCCTATGAGAGAACTCAAAATGTTCTCCATTGCGGTACTCTGCAATCAACCATTTCCCAAGATCTAGTTGAAGGTCTTCTTTAGATAGCAAGTCTATTTTTGAATTGCATTCCTTGTACACATGGTGACAAGTGAAAAAATCAAAAGAAACCATGAAGTGAATAACGTCTTAAAAAAAAATGAGTAAGAACATGTTGTGCACAATTTTCCCAATTTATTACATTCATGGAATCATCTAAAATCTGAATGCAAGTACAACCTTTTTCCCCAGCAAAAAGCAATGGAATTTTTAAAGACATAAGTTCTTCACAGTTGTTTGTTCTGGATCCCAGCCCAATTTTTAGCTTAAAATAATGATTTTCTGAGATAGAGGGAATCCCCCACTCCACAGTCTCTATTGTCATCCTATGCGGCCCCATCAAAGAACACCCACATCTTTGATTTGTCCACTTGTTCTTCCTAAATGTGACAAATCATTGCCCACCCTTTTTCCTATGGAAAATGAGAAAGGATGCTGAGCCCCTGGGAAGAAATCAACTCTGGGATCGAGGGATTATCTTGGAAGATTGATTTATTTTTGGTAAGCCAAATGCCCCAAATAAAAATCAAGGGAAGAGCCTTCACACTCCAAAAAGAATGATTAGCATTCCATTCCTTCCAGAGATCATCCACATAGTTTCCATGCCATATACAACCTATCCCCAATTTCTATGAACATTATTTCCATGCAAAAGCAACAAAAGGGCATGGGATGAAGAGATGGCTAATTGATTCCTCAGTTTCTTTTCATAAAAAGCACCATCCTGGGCCCTCCAATTTCATATGATTCATAGTGTCCCAAGTGGAAATTTTGTATTCTAGCATACACCACATGAAGAGAATATATTTTGTGGGAATTTGGATTTCGAGAGACCTTTCCACCACTACTTTGGTTCTCTGTGAATAATTTCAACATTTAATTGAATGTAACCTAGTTTTGGAGTGTAGTAACCATGGGGAGTGTTATCACTCAAGATTCTCCTAGGTTGCAACAGAAGGGATAATGAGGTAATTGTTTCAAACCAAGCTTTGGTGGATGAAAACTAGCCTTTCCAACCATAGAGAGAGCTCTCTCTTTCACAATTCACTCAACACTTAGGATATTATTTGCACAAGATGGTTATAGGTAAAGTGGTGTCTAGACCTTCAGATAATGACTTATATGGATTTTTCAGCTGGTTGGGGTTAAGGATGGGAGAACCATTAGGCATAGAGTCAAACTTCAGTGGATTTATAGTCACAAATGACTGATTTAGACCACAATTTAAGAGGCAGAGGCAAGGTAGATGAGTTTTTTACAAGTCAAAGATATTAGCAGATGAAGGAAGAAAAGGAAACAAGTTCCATCACAAATTTAGAGCATTTATAAATGAATTCTAACCCGCAACTTCAAGAAGAAAGGGTGGAATACCTAGTCATATGCATCTGAAGCATAAAATATGAATTTCAGAGCATGTAGTCTTGATGTAAATACTGCAAAAGCAAAAAATCGATGGAAATACAAATGGAGAAAACATACACAGGAAATAACAGACATCAAAACACTCATCACAAGAATCTCTGCTCCAGAATCGGGTCTTCTCATGAATTGAAAGGCTTAGTTTGATACATACGCAAAGCTTTTAATCTCTCAAAATCCAAAAACATCCAACCCTTTGGTTTAATACAGACTCTGCCTTTATAGGCTTACAAAATATCAAACAACCTCTAAATAATTCAACCATAAATGGCCATTTACTGACAACAATCTTGAACTATAAAGGATGAGGTCGTTCACACCGAACTGCTCGAATCAACTACCTCTGAGTCTATTAGATGTGGTGGTGGGAAACTATGAGTACTGTCAATGTGCATTTGGGCCTTGGAAACCACCTATTTGTCCTTCGGATTGGGCCGTTTTAGGCTGATTTGGATGGATAACCACGCTGTGCTTCTCTTTGGCTTCCATATCGGCTCCCAATCATGCCATTTCCCTATGAAATTCTTCATTTTTTGCAGTCATAATTTACCCTGTAAAAGATCTCAGATCCACAATTATCCTCTAGCAATCCGAATTTTGCAATGTGGATTTCGGGAATCAGAAATCCAACTTTATGCCTCTGGAAAATATCACTTCCACAATCCACATTCCATAATGTGGGTTGCGGATATTAGAAACTTGAATCTGCGCCTCTAGAAAAATTATGCCTCCGCAATCTGCATTCCACAATGTGGGTTGCAGAAATGAGAAACCCAAATCTACGCCCCCGGAAAAATTATGCCTCCACAATTAGCATTCTGCAATGCGGGTTGCGGAAATATGAAACTCAACCTTATGCTCTTGAAAAAAGATCATTTCGACTTCCACAATCCGCAATGCGGGTGTGGAAAGTCAGAAAGTTAGACCTGCAGGAAAGCGAGAAAATGGAAAATATCTTGGTCGGATGCGTTGCGGATCGCTTCCCAACTGTAGATATGGATTTTCTTTTCCAATCCTAACCGTTCAACCTCTGTAGATTGTAGAAGAATTCCACTACCTTGTCTTTCCCATTTTTCTCACTGCAAATCGATCATTTGGCTCGAAATTTGTTGATACTTAGCCATTTTTTGGATTTTCTGATTCTTTCTTTGGTGTAAGAGGTCGATGGGCATGCATGAGGTCCTTTGGCATAAACATTGATAGAGGTGTTAACAACGGCTCCAACTGGGGATGCTAGCCTCCCTATGAGGTAGCAAGAACAACACACTAGTTCCCTTTTCTTGTTTCTTTTTTCCCTTTTGTAAAATGGGACTGAAACAAATCTAATTGAAGCTAAAACAAAATGGTAATGTACAGTGAGGACGAGCTAAAGGGCTTGTTTCTCACTAGAGATAGTGCTTCAGGAAATGACCATTGACGGGTCTCTTCCCAAATGGTTTTTCATCCCCATCCTACAAGAAGAAAGCATTGTTACAATGGAGGGTGATGACTATATAGGGCACTTTTCAGAGGTTATCAAACTTTTGGGCTTGGTCCTCTCTTATAGCATCACATTTCAATACGAGATCTCCTACTTGGAAATCATTAGCCTTGGTCTTTTTGTAAAAAGTACTTTTAACCCTATCTTGAGCTAGCATAGCTTCAGCATGTACTGTGTCTCTGACCTCCTATATCTCAACCAGTTGGTTAGTTCTCCTTAGCTCAAGGTTTGGCTCTTCTTCCTGCTCTTGTAGGAGCCTCATTGCAGGCCCTTTCAGGGAATTGGGAAATATCACTTTTGTTCGATATACTAATTTGAAAGGAGAAGTTCCAATGAATCTTTTAGAGGTGATTCTATCAACCCCCAAAGAAAAGGTTAGCTTGGTGTGCCAAGCCCTTTTGTTTTCTTCCAGTAGCTTCTTGATGATCCTAACCAGACTTTTGTTTGATGATTCAACCAATCCATTTCCCTGGGGGCAATAAGCAGTGGAATGACCCAAGTTTATGTGGAATTTATCAAAGAATTTGACCATTTTCTTGGATTTGAAGTCTTGAGCATTGTCAGTGATTATTTTAATAGGGAAACCAAACCTGGACATGATATTTTCCTCTAGAAATTTGATTATGACTGTTTCTGTGGATTTCCTTGTTGGTATTGCCTCAATCAATTTTGTGAAATAATCAGTGGCAGTCTATATCCACCTGTGTTGTCCAGAGGAGGTGGGGAAAATTTCACCAATGAAGTCAAGCCCCCACTGCTGGAAAGGGGATTCTACAGAGATTGGTTTCAAAGGCAATGATAAGAGCTTCCTCTTCCCTTCAAATATTTGGAATTCATGGCAAGTAGTTATTTCCTTATATGCATATTTGAACATGGTGGGCCAATAAAACACTCCCCTGAGAATGTTTTTGATAGTGGCCTTCCAGTAATGATGCCCCCTACAAACACCTTTGTGAAATTATTTTGAGGTTATTTTGGCTTCATATTCCACTATATAGTTCAATAGAACGCCTCTAGGGTCTTTCAAATAAAGGAAGCCATTCAATATGAAAAAATTTGCAGCCTTCATCTTGGTTGACCTCGCTTTGCTTTCACCCATCTCAAGGGGTGCTTGTAAATTCTGCAAAACATATATAATATTAGAATACTAAGGAGAAGAAAATAATTTGTTTGATACCTATGACAGTGGGTCTTGGGCAGTTTCTTCCAGCATGTGTGAAAGCAAGTTGACACTTAGTGAATCCCAATTTGATTCAACCATGATATTGGCCAGTCCTTGTCCTTTGATAAGCTTTGTAGGTTTGATCTCCAAGTCATATTCCAAGATCACAAATATCCACTTATTCCTTCTACCTTTTGGATCAGGTTGTGTCAATAAATCCTTTACATA
Organism: Larix kaempferi; assembly: GCA_027924585.1. Lineage (NCBI taxonomy): Eukaryota > Viridiplantae > Streptophyta > Pinopsida > Pinales > Pinaceae > Larix > Larix kaempferi. The sequence goes on along the minus strand of BSBM01001334.1, from coordinate 17,525,245 downwards.
AGCATTAGGAGCATAAGAAACCACATGGGAGTACAGAACATAAACTCTGAAATCTTTCAAGGTTATAATCATGGCATATGCTTTCTTCTCCATGATGTTGTATTTGAGATCAACATCTCTAAGAGATATGCTAAAGAAGGCTGTGGGATGCTCATATCCTTCCTCATTTTTCTGTAAAATCACTCCATCTATGGAATTCTCAGAGGAAAAAGAAAACATAAGAAACTCTTTGTCAAAATCGGGACTGATTAGTATAGGTGCTTCAACAATTGCCCTTTTATGTCTCCAAATGCTTGTTTGGCTTCAGCAGTCCACTTGATCTGAGTGTCCTTCTTAATCATTTTTGTGATTGACCTCATGATCTCTGCAAACTTGGGGATTAACCTTCTTAAGAAATTTGATGTGCCAAGAAAGGATTGAACCTCTTTTTTAGTCCTAGGGAATTCAATTTTTTGTATTGTGTAAACTCTGTCTAGGTCAATTCTGATCCCATCTTTAGATATTATGTGACCTAGCAGCTTGCCTTCTTTCATGGCAAATTTTGAATTTTTGGGGTTCAAAGAGATTCCAAATTTTCTACACTTGGAAAACACTTGATGTAAATGTTTCAAATGCTATGTATCATACTTAGAATACACATTGATGTCATCCATGTATATGACTACAAACTTGTCTTTCTCTTCTGCAAAATCTCTATCCATAGCTCTTTGGAAGGTAGCTCCTACATTCAATAAACCAAAAGGAATCTTTGCATACATGAAGGTCCCCCACGGTGTGGTGAAGGATGTCTTGTCTTGGTCTTCTGGTTGTACCTTAATATGATTGTACCCTGAAAATCCATCAAGGATGGACATTATTTCTGCCCCTACAACCTTCTGTAAAATGTGGTCCATTTTGAGCAGGGGGTAGTTTTCCTTTAGGGACACTTTTTTCAAATTTCTAATATCAATACAGAGTCTGATTTCACCATTCTTCTTCCTCGCCGGGACTATGTTGGATACCCACTTTGAAAACCTTAAGTAGACTATGATTTTGGAATCATACATCCTCTTCACCTCTTTTTCTATCAATGGGATCAACATAGGATTCATCCTTCTCAGTTTCTTCTTGAATGGTTTCTCCCTTGTCTTGATTGGTATGGTATGCTAGATGATAGTGGTGTCATATTCTTTCAAGTTTTCATAGCAACATGCAAACACATCAGAAAAATTTCTCATTAAATCCACATAGAAATCTTTAGTGTCTGGGGTTAAAGACTTTGACAGTTTGACAATTTTGGGCTCTTCATCATTCCCAATGTTATAGTCTTCCACTTTACTTTGGTTTGGAGCAAGCTTGTGATTTTTGGCCACATCATTTTCATCAAAACGTTTTTCCAATGGCACCAATCCTTTGGTTATATAATTTATCTTCAGCTGCAGGATATCTTTATCTCCCAAAGTGGTTAGGAGCTCTGGTGGGTTAGCTTCCCATTCATCACATGAACATTTCTATTGATCAATCTGGGTTTTGGAAAATTCTTCAGTCATATCTAGGAATTTATTGATATGCTCATCATCTTCAAATATTTTATAATGTTTGGTATTGTATGGAACAGAGGGTCTATGCCTTATATTGATCATGTAAGATTTGGTAGGATAGGCAAGGAGTTGAAATCTGGTAGCAGAGTTGGCCAAAATGTCTGCTATTGTATTTTTCTCTCTAGGGAGAAAAGAAATATCATGCTTTGTGAAGAAATTATCAAACATATCCCAAACAACATTTCTGTAAGCCATCATTTTGGGATGTTTGGTCTCATAATCTCCATTCACCTGTTGGATTATTAGCTCTGCATCTCCATAAAATTTGATTTTTTAGCTCTTAGATATTTGAGTGCATTTAGACACAACAGTAGGGCTTCATATTATGCCACATTATTTGAACAATCAAACATTAGTTTGAAGGTATGCAATTTGGTGCAGTCACTTCATTCATCTGGAGGGATAATCCATACCCCTTCCCCATCTCCTTCTTTATTCACAGCTCCATCAAACATCATAGTCCAATGCTCTTCTCTTTGGACTATGGTTGTAGTTTCCATTTATAATTCCGATTTTCATCACTGCCTTTATTCATTTGCTGACCACTTCCTTCTAGGTTTGTTGAGTTGTCAATGCATTGTATCTCTTTCTCATTACTAGACTTATCATTTGTTTCAAGAAGATCAGTAATTTTCAACCTTTTTCTTCTGAACCAAGATCATAACAGAAAATTGAGGTACCTATATCAGTGTCTACAACAAAAATGGGGTGATTATAAGGATTACTCTTACTGATTACTACATAGGAAAGTCTGTGCTCCCTGTATAGTCTTCTTTTTTCTCCAGAAACAGGGATGGCAGCGTAAGACATGCCCATTTGTAGAGTTCCTTTTAATTTTGATTCCTAAGACCTAGATAATAGCATCCCAAATTTAGGTGGAATATCAACCACTACCACATCCATGATTACATTCTTCTAAGGTATTTCAGTTAGTGAGACCACCATGTCTTTAATCAGCCCTAAACATTGGACTCTTCTAGAATCAAAGGAGAACAGATCTTTATAGGGCCTTGTGATTTCTAACCCCATAATTTCCACCAATGATCTTGGCATGAGGTTATTTGAAGCTCCATAATCTAACATAGCATTGTGTAATATATGATCATGTATGTTTAGTCTGATATAGAAGGGAGGAACATCATCCACTAGAGCACTTTCAACATGGGGACCAAATATAAGAGTGGGTTTTTCATCATGCAAATTGAGAGTATCATGTTGCTTTCCTTCTTCTCCATTCACTACTTTCAAAATATGATCTTTGTACTCTGAGTTTTTAACCAACTCATTCAAAGGAATTGAGGTTTTAATATTAGATATTTAATTCTCTAAACTGAAAGTAGAATGGATATTTTCTATTGTCTTTACATTACCTTTATCTCTCCCTTCTGGACCCTTTTTAGGATCTTCTGCCCCATTCTCAGGTGCATTATCAGAGATTATATTTTTTGGGTCACCCTTCCTAGAAGTTTCTTTTCTTTGTGGTTGAGAAGATGATGGCTCATTTGTATCCTTTCCTTGGTCTACTGTTACCTTCCTACCTCTTAAATTATGTTTCCTTTGAAATTCATAGATTACATTTTGGAAGCCTCTTTGGTATTGATCAAATTCTGGTTCTTCTAGGATACTATATAACTACAGGGAGGATTGGTCATGTTCCTCTATAGTTAAATAGAACCGGGGTTGGATCTGATCAAAGAGGTGGATTTGGTCATCAGGGTGTCCATCTTCTTCTTCTCTTGCTATTAATTTCTTAGCAAAGGGTTGTATGATTAGTTGATTATCAACATTTCTAGGATTCCTTGGCTCTCTTGGTATTCCTGTGGGGAAGGAGGTCTCCTGTAATTGTTATTTCGAGCTTGAGGCTCTGGATTTTCTCTGGCAGGAGGCCTGTTGTCAACGGAGATCCTATCCACTAGCCTTTCCATAGACCTCATCATCTGCTCAAATCTAGTATCAATGGATTAGGATGTGGAAGGATGGGATACCTCATTATATCTCATTTTCTCAACTTCATTTATGTGCTTCATTTTACCTGAGGCCATCAAATTAGCTTCTACTTCTACAGCATCTTTTAACATATAAGGTAAAGTGGCAGATCTCCTTTCTCTCAACATGAGAGTAAAGTCACTATCAAACAAATTATCATAATGAAGATTGGTTTCTCATACAGGAGGCTTGATGTTCACATAGATAGAATTATGCATCCTCATGAATCTAGTTGAAAACCCTTGGACAGTCTCAACAATGGTTTTCTTTGTGTTTTCATACTGAGTGATAATTTGGAGAGGATTTTGTTTATCCTGCCATCTGGCCAAGAAAGCTTGTTCAAATCTCTCATAAGTAGCAATTCCTCCATTTGGAAAGGCTTTGAACCACTTATTCACTTATCCTGCAAGACTTTGGGAAAACAACCTCATCTTGACATCATCTTCATCCACCTCTTCTAGGTCTATAAAATCAGTAAAGTGGTCTACATGCTATTGTGAAGAACCATTTCCTTCCCCATCAAATCTAATGAGGCATTGGGAAAATCCCACAGGTAAGTAATGGAGATTAGAAGGGAGAGCTAAAGGGGAAAATATGGAATCCATTGCTCTTAGATTTTTCCTAGGAATAGGAGTAATAATAGCTATTACAAAAGTATGGCTTGGAATAGCAGGAGGAGTAATCAGGACTTGGGTTTTTCTGCTAGCAGCTTTAGTGAATAAAAATAAATCAATGTTTTCTTCCTTAGCTTGTGAATTTTCCCACAAAGCACTCAGACAATGTGTTTGGAATTTTCTTTGGTCAAACATGGTTTTCTTTAGATCTGATTCAAATTTAGAACTAAATGAGGACTGTTCAGTTTTTAAATACCAAGAGACAATCTCTATAGCCTGTGCCTCTTCTTTAGGTAGAGAAAAATACCTTGTTAATTGGGAAATACATGTTTGTTCTTTCTTTGCCTCCCTGGTGATCTTCTCTGAATCTCATACAAACTTTGCTAGTTCAAGATATGGATGACTTCTGGTAGGTATTCTTCTAGAATCCATAATTCTTCCAATAAATTCACCAATTTGAAAGTTGGAGTCGCCAGGGAAAATGTTACAACCTTGAAGTTTTTGATCCTCTGTTTTCCCTCATAGATCTGATTTGATGCTTTGAAATTCTTGTTCTGGGAAAGAAGTCCTTCGAGTCCCCAGTATGGTCACCATAATTTTATTACTCAAGATTCTCCTGGGTTGCAGTTGAATGGATCATGAGGTAATTGTCTCATGCCAAGCTTTGGTGGATGGAAACTAGCCTTTCCAACCACAGAGAGGGTTCTCTCTTTCACAATTCACTCAACACTTAGGTATTATTTACACAAGATGATTATAGGTAAAGTGGTCGCTAGACCTTTAGATAATGACTTATAGGGATTTTTCAGCTAGTTGGGGTTAAGGATAGGAGCACCATTGGGAATGGAGTCAAAATTCAGTGGATTTATAGTCACAAATGACTGATTTAGACCACAATTTAAGAGGAAGAGGCAAGGTAGATGAGGTCTTTTCAAGTCAAATATATCAGTATATGAAGGAAGAAAAGGAAACAAGTTCCATCAAAGAGTTAGAGCATTTATAAAGGAATTATAACCTGCAACTTCAAGAAGAAAGCGTGGAATACCTAGTTATATGCATCTGACACATAAAATATGAATTTAAAACCATGTAGTCTTAATCTAGATACTGTAGAAGAAAAAAAACAATGGAAATACACATGAAGAACACATACACAAGAAATAACAGACATCAAAACACTCATCACAAGAATCTATGCTCCATAATCGTGTCTTCTCATGAATTGAAAGGTTGAGTTTGATACATATGTAGAGCTTTTAATCTCTCAAATTCCAAAAACATCCAACCCTTTGGTTTAATTTAGACTCTTCCTTTATAGGCTTACAAAATATCAAACCACCTCTAACTAATTCAACCATAAATGGCCGTTTACTAACAACAATATTGAACTGGAAAGGATGAGGCCGTTCACGCTGAACTACTTGAACCAACTACCTCTGAGTCTATTAGACGTGCCGGTGGGAAACTCTATGCACTTCCAGTGTCCATTTGGGCCTTGGAAACCACCTGTTTGCCCTTCGGATTGGGTCGTTTTAGGCTCATTTGGAGGATAACCAGGCTTTGCTTCTCTTTGGCTTCGATATCGGTTCCTAATCATGTCATTTCCCTGTGAAATTCTTCATTTTCCGTGGCCGTAATTTACTCTATAAAAAATCTTAGATACGCAATTATACTCCCACAATCTGCATTCTACAATGCGGGTTTCGGGAATCAGAAAGCAAAATTTATGTCTCTCGAAAAATATCACTTCCGCAATCTGCATTCCATAATGCAGGTTGCGGATATCGGAAACTTGAATTTGCGCCTCTGGAAAAATTATGCCTCCGCAATCCGCATTCCGTAATGTAGGTTGCGAAAATCGGAAACCCAAATCTGCGCCCCCAGAGAAATTATGCCTCTGCAATCCACATTCTGCAATGCAGATTGCGGAAATCGGAAACCCAACTTTACGCACTTCAAAAAATACCATTCCAACTTCCACAATCTACAATGCAAGTGTGGAAAGTTGGAAAGTTGGACTTGCAGGAAAGAGGAGAAGCAGAAAATATCTTGGTCAGATGTGTTGCGGATCGCTTCCCAGTTGTATATATGGATTTTCTATTTCAATCCTGACCGTTTAACCTCTGTAGATTGCGGAATAATTCCACCGCCTTGTATTTCCCATTTTTCTCACTATGGATCGATTATTTGGCTAAGAATTCGTTGATACTTAGCCATTTTTTGGATTTTCTAATTATTTCGTTGTTGTAAGAGGTCGATGTGAATGCGTGGGGTTTTAGCAGGGGGGTTCCATTTCTTCCTTTGGTGGGAACATTGATAGAGGTGTTAACGGGGAGCATGCTTCCAAATGATTTCATATTCCCTATCAGTTAAGTGAATGTGAGAGGATCGAAGTGCTCTCAAGTAGTTATTCCATACATCAGTAAAATCCTTCCCCAACCCTAACTAGTGAGAATCAATCCATCCTTGGTTCCAAATTGAGGACATTGTAGGGTCTGCAACTTGAGAAAGAAAGAAAAATCCTTGATGACAAAGCTATTGGATAAAGTTTTGATGTAAAAGATGATTGTTCAAACTATCTGGCCACATATTAGACCCAATATGAACTCTTGCCCCATTACCAATATGCCAAGCGATACCATCTCTGACTACTTGAAATGAACTTATGACTACCTTCCAAATTATAGAAGAGTTTGGCCTGTTTTTTACTGGTTTCGGAATCCAATCCTCTATAGATTCTGGATGAATATATTTATGGGTAACCATAGAGGACCATAATAGAAATATATTCATATTCACATCTTATTGGGAATTATGGAGGTTTTAATCATGGTGGATGTTAATGTAATGCCATCTTCCTCCATTTTTTTCTTTCTCCATAGTCATCATTAAGGTGGGATGTTGGAATATGTAATGATGACTAGTGTGGTGTTGTTGGTTGTGTAATGATCTTATCTACCAAAAAAGGCATAAAATAGTTTTTATAACTCTCTAATTATAAAAAGGATCTATCCCACATGCATCATGAAGTAAATTCTCTTATTACCATTATTTATATAAGAAGGCAAAAAACCATTTATCCCACATATGTTATGGGTGTGAAATTCCATAAGAGGAGATCACTTTAGCTTGAACAAACCTCACAATTTCACTCAAAGAATTGCAGAGAAGAATAGAAAGAATATGAACAAAATTCACACATGAAACTCAAAGAATGTGAGAAACTGTTGTTGATACATTCATCAGCTGTAAGTTGGAAAAAAATGAAAATACAATAGAATTAATTTGATCTCAGTGAAGGTGATTTGAATTCTTCTCAAGGTGCGGCTTGGACTACATTGGAGACATCACCCAATCAGTGGTAGTGGTCACATATAGTCAAATATCAGTCAATGTGAGTCTAACGAAGTATAACTGAGTCATGTGAGCACAAATATAGGGAAGGAGACTCCAAGGAGGGCGCATTCCAGCTGTCAGTGGTTAAGTAAAGATACTCTAGTCTCTGTAGCAGTCAATCTAAGAGCTGCAGTCATTTAACTGAGCAATCAGTCCTCAAATCAAGGAATTGACCCCCAAATCATGGAAATAGCTGATATATCTCCTAAATAAGTGGAAGAGGGTGTAGTTGTAATCCAGTGATGGAAACAAGGGCACGTCAGTGGCTAGGAGGGATAATAATGAGAAGAAATAGGCTCTTAGGGGATGAAAAATAAGCACTAGGTGTTGGGAGATTACCATACTGATGACTGTATGCATGCAGTATGCATGCATGCATGAAAAATGTATGCAATGAATTCAAATACAAATGATGATGGTGAGAATATTCCAACAAACCGCCCCCCTGTAATCCGGACTATGAGGAAGTAGAACTGAAAAAATAGGGCCCTAGTACCTGAGACCAAAGGTCACCCCGTACAACAAAATTAAACTATGAGGTAAGAGGGAAAAACCAGTTGGAATAAATACCCCCCTCAAGATAGACTGTAAAAAGATAATCAAGCATGTGCATCACTCACCCCAAGAGGAGGTAAGTGACCTTCTTTACCGAGAAAGCATCTGTCGGCAAGAAATGGATTTGTGTGAGAAAGTGAAAACATTCCATTCTGAAAATTAGATCTGGTTCTTTTTGGATCAAGTGGATCTCTAATAATATCACCGACATATCTAAGAGTTGTGGAAGCCTATCTAGAAAGTGGATTTGGATCATCAGTTTCTACATGTTCAGGATCTTGTGGATGTGGATCTAGCATTCTCTCATATTCACTTTCAGTTTCTAGATCTTTAGGTTCTTGTGGATCTGGATCTAGCATTCACTCTTCATGAACTCTCTACTCTGTGGCCCCAAGGATCTCCTTTTATCTGTTGGAATCCTAGCCCAAGATTTGGATCCAAATACTCTTAGATGAGATACATCAGGTTTGTATCCCATCCATGCTTCGAAAGGAGTATTACCTTGTATTCCTTTGTGAGGAACTTTATTCTGAAGGTAAGCAACACAGTTAACAGCTTCTGCCCAAAGACTAGGATGTAATCCTTTAGACTCTAACATGCAGGTTTCCATCTCTTTCAAGGTTCTATTCTTTTGCTCTGCAACAACGTTTTGTTGTGGTGTGTAGGGACCAATGTGATGCATCTCTATACCTTCATCTGCACAAAGGGATTGGAACTCACCCTTCACATACTCTCCTCCATTATCAGTGCAGAGGACCTTGATCTTCTTGTCAAGGAACCTTTCTATAGAAGCTTTGAAGAACTTGAACTATCCAAAAACTTCTGATTTCAATTTAAGAAAATACACCCAACTGAATCTAGAATAGTCATCAATGAAAGTTAAGATATACCTTTATTTTTTCAAATACATATGAGGACTTGGTCCTAAAATATCACCGTGAATCAGTTCAAGAGGTTGAGAGGATATCCTTGCCTTCCCTTTCTGAAACTTATGCTCTGGATGCTTTCCCATCAAGCAACCTTTACAGGTGCCTTTATCAAACTTGATCTTGGGTAGTCCTTCAACCATTTCCTGATCGTGCATGTCTTGCAAGTACTTGTAGTTAAGGTGCCCAAATCTCTCATGCCAAAGTCTACTCTCTTCATTTGCATGTGTGAGCAGTGCATTCTTTTTTTAGTAAGGTAGGAAGTGAGAAAAATCATAGAGTTTTGAATGGTGATCAACAATACCTTTTGAAATGATGTTTCTAGTTGAGATCTCTTGGATATCGACCTCATTAAGAGTGAAGATGACCTTCTTGGGTACTCCTGTATGATTCATTTGGTAGACTGAAAGAAGATTTGTTGCAAGAGTAGGAACATAGAGTACATCATTGAAATACCCATGCTCAATATTGATCGTTCCAATCCCCTTAGAGGAGACTTCAGAATCATTTCCCATCAATATTGAAGGGCCAACTGTGGATTCGAAATAAGAGAAGAGATTCTTACAAGCAGACATGTGTCTTGATGCTCCAGAATCAATGATGAAAGAGGAGTCATTTGATGTGCCTGCCATGAGTGCATGACACCTCTCCTTATCCTCATATTTTGGATCAATTTTTCTTCTAGCATTCGCTAGTATTGGAATATTGTTCTTCTCAAGCAGTTGTTCAATCAGATCTATTGTCTTTTTCATACAATTCCTCTCAAGATGGAAGCTCCTGTTGAAATAGGGGAATTTGATCTTCTCCCTTTGAGTTTTCTTGCGTCTCTCAGAATTCGAAGCCCCTTCTGACTAATAGGGAGACTCTATTCGAGTATGCTCATTCGAATTATTTTATTTTCCTGTTCTCTTCCCTCTTCCATTCGCATTCTTCCCTTTTGTAGCTGCAAGTCCTGAATCCATCCTTGGTTTGATCACTCCCATTTGCACTAGTTTGTCTTACTCTTTTGAGAGAGACCGTATGAAGGCTTCAAGAGTGGGAATTTTCCAATTTGGAATGGATAGATTTGCTGATTGGAAGGTGGAGACAAAAACTGAGTAATCAGGACCCAATTTTGACATAATGGAAAGGATAAGATGCTTGTATTCTTTCTCTATTCCATATGACTTCAACTATGAAACCAGATTTTTGAACTTGGTAAAGAACTCATTGATTGAGTCAAAACTGCCGGGGCTCAGAGAGATAAGCTCATTTTCCAATTGGTGACCTTGCAAATCATCCTTCTTCCCAAGAAGAGATTAGAGCTTTGTCCACACCTCTTTGGGAGTGTTGAGACCAATGACATGAAAGTGTAGATCATCAAAAATACTAAGGAGTAGTAGTCCAACTGCTTCATCAATTCTATCAAGATATTTGTATTTCTCAATAGCACCAGTGGGTTCGAATGTTGCCCCATTCAACACTCTGGAAAGAATTTTTCTCTTCATGAAGATGTCCATTTTGTCTTTCCATTCAAAATAGTTGAAGGAGGTGAGTTTGAGATCCAGAGTAGCTACTGAATTCGAATCTGTTGAAGATGAAATAACCTGCAATAAAACAAGGAAATTTGGCTGGAGGTTTGTTGCAGAATCTAAAGAACACTACTTTAGGATAGTGAGAACTTTTGACTGGATCCTTCATACCTGGCTAGACCTCACTAGATTTCTCCAGTGAATTCAATGCATTGGAACCGGGAGTTGCTGTGGAAATCCAGAGGCTTCTGGTGCTCTACTGAAAAATAGTTATTCAATAAACTGTTGCAATTGTTACAATTCGAATAGCTGTAAGAAGCTCTGATACCATGTGAAATTACATATGAGGAGATCACTTTAGCTTGAAAAAACCTCACAATTTCACTCAAAGAATTGCAGAGAAGAATAGAAAGAATATTATCAAAATTCACACATGAAACTCAAAGAATGTGAGAAAATGTTGTTGATACATTCATCAGTTGTAAGCTGCAAAAAGAATAACAATACAATAGAATGAATTCGATATCAGTGAAGGTGATTTGAATTCTCCTCAGGGTGTGTCTTGGACTACATTGGAGACATCACCCAATTAGTTGTAGTGGTCACATATAGTCAAAGATCAGACAGTGTGAGTTTAACTGAGTCTAACTAAGTCATGTGAGAAACAATCTAGGGAAGGAGACTCCAAAGAGGGTGTAGTCCAGCTATCACTAGTCAAGTAGAGATACTCTAGTCTCTGTAGCAGTCAATTTAAGAGCTACAGTCATTTAACTAAGCAATCAGTCCTGAAATCAAGGAACTGACCCCCAAATCATGAAACTGACTGATAGATCTCCTAAATCAATGGAATAGGGTGCAGTTGTAATCGAGTGATGGAAACAAGGGCACATCAGTGGCTAGGAGGGATAATATTGAGCAGAAATAGGCTCCTAGGGGCTCAAAAATAAGCACTAGGTGTTGGGAGACTACCATACTAATGACTGGATGCATGCAGTATGCATTCATGCATGAAAATACAAATGATGATGGTGAGAATATTCCAACAATGGGATGTTATCTATCCATACCTCTAGCTATATAACAGAGGTGAAACATGCACATGAGGGTATGCACATTATTGTCTTTCATTGTAATTTGTGACATGAATTCAAGATTGAATGTGATGCATGGGTGATTAATATTGTAAGAGTGGAATTTCATAAATAATAAAGAAGATCAATTCTTCTCGTGGATGTTTCCCCATGTTGATGTAATTGTAACTTCAGAAGATATTCACTTGTATTTTATATTGTTATTATTATTGTATTTTATTTGTACCTCAGGCGGAGATGTTTTTCCCTCCGGTCGGAGATGTCGTTATTAAATTTGGTCATGTAAATTCATTGAAGTAAATCCTCCATCGTAATTCATGGAAATAGATCCCCCTAGAGTCAAACATATTAGGGTTATTGAGTCTCCTAGAGAAGTCGGCCTAGGCAGGTTTAGTTGGGGTCGACCTAGCTAGTGAAAAGTTCAAGTGAAAGATAAAGTATAAATAGAGAGCTAGGATCTCTCACTTAGACACACACTCACTCACTCAAGTTCACATTAGTGTGAGAGAGAAGACAAGTTCGCATAGGAGAAAAGAGAGAGAGCTACAGAAGACTATCTTGTTTTGGGGTTTTCCATTTTGTGATATTGTATTAGAGACGATTCCATCTCTGAGGAAGTTGCGGTTTTATCATTTATGGTTTCCCCGAGGAAAATATTTGTGTCTCTTGTGCTATGCTGTGCATTTTATTCTTTCAGTTAATATCCTACATAATATTGATTAAAAGTAGAAAAACTAACATGGTTTCAAAGCTAACCTGAAAAGAATACATTGTGAAGTTGCAGGAAGCTAGGGGTTCTAAGTTTGAGGTATTCTCTCCACAGATCAACAAGAAAAGGAGGATAGGCTAACTCGCCCTAGGAGGGTGCATATTTGTTTCAAAGCATAATCAAATTCCAAGAATTTTCATTTTTGGACCCATCACTACTACCGAAGGAAAACTAGGGAAAAAACTACTTTGGGATTATGTTCACATATTTGGAGAAGTGAGTACATTGGAAAACTCACCTTGAGGAGGCGCGTCTTCCTGTAAAATCAGAAGTTCAAAATTCCATGTTTGTAAAATTAGGTTTTATATGACAAACCCTAGGACAGATAGCTCTAGAACCAGGTTGGGCATCTCAAATTGGTAACATCTAAATCTTTATTATTTCCATTTGAGGTACTCATTAAAATATCTCACCATACCACGCTTGAGGATAATCTCAAAGGAGCTGATAACTTCCGAGCATGGAAGTATATGATTTTTCTTGTCCTTTAAGAGAATGAATTAGACAAGAATGTAAATGAAGAGGTTCCAGTACCAGAGGGAGATGAGGCTAAGGCCATCCACAAGAAGAACTTGGTTAAGGCCAAGAGAATTATTGCATACTCCATTAAGGATCAACTCATCCCACATGTGTCATCATTGAAGACACCTAAGGATATGTTCGATGCTTTGACGAAGTTATTTGAAGGGAAGAACATCAATCAAAAGATGACCTTGAGGAACCAGTTGAAGAATGTGAAGATTCAAAATGCAGAGACCATGTAGTCCTATTTCACAAGGGTCTCACAGATCAAGGAGCAACCTGAAGAAGTTGGAGAAAAGGTAGAAGGTGATGACCACCTTGAATGATCTCCCAAGATCATGGGTCTCATTCATTCAAGGGATATGTGCTAGAAATAAGTTGATCACATTCATTATATTATGGGAAGAATGCTAACAAGAAGAAGCTAGACTTGTGGTACAAAAAGAGAAGATGGCAGCAAATGATGATCAATCTCTCATAGCACACACAAGAATAAATCATAACAAGAGGGAGCACCATCATCACAATAAGAGGGAAAAACACCATCAAAATCAAAGGGAGAAATATAGAAGATCCAGAAGAGATCTATCCAACATTAGATCTTATACATGTAATGAGAAGGGAAACTACTCCATAGATTGTCCCAGAAATAGAGACTCCAATAAGAATACCAACAAGAAAAAACACCATGCTCACACCGTAGAAGATGATAAACCTCCAAGGAAGAGAACCAAATAAGAAAGTGATGAATCTTCAAGTGATGAAGAATATGTCCTGATCTCAGTAGTCACGGGCACTATCACACATGAAAGTAATGATTGGCTTGTAGATAGTGGAGCTTCCAAGCATACGACATGATATAAAGAATCCTTCACAAATCTATCTGAGCATGAGTCACCTCACAAGGTGAAACTTGGGGATGATTACCAATACCCAATAAAAGGAAGTGGAGAAGCTTCATACAAGATAGACTCCGACAAATCTATGATGATGAAAGATTCCCTATATGTTCCAGGACTAAACAAGAACCTTATCTCCATATCAACACTATATGCTAAAGGTATGAGGGTTTCAATTGTTGATGGCCAAGTCCTAATGTGGCCAAAGGGAAAGACAATAGATGATGTGATTGTCATTAGAGAGAAAGAGGTAGGTTTTACAAATTAAAGGGCCAACTTGAACAAGCCTTGGTTCATGCCTACATAGAGCCAAGTGAATTATGGCACATAAGGCTTGCACATGTGCACTATAGAGAACTACCGATTGAAAGCAAAGCAGTTGCAGGACTTCCATAAATTAAGATGAAACATGAAGGCATTTTCAAAGGATGTGCGAAGGGAAAGAATGTGAAGAAGACATTTTCAAGCAGTGAAAGCAAAGCAAAAGGGATAGTGGAGATCATCCACTCCAATGTATGCAGTCCTATGTCATCCAGTTCATTAAGTTGGTATGTATATTATGTTTCATTCATTGATGAATTTTCTGGTAAGACTTGGATATATTTCTTGAAAAGTAATGATGAAGTATTCAACAAGTTCAAGGAATTCAAATCCTTGATTGAGAATCACGCTGAGAAGAAGATCAAGACCTTTCAATCAGATAATGGCAGATAATTCACCTCGAAATATTTCAAGAACCTATGCAGATAATATGGGATTAAGAGGGAGTTGACCACTCCCTACAATCCACAACAGAATGGAGTTACAAAAATAAAGAATAGAACGATAATGGAAGCAGCAAGAGAAATGCTTCATGACCATAAGCTATGAGGACAGTGCTGTATGTACAGAACCATAATCCTCATCGAGTACTAGACAACAAGACTTTAGAAGAAGTGTTCTCCAGTGACAAACCAAAATTCATCCATCTCAGTATATTTGGATGCTCAATGTACATACACATTCCGAAGGAGAAAAGGATGAAACTTGATCCTTCAGGAAAGAAGGGTATATTCGTAGGATACAGTGAAAGTTCAAAGGGATATCGAATATACTTCCTAGGATTCAAGAATATAGACATCACCAGAGACGTGACTTTTGACGAATACTCAACATGCAACAAATCCAAAAAATTACCTATTAAAGATATTGAAGAACCTGAAGTTCCCAGGATTTGAGATTCAATAATGGAAAAAGAAGTTCCAGAAGATCATGAAGACCGTGAAATGGAAGAACCACAAGAACCTATAGATCCACCTCATGAGAATAAATCCCACAAGAAGAAACCAGCATGGGTACAAGAAGTAATACAATATGTTGAGAGGTATGGCTCCAGAGGGAATGCACATAGAAAGTAAGAAACCTAGGCTATACTCCAACTATGTATCCCTGTTGTGCGACATCATTTACAAAGAACCTTCCAACTATGAGGAAGCAATAGAGAAGAAAGAATGGAAGGATTCCATGATCGAGGAGTACCAATCGATTATGAAGAATGATGTCTGGGAGGTAGTTCTGAGACTAGAAGGGAAGTCTATTGTGACTTTGAAGTGGATCTACAAGATCAAGCATGTTGCAGATAGTAGCATCGATAAACACAAGGCGAGGTTTGTGGCACATGGATTCTCCCATAAGGAAGGCATAGACTATGAGGAGACATTTGCACTTGTATCCAGATACAATTCCATCATATATGTACTTGCATTGGCTACAGTTATGAAATGGAAGGTACACCAGATGGATGTTAAGACAACGTTCTTGAATGGTGTAGTAGAATAAGAAGTGTACATGGATCAGCCACTTGGATTTGAGACACATGACATTAATACTGATTTGTGCAAATTGAATAAGGCCTTGTATGGATTGAAGAAGGCACCCAGGACATGGTATAGAAGGATGCATAGCTTCCTGATGAGCTCAGGCTTTACCAAGAGTAATGCAGATTCCAACCTTTACTACAAGGTTGAAGTGGGAAATCCTATGATGATTGTGACTCTATGTCGATGACCTATTTGTAACAGGGGAGGATGAGATCATTGAAGATACGAAGAGGAATCTTGCCGCAGAATTCAAGATGAAGGACCTGGGGATGATGCATTATTTCTTATGCATGCAGGTGTGGTAGAATGCGGATGGAATCTTCCTTGGACAAGGGAAGTATGCAGTGGATATTCGGAATGATGGACTACAAGGCTATGACCACACCCATGGCATCGAAATTGAAGATACTGTTTGATTCTTCATCAGAGTCAGTTGATGCCACGATGTATCGTCAAATGATTGGTTCATTGATGTACCGGAAGGACAAGAGACCATACATATGCTTTGTTGTGAATACCCTGAGCCAGTTCCTGACGGATCCAAGACATGTTCACTTAATTGCTGCAAAGAATATATTGAGGTACTTGAAGAGTACAGTTGACTATGGGATCAAGTATGATGCAAATGAGAAGATTAACCTACAGGGTTATGTTGATTCAGATTTGGCAGGAAGTTCTGCTGATAGGAAGAGCACTTCGGGATGTTGCTTCAGTATGGGATCCAGTATGATCTTCTTCTTTAGAAAGAAGTAGTCATGCGTGGAACTTAGTACAACCAAAGTAGAATATGTTGCAGCCTTTTTGGCTATTTGTGAGGCAGTATGGCTTAGGAAGCTACTGTCTAATTTGTTTGATCTCTAGTTAGAGGCGACCTATATATTCTGTGAAAACCAAAGTTGTGTGAAGTTGTCCGAGAACCCGATGTTCCATGACAAGTCGAATCACATTGAGATCAAGTATCACTATATCAGGGATATGGTGCAGAGAGGAGCAATGAAGCTCTAGTATGTTGCGATGGATGAGCAGATAACCGATGTGTTAACCAAGCCATTAGACAGAGTGAAGTTTGATTACTTCAGATAGAAGCTTGGTGTTCTCCAGATCGAGGTTCCTTTCAAGAGGAGGTGATGAGTCCGAAAGACGTAGATGCACATGGGCCATTCTCGCGTGGTGGTATGAAACTACTCCCATGTTGGTAGATGTAAGGGCTGATCCATTCTCACATGATGGTAGGAAATTCCTCCCATGTTGGTAGATGTAAGGGATGAGCCATTCTCGCATGGTGGTAGGAAAGTCCTCCCATGTTGGTAGATGTAAGGGATGGGTCTCACATGATGGTAGGAAAGTCCTATCATGCTAGTAGATGTGAGTCTCTCATGCTGGTAGACATAGGTCTCGCATCCTGGTAGACGAAGTCTCATATGGTGGTAGGTTTGTCCTCCCATACTGGAGACATTGTGAGGTCCATCGATCATAAGACACTGTATGTGCGCCTAGGAAGGATCTCGCATGGTGGAAGGTTTTTCCTCCCATCCAGTAGATGCAGGCTGACTGTTGTGGGACATGTGATGTGCATCTGGGATGTGTTCCATGTGATGATGAGACGATCTAGATACAATGAGGTGATAGTAGGATACGCAGGTGATTGTTGTGGCAATGTAATGACTGGTCCTGGGCTGTACCTACTTGATGGCTTGCTCGCAAAGATGATGAAGACCTACATGAGGGATAGGCCTACATCCAGCATGAAAAAGGATTGGATCTGTATAAATTCTTATGACGAGTATATTTGAGAGATGTCACCAATCAATTATCAACATGATGAGGATTGCAGCAGCAACGACGATGATGATCTAGTGTTGATGATGATGTTCCAGCATTGAAAATTATCTAGCGATGACGTTATCCAGACTTGTGTCCAAAAGTGTTGATGACTGTGGATAGATAATACTTTCCTAGTTAAGAGGGAGTGTTGATGTAATTGTAAATTTGGAAGATATTCACTTGTATTTTATATTGTTATTATTATTGTATTTTATTTGTACCTCTGACGGAGATGTTTTTCCCTCCGATCAGAGATGTCATTATTACATTTGGTCATGTAAATTCATTGAGGTAAATCCTGCATCCTAATTCAGAGAAATGGATACACCTAGAGTCAAATGTATTAGGGTTATTGAGTCTCCTAGAGAAGTCGGCCCAGTTAGGTTTAGCTGGGGACGACCTAGCTAGTGAAAAGGTCAAGTGAAAGATAAAGTATAAATAGAGAGTTGAGCTGTCTTATTTAGACATACAATCACTCACTCAAGTTCGCACTCGTGAGAGAGAGAAGACAAGTTTGCATACGAGAAAAGAGAGAGAGCTGCAGAAGACTATCTTGTTTTGGGGTTTTTTATTTTGTGATATTGTATTGGTGACGATTCTATCTCTGAGGAAGTTGCGGGTTTTTCTCCTTTATGGTTTACCCGAGGAAAATCTTTGTGTCTCTTGGGTTATGTTGTGCATGTTATTCTTTCAGTTAAGATCCTAAATAATATTGATTAAAAGTAGAAAAACTAACACCCCATTTGGGGTTTTACCACATAAATCTAGTTTACACTTTGTCTCTCTTCCCTTTACTCTTTTGATCCTATTATTTATTATTGACGCTTGTGTATATAAGTGATTAGACTATTTGATTATTTAATCATATTTATATTATTGTTGTATGTTAATTTATATGTAGCAATAGTCTAACAATCATAACACTAAAACCCACACTAGGCACATTGAATGTGAAAGAATACCTTTGGAGCATCATTTTACATTTCATGAGATATTAGTTATGACAAAGTGATACATGACACATGAAAATGATTATTGGAAGGGATTGTTCCCCATTTATTATTCATTCATTTTATCTTATCATTAATGGTCTATGACATTTTATATATTATATAAAATAAAAAATAAAAATAAAAATTAATTTTCATCATTAACTTGAATTTCCAACCCTAACTACATGCCTCCACACAAATCACCTATCTCACTCAAAAATAGGCTATAGTTATTAAGGTCGAGCATGCAATAATGCAAATCCCTTTTGATGTACCTTGCCACACTTTTCATGTAATGATAAGCAACTGTCAACAATAGTTAATGATTATGGGTCGTATCACTAGAGGGATTAATATGAAGGATGAATTTAACCGTAATCCTATATTATCACAAATATGTCCATCTATAGGTGCACTTCTATGCTTATATTCTATAAGGAATCAATTATTGAGGTAGGAATTGAATTTTTGAAAAAGGATAGGCTTAGATTTGGAAATTGATGTGTGGATTTGGAAATTGATGTACGCATTTGGAAATTGTCATTACTATGTTTTTGAAACCCTAGTTTGTACTTTTGGGTCCTACATGTTGGCATATTTACACGGATAGGTAGTTCAATTGGTACCTTAATAGTCTAGAAAACTAATAGAATGGACCGTAGTGGACACCCTCATCTTATTATTTTCCCCATATGTGATATCAATGATGTTCATAAGATTTTAATGAGGCACGTCAGGAAAACATGACCTCCATCTTCTCTACTACAATTCAAATGAATACCAACAACATTAAACATAATGGTATAATGGAAACATTGCTTCACAAAAAGAAGAAAATTCAAGTTTTGGATAATGAATGCATCTTTTTTTGTCAACTGATTTTAAACTCAAACAATAAAACGTCATCTTCAACTTCTAAAATTGAACTTGGGGAGTTGAAGGAAGAAGATAAAACATACAAAAATCTTGCAAATGTTGAAATGGAAAGACAAGATTCCAATGTCCCATGTAACAATCATGGCTTTTAGTAAATCTTTTCTTTCTATATATTGTTTTGTGTCTAGGCATCATCATTTGAGTGGAAATTTTTGGCTATCCTCTACAAAGGATTGTTTTAAATTGATAGAGAATACTTGACAATTCAATCATATTATATTCTCATGTATTTTTAGAGGTTGATTATCTTCCTAATTGGGGATTCTGGTTTCATATAGATTAAAAAAAAATGGAGAAGAACTGATAGAGGCAACAACATCTATGACCTTTTTGTTGTAATTACCTACTGGAAATCTTATTTTTTATTCTTCTTATTGATGAATGTATTATCTACTATACAAATCTCCTGGATACGAAGCCAAAATGGAAACTAGCAAAGGGTTTTAGATGTACAAGGAGAAAGATCATAACCTTTGATGAATTTTTGTTAATCGGTTACATCACAAACAACTTGTTATTACTCACTGTGCTCATGAATATTGTATTTTGTAAATTATCTTGAATATAAAGTATGACTTTATTTCTTGAAAATGTATGACTATTTATTAATGTTCTGACTAAATTGATGAAAGGCCCTTCTCTGTTATTGGGTCCATCTTTGACACACAAATATGAAGAATAATTTTCCCATGAAGGAAATATCTAGGAAGGATATTTAGTCATTAAATACAACAAAGTAAATGAATTATTGGGAAAACATGGGAAATTTGATCCATTGTGGCTTAGCCCTTTCATTAATTATTTTAGAGACCAAATCATGGTTTGAAAATATGATCAAAGAATTTATTCAAAGAGTAGAATTTCTCTCATCAGGTGAACTTTATTTGTAGCAAGGATTAAGATGGTAATATTAGGATATTGTATCGTGTTTTCATAGAAATAGTGTTATCAAAATCTAGTCCCTTTAGAACTATAAATTTTTATTAACAGGAGAAAGGGTGAGGGGTTGTTTTCTATTTTTAGGAAAGATATTTGAGCCTCGACTTCCTCTTCATTCAAAAACTACTGTTGAGGATATCTCATTCAAAAATTCCACCAAATTCTCCTTAGCATGAATACCATTCCTTTGAAATGATATTTAACATTCCCCATAATCCCTTTTCCATGAAAATACCATGGTTGAGTAAAACTCAATTGAATATTCCACTGGAAACCCCATGAATATAATAGGATTTTTGGGAAACGGTCAAGTATGTTGGAATATGCAATGAAGACTGAATGTATTAATTTGGAAGGTAATATTTCTCATTATTATGTAAAAGAGTTATCCCACATGTATTATGTAATAATTTACTCTTGTTACCATTTATTGTATAAAGAGGTGAAATTATAATTATCCCACATGTAATATTGGGATGTAAATCCTCCTTACCTCTTGGTATATAATAGATTTAAGAGGGTCTTATCAAGAGATACGGAAAACAATCTGTGAGATGTAGAATAGTTGGTGGCAGGTGATGGTTAAGACACCCCTAAGCAGAAAGGTCGCCGGTTCGAAACCCCGCTGATACTAAAATCCAACCATGTTAAAGGTTGGTGCGGTCCAGGATAGGTGCGATCCCCGAGTGATTTTGATGTCTTAGATGCCTCTAGTTCATGGTATCTCAGCCAATGGTGAACCTTGCTAGTCAGGGGGTACTACCACTTGCCAACAAAAAAAAGACATACGGGAAACAATGAGAGACAACTAATGATCATCTTGTAGACACATTGTGTATGTTGTTATGAAGATGGAGTGTGATGTATGGGAGATCTCTATTGTAATATTGGATACTATTTATTAACAATAAGATGACAACCTTCATGTGGATGTTTCCCCATTTGGGGTTTTACCACATATATCTGGTGTTCTATTTTTCTCTTTTTTCCTTGTTCTTTCTATTTGATTATTTGTTGTTGTACGGATAGGAGGATATGATAGAGTATGTTTTTCATGTTAGGTATTGTTATATGTTATTTGCACATTCTCATATTCTATTAGGATAACCATTCCCCTTACAACCACTCCATGAGAATTGAATTCTCAAGGAAGGGTATTGTTAAGCCTTCATAGTGATGTCGATAATGATAAATATTTTCTTGAAGAAGGGTTCCCTGAAACTTCTCTATGGTCCCACTTTATGAGAATACCATGTTGGAGGAATGGTTTTCCATGGCCTTGTCTAAAGAATACTATGTGAATAAGGTTTAGTCAGCCCTTCCAATAGAAATCGCACAATAGGAATATCATCATTGAGGAAGCTTCAATTGACCATTCTCCTTCCTCCAACTCTATGAGAATCGAATGCTGAGGGAAAGGTAGGTTTACCCCTCATAGGGATCTTGAGTATGATAAATATTTCTATACAAAAGGGTTGATTGAACCTACTCCATGGTTCCACACGATGAGAATATCATTGAAGAGGAAGGGTTGGAAAAAAATTCCCCATCTTCCATATGCAAAAACTAATGTTGAGTAAGGGTTGTATGTACCTTCTACTAGAGATCCCTTGACATGAATACCATTCTTCTGAAGTTAAAGCAATCATTTACCATGATCCCCCTCCATGATATCACTATGATTCAAGAAGGGTCCACTGACCCTTCTACTTGAAATACGATGATG
Source organism: Larix kaempferi (assembly GCA_027924585.1). Taxonomy (NCBI): domain Eukaryota; kingdom Viridiplantae; phylum Streptophyta; class Pinopsida; order Pinales; family Pinaceae; genus Larix; species Larix kaempferi. The sequence continues at coordinate 17,503,120 of BSBM01001334.1, read as the reverse complement.
AGAAGAATATCATTCAAGAAGGTTCAACCAAATTATATCCTTTCTCCCCCTCCATGAGGATTTAAATTCACATGAAGTGTTGGTAGATCATTTCCCTAGATCCCCCTTATGAAAAAATATGCTTAAGGAATGGTCGGCCAACCCTTTCACTTGATAAAACTGGGGAGAAACACCATATTTGAGGAAGGGTCAATTGAAACGTCTACATTCTCCTCCTGAAGAATAGTACATTAGAGGTAGGTTCGTACAAACTTCTCCATGATCCCCCTCCATAAGAATACTATGTTGGAGGAAGTGTTGGAATACTATTCCTAGTAATCTTGATGAAGAGAGAATATTTGAGGAAGGTCAGACCATCCCTTCTCCATTATCAACCTCCATGAAAATATATTTTTTGAACAAGATTCAATAGAGTATTCCACTAGATAATTTGCATCAGGAATTCCATCATTGAGGATGGATAAACCAACTCTTCAATGTGCTCCCCTCCATGAGATATTATGCTATATTAAGTTTCAGATGAATCCACATTAAGATCCCCCTTTCTTGATAAGCTTGTCTGAGGAAATATCAGTTAACCCTTCTACTATATACCCATGAGTTCTAACTCAAATATGCACTTATTCGCCCGTGATGACAATTCAAAAGACAACACTCAAAATGTCAACAATTTCTTACAAAAAGGACACCTATGGATGGAAGATCCAATTATTTTATCCCTAATGATGGCCTTAATCATTTAAAGTGAGATCCTAGCACCATTCCCTTCATACTGAGAAGTTGCAACTACAAAAGAGAAAATTTTCTCTTTGCACACTAGAAAGGCATGAATCATTCACATGTTACTCTTGAAAAAGGCATGAATGCAACAAAAAATTAAAATTTGCACCTTGCACCTTGCAAACTAGCAAGGAATGAACCATTGGCATGTTTCCTTTGTCCAAAGCATGAATTCCCCATAATTCCATCAAAAAAATATGAAAGTTTGAACATAAGGGAGTTGTGGAAATTTTGCAAACCAATTACTCAGTTGCAACTCCTTGAAGCACTTTGAAACTATCTCCAACTATCAAAATCAAGCATAAAAGTAGATGAGATGGTCCAAGAAGGGGACATCCAATATGATAAAGTAATGTTGGAGTAATCACTCACCTTCACCCCCTTAATTCCCATTCATTAGTAACCCCTATTGATGACTGTTATATCCCTATGTTTTGAAGTTGATACCCTAAAGTAACTTCATCCCTTGTATACATCTAGTGGATCAGAGTGGGATTTTCGGAGTGCAAGGGAAAATAGACCAAACATTCAGCTTCGATAAGGTTCCTAGTAGTGAGAACGTATTATTTGTACTTGTTTTATTTTCATGATTGAAATTTGACATCTTTCCCTCCCCCAAACATGTGTTTCATTTGTTGATAATTGACTTGAAGAATGCTTCATTGTTTATGTTGAAATTATTTATGATATATTTACATTTCAAGTTATTTACATTCTTCATTATATTCAAATGTGTTTGAGGAAGGTTGCTTTGTGTGTTTTTCAGGTTGGAGTTGGAATAAGGAGTACATATAGAAAAGAGGCTAAGGAGCAGCTACTAGCTAGGATCAACTTTAGAAAAAGGTACATACTCTTCATTATAGATATCTTCTCCACCTTATATTTGCTTATTATAGTCTTATAAGTGGTTTGATGCTTTATTATGAATCTTCTAAACTTGTATCCAGAGTCGTTAAGGTCAATTTCTCTTTATTCGGTACATTGGTGACCTCAACCTATTCATAGGATTTAATTCCGAACAACAAAACTGGTGAGGTCAATTTATCTTTATTCGGTACATTGGTGGCCTCACCCTATTCATAGGATTTAATTCCGAACAACAAAACTGGTGACTCCACTATGAAGAGATTACCTCTATAGGGAACTTGTTGATTGATTTTTTAGTTCATTTTGGGTGTTTTAGTCTCTAAGAGGCTTATCCATATCCTATACATCTTAAAATTCTAAAAAAAAATTGAAGTTCCCTTAAGTTTTTTATTTTTTCATTTATCTTAGGTACCATTCGCACTTTCATGTAGTTACAAGCACACATGGTAGAGGTAATTCGCACATTTTAGTGTAGACAAGTGCGAATATTCACACCTTTCCTTCTGAACATGCGTGAATTACTTAACAACTTTGATTTTTCTTAGTTCATTCCTTATTTTTCCTAAAAGACTTGTGTTTTGTGTATTATTTGATAATTTTAGGGTCTTGTGTCCTATCAAGAGTTATGTGGGTGGTGTTTGAGAGTGTTATTCCTTGATATTGACTCAAAAGTTTGTGAAAATTTTTGAGGCGTGTTTTACTTAATTTTATTTTTGTTGATTGTGAGTTTGGTAAGCCTTGGGTGTGGAATCCCCAGAGCATATTCAAGTTACTTGTGCTCTTGGTTACCTTGTTTTTAAGGAATTTGGCTTTAAAAAACCTTGTTACCTAGTAGGCCTCTTGGATTGTTTGAGTTTAAGAACATTTGGTTGTCAAAGTTTCTTCTCAAACTTTGCTTGCATATTTGGTCAAATAGTCTAGTGTTTAGAAGTTGTTTTCACCATAGTGAGAGGCATATCAACTCTTGCTTGGTTTTTTTCATTTAAAATAGTTGTTGTTTTGAAGTTGAATTTTCATAAAAAGAAAAAGTTGGATCATAAATTTGCATTTGGTTTGTAAAACAAAAAGAATGATAATTGCATTTGAATAGAAAGTTTGATTTCTTGGATTTAAAAGTGCTTCATTTGTCATTTGAAAGAGTGTGAATGTGTGCATAAGCATTCAAATCAATTTAGTAGAACTTATTTATTCTTCTCTTGAATTGTTTTTGAAATTGTTATTATTGAAAAGCAGAAGCATTGAAAAAGAAATTAGGATATTTTATTTCTAGAAATTCACTAATAGTCTAGGTTCTAGGTCCTTGGTGATAGTTGTGGAGATTTAAATCCTCCAAGGCCACATAAGATTCAGACTAGGAACAATTAAAGAGTGTTAAATATGTTAGTATCATGCAGTATGTCAAGAAAGCGCCTCTAACACAAGCATCAAACGGTAAGTAAAGCTAGTCTAAGTGGGAAAATTGTCCCTTGTTCCTTGGCTTTGTGGGGTTATGCATGTTTTGGGATTATTCAAGTGTGGAAAGTCCTCGGGGTGACACCACTTCTCACTAACAGCTTTGGGGCTAGGACTTGTGTCTCACTTTCCCTTCCAATTCACAAAATTCGTGTCCAACGATTGTTTCACCAAACTACCAAGCACGAAGTGGTATCCTTAGTTTCATTTTGTAGGATCCTCATAGGTGAATGCAAGGGGAAAATATTGTGGTACCTGAGGTAGACATAGAACCTCCATCGCATCTCCTTGGGAAGGTATTATCCAAAAGTGAGTACTTGCACCCCTAGAGATTGTTGCGTGAAGGTTAGCATAATTATCTCACTCAAACCTTCATTGGTTGGGATTCGTCCCTAATCGTCCCAGGATGACCTTCAGAAGGACATTATTTGTGGCTCTTCACAGATTAGCATTTGGTTCTAAAGAACCAGTGTTTATCATTGAGAGAGTATTTTTGCTTGTTTAAATATTTCAGGAACTTTTCTAATGTGTGTTGATTATTTTATTTCTCAAGTTGCAAAATTCTTCCTATGTGTCTTCAGTAGGCCATCGTGGTCGATCAACCTTTGCGTAGGTACAAAAGGATTCAACAAATTTATCCTAAACAGAGATAGTTACCTTCCCAAGGGTGAATATTGGATCATAGGAGGCAGAAGAAGAGAAGCAAGAACCTAAGTTCAATCATGAAGAAGAAGAAAACTGCTCAAGATCTAGTGAATCTAAGAGTGTGTCTGAGGAGGGATATCTTAGTGATTTGGAAGGCCATTTCGATTCACTCATAAATTCACATTTTTATAACGAGGAAAACTCAGGCCTTGTTGCAATAGAATACGTCACGGACTCATTAGGACATTTGAATCCACCTCATTGTCCTGGTTAGTTCTAGCATAATCATGAGTTTGAGTTACATATCCCTAGAGTTAATAATACACTATTTGATTTGGATAGTATGGAGAATACATGAGAGGTACTTGTTACTGGGGTCACCACACCCCTGTTCAATTCCAATCTGTTAGGAGAAGTGAATCCTAATGTTTCATCCATAGTGGTATTTGGATGGTTCCTACCATCCTCATTGATGTATACTAGATGGGTTATTCGTCGAATGTTCCTCCTTTAAGTGGTTCTACATCTGTGCTGCAAGGAAACAACCCCTTCGACTTTGGGAGGATATTTCCAGGTTTTCAACCTATGAATTCCAATATCCATCCCATATCAACGAGTACAACTATGTTATAAAAGGATGATTGTAGATCAATAACAATAAACAAGATGCAAATATAAATCACATAAACACAATACAAGAGAGACACCAATATAACGTGGTTCACCCAATATGGGCTACATCCATAGAGAGATTGTCAGTCCTTTTATTATTATACCATCCAACAAATGAAGGGATACAACCTGCAGCACATCCGCTGCAACTTCCTCTTCCTTTGAAAGGGGAATTACCATGGGCCGGTAGACTGTTGGCCAGCAAAAAACCCAAAAATTTCTTTCTGGGGCTTCACCCCCACACCCCCCGTTGGGATGAGTGTACAATTCACCTACACAATATATAAAATTGGGGTACAAACATAGCTGAAAAAAAACATCTTTGAATCAATAATATCAAGGTCCACAACCAACAAACTACTCCTAGTAATGGTCCGTCAATTCCATCCCATGTTTTCCCACCACATGGTAGACATATGTCCATAACCACCCCTTACATAATGATTGGATACATTCCAGGTTCCAACCTATTTTAGAGTAGCATGCCTTTCCAAGGAATGGGAGGTATGAACACTTGCACTCCTTTTGGATTGAATATTATACAAAGTAATATGTTTGGTATAGGAATAGGGGGCACCAATGCCATATTTCCTTGGGGGTACAATGTGCACCAAGGAATTGTTCCTTCATTTGAAGTATAGGGGATAACCATGGGCAATGTAGTAATTGTTAGTGCTCCTCAAGGAATCCAAACCTTCATGGGAATGGGGTTCATACCCAAAGGGAACTCCACACCTTTTATGCAAACTCACATTGGTTAGAACTTGAATTTTGGACAGAATAATCAACCTTTCACAATTCCTGAGAATCCTTATATACCAAGGCAATCTTTTGTCAATACAAAACAATGGGAAGCTAATGAAACTAGGACTTGGATTTATATGGAATAATCGAATTTACCATTCTTTGCCACTTTAAATTTGTCATATATGATGAAGATAACCAACAGCTCGATGTTGCACGACCCTAGATGGTCTAATATCCATACAAAACTCCCTTCATACATTCCTAAGTTTGAAGGGAAGCCTAAGGAATACCTGTCTAACCATGTGATGGGATTCCATATATGTTTCTCTTTGAACTCATTAATGGATGATTCTATTAGGTTGCACCTATTCCAAATTCCTTATGGAAGTAGCAACTAAGTGGTACATTGAATTTCCATGAGATTCATTTCCAAAATTTAATGCAATTGCCATGAAATTCCTAAACCATTTCTAGTTACCACAATGCTACGAGACTAGCACAGAACTCTTGACTTCATTCAGGTAGGATAAGTCCACTCAAATATCCAATCACATTCATCAGTGGAGGAGTTGTAGCTTGATAAAATAAAAAATTCCTAATGATTTCTTAATGGATAATTTGGTTCATTAAGTCATCACAACCATTCATCACGAAGGATGTGGCCCTCTCTAGGGTACAAATAGAAGATCAAACCATCATTAGGGCCCAACAACATGACTTGGTTTATTCCTAGTCAAGAATTGGGAGGTTGGGAAAGTTGCAGAACCAACTTCAACTAATCCCAATTTGTCAAATTAATATATTTTTGATTTCATCTTAAGATGTACGCGGGTTTCATACAACAAGAGTAGCATATAGGAAGCAACTTTTGGGCTTTACAACAAGCGTTTACAACTTTTTGGGAGATGTACGCTAGTTTTCCTTGAGCAAAGTAGGATATTTTGTCAAGGTGTACGCTGATCTTCTATGGAGAGAGGGGCGTACATGTGGCAAAATCAGGAGAAACTGCAATCTTTTCAGGTGAGGAGTGTACTTCTAGCAGCAAATCATCCAAGGAAATCTAGCTCTTCAATACTTTGTGTCCTTTTGTGTGATCTACAAGGCAAGGTGATCATGAGACGGATAAGTGCAAATTTGACCTATAATAGTTGTTGTAGAGTTCTAGAAAGCAGAAGTAGCCGAGGAAGGCCATGTGAAGTATTTAATGGAGTTTGAACATGCCTAGAAGTAGCGAAAGGCTTCTAGAAGAATATTGAGTGGGATTCTCAGGAACAAAACACGTATAAATTCTGGGGCGAACTTTGTAAAGAGGGATTTTTGCTACTACGGATGGAATTTGTTTTAGAACCCCTAGAGAGGATAAATTTGATATCTTGTGACTATTAGAAGAGAGCATCGAATCTGCATGTAATAATCTATTGCAATTCCTTTGATAAGAGAATATTATTTTAATTTAAGGCCATACTTCTTGGCATATTTCTATCATCTGTTTGGGAAATTATTTCCGTTGTGTAACTTGATCTGCAAACCCATTTAACTAGAGGGTTTGAGTAAGTTAGTATCATAGTAGGAAGTTATCCTGCATAGTGCGTCCAGTTGCGATTGGACAAAGAAGAGAAACTCCAACTGTGGTTGGGTAGAGTTGCAGAGCGCATGTGGATCCCTATTTGCGATCAGGAAGGAGTGGTGCGTGTTATCAGGTTGAATCAGTAACTATGGCTCAAAGGGGTTTAAATTTCCGTGGTAGAGAACAAATAATGCACGGAGATGCAGGGTTCACAATTGATCAGGAGATGTTCGAGGAATGCGTTCAGACCATGAGGATTCTTAAGTGTGAATTGGATGCAGTAAAGGAAGCCTAGAAGAGGGGACTAAGTATTGATACCCTTGACCATAGTGATGAGGAGGTTGAGGATGAATAAAATGATCCTAGGAAAGAGAGATAGGAAGACCCATGAGACAAGTTATTGAAGGTGTTGTCTGAGATGAAGGGTAGATCAAAGATGGATGTCTCTACCTATTCAGGGAGCCTAAACCTTGAATAGTTTATAGACTAGATAAGATAAATGGATAAATACTTCGATATGGAATAAATAGAGGACCCTAAGAGGGTAAAAGTTTATTGTTTGAATTTGAAGGGTCATGCCTCATTGTGGTGGGACAATGTACATGATAACAGAGTGATAAAGGGAAAATAAAAGGTGAAGACTTGGGACAGGATTGTTTCCAAGTTGAAGGATAAGTTCCTTCCCATTGGCTACATGATATCCTTATTAAGGAAGTTGCATAACTTGAGGCAAAAGGAGTTGACCGTGCAAGAATTCACTGAGGAATTCTATCGATGTTTTATTAGGTTGGGACAGACTGAAAAGGGTGAAGAGGAAGTCACGAGGTATGTAAATGGAATGAAATATTCTATTTAGGATGAACTGAGCCTGTCAAGGTTCATACCAGTCATAGAATCCTATCAGCTAGCCCTGAAGGAAATGGATAAATTATCTTGAAAGGCCTCGGCGGGTCGAGGAAAACTGACTTCCAGAATCCAAAAGTATGCTTCCACTAGAGGGGTGACCAGTGGGTCGAAGAAAGGTGAAGGTTGTGGAGAGGTAAGAGATGAAGGAACGAACAAAGATGCTGCATCAGAACACCAACGATATGGTGATAATCCCATAGGTCGTGGCACTTTTGGTCGAAGAGGGTCCTTTGGAAGCAGAAGAGTATAACCCAAAGTCATCTGCTACAAGTGTCGAGAGATGGGACATAAGGCATATAGATTCCCATAGAAATTGCATTCTACAAGTCGGAAAGAAGGAATCAGTCGAGGAACCGACGGAAGGATAGAGCCGACTACTAGGTAAATCATCGTGGGGGTGACGTCGGAAGGAGGCCGAAACTTAACAACTAGAAGGACGTTGTTGCAACCAGTCCGATAGGAAGAGAAAGATCCAGCTCCTAGGAATTCGATCTTCAAGACAAAGGTGAAGATTCGAGACAGATGTTGTATGACCATCGTTGATGGAAGTAACACATAGAATTTGGTCTCGATGGAGCTAATAGACAAGCTAGGGCTGAAGTGTCGACCGCACCCAAATGCATATTGAGTGTTGTGGTTGCAGAAGGGTCACCAGGTGAGGGTGAATGAACAATGTTTGATTGGTTTTAAAACTAGTGAGCTATATGGAAGCATCATGTGCAATGTGATTCCCATGGATGCTTGTCATCTACTATTGGGATGGCCATGGAAGTACAACCAGAACATGTTATAAGACAGCTGTGGGAACACTATCATGGTTGAGAAGAATGGTCAAAGGTTCAAGCTTTTACCCTTGTTGGAGAGTGGAGTATCCAGGGAAAGGAGAACAATTACTGGGAACGGTGAGTGTTGATGTGTTCATCCAAAGAGTTTTTGAAGGAGGAAAAGAAGCAACCATGTTGCTTCGCCATCATTCCCAAAGGACAAAGTATCGACAAGTCGAAAGGGGAAAACATTCTAGTTGAAGTCGGTAAAGTATTTTCGGAATTCAAGGGCATTATGGTCGATGAGATGCCAGTGGGTTTTCCACCGACAAGGAGCATATCACACCAAAACGACTTGATCCCAGGATCAAGTCTGTCGAATAATGTGCCACACAAAATGATGCCGATAGAGAGTGCCAAGTTGAACCAACTGGTCTAGGAATTGTTGGATAGAGACCTGATTTGGGAAAGTTCGAGTCCATGTGTAGTACCAACTACACTAGAACCAAATAAAGGAGGAGAATGGAGGATTTGCACCAATTCCCAAGCCATCAAGAATATCACTATCAAGTACAGGTTTCCATTACCAAGAATGGAGGATTTGCTCAATTGCTTGAGTGGAGCTAAGTACTTCACCAATATTTACCTGAAAAGTGGATACCACTAGATAAGGATAAGGGAAGGCGATGAATGGAAGACAACCTTCAAGTCAAAGGAGGGGTTGTATGCATGGTTAATTATGCCATTTGAGTTGACCAATGCACCTAGTATGTTCATGCGAGTGATGAATGAAGTTTTAAATCCATTCCTGGGGAAGTTTGTCATAGACTAACTCAATGACATCCTGATTTTTAGTAAGAGGAAGGAAGAGCACTTGTCACACATACGGCAAGTCCTACAAAATTTAAGCTAGAAGAAGTTGTTGGTGTTCATCTACAAAAGTGTTCCTTCATGAAAGTGCAATTGGTGTTCTTGGGATTCATAATCTCAAGCCAAGGTTTGAAGATGGACCCCGAAAAGGTCAGAGCTATCTTGGAGTGAACAAAACCAATGAATGCCACCAAGGTAAGGAGTTTTCTTAGACTTGTCGGTTTTTACTAGAAGTTCATCAGATATTTTACTCGGATATGTGCACCATTGAGAGTGTGCATGAGGAAGGGAGAGTTTAAGTGGACAAAAGCCGCTCGATGAGAATTCGAGAAATTGAAGCAAAAAGTGAGGGAGAGATTAGTTATAGCTCTCCCTAACTTAGACAAAGTATTTCAAGTCAACTGCGACACGAGTGGAGTGGTGATTGGAATAGTATTGAGCCAAAAAGGCCCACCGATTGCGTTCTTTAGCGAGAATTTGGATGAATCAAAGCAGAAGTACTTGGTCTATGACCAAGAATTTTATGCCTTTATCTAGGCATTGAAGAAGTGGAGGCACTATCTATTGACAAAGGAATTTGTGTTGTACATCGACCATCGAGATATGAGATATTTGAACACTAAAATGAACTTGAATCAACTCCACATGAAGTGAGTCGAGTTTCTGCACAGTTATACATTTTTGTTGAGACACAAGTCGGGAAATTCGAACAAGGTGGTCGACGCATTAATTCGGCAAGTCATGATGTTGGGGATGACGACAGTTGATTCGATAGGATTAAAGTCAGTAAAAGGTGAGTATGAAGCCGACAAAGATTTTGCTGGAGCATGGAAAGCGTCGAAGGAACCATGGAGTGTCAACGGGACACCATACTTGGATTATTGTATCCAAGAAGGATACCATTTTAAAGGATATCAATTGTGTATTCCCCAAGGATCGTTAAGCGAGAATCTAATACGGGAGATGCATAGTGGAGGATTGGAAGGACACTTTTGCATCGACAATAACGGAGCATTGGTCGAAGAAAAGTATTACTGGATAGGATTGGAGACAAATGTGAGGAAGTGGGTTTGACAATGTCGAGCATGCCAGCATGCCTAAGGAAGAAGTCATAATACGGGACTATATGCACCTTTTATAGTGCCGACCATCCCATGGGAACATCTTAGTATGGACTTTGTGTTAGGATTGCCAAGGACACAACAAGGTAATGCCTCCATATTTTTGGTAGTCAATAGGTTTTCTAATATGGCACATTTTATTCTGTGTCGGAAGACAAGTGATTCCATAGGTATTGTTGTGTTGTTATTTAAGGAAGTTGTGAGATTGCATGGGTTTCCAAGGAGTATAACATCGAATAGGGATACCAAGTTTATGGGTCATTTATGGAAAACCTTGTGGAAGAAGTTGGATACCAAGCTACTCTTCAGTTCTACATACCATCCATAGATCGATGGGAAGACTGAAGTCGTTAACAGGAGTTTGGGAAATCTCTTGAGATGTTCGATTGTTGATAGATCGAAGCAGTGGGAGAATGTGTTGGCGTAGGCAAAACTCTATTGACTGGAGGATATGGCCTTCTTTTCAATGAAGGAGAAGTATCCAAAACAACATCCTTAAAGCAGTTTCTCGTTTGTTTGAAGTAGCCACTTCTCATGGGAACAAGGGCCCCGCTGCCACAAATGTAGTTTTGCTCCTTTAGAAGGAGTCTTTGGAATTGGTTTTATATGGATTCCTAAATACAAATCTATCCTAAATGAATTACATAGCTGACCTATGATGCGGATTTTAATAGATGAAACAAGCCGTTTTAGTAACTCCTAAATTGTAAACGGTTTAGTAGCTACTAAAAAACCTATAGGTTTCCACTATGAAATAAAACTTTAATTCTAATTTTAAAACTAAATTTTGCCTACTTTGTGCTATCTAATCTACTGCATATCCTATCTCGAGATCAAATTAAAGTAAAATGATGTATAAAAGAAGATCATATCACCGACTGCTTAAAACAAAGTCCACGAGAGAGTGATAAATTAAAACACCAATCTTTCTTAATGAAATTAAATGAAACTGAAACACTATTATACATCAAAGTTTCAAACTATTTCATGATAATTTCAAGAAATCACGACAAGAAATATTTTGAAACAAAAATGAATAAAACATTTATCATTCGATCTCTTAATAAACTGTAAATAAGAAATATCTTATAAACATACAATCAATTATAAGATAATTGCAATGACCTCTGGTCCAAAATGATAACTGGCGGTGCCTTCTTCAAATTGAAAATTCATAAACAAAATAGTATTCATGAAAAGAAAATGCTCTGCTCTAAAGAGAGCCTCCCCCCTCGGCAATCAAATTAGTTATGCTTATATAAGCCATGGGGATTAGAACCCCTTTTCACTGTTGTGGCGAATACAACCGTCTCCAAGATCTTCTCCTCAAGAATAGCACACCGTTCCAACAATTTTCTTCTAACCTCGTCGATCTGGCAAATTACTTCATCAATCGTGAAAAGGCATGGAGTTATCCTCATTGTTAATATCCTTCGAAATCTTCTCCAATTCTTAATCTACGATTTTAAATAGAAGAATTATTATTGAAAAGCTCTAGTCAAATAAAACTAATTCTAAATCAACGTAAAACAAAACAGTTAAAGAGATTGATATATTCAATGGTCTGCTGTTTAAGAATTTGGATAATTCAATGGGAATGTCTTCAATTTAACGTCATGATATCCTCATGGTTCTCAATATCAGATTCATGACTTCAACCCATGGAAATATTGGTTGCCCCTTCCTTCAATGCATCTTTCCTTATCCGACGTTCACAACCTGTATCAATACAAAATCACACATTAGTAGCAAGTAAAAAAAAATGTATAAATATAAATAAATTTAACCTTATCAAGCCAAAATCTATTTAGGTGGTTCCATTTATAAATAAAGATTTTCACATCTATGTTCTTCTAAGCCTTAATTGAATTTCATAATTCTATACGAAATTACAGAAAAAGTAAAAATTTTATTAGAAGACTAAGGCTTAGTAAAATTCGATAAGTCATTCAATATCAAAACTAAGAATCCAATTCCATTTTTTCATATAATATTTCTGGAAGAATGAAAGAAAGTAATGAGAGTCGTAGAAGATCAAAGATCCAAAAGGAGATCATCAAACGATTAACTAAATCAAGGAAGATAAAATAAAGGAAATCAAAAGCTAAGTATTTACAAAATCAACATGGGGACCCCTTGATTTTGTTAAATCAAGGGGAATTCGTTGGGGAGGAAACAAATGGCAACATGCTGGGTGAACCAGTTACCTCTGTGTGTCTACCTGAAGATTATAAACATAGGAAAACATGATAAAGGTTTCTCAAAATATCAAATTTCATACCATATGACCTCCTTAGCTCACTAGCCTATATAAGGATTGAACTTGAAATACCCATACAACTAGATAAATTACCCCAAGCATTATATCTAAAACTTTACAAACATAAATCGTTGATATATGTATAGTGAGGAAACTCCATCAAGAAAGAATATTCAAAAGCTAAAGATAATCAAGTAAACACCAATATAAAGATATGACCACCATACTCTCAAGAAGACATCAAGATAATTTATTTCATCAATTAAAATAAAAACATTTATTTACATTTATATCATTTCTCTCTCTTTTTTGTTTTGTTTTTTGAATAAAATGTATTTACAAAAGAGATTAATTAAGGACCACTTCCTTATCTTGGTAGCTAAATGATGGGAATGCCATTCACAATCACCATCATAAGTGAGCGGGTTGGCTCGTGATGAGACCCCCCGTCTCTCGATTTCACAATCAAGAGCCATTGCCCCGGCTTGGTGACCGAATGTTGGCAATGCCAATCTAGTGATACCCATGATCATGAGCAGGTTGGCTCATTTCTGAGACCTCCTGTTCCTTAATTAAATTCTTCATTTATTTCATAATTATTTACAATGAGAAGGTGATATTTATAAGAACCTTGTTTAGAGACTACTACCATGGCTTGGTCACCAGATGTTGACAGCATCACTCATGAGAACTAACGAAGATGAACAAGCCGGCTCATGATGAGACCTCCTGTCTCCTGGTCTTTCAACCAAGATCCATCACCCTAGCTTGGTGACCAGAGATGGTGATGTCATTTTGATAGGGCTGATGATCATGATAGGACGGCTCCATTAAGAGACCTCCTATTCTTTAACCAAAGCCTCAAAATGATTGGTTTTATTTACAACAAAAGTTAATGGATGGGTAGAAAAATCAAGATAAGACTCCTCAAATTGTATAGACAGTCTAACTATGGCTCATGGTATTGATTCATGTAGATTCCCAGAGAAACATACTTGATAGGTAAACTTACTACTTTTGATACCATTTAAAAGATAAAAGTCTCAGGATAATTCCCGGGGGTTTAACTGATTTCTTAGCTAAGTTCGTGAAATATTTTTCAAAGCTAGGAGTAGTTTGGTCATAGTAAGAAGGTTTGATAGAACATGCAACTGCTTAAAATGCTTTCCTAAAAAGGTATCGGGTTTATTAGTAGCATGCCAACACAACCTTATTGCACCGAGTGAAACGAGGTGCTCTACAGCCCAGTATGGGGGAGAGGTTGTAACGTGTGTGATGTAGCATTACGTTTGTGATGTAACGTTACGTTTATGATGTAACAAAATAATTAAAAACATTCATGTCGGCTCATAAAATAAAAAATTATGGAAAGTATTTAAAAACATATCCATGTTGGTTCATAAAATAAATTATTATGAAAAGTAATTAAAAAATAGATGTTTGTTTATAAAATAAAAACTTAAAGCTTAAACCCGGATCTATCAATCAAGAGAGATCAAATTTCTTGAGTTTAAATTTAAAAAAAAAAATACACCTCAAGAAATTGGATCCCTCTTGGTGCTTGATAGATACGGGTTTAAGATGGATCTATGTTGGTTTATTTACAATACCCCCCTTCCAACTTCAAGTAAACTGAGAAAAGAAAAATGAAATTCAGAAAGATCAAAATATCAAATATACTACCGAAAACCAATCAAACAAACAAACTTGAAATTAAATGGAAAATAAAAGGACTTTATTTAACCAAAACTCCCAAACATATATACAAATAAACGTAATATGGGACCCAATCAAATCACAATTTCATGCAATAAAAGTATGTATCATAATTCAAAAGAAAAGAAGAATTAAGCATTGGTAAATCTATGAGATGAACTATACAAATAATGTAAAAATCACAAAGACATGCATAAACAAGGAAGAAAAATCTCCTAATATATAATTTGACCACAATATATGATACAAAGGATTAAATTTTAGAAAAAGGGTCAATATGAACAAAAATAGAAATAGGAGATGTGAATATACTATGCACATTAAAATAGACATGAGTTCGTCAATGAATCGTTAACATAAAATTTGTTTTTCCTTCCCTAAGATTATGATAAAGTTCATTTAATCAATGGATGAAAGGTTGGAATGAATCAGACCCTTTTACTCAACACTATTTACAAAAGGAAATCAAAATGAAAAAGATAGATTCTAAGTTGTGCAGTTTATGAAAATAATTACAAAGTGAGTGAGTTGCATTGAGAAGAGAGTGAAAAGTTATCTACTCTTTTAAAGCTTTCTTGCTTGAAAACTTTAGTTAATCGATCACATGTAAACATTTCATCATTAGGTATTTATAATCATTAATTCTTATTAAATATAACACTTAAAATGAGATGCCTAATGGATAAAATCAAAGCAAGTCAACAAAAACAATTAAAAGATATCGAGATTAAAGAGTACTTCCCTGAACAATGGCTTGTCTCCATCTCCAAATTGGCACATCACTTGATAATTGCACATTGTTAAAAATAAAGAAACCTACTTGTAACAAAGGAAAAAAAACTAACTAAACTGAATCTAAAACTACCTCTCAACTAAATTGTACATATGTACAACAAAATCAAAGGTAATTAAAAATTAAGTAAAATGGAAAATCCAGTGAAGCCACTGAAGCATGTTTACTCCTGCAAGATGAGATACGTCAAACATTAGTATCGGAATTTGAGATGCTTGATATCTAATAATGAAAAACATTAAATCAAAATTTGTATTTACAGAAGGGAAAATGTGACGTGGAAACTTTTTAATATACAACTCTTCCAACCATGCATAAATAGGATCATGGAAAGAAGATTGGAAGACACTTAAATATTGTGGAGATTCAATGGAAGGAGTGATGGAAAAATAGTCAGGATAATGATAAAAAAGACACATGTCAGGATTATGATCAGAGGATTACGAAGGAGTTGAAGTAGAGGATATCTTTCTTAAGGACATATCATCATTATTAAACTAAAAATCAGATTTTGACATTACCTTTGAGTGAAAAATCTTGTTTTCCTTTTCAGATTAGCGAAAAACATTAGTATGTTCAAGATCCAAAATATTATGAGAAATAATTTTATCCTCTAAATTAGACTCCTTAATGTCTTCAGATGGATATGATTCATGAGTAACATTTGTAAAAAATTATTTTCATCTTCAATATCTTGAACTGATTTAGATGGAATAAAAATATGTCCCTCATTCTTATAAAATAAATCACTTTGCATCAACTCAAGATTTGACTGTAGTGAAGTGTTAACTTGAATACCAAGATATAAGCTACAATCAGCAAACAGATCTGGATACAAATCATGATAACTTTCCAAATGTGGAAAATTGGATGTTTCCCTTTTAATAAGACAATCTTGATTAACTGATTCAAAGGAAAAATCAGTGTGCAAACTATGATTTTTTGACAAATTTGGTGAAAGAATGAGAGGATCTCGTTCAAATTGAGAAGAAGAAAATGTAAAATCAAGATTTATGCAACTATCATTCACAGATTTGGTTTCAGGTTCTAAAGTCATCAAGTATTTTTCCACATCTGTTTTAACAAGAGTTTGAGAATGATTGTTTAATATATGTGTTGAATGATCATAAACACCTCGTCATTCCTGAAATTGTTTATTACAAAATTCTAACTCTTGTTGTTGCATTACAATTTCAACATTATTAGTGGATTCAATGGAATTAGACTTTAAATCAAAATCATATCTTGAATCTAATGAAACTCTATCTTTAGGAATACGCATATCATGAGATAAATCTGTTGAATAGTCCTTCGGGATCACATTGTAAATAATATTTCAGTTATTAGTTAGTAAATTCTAGTTAATAATCTCATTATCTAACTATAGATAACGGTTTTGATTTCTTTTATATGTAATACTCATCTACGTAATAAGACATTGATTTTCCTGAGGTTCTTCATGGCTTGTGTCAGTGGTATCAGAGCAAGGAAGCAAAGCATTGGTAAGAAAGACATGGTGAGAGATAAGGAGCCCATGAAGGAGGAGCCAACAAAGGAGCTATCACCAAGAAAGGAGAGCTGCTTAGTAAAGATTGTGGAAGAATTGTTGCACATAAAGGGGAGACTCATGTAAATTGTTCCAGTAATTGTTTAGAAGAATTTTTTTTTTTCAAGAAAAAAAAGAAGAAGGAAGAGAGCTACCATTTATATTTGTGTGCAAGGTTTTTTTTAAATTGAATTATTAAACCTTTCGAGAAATATTTTTAGAAGATAAAAAGATTTTAAATAATATAGATTGAGAGGAAAAGAATATATCAGAGTGTAATTTCTTCAAAAATTTACTACACAGTAAATTTCAATGCATTCTTTAATTTCAATTGTTGGAGCTATTTTGTCTGGAAAAGAAAATTATCAGGAATGGTTTCGCAAAGTTAAAAATACCCTTATTTTTAATGATATGTGGGATGGAATTTGTGAAAATGAGAATTTAGAAGATAAGAAATATGGAGAAGAAATAGATGAGGTGGATAAAAGTGCACCAGTGCCACCTACTAATACCAAAGAGTTAGCATTATCGAAAAGCAAGGACAAGAAGTCTTATGCCTTAATCATTGCCTCTATAAGTGAAGAAGTAGACAATTAGTTTCTAGTAAAAGTGCTTGGGAAGCATTAAAGAAACTAAAAGATTTGTATGATTCACATTCTGATCTTGAAATCATACAATTGTTGATGAAGTTATTTAACTTAGAATTAAAAGATAATAATCCAATGAAACTTGCTTCTAAAATTAGAGCTATTTTCCATGATATTGATGCAATTGGTGTAAAAGTTGACATTCAAATTACTGCATTTATTAAAGCTCTATATCCTACCTATACTCATTATTTAGAATCACTTCAGGCTAGTGGCGAAATGAAAGCTATGACCTTTGAAACACTTGTTGAGAAAATTGCAGAAAGAGAGAAAGCATTTGGGAAGGAGTATAAACCCAATGAAGAAACTTTGTGTCTTGCACAAAAAGGACACAAATCAAAAGAAGAATTTGCAAAGGATGAAAATAGAAGCAGAGGTCGAGATAGAGGACAAAGAGGACAATACAGAGGAAGGGGGGGGAGAGTTAATCAAGGAGAGAAACAATGTTATAGACGTGGAAAAACTGGTCATACTGCCATTTATTGTAGAACTTCATGGGAGAAAATTGTTAACAAAAAAGAGCAAATACAAGATAAAGGAAATGATAAAGGTAACCCTCCTGAATCTGCACATTATGTTGTTGCACATTGTAATCTTGGAATTGAAGAAGCTTTTAGTACTTCATTTTCTTGGAATGAAATTTGGTTATTATATACTACAGCCACATGCCATATGACATTTAGAAAAGACTTATTTGGAACATTTAGTGATCAAATTGATGGGGTAGTACAGTTGGCAGATAAGTCTCAGTTGAAACCTTCAGGAATTGGTTCTGTTAGACTGAAATTATCAGGAGTTGCTGATTATATACTTTCAGATGTTCTTTATGTTCGTTCCACAGTTGAAAAGAAATCTAATATCTCTTGTGCAAATTAGACAACAAGATCAATCAATACATATGATTGATTGTATCATTGAGATTAGAAGAGCTTGTGATAATGTGATTGTAATGTATAGAGTGGAAGATAACAAACTTTTGAAGTTGAATAGTTCATCATCCAATTCACAGAATTTTGAAAATTTGCCTCAGCATAATAGTAATTTATCTTCCAGCTTGTTATGGCATGCTAGATTTGGTCATATTAATTATGACAGTCTCAGGATTATGAAACAGAAAGGAGTTCAAGGGATTCTTATTATTCCAAGACAACTTTCCCCATGTGATGCTTGTATCTTAGGCAAGCACAGTAAACAGCCTTTTCATGATTCTATGTTTCGAGCTTCAAGAAAGCTTGGTCGTATTCACTCAGATTTATGTGGGCCCATGCATGTTCCATCAGCAAATGGTAACAATTATATAATGAATTTTATTGATGACTTTACAAGGATGTGTTGGTTTATTTATTAAAAGCAAAATCTCAAGCTTTTGATACATTCAGAAATTCTCATTTATGGATTAAAAATGAAGCTCAGCTCAATATTGGAACTCTTCGAACTGATAATGGTGGTGAATATATATCTCATGATTTTGAAAAATATTTGCAGCAGAATGGTATTAAAAATCAAACAACTGTTCCTTATAATCCACAACAAAATGGTGTGGCAGAACGTATGAACGGGACAGTGTTGAATATGGTAAGATCAATGATGTTTTTTAAGAATGTTAAGTTAATGTTTTGGGGAGAAGCAGTTCTTTGTGTTGTCTACATTAAGAATAGATGTACTTTTACTGCACTACAAAACAAAATACCTTATGAAATGTGGCATGTCCATCTTCCAACTATCAAGCATTTTAGAATTTTCGATTCCACATGTTATGCGTTGATTCCTGAGCAACAAAGACATAAATTGGGGGCAAGAAGTTGAAAGTGTATTTTTTTGGGATATTCTGATACTTCTAAATCTTATAGATTGTATGATGAATATAACAGGTAGTTTATTATTTCTAGAGATGTTATATTTCTTGAATTTGAGAAAGATACTCTCACTGTTGATAAACAACTTGCTCAGCTTGATCGATTTCATTCTAAAAAAATATATCATGAAATGGATAATGAACTTCCAAATCTTGAAGGGGGGATTCCTGTTCTAAGTCAATTTTTGGAATTTCCTTCAATAGAAACAAGTTCTTCTAATACACAAGTTGATGATTCTAATGCACAAGTTTATGAAATAGAAGATGAGACAATTGATGATATTGTTAATGGAATGGATAGATTAAGAATCATAGGTAATGCAGAACCTGCTTTTAAAGAAGAAAGAGAGCAGACACCACAACAAGAAGTTCGTAGATCGATACGGACTAAGACATTTCCAGAAAGGTATGATGATTTTGTATCATTAGATTGTGAATTAAACTTTCATACATTTGATGAACCTGCATCTTTTCAAGAAGCAGTATCTAGTGATGTATGGAAAAGTGCAATGCAAAGAGAGTATGATGCTCTCATAAAAAATGGAACTTGGAGGTTGGTGGACCCTCCAATTGGAACCAAGCTGATTGGATGCAAGTGGATATATAAGAATAAGTATAAAGTAGATGTCTCGCTTGACAAACACAAAGAAAGACTTGTAGCAAACGGGTATGCACAGAAATAAGGTGTTGATTACACCAAAACATTTGCTCCTACAGCTAAATGGGGCACTATTCGAACTTTGTTTTCATTAGCAGCACAAAAAGGATGGAAAATACATCATATGGATGTTAAAACCGCATTCTTGAATGGAGACTTGAAAGAAGATGTTTATATGGATCAACCTGAAGGCTTTGCTATCAAAGGTAAAGAATAGAAGATATGCAAATTGGTCAAATCTTTATATGGTTTGAAGCAAGCACCCCGAGCATGGTATGAAAAGTTAATTGAACATCTTCTCAAATTGAATTATAAGCATTTCAATCTAGATGATGCAACATTATTTGTTAATAAAGTTGGAAGATCGGTTGTATATCTAGTTGTCTATGTGGATGATTTGCTTATTACAAGAAATAATGATGATTATATAGCCTCTATTAAAAGAGAATTGAAAAGGTTTTTGATATGACAGATTTGGGATTATTACATTATTATTTAGGAATTGAAGTAGATAAAAAACCAAAGCATATTTTCATTTCTCAGAAAAAATATGTTGGAGAGTTATTACACAAATTTGATATGCAGGATAGTAATCATGTTTCGACACCAATGGAGCAGAATCTAAAGCTTACTTAAAATGAAGGTAGCACATTTGAAGATCCAACAAAGTACGGGAAGCTTGTTGGAAGTTTAATTTATCTTACTACTACTCGACCTGGCATAAATTTTGTTGTAGTAATACTTTCTAGGTTTATGCATCATCCCTGTGAAGGTCATTGGAATGCAGCAAAGCGAGTGCTCAAATATTTAAAAGGCACTCAATATTATGGCATCAAATATTCTAAATTTTCAGACTTTCATCTCACTGGTTATTCAAATTCTGATTTTGATGGAGATAAAGAGCATGGGGTCTCTACTTCAGGTTATTTGATGAACCTTGGATCAACAACTATCACATGGAGATCATGAAAGCAATCTATTCCTGCTGATTCTACAACTGAAGCCGAATATGTTGCAGCAGCTCAAGCCACAAAAGAAATCATTTGGCTTCGTAAAATACTTGTAGACTTGCAAGAGAAACAAATGACTTCAACACCTCTCTTTGTTGACAAATCTTCTGCAATTCAATTGGCTAAGAATCCAAAATTCCATGATCGAACCAAACATGTCAACACCAAATATCACGTGATTCAACATCATGTTGAGGCTAAAACAATTCATCTGACACATTGTTCTACTTCAGAGCAAATTGTAGATATCTTTACTAAAGCATTGGGCCGTGAAAAGTTTGAAAATTTTAGAATGTAGCTTGGCATGTCAGATGTCCCTTCGGATTAAGGGGGGAATGTTGAATAATCCTTCGGGATTACATTGTAAATAATATTTCAGTTATTAGTTAGTAAATTCTAGTTAATAATCTCGTTATCTAACAATAGATAACGGTTTTGATTTCCTTTATATGTAACACTCATCTACGTAATAAGACATTGATTTTTTTGAGGTTCTTCATGGCTTGTGTCAAAATCTTCATTATGTTCATTGTTAATTTCCTGGTGATGTAAATTAGAAAGAGACAAAAGATATTAAAAAATAATAGGTAGTCTTTCTGCAAAAAGTTGATCTTTCTCATGAAATATAAAGTGGATTGACATAAATCTTCAAAAGAAAGAATCGATAGACTCACCTTCCTTTTTTCGAAGATTTTCAATTTCAAACATCAATTCTTGATAATTGTAATCCTCGTGTGCATCAATAAAAAAATCCATTGAATGTTTCCATGAATGAATGGATTTAGCTGGAAACATTTCAAACCAGCCTCGAATTCTTCCTTTAAAAGTGACAGTAAAAATCTTGTAGATATTTCTCTCACCAACTATATGATAACGTTTGCAAATAAATATAAATTCGGCGAGATGTTTAGAAGCATTAATTTTACCCTCTCTATTAAAACTCAACATTTGCAAGATATATACTACACTTTCATAAATACCTCTAGCAGGCCAAGGCATGCTAAAAGCATGTTCTAAAATAGTAATAGGAGCCATTTTAAAATAGATTCAATTATAAAAAGAAATAGATCAAGAGGGATTACTTGTCAATCGGCCCTCCTAGTTCTAGTGCTATTTGTTGACGAGAAGATATGACCTTCTTGTTAAAAAAAGAGAAGTAGCCCAAACAAGATCCTTAAAGTAGTTTCTCACTTGTTTGAAGTAGCCACTTCTCGCAAGAACAAGGGCCCCACTACCACAAATGCAGTTTTTCTCCTTTAGAAGGAGTCTTTGGAATTAGTTTTATATGGATTCCTAAATACAAATCTATCATAAATGAATTACATAGTCAACCTTTGATGCAGATTCTAATAGCTAAAACAAGCGGTTTTAGTAGCTCCTAAACTGTAAATTGTTTAGTAGCTACTAAAAAACTGGGTTTCCACTATGAAATAAAACTGTAATTCTAATTTTAAAACTAAATTATGTCTACTTTTTCCTATCTAATCTACTTCCTATCATATCCCGGGAGCAAATTAAAGGAAAATAATGTATAAAGGAAGATCATATCACCAACGACTTAAAACAAAGTCAATGAGAGAATGATAAAGTAAAACACCAATATTTTTTAATCAAATTAAATGAAACTGAAACACTATTATACATCAAACTATGTTCTATAATCACTTCCAAGAAATCAAACTATGTTCTATAATCACTTCCAAGAAATCAGA
Source organism: Larix kaempferi (assembly GCA_027924585.1). Taxonomy (NCBI): domain Eukaryota; kingdom Viridiplantae; phylum Streptophyta; class Pinopsida; order Pinales; family Pinaceae; genus Larix; species Larix kaempferi. The sequence goes on along the minus strand of BSBM01001334.1, from coordinate 17,480,532 downwards.
GCAAGAAATATTTTGAAACAAAAATGAATAAAACATTTGTCATTCGATCTCTTAATAAAACTGTAAATAAGAAATATCTTATAAACATACAATCAATTAGAAGATAATTGCAATGACCTCTGGTTTTGAAAAGTAATCCTTCATAAACAAAGTTACAAAGTCTTCATCCAATTACAGAATGATAACTGGCGGTGCCTTCTTAAAATTGAAAAGTCATAAACAAAACAATATTCATGAAAAGAAAATTATCTACTGTGAAGAGTGCCTACCCCCTCAACAATAAAATGCATTCTGCTTATATAATCCATGGGGTTTAGAACCCATTTTCATTGCTGTAGCGAATCCAATAGTCTTCAAGATCTTCTCCTCAAGAATAGCACGACGCTCCAACAATTTTCTTCTAACCTCGTCGATCTGGAAAATTACTTCATCCTTCGTAAAATGGCATGGAGTTATCCTCAGTGTTAATATCCTTTGAAATCTTCTCCAGTTCTTAATCTACGATTTTAAATAGAAGAGTTATTATAAAAAATATCTAACCAAATAAAACTAATTCTAAATCAATGTAAAGCAAAATAGTTAAAGAGCTTGATATATTCAATGGTCTAGTTGTTAACACCCAAATAGTACCCCCTAGGTTGTGGGAGACGGCAAGTCGTGGTAACCACTAACCACTTTAGATCTGTGCTACTGACCCAACACAGTCCGAGAGGACTCTCTCTACAAAATCTATGAAAGACTGGAAAAAATCAAAGGTGTCAACAATAAAAACATACACCAGCATTCATTTTTTAAGATATTCAATCAAAGTATACATAGAACATTATACTTCTATAAGTACAGATCATTTTTTATAAATTGTGGTTGGCTAATAGCATGGATCTATATTGGGCCAATGGATTCAAATTAAACAAGGCGTGAACATCATTAACAAATACTTTGCAGATACATTCATACAAGGGAAAGGTAGCCACTAGCTCACAGTAAAAAAGCTTTTAGTTGGCGATTTAGAATAGAAATGAACAGTCCATCAATATAAAGCATGGGAACATGAATTCTATATTGAATTTAGGCAAAAATAGTAGTGGAATGCTTGGTATGATCTGAACAGAGCATAATTTCTATGAATTCCATTCAAATACTACACTAAACCAAACATGAATAAGCAATTACATAATGGATTGACAAAGAAACAAATACAATTCACATGGGAAAAGAAAGAACCGACTGCAAGACCAATAACACAGGAATCCCTGATAAAACACCTGCTTGGCTCTGTCAATTTTATTCAAAACAGCTCAAAATGTCTTACAAAGAGAAATATACTAATCTCCGAAAGTTTTTCAACTCTTTTTCATTCAGTTACATAGCATATATAGCTTCCTAGAGCCTCCTGCTTGACCTACTCATACCAGACAATAGTTATAAAAAAGTACCACCCTATCAAAACATATTCGCCACTATAAAAAATGGGCGAGGCAGGCCTAACTGTTTTTCACATTCACCAGTCTTTTTACTAGATGACTTCTAACTTCAAAATAAAAGACAAAAGGATAGTAAAGTAATTGCACCAGCTGGCTATTCCCAATAGCTGCCTTAAAAAATATTACAAATTACTTTTAAAAATGAAAATATCTCAGAAGTCTTTTGAAAATAACAACAACTCTTTGAAAAATAAAATAAAAACCCAACGGCTATTGTGCAGAACGAAGTGTGTATTTCATTTTTCCATATCTTTCCATGGTGGTCCATAGCTCGGCACATGGAAGGTCATAGTTCACCATTTCCTTCACCATAACCCTTATCTCGATGTCGTCTGAATAGGAAGTTGGGGTAAGTCTCTTGCCAATAACGACCAACCTATTGAGGATTTCGAAATATTCTACGATATTTTCCATCAAAATTTTTTCGGTGAGTAGATGGTTCAGATGTTTGAATTTGGCATGATCCATTCTTATGTTGAAAAGAAATTTTTTATATGCATTTTGGGAAATCAGCTCTTGATTATCATCCCAGAACGCAGGTAATCCCATTTCGACCAGCTTTCCAAACCGTCCTTTGAATTCTTCTAACTGCTCCTTTATTTCCTTGGCCTTGGCTTCCACACCTTCGACCTGCACATGCTTCTCAAGAACCCTTCTTGCCACCACAATTGTCGTGATCCAGTTTCCAATATTTAAGGTTGTCCTTTCCTCTTCTGATAAACCATTCAGAAACGTAATGGCGTTCTGTGCCGTTTCCTTGGGCTTTCGGCTTAGAGTTTCCCTTATGGCCACACAACTTGTAAAAGCATCACCAACTGTTTTCTCCTTTACTCTCATAAACTCCATGTATGGTATGAATTCCTCAACTACTTTAATAATCTGATCCCACACTTGATGTTTACATCCTTGCTTGGCTTCCTAGCCTATAACTTGATGAGCAAGCTTTTTATTAGCGTCATCGAGGACCTTGTATTTTTCTTGTAGGGATCTCGCCTCTTGCTCCTTTTTCTTATTCTCCTCTTCCAACATCCGATCTTTTTCCTTCAATTCTCTGATCTCGACATCCTTCAGACTAATATGGGACATAGCCTGCACAAGGCTATTAGTATCACTTTCATCTCCACTTTGATTTACACTTGACGACCGCATTTCCAAATTGGACAAGTTACCTTTTAAATCATTTATCTGATTTTCCAAGCTTATTTTCTCCCTTTTCCAACTGTCTTCTTTCTCAACAAATTTTAGCAACCTCGCTTTACTATCACTCAATTCTTTAGATAAATTCTCTTTTTCTATTTCCAGGTTTGTCTCCTCTGGAGCCTGGATCAGATGTATATTTGGGACTTTTCCCCTCTTCTGTAGTTGCTGAATTAGGCTATCCTTTTCTATTAACAGTTGCTTGCAGGATTTCCCTCCACTGTTGCTTTTAACTAAGTCAAATTGAATCTTCTTGACTTGTTGCTGAAAGGCCTTGTTTTCAAATCTCTCTTGCCTCAATTGGACTTCTAACTTATTTACAGCAGCCTCCAAGTTATCAGCTTTCATTGATGCTTTTACTAAATCATCATATATGAAATCCCCAATCTGCTTATGAAACTGGATCTTATCAAGCACCGGTATCTTCTTCCAATTAACCTTCATTTCGGTCACTTTGTCCTATGTCAATATTGCCAGGTTGAAAGTGTTATCCCTTATATTTCTACTCGTCAGCAAAGAAGCTCCGGAACTAGATAAACTCCTAGCTCTTGGAATCAAATCAAACAGCTTTTGGGCCGAGGCCTGTTTATTTTGTTCATACTGTTTGCACATGTCGGCCCTCGTCCGAAATTTATTGGCTTCATCCCCTTCCTTAACGTCTTGAAAATTGTTTTCTCGAATTTGGACCTCTGGAGCTGAAGGCTCTTCTTCCCCACAATTAGCATTTCCAGCCAAGGTCACCAACTCATCCCGCATCTTGACCTTCAATCCTTGGTCTTCATTCCACCCTTCATTTCCTACCAAAACAATCAGCTCATCCGAGATCTCCACTTTAAGCCTTTTTCTTCATTTTCTTCCTCATCATCTACACCCAGAACTTCATGCAAGTCCCTTTTTCTTCCCACTTCCAAAGTGTCTGGCACTTGCTCCATGTCCATCGCCAAATCTGACCAAACTAGGTTGCCTACTTGCAAATCCACGACCTCCTCCTCAGATTCACAGCGAAGCAAATTCCTCCCTTTCAACGATCCTTCCGTCTCTTGGTGTTCAAAACCACTTAGGTTACATAATTTTCTCCTCTCAGAAATAATGTGCAAGGGATCATATGCGATTGCAACATCCTTTTTAAACCCCATAATTTCCAGCAATTTTTTCTACCTCTATTCGGGCATCCTTGCTTTTTATAACAAAGGGGCCCACTCTCCATGGGTACTTTACATCGGTGCCTTTCTTGAATTGCAGGAATTGTTCATCCTCCAAATTTAACTTCTGCCTGACGAACTCAAGAGAAAAAACCCTCAGAGTCAGGAAGGCAGGTAAAATATAGAGTTCGTACACGAATCCATACAACCTGATCACTGTAGCATTCTTTAACAGAAACTAGTCACCAACTGCTAGTTCTTCCTTTAACTGCATCATTGATTTCATCTCTGGAAACACCCTAGGAAGTTCCTCTCCAAAAATGACTTTATAAATAGTAGACAAAATATATTTCACATAATTAAAGACATTGTCTTCTTAAACATCTGTGTTAAGTAATGGGAAAAACTACAAATTTTCTGCGTTGATGTACATAACCATTTTCACCAGTTGCGTCTGACACCTAAAATACCTAGCATTTGGGAATTTTCTCAACAGTACATGTATTTTCTCTGCCAAAAATTCTTCGAACTCGAGGGATGGGACAAGCCCATTTCCAGACTCCGATGAACTGATGCTAATCCTAAAAAGTAGACTCAACTGAACTTCAGTTACCCACAAATATGTATCTAATCCTAGAAATTGAACCAATAAAGAAAGGACTAATTGGGAATTGTCATAAAAAAGGATGACATTTAAAGGGAAAGGGGCTTCTACGACTTCTAAGCCGGGATTTATACATGTAGCTAGAAAATCTTGGCGGCTTTCGGGGGTAATTTGGCGAAACAAGGCAACGACCGACTCTTCAGAAAAACCCACCAACTCAAGGTCCAGTGACTTGGGAATGGTAAAAGAACTCCTAATGACTGAGGAATCTACTATACAGACGATTCTAGACCCATGGGCATCCATGATTATTCTTTGGGGTTCTGAGTAATTTTGAGAAAACCACGACACGAATTCTGGGAAAGACACTACCTGGTCAAGGAAAAAGAAGATAAATGACGACCTAAAAACCCCATATATATCCAGACCCTACTCAAGTAAGGCCTTCAATCTTTTCTTAATCTCTGGGACAGGGAGCCGAACGTCTGTGTCGAACACATCGGCATCCCTATCCTCTAGGGCGACCTTAACCCTAGAACTGGTAGAAACATGTTCTTCTTCCATTTACGACTTTAAAAAGACTTGTGTTTGCAGAAAATGGCAGTTACAAGGGCCTACCTGTCACTGAAAGCCGATCGCACCTCCTCCTCTCGTCTTCTTAGGCTTCCACACATCAAAAAGCTTCCGACTACAACAAGGATGAGGAGAAAATGTCAACCCTTGTGCTTGCACTTTTATATATATAACCTTATTTTAATAACCCTCGGTCTCCTTCGCCAGTTGTCCACCTCTCTTATCCGCTGATCTCGTGTGTGTCGATCTCAGCCATCCAAATATGATCCCCTTCAACTAATTTGACCACCCCTTGGTCTCCACCATCGGATCGGATTTCTAGCATTCATCAGTGTCGTCCATCTTGTCAACACGTGTCCATGGGGAAGTATCCCATGCACCTAAAGCGGTTTCGCATACCACCCTTCCGCCTCGCGACGAGCTTTGGTGCTAACACCTGTCCAGTGGGTTTTCTCATCGCGACCACTTTGCTGCTTATCCTTCCCACAGGTCCTTGATGCGACGGTCAACTCCAGTCGTTGATTGCCTCCAATGCCATGCATCCTCGGTGGGGATCCACCACGTACTTAACCCCTTCATCTTCACCGTCAGTGGGGTCCTTACCACTATCTTCTGTGCAACTATAGCCTCCACCGCCTTTGATCTAGTCCCCCTCGTATGTTGCACCATTGATCTCCCAGATATATGAGCCCTTACTAAGGGTCACTATCCTAAACCGTCAGATCCCAAGCTGATGAACCTCTGTCATTGATGCTAGCGCCCTGTCCCCACCATAGCGGCATCGCATGAGCCCGAGATGGTTTTACTTACCACCCATCCTCCTTGTGATGCCCTCCAGAGACAACACCTGTTCGGTGGTATTTCTCATCACAACCGCCTACCTTCCATCCAGTCCGGGCAACTCGGCCATGCGATCATCAACGAGCATCGTAGATCCTTCATTTGCGCCAACCTGCATGGCGCTTAACCTTTCACATTTTTTCCCTTGGACTATAGGTGTTTGGGTCTTTTCACCTTCTTTTGGTCATTTCCATGTGCTTATTAATACCCTTACTTTGAAATTTTCCTATCTTTATTACATTAGATCCTTCTAGACCACTTCTTCTCATGCCTTAGCACCTAGCCATGGATAATGGAGAGTATTTCAGGCTTCCATTAGGTAGCTTTCTAACCTTCCATCTTTCACATTCATTATTTATGCTGCAAAAATAATTAGGTGCTAACAACTGGCTCCAACTGGGGATGCTATCCTCCCTACGAGGTAGCAAAGAACCTTGTAGACTAAGTGCCTAATCCATTAGGCAAAACTTCAAACCCTGAACTAAGAATTTTACGCTGAAAATTACCACTGTACATGCTACAAATATGGGTTTGACTACACAAACAAAACAAAAACCACGACTATCTTTCCAGACCTTAGGGACTTCACTTCGGGCTTCAAATCTTTTAGGTTCACCACCAACCCTTAGAAACAACTATAAAACAAAATATATACAGGTTATGGTACAAAAGTTACCTACCTTCTCTAGGATAGATAATGCTTCAGAAATCTCCCATTTACTAGAACTCTTATCCAGGGAGACCCGTCCTGATTTTCCAGGATGAAAGAATTCACCCCTCGGTTTGCTACAATAATATAAGTCCCTACCCACATATGGTCAAATTTTCCGTGCTTATCTTCCTTGGGGGCATCCCACTTCAAGACCAAATCATTTACCTAAAACTACTTTTCTTTTACCTTCCTATCGAAAGTGTCTTTCATCTTTTCTTGGTGCATATGTACCTTATCATAGGCCCTATTTCTCAGCTCATTCAGTTCTACTATTTGATTCACCCTCTTCTACATGTGATTCGTCTCTTCTTCCATTCCCTGTAATAACCTCAAAACTAGTAACCCCAAGGATACCAGAAATACCACCTCAACTCCATATACCGGTTGAAACAGCGACATTCCAATGGCCCTCTTTGTGCTAATTCAATCAGCCCACAAAGCATATCTTAATTTTGTGTGCCAAGCCCTCTTATTTTCCTCCAACAACTTCTTGATGATCCTTACCAGGATTTTGTTAGAGGACTCTGCTAGACCATTTCCCTAAGGATAGTATGTTTTAGAATGGTTTAGACTGATATGGTACTTGTGACAGAAGTTTATCATCTTCTTAGACTTAAATGTTGGAGCATTGTCTATCACTATCCTCTTGGGACAGCCAAATCTAGACAGGATGTTATCTTCCAGAAAATCCATGATGACACCCTCAGTTGCATTCCTAGTAGGGATGGCTTCAATCCACACGGTGAAATAATAAGTAGTCAAAATCCATCTACGCTGGCCAGAGGAGTTAGGTTTTATCTCTCCAATAAATTCTAGCCCCCATTGCTGAAAAGGTGCCTCTAATATGATTGGGTGCAAGGGAAGTGTAACAACCTTCCTCTTGCCATCAAATATCTGGCACTGGTGATAGGTAACGGTCTCCTTATACACATCAACAAACATGGTAGGCCAATAGAACCCTGCTCTTAAGATCTTATTGACCGTTACTTTCCAGGAATGATGTCCACCACAATCCCCTTTGTGGAATTCCTTATTGGTGTGTTGAGCCTCATCCTCTAGTAAACAGTTCAGCAGCACACCCCTTGGGTCCTTCCAAAACAAAAAATTATTCATAATACAATATTTGGCAGCTTTCAGCCTCACAGATCTAGATTTGGTTTTGCTCAACCCCGCGGGAGCCTGCAAATTCTGCAATGTATAGACAATGTCAGCATACCAAGGGGATGCAGAGAATTATGGCTTTACCTGTACTCCTGTGTCCTCTTGATCTGGGTAGTCTTCTAAGAAATTCAAATGTAACGAATCACAGTTGGTTTTAGCCATTAATTTTTCCAAACCTTGTCCCTTTATCAATTTGGTAGGCTTTATTTCCAGGTCATATTCCAGCAGCACAACAATCCATTTGGCCCTTCTTCCCTCGGGGTCGGCTTGGGTGAGGATGCTCTTTACAACACCGTTTGGAACATGGGCGATAATGTGGGAATGGAGGATGTAGATTCTGAAATCCTTTAGTAACTTTATCAGGGCATATGCTTGTTTCTCCATGATATCATATTTTAGTTTTCCGTCTCTCAGCACTCTGCTGAAAAAATGCAATTGGTTGTTCAGCATTCTGGGCATTCTTTTGCAACAACACCCCTGCTATTTTATGCTCAGATGCAAAGGAAGAAATTAGGAAATCCTTGGAGAAATGGGGGCTTGCCAATACTAAAGCCTCAGTGATAGCTTTCTTGATGCCCTTAAATGAATCCCTGGCTTCCTCAGTCCATTTAATCTGATTCTTTTTTTTCAACATGTTGGTGATATTCCTCATGATTTCTGCAAAACTTGGAACAAACCTCCTTAAGAAACCCACCTGCCCAATGAAGGGCTGCACCTCTTTCTTACTTCTTGGATCTCCAAGTTTCTGAATAGCACAAACCCTCTCAGGGTCAATTCTGATACCCTCTTTAGAAATAATATGCCCCAGAAGCTTGGCCTCCTCTAATACAAAATGAGACTTTTGGGGGTTAAGATAAATACCATATTTTCTACACTTCTTGAAAACCTGCTCCAAATGCTTTAGGTGTTCCTCATCAGATCTGGAAAATACTGTTATATCATCCATGTACACCACCACAAACTTATCCTTCTCTTCAGCAACTGCTATGTCCATCGCACGCTAGAAAGTGGCTCCTGCATTCATTAGCCCAGAAGGCATCTTTGCATACATGAAAGTTCCCTAAGGGGTGGTAAAGGAAGTTTTCTCTTGGTCTTTTGGGAATACCTTGATTTGATTGTACCCCAAAAAACCATCCATGGTAGAGATCCTTTCTGCCCCCACTATCTTCTATAAGATACGTTCCATCTTAGGAAAAGGGTAATTATCTTTCAGTGATGATCTGTTAAGGTTCCTGAAATCTATGCAAATTCTGATTTCCCCATTTTTCTTCCTTACAGGAACTAGATTGGCTATCCACTGGGAAAACCTTAGGGTGACAATGATTTTTGCATTGAACAATCTTCTGATTTCTTTTTCTATTACCGACAGTAGCTTTGGGTTTATCCTTCTCAGATTTTGTTTGAAAGGATTCTCCCCTGGTTTAATTGGAATGGAATGTTGTATTATGTAAGTATCATACTCCTTTAAGTCTTCATAACTCCAAGCGAAAGCATCACCGTATTTCTTCATCAAATCTACATATCACTCTTTTTTCTTATCATGCATCTTTTTGGATAGTTTCACCATTTGAGGCTCTTCTTTGGTGCCTAAATTTTGGTCTTCTACAACATCACTAGCGGGTTCAAACTTGGAGTTTTTAGCTACATCATCCTGGTCAAACAACTTCTCTAAAGGTATCAAACCCTTAGGGATGTAATTTCTCTTCAGCTGAATAATATCCTTTCCACCCAACATACATGTCCACCCTTTTCTTTCTATCTCTTCATCTCCTTACTCTTCTTCGTCTACTAACCCCTCCAAGTTTTCATTTTCTGTGTCAATCTGTACATTTGCAAACTCATCAGACAACTCTAAGAACCTTTTAATTTGTAGATCATCATCAAACACCTACCAGTATTTGGAATTGTTAGGGATAGAAGGTCTGTTTACCACATCTACTTCATACTTTTCTTGGGAAAAGATAGGTGTCTTAAAACCACCAGCAGTGGTGGCAAAAGAATCGGCTACCTGATTCTCACACCTAGGTATTACTCTGATCTTGTGTTCTGTGAAAAAATTCCCAAACATATCCCAGACTCCATTCCTGTATGCCCTCATCCTAGGATGTCTTCTTTAATAGCTATCATTCACTTGGTTTAACACCAACTCTGACTCTCCAAACACCTGTATCATGTTTGCTCCTAGATCCTTCAGGGCTCATAATCCTAGGAGCAGAGCTTCATATTCGGCCACATTGTTAGTGCATTCAAAAGTTAACTTGTATGATAAAGCTCTGGATTTCCTGTCAGGAGGTATAATCCAGATCCCTGCTCCTGCACCATGCTTGCTTAAGGACCCATCAAAATACATCGAACATAGGCCTTCTTCATTTTTTATCCTCTCAAAAGCTTCATATCTTGCTGCAAACTCTTTATCTTCATTAACTTCAATGTACAGAGGAGGTTTAGGATCAAAGCGTGGGCCATCATTAAAGAAAATAGAGGAGCCCATATCTATGTCTACAGCATATATAGGGTGATTTTCAGGTTTATCTGCACTGCTGACCACATAGGCCATCCCTTTCTCTCTATACAATCTTCTATTGCTTCTGAAAAGTGGTATAGTGGCATACGATAAGTCCATCTGCATAGGTCCTCTCAATTTTGAAGTCCATGACCTTGACAACAGCATCCCAAACTTCGCGGGCACATCGGCTACTACAGCATCCATCAAGATACTTTTAGCAGGAAGTTGGGAAAGAGTCACTACCTCATCTTTAATGAACCCCAAACATTTCACCTTCCTGGAGTCAAACGAGTACAGGTCTTTGTATGGCCTAGTGACTTCTAAGCCCAACTGATCTACTACTGATTTAGGCATCAAATTGTTGGAAGCCCCAGAGTCTATTAGTGCATTATGTAATATTTTTCCATAGAAATTTAGACTTAAATAAAAAGGGGGAACCTCTTCATCATCTGACTCTTCGAGCTTGGACCCAAATATTATGGTAGGAGCATCATCTATTACTTCCAATATATCATGAGGACAATCACCCTGCCCCTTTACCAACTTAGTTATCTCTTCCCTATATTCATTGTTCTTCAGCAGTTCATTGAATGGGATAGAGATCTTTACCTTGGACAGTTCAGCCTTCAGATTGAATGTTGAGATAGGCTTCGCCACCTCCATGACCTCTGGTTGCTTAACTTCTTTGGAATGATGCCCTTTATCTTCCTGTTCCCTCTGCGTAGTAATCTCCTGCTGCTTCTGTGCAACAACCTCTTGTTGGTTTTCCTTTGGCTTTTCTACATTGGGCTGAGTATTGGTGGGTTGAGTTTTGCTGGTCCGTCCTTTGTTTATGGTCACATCCCGGTTCCTCAACTTCAGTTTCCTTTGAATGTCATCTACAACATTTTGGTAACCCATTTGGTACTGCTCAAAATCTAGCTCAAGAATCTGGTTGGTGCTTTCTGTCACGTACCCACCCATCCATCCAAGGCAAGGGAGGGAACATGATGCCAATATTTGGGGCTTTCACATAATCTCCACCCATTCACTAGAATCATATGAATAAATAATTTGTGTGCAGATGTAAAACAAATCAATTATGCACAGTGGAATTAAACTATCCACACACATTACTCATGCATACAGTATATCAACAGTCATCAAATTAATACATTGCATAAGTAAATACATAAATAGAAAAACACTTATCTCCATTTTTTCAATTGTCCCAAATAACTAGCTATGTCGCTGCAACGTTCCACCCAACCATAGGATAATTGTGTTCATCAATCTCTCAACACAACTTCCACCCCCGAGCTGGGCATGATTCCTGTTAAATTTTTGAGCATTAATTCACAATACTCTAGGATCTTTGCTAAGAGAATAACATATACAGTATATCAATGCATGACAATCACAATATGACAAGCATCACAAGAATCAAAAGCATAAGAGACAAGAGACACAGAGTTTCCGTGGGGAAAACCCTAAGGTGAAAAACCCCACAACTTCCTCAGAGATAGAGAAATCAATGGCTCAACCAAAGTACAACCAAAATACACTAAGATAGTCTCCTAGTAGCAAATGATCCTCCTCACTAGTGCACCACTTTCTGAGTGAGAGTGGTTTACTTTTCCGAGTGATCTAAATAGAGATCACCTGATCTCTATTTATACTGATCTATTTTCCCAATGACCTTATGGGGCCGACTTGTCTAGCTAGGTACATCCACATTATAATATATATAATTCAGGGTCGACCCCACATGGTGGTCTAATAACCCATCGACAAGTACACACACTTGCGACACTTGTCAATCCACATGACGACACTTCCTTATAGAGGAATAACACATCTCTATTAAGGGTACAATAAATATATATAAAATACATAGATGAAATACATTCCGAAGTTACATATACATCAACACTCCCTCTTAACTAGGAAGTTATTTCTCGACACAGATCTCCTAGACAAGTCTTCTTCTTGGGATCATCATCATCGATGCATCGTCATCATCATCATCACTGCTGCTGCTATCTCAACCAATCTCTGACTCAACTTGTTATAGGAAGTTCTACAGAGCCAGTCCTTTTTCATACTGGATGTAGGCCCACAACCTACAGGTCTTCATCATCACTGGCCATACTGTGGAAACCTCAGGACTTATTACGTGTGTCACAAAACCTGGCTGCAACATCCTAGGCTATTACGAGCACACAGCTCTACCTGTAGGATCTCCTAGGAGCACATTACATGTGACCCATCACAAAACCTGGCTGAAGCATCCCAGGCTGTTACGAGCACACGTCTCTACTTGTTGGATCTCCTAGGAGCACATTACATGCGATCTCACCACAAAACCTGGCTGAAGCATCCCAGGCTGTTACGAGCACACGTCTCTACCTGTCGGATATCCCAGGAGCACATTACATGTGGTCCACCACAAAACCTGGCTGAAGCATCTGAGGCCTTTTTCATCCTGTCCAGATCTCCCAGGAGAAAATTACATGTGGTCATGGCAAAACCTGGCTGAAGCATCTGAGGCCTTTTTCATCCTGTCCAGATCTCCCAGGAGCAAATTACATGCCATAGGACAAAACCTTGAAAGAGCATCTGCCAGATATCCCAGAGCAACGAATTACATGCCATAGGAAAAACCTCGAAAGAATATCTGCAGATCTCCTAGGGCCAAATTATATGTCCTCCCAGAGCAAAACCTCGAAAGAACTGTTGGCCTCCTATTTTGACTATTCAGCACAATATTTTCTAGTTTAAGTCTCATGAAACCAAGTAATCATCAGCTTTATTTAGTGTTGTTTTGTGCATGGTTATGCCTTTTGAAGAGAAACATTGCTAGGAGCTTTGGTAAGTGACTTTTTAATTGTTTATTTATTATTTTGCTTTGTTTTATGTATATAATGGAACCTTTAGTTTTCATTTAATAATGGGTCAATTAATGAGTCTTTATTTCTTTTATGCAGGAGTCTTTTGGTTATTTGGCCCAACGCTTGTCCCGGCGCTCCAAAGAAGACCTTTGTTGGCTGAACCAGAGATTTGGGGGATTTTATTGCTCAGGATAACATCTTGTTTGATTTCCAATCGCTTCCAGGACGCAAGTGCAGTTATCCAGTGTTGTTCTGAGGATGTCATTTGCTCATTCCCATCCTTGATCAGAAACCTGATTTCGGGCTCAATTTCTGAACAATCGGTTGGGAATTGTTCAAAATGGTTCGAAACCCACTTCAAAAATGGCCCCATTTACCCCTAAATGCGAGCAATTTTCAGAATTTATGAACGAATGTGGAGAAATCCTTTCCGAAACAGACGCGGTTTTTCCAGATTTGGTGTTGGCCATTTTCTGGGTAGTTGCTCGAATTTCTGAATTTTGGGATGGATCTTGTCCATCTATCCATCTATAAATAAATCCTTAGGAGGGATACACAAGGAGAATACACTGTAAACTCTGTTTTTATTAATTGATCAAGCGTTTATCCCCTCAAGGCTTTGATTTCAGACTTGTGAGCGTTGAAGCTTGGGCCCACCTTCAACACTGACCATCTGTGCATATTATTGTTTTCCTTTGCTGTAAGTAAAGTCAGATTACCTCTTTTAAGACTGTTTTCTGTAGATGAATGCCAATAGCTTCATTCACTTGTGATTTGGAATGGGATTTATGTTTGCAGAAGACTAGTTGATATCATATGTGTGATGAGTCTAAAGATATTTAGTTTAGCTTGAAGAATCGATTTGGTAGAGTAGTAAAAGTGAATTTCATATTCAATTTGCTGTAGAATCGACTTAATGGAGGATTGAAAATAGAATGGGATTTCATATTTTTTTTATTGCCAGCGTGACATTGATTAGTAAATAGCTCCAATACTTGTTTAGAATCCTTTTGGCTATCGAGTTTACTAGACTGTAAGGTATTTTTGGATTGTAGTATGTGGATTTTAACAAGAGTTTGCAGTAGTTGTTGAATGAGCAGAGGGTTTACAGACTTTAACTTACAGAGTATTTAGGGCTTTTCAAACAACATTTTGAATTGGCTAGATAGGAGTTGGATTCATGCTTTTTGAGGTTGAATGGAATTAGGAAAAGAATCATAGTTTACAACATTGTTTCTTAGGTTTGAACACCAGTTTCACAGTCCATATAGATGAGAGTGAGTGTGTATGCTTCAAACAGTTCTAGTATTTATTGGTGTGCATTCTCTGAATAGTCCCAGCATTCTTTTATGTGAACAGAACGTAGGTAGAGTATATTTTAACGTTAGCAACAAGTTAAATTTCCTTTTGTTAACTGTTTGTGAGTGATTTAGGATTAAAGAAAAGACAGGTTTCATTTCAGTAGTTGCTTGTTAGTGACAAGTAGTGTTTGTATAAGTTTAGCATCAGATTCGGTAGGGTTAATGGTTGCAGTCTTAGATATGATATAAGATCATCGGGGTTGACTCAACATACTCATTGGATAGGTAAGGTTGGAACTAGAGCTTTTATTTACTAAGTTCTTTTCTTGACAGGTTGCTTGCTCTGAAGAATAGATCATAATTGTTGTAGCTTTGAAAGATTGTTGTAGCTTAGTATAGATTGCTGATTGCATTGAAGATTGTTGTAGCTTAAGGCTGTGGTAGGTTACATTGAATTTGACAACATTATAGACTATAAGATAGAGATTAGTAAGTTGATTTTCTTTCTTTAGGGTAGATCTAGTAACCTTAGCATTGATCACTTAATAAGGTAATAGCTTCATCAATTACATTTTGTTTTTGGTTTGTGAGAAGACTAGAATTTCTTTAAGTTACTATCAGCATGAGCATTGAAACTACCTTGCCCGCACATATAGTGTAGCAGCTTGAAGTTTACGCACCCTGGTTGACAATTAATTGAAGGTAAATTAACTAGTGATAATTTTACCCAACATTTTGGCGTCGTTGCCGGGGAGTTGCTCCAAGGTAAGCTGGTATCTTGCTCATTTTTCACAGCATTTGTAGGTGTGATTAGTTGTTGCAGATTGGAGGAGAAGGGACGGTAAGACGAGAGGTAAGAACCTACACATCTGTTATAACAAGTTCCTTCAAACCCATTTGTAGCATAGATGTGTGATTGCTTTACAAAATCTAGCGATAGCAACAGTAGATATATTTAGACATTTTTTGATCAATTTGTTCTCTATTTGATTTCTTGACTGTTTTTCTTTTGGCAGATTGGAGGAGAGGGGATGGAAAGACGAGAGGTAAGAACCTGCGCATCTGTTATAACAGGTTCCTTCAAACCCATTTGTCGAATAGGTATTTCGATTCATTTGATTAAAAAGTCTTGTTATTTTCAGTAATTGTTTTTATGAGACCCATAGATAGTAAGGGAAGATTCATTAAAATTCATTCTGGTCTTATTGGAAACAACAAACCCCCCCCTTCACTAACCCTAGCGATAGGAATACCGGCAACGAAACTGAAAACAACAACACTCAAAATTCAGTGGAATTAGGGACCAGACCAGCAGGAACTGAGGTTATACTCAGTGAACAGTTACATTCAGTAGAGATCCCACAGACCCAACAAGATTCACCTCCAAAGTAAGATTCCAACTTGGTTGACACAGTGAACATAGAAAGAGTGAACTCCCTTCTTGGACATACTCCGAATATGGTGGTTTCTCAAGTAGAATCTACCACAGATTTACCTTTCAATCTTCAATCTTGGCCTAGGCTAGACCATTGGGACTTCATTCCATCTCCAAGAAGAGACAGGTTAGGTGTCAATTGGTTTAGGAACCCTATTGTTATGAGTGATCAGGAAACCGAACACCAGATGGAAGGAGAGGGAGAACATGAGGGACGAACTGAAACAACTTTTGGCTTCGCCATTCTGGATCTTGCACAAGATGTCAGTATGAAAAATATCCCAGCATCTTCATTACCTACCTTCTATGGGAAAAGTACTGAAGATCCAAATACTTTTCTATTTGAGTTTGATATCTTATGTAGAAGTTATAATTATCTACAGGATGCACAAAAGTTAAAACTATTTCCAGCCACCCTTAAGGATTCTGCACTTAGATGGTTTATGAGCCTGGGGGAATCCAATATCCGAACTTGGGAAGAGATGAAGAGTGCTTTCCTCAAAAAATACCGAGACTACTGTGGACCTAGAGACTCCCAAAATGATATCTTTAAAATGCAACAGCATGAAGAAGAGAGTCTTGAGGACTTCCTAGAACGCTTCTGCTTTGTATTACAGAAGTCTAAGTATAATACCTTCTGGATGAATATGTGGAAATCCTCAACTTGATGGCCTCAGGTGATGTATCTCATAAATCCTTTGAGGAGATTACTGAACTATGCAGAAAATATTCTAGGAGTAGAGCCAAGGCAGTAAAAAGCACAAGGGAAGGTCCTTCCCGCATTTCTAGAACAACAAGAACTAGTGGGATCACAAGAGTTGAATTGGGGAATCTGTTAGAAAATTTCAAAACTGACATTTTAGGCACCTTAAGTTCCCAATTTGATGCATTGAAAACAAAGAAACAGCAAGAGGAAGAGGACATAGCAACACTACACATATTCTTCCCTAAATGCAGAAATAGACACCCTTTGAAAGAGTGCCCTCTTAATACCATTTTAGTCTGTGCTCTTTGCTCTGATAAACACCCAACTGACAATTTCCCTTCTTTACTAGAACTGCAAGCTTTTTACAAGCTTAATGCTGAACCTACGGATCCATCATATGCATCAAGAAGGCCTTGGCAGCCTAGACCCCAAAACATGTCAGCAGAGCCTGTTTTTCTGAACCCTGCATATTACTATCCCATGCAGCAATCTCAGCAGCCATGGAGTCCACAAATGTGGCAGAATTGGCCTTCTCAACCTACTTAGACCCAACCATGGCAGCAAGGCTAGCGAGGACAGTCATATGGGGGACCACAAGGACAACCCTATGGAGGAACACAATCAACAGCCCCTCCTAGTCACTGTCCAATGCCCCCAAATATGCAGCAACTATTACCAGGCTTTACACCACCTGCACTTCCTCCTATACCCCCAGTTCCACAACAATATCAAAATCCAAACCCACCTCGACCCACGTTGTTGCCATCCCAACCTATCCCAAACCCTAATAACAGACCTTCCCAGCCTCTTCATAATGCTGAAATTCGAATGGCTCCAACTTACATAATCCATTCAGCTCCTTTACAGGAAATACAATTACGGTCTGGGAAAACATTAATTAAAACCCCTCCAGCAGTGATTATTCACTAAGAGACTAGAGAAGAAAATGCTGAAAAAGAGATTTAAGAGGAAGAAGAAGTGCAGATTGCCTCAGAAAACACTCAAGCACTGGGAACTCATTCCCAATCATCTGCTCATCCACAAGTGAATAACAACCCCCCTTATCCAGAGAGGTTATTAATAGAGAAGCCTATGGTTCGTCCACAGTTTGATTTGGAAAATGAGTTGAAAAATGTTTGTATCAAGATTCCATTACTTCAGGATATTAGAGATGTCCCTATCTATTCAAAACTGGTAAGGGAACTGTGCTTAAAGAAACCTGGTTGAAAACAGAAAGACCCACCCATGATACATGTTTTAGGTCAACTGTCCAATTATATTTTAGACTGTTCCTTACCTCCAAAATTTGCAAATCCTGGAAACCCAGTAGTGACCATTTGCATTAATGAGATTCCAATAGGAAACACTCTAGTTGACCTAGGGGCTGCCATTAATGTCATGTCTATGACCACCATGTAGAGACTTCAGTTGCATAATCTCCTCAGATCTACTCCTACTATTTTGGAGTTGGATGATAGGAGCACAGTCAAACCTGTGGGGGCCTTAGATGACATTACTGTCACAGTAGCTTCTTGGGAGTATCCAGTGGATTTTCTGGTACTCCAAACTAAACACCCAATGGGGGAACATCTTATTATATTAGGCAGGCCCTGGTTAGCCACTGCCAATGCCTTTATAGGTTGTAGAGAAGGCATTTTAACGATATCAAATGGCACCTCTCTACAGAACCTTATTATTTATCCCCCAGCACAGCTTGTATCAGAAAACATGCTATGGCTAGAGAGTCCTTACGGGGATGAGGACGTGGAACAACCCTTACTATCCATTATTCAAACTAGAGGGTTGGAAGACCAGACTGAGGATGATATCCTAGAACAATTTGTCTCAGCCACTACTAGTATTGAGTTCCCCCAGTCCTTCTCTAACTTAGAAAATGTTTTCACGGAATATTTTCAAGAACAATACTACCCTTCAGCCACCTCATCATCAGTAGTTTTATTCATAGATGAGAAGGTTGGAGCCTCAACCATACCAATGGAGATTAGTCCAGGGAGGTCTTTGTTTATTAATGCAAATCTGTCTCAAGACCAGCAAAATCAGTTAGTTAATTTACTTAAAGCACAGTCTGGGGCATTTTCTTGGATTTATACAGACATGAAAAACATTCACCTTGACACATGCATTCATCACATCTATACGTAGGAAAATATTAGACCAGTCAGGGAACCACAAAGAAGAATGAATCCCGCACTTAAAGACATTGTGAAGGATGAATTACAAAAATTGTTGGATGCAGATTTTATTTATCCCATTTCTGATAGCAAATGGGTATCTCCATTGGTGATTGTCCCGAAGAAGGGAGGTAAGTGGAGAATATGTGTTTATTTTCATGAATTAAACAAAGCAACTCTCAGAGACTACTTCCCTCTTCCCTTCATAGATCAAGTTTTGGATACCTTGTCAGGAAAACAGTGTTTTTCTTTTCTGGATGTATACAGTGGGTATAACCAGATAAGAATAGCCCCAGAGGATCAAGAAAAAACTACTTTCACCTACCCATGGGGAACTTATGCTTACAAGGTGTTACCATTTGGACTGTGTAACGCTCCTGCCACTTTCCAGAGGGCAGTGTTAGGTATTCTGGCTGATTTAGTCCATGATTGTGTGGAAATATATATGGATGACTTTACAGTCTATGGTAATGATTTCAAGGAAGCCTTAGATAACCTAGAGAAAGTTTTAATTAGGTGCCAAGAAACAAATCTTGCTTTAAGTCATGAAAAGTGTAATATGATGTTAACTGAGGGTATTGTTTTAGGGCACCACCTTTCATCATAAGGTATTAAGGTAGACCTAGCAAAAATTGAAATCATTACTGGTTTATCTCCACCAGCTACACAAAAAGAAGTCAGAAGTTTTCTGGGACATGCGGGTTACTATAGTAGGTTTATTGCTAATTTTACCAAGATAGCAGCTCCACTGTTCAAATTATTAGTCAAAGACAGTGGTTTTTGTTGGGATCAACACTGTCAGACAGCCTTTGACACCTTAAAATCAGAATTGTCTTCAACACCAGTTCTGCGGGGGCCAAATTGGTCTTTGCCCTTCCATATACAAACTGATGCTTCAGACACTGCCTTAGGGGTAGTGCTCGGATATAAAGAAAATTAGTCTTACTATGCCATTTATTTCATCAGTAAAAATTTAACACCTGCAGAACTAAATTATACAGTAACTGAAAAAGAGTTTCTAGCAGTGGTTCATGCCATCAATAAATTCCGGCATTACATTACTGGTTATGAGGTATTTGTTCATACTGATCATTCTGCTATTAAATTTTTTATGAATAAACCTATAACTAGTGGCAGAATTACTAGATGGTTTCTTTTGCTACAGGAATTTAACATTACTATAGTTGATAAACCAGGAAAGGAAAATCCGGTTGCAGATTTCCTCTCAAGATTGATTCATACTGATGATAATGTTCCTGTAGATGATACCTTTCCTGATGAAAATTTATTTGTTGTTTCTATTAAAACACCATGGTTTGCAGATATAGCCAACTACTTGGTCACAGGGAAAATACCTGCCCATCTGTCATCCTATGAAAAATGAAGAATCATACAGCAAAGTGCTAATTACTCATGGGTAGGTAATGACCTCTTTCGAACCGGCCCAGATCTGATTATCAGGAGGTGTGTAAGGGAGGATGAGATATATGACATCCTTCAAGCCTGTCATGATGGACCCTGTGGAGGGCATTTTTCAGATAAGAGGACAGCATACAAGGTGTTGCATCAAGGGTATTATTGGCCTACACTTTTTAAAGACGTTGAAAAATATGTACAGGGCTGTGATAGCTGTCAAAGAATGGGGAGACCCACTGCTGCTGACCAAATGCCTTTACAAGCCCAGGTACAATTTGAACCTTTTGAAAAATGGGGATTGGAATTTGTTGGGCCAATCTCACCAATGTCACAGAAGAAGAGATATATTTTAGTCTGCACTGACTATGTGACTAAGTGGGTTGAGGCAAAATCTCTATTGAGGGCCACTGAGAAATCAGTCATAGAGTTTATTTGTGAAGAAATTTTTACTCGCTTTGGCATTCCTCGTGAAATTGTAACTGACAATGGAGCACAGTTTATCTCTAAATCAATGAAAGCACTTACAGAACAATATGGGATTAAGCACTATAAATCTTCTCCTTACCACCCCCAAGAAAATGGTCAAGTGGAATCAACAAATAAAGTGTTAGAGTCCATTTTAACCAAGACTGTGCAGATGCATCACAAGGACTGGGCAGACAGGCTACCAGAGGCATTGTGAGCTTACAGAACTACGTGCAGAAATACCACAGGGTATATCCCATATCAGCTTGTTTATGGGAAACAGGTTATGCTTCCTATATAATTTCAGGTGAAGACTTTTCGTACTGCTGCACAATTGATCCTGAATTTAGATGAAGCCTAGGAGCAGAGGCTGATGCAATTGAATGAGCTTGATGAAATCAGACAAGATGTTGTCCAACGAACTGTGTTGATATAGAATCATTGGACTAAGTGGCATGACAAATTTTTGAAGAAGAAAACTTTTGAAGAAGGTGATTGGGCTCTGTTGTTTGAATCACGGTTTAAACACTTCAAAGGTAAGCTTACCACTAGATGGATGGGGCCATATGAAATTGTGACTGTTTTTTATAATGGTTCTGTCAGAATAAAGACAATAGATGAAGAACAAACTGCCTTTTTGGTGAATGGACATCGGTTAAAGGTATATCACAAACCTCTTTCTAAGCAAGAGTTCATTCATACCATGAGTCAGCAATCTGGACTAGAGCTGGTAGGTGAAGAAATGACTTCTTCATCTCCCACTCTCTCACAGTAACATTCAATGAAATTGTTTTTGTATATATGTATAGGAGTTTGTTTATTAGGTTCTTTTTGAAGGATGCAGATATTTTTCAGTAAGGCTCAGGATGTTTTTTTAAACACAAAAGGGAAGTCTGTTGTTATTCCTATTTCCAGCCATTGATTGTTCTTGCAAAGGACTGTGTTAATTTGGATTAAATTTCTGAGTTTCACTGGTAATTAGAATGTTTGTATCAAGTTAATACATGTGTGTTGTTAGGTTTTTCAGACTTGTCCTCGTTATTCATATGAGTACTTATCCACCTGACATTGCCTCCATCAGTGATTTAAGCTTCCAAAGTGGTTTTTACTTATGAACTTATGGGTTGCTAGGACCATTTGACTTGGTTTCACACTAGATGGAGCGAGGGAATTGTTTTTAGGAACATCTATGGGCATTAAGTTATTTTTAAGTCAGGCACCTTTGTGGAAAAAGGTCTCCAGGACTGAGCAGTCTGTTGGTTCTTATCTATTGGCTTCCATAATATTAAATACATATATATACATTTTTGTGCAGCCACTCTATGACTTTCACTTTATACAGTTGCAAAGGTTAGTTGTTCATTTGGGAAAATTTTTACAGGCATGTACAAAGAATACTCTTCCAATTCTGATACCATCCCACTCCTAGATGGTTTTCAGAGCTGCTCCCCCACTCATCTATGCTTGAGCAAATGATAAACTTTATCTTTAAGATGAAATTGGGACAAGGGCCTCTGATAGAAAACGGGTGTAAGAGGTTAACCCGCCGGGATACTAAACAGGTCCGTTGGCAGCGGGTATCGACCTGTGGTATAAACAGGCAAACCCATCAAGGTACTAAACGAGCCTGTTGGCAATGGGGCATCTTCCCGGGGAAGAAGATTCTTAGATGTTACAGTTACCCCACCGGAGTATTGAATGGGCTCGCTGGCAATGGGTTCTGACTCTAATATCTCCTTTAAAAAGCCTCATCTATACTTGTCTGTATGAACAATGTACCTATGTAAAGGTAAAAGCGAAGTCATATGTGTGGTTAAATAAAATTTAAGGAGGTTGTTTGTAAAAGTCAGTTGATAGCTAGTTTATAATCATCTTCAGCTGCTCTGAATTTTGATTACCTGATTCTTGTGAAAAAAGGGGTTTATGCCTGATATTTTCTGAGTCCTGAACATAGCTAAGAATTTCAGTACTGTTTTTCTTGCACTACTCAAATTGTCTTGTGTGAAGCTGAGTCAAAATGGACCAGTACCCCATTAGCTTATGTTAGTATTCCTCTTGTCTTGTGGCACATGTCCTGGTGGAGAAAGCCTCCTCTGCAAACATTTCTGTACACCAAGACAGTCCCCCTCATGAACCAGCTGTTAAAAGTTGTAAGAAAATTGCCCCATGCCATACTAAGAAGTCTTCAATATCTAAGGGATAGTGTGTAAGCTCTCGGTCTGGGGGAGATAAGGGTCATGAAAACCTGTTTGCTTCACCTAATCAAATATTTACTCACAGCATGGCTGTTAAGGAGGGGTTAAGGGAATCCAAAGGTAAAGAGCATGTCCATGTTGAATTGTCCTCATCCACTGCTTCTTCTGCCCATGATAACTCTGATTCTCATGATTCTCATCATCATTCTTCAATGCCTAGTCCTGTCAGTGAACCTTGGATGGCAGCATCACCTTCAAAATCTAGTTTAAAATATGCTAAAGCATCACCTTCCAAATCAGGTCCAAAGTCTGCTAAATCTCATAGGTCGAATGCTTCAGCTCAGGGAATTGATTACTTCGGGCAGAGAAATTTTAACTTGACAAAGAAATTACAGGAGTATGTTAGGCACTTCAGCCTCAGTTTCTAGAGTTTGAGCCAAGGCTGGATCATCTATTATGAGTTTCAAATTTTGTTTGTCTGAAAATTTCTTGCATAGGGTCATGCAAGATCTTCAATCTGGGGGAGATGTTGGCCTCCTATTTTGACTGTTCAGCACAATATTTTATAGTTTAAGTCTCATGAAACCAAGTAATCATCAGCTTTATTTAGTGTTGTTTTGTGCATGGTTATGCCTTTTGAAGAGCAACATTGCTAGGAGCTTTCGTAAATGACTTTTAAATTTTAAATTTATTATTTTTCTTTGTTTTATGTATATAATGGAACCTTTAGTTTTCGTTTAATAATGGGTCAATTAATGAGTTTTTATTTCTTTTATGCAGGAGTCTTTTGGTTATTTGTCCCAACGCTTGTCCCGGCGCTCCAAAGAAGATCTATGTTGGCTGAACCAGAGATTTGGGGGATTTTATTGCTCAGGATAACATCTTGTTTGATTTCCAATCGCTTCCAGGATGCAAGTGCAGTTATCCAGTGCTGTTCTGAGGATGTCATTTGCTAATTCCCATCCTTGATCAGGAACCTGATTTCGGGCTCAATTTCTGAACAATCGGTTGGGAATTGTTCAAAACGGTTCGAAACCCACTTCACAAATGGCCCCATTTACCCCTAACCGCGGGAAGTTTTCAGAATTTCTGAACAAATGTGGAGAAATCCTTTCCGAAACAGACGTGGTTTTGCCAGATTTGGTGTTGGCCATTTTCTGGGTCGTTGCTCGAATTTCTGAATTTTGGGATGGATCTTGTCCATCTATCCATCTATAAATAAATCCTTAGGAGGGATACACAAGGAGAATACAATGTAAACTCTGTTTTTATTAATTGATCAAGCGTTTATCCTCTCAAGGCTTTGATTTCAGACTTGTGAGCATTGAAGGCTGGGCCCACCTTCAACACTGACCATCTGTGCATATTATTGTTTTCCTTTGCTGTAAGTAAAGTCAGATTACCTCTTTTAAGACTGTTTTCTGCAGATGAATGCCAATAGCTTCATTCAATTGTGATTTGGAATGGGATTTATGTTTGCAGAAGACTAGTTGATATCATATGTGTGATGAGTCTGAAGATATTTAGTTTAGCCTGAAGAATCGATTTGGTAGAGTAGTAAAAGTGAATTTCATATTAAGTTTCCTGTAGAATCGACTTAATGGAGGATTGGAAATAGAATGGGATTTCATATTTCTTTTATTGCCAGCGTGACATTGATTAGTAAATAGCTCCAATACTTGTTTAGAATCCTTTCGGCTATTGAGTTTACTAGACTGTAGGGTATTTTCGGATTGTAGTATGTGGATTTTAACAAGAGTTTGTAGTAGTTGTTGAATGAGCAGAGGGTTTACAGACTTTAACTTACAGAGTATTTAGGGCTTTTCAAACAACATTTTGAATTGGCTAGATAGGAGTTGGATTCATGCTTTTTGAGGTTGAATGGAATTAGGAAAAGAATCATAGTTTACAGCATTGTTTCTTAGGTTTGAACACCAGTTTCACAGTCCGTATAGATGAGAGTGAGTGTGTATGCTTCAAACAGTTCCAGTATTTATTGGTGTGCATTCTCTGAATAGTCCCAACATTCTTTTATGTGAACAAAACACAGGTAGAGTATATTTTAACATTAGCAGCAAGTTAAATTTCCTTTTGTTAACTGTTTGTGAGTGATTTAGGATTAAAGAAAAGACAGGTTTCATTTCAGTAGTTTCTTATTAGTGACAAGTGTTTGTATAAGTTTAGCATCAGATTCGGTAGGGTTAATGGTTGCAGTCTTAGATATGATATAAGATCATCAGGGTTGACTCAGCATACTCATTGGATAGGTAAGGTTGGAACTAGGGCTTTTATTTACTAAGTTCTTTTCTTGACAGGTTGCTTGCTCTGAAGAATAGATCATAATTGCTGTAGCTTTGAAAGATTGTTGTAGCTTAGTATAGATTGCTGATTGCATTGAAGATTATTGTAGCTTAAGGCTGTGGTAGGTTACATTGAATTTGACAGCATTATAGACTGTAAGATAGAGATTGGTAAGTTGATTTTCTTTCTTTAGGGCAGACCTAGTAACCTTAGCATTGATCACTTAATAAAGTAATAGCTTCATCAATTACATTTTGTTTTTGGTTTGTGAGTAGACTAGAATTTCTTTAAGTTACTATCAGCATGAGCATTGAAACTACCTTGCCCGCACATATAGTGTAGCAGCTCGAAGTTTAAACACCCTAGTTGACAATTAATTGAAGGTAAATTAACTAGTGATAATTTTACCCAACAAGAGCATTTTCTAGATATCCCAGGGAAACGAATTACATGCCATAGGCAAAACCTCGAAAGACTATCTACAAATCTCCCAGGGCCAAATTATATGTTCATCTGTACAACCTGTTCCACGGCCACAGAGTATCATCTGATACTCATCATACATCATCCTGATGTACACATGATCACCCTGATCATCATCACTGCAACATCCTGCTGCATGTCATCTGGAGAAGCTCATCATCCACGATCATCCTGATCATACAATGCATCCGTCTGATGCACACCACGTATCTACCTGATACATATCATCATACATAGTGTATCCACCTGATACATAGATACATGATCCACACAATGTATCCATCAACATATATGATCTACCTGATCATATTTGATACATATCAATATACATGATCTACCTGATCATACAATGTATCCACCTGATACATATACAGATACATGGTCTAAGCATCCAACATGATGCATATACAAAATACATACACATGATCCAACCGATCATATCCAGCATCCAACATGATGCGTACATACATACAAATGATCCAACTGATCATATCCAGTATCCAACATGATGCGTATATACATATAAATGATCCAACTGATCATATCCAACATCCAACATGATGCATACATACATACATAAAAATGATCCAACTGATCATATCCAGCAGAAACCAGAACATCATCCCGATGTTCATCATCCAACGCTTACATCCATAGCCATGTGAAGGATCCTCCTTCCAACATGCTTGGAATGGCTTCAGCAAATGTGTCCATCACTTCTTCCTCGAAGTGTTCTCGATTTAAAGAACGCCAAGCCTCCCTCTGAAGTACTCGAACTTCACTCTGGCTAGTGGCTTCGTCATCACATCTGCAATCTGCTCGTCCGTCGCAACATACAGGAGCTTCACAGCTCCTCTCTGCACCATATCCCTGATATAGTGATATTTGATCTCTATGTGTTTCGACCTGCCATGAAACACTGGGTTCTCAGACAGCTTCACACAACTCTGGATATCACAGAAGATACCAGTAGCATCCAACGGGAGATCAAATAACTCAGACAGTAGCTTCCGTAGCCATATTGCCTCACAACTAGTTGAACAGGCTGCAACATACTCTTCGTCAGCTGTACTCAGTGCCATGCAGGACTGATTCCTGCTAAACCATGAGATCACACCTGATCCCATACTGAAGCAGCACCCAGATGTGCTCTTCCTATCTACAGCACTGCCAGCCCAATCTGAATCAACATAACCCTGTAGGTTAAACTTTTGATTCACTTCATACTTGAGCCCAAAATCCAATGTACCCTTCAGGTACCTCAGAACATGCTTTACAGCAACTAGGTGAACACTCCTCGGATCCGTCAGGAACTGGCTCAATGTGTTCACAGCAAAGCAAATATCTGGTCTTGTGTTCGTCAGGTACATCAAGGACCCAATCATCTGACGATACATAGAGACATCAACCGGCTTAGATGAAGCATCACATAGAAGCTTCAGATTCGATGCCATAGGTGTGGCTATGGCCTTGCAATCCATCATCCTCAATCTCTTCAGGATATCTACTGTGTACTTCCCTTGACCAAGGAAGATCCCACCTGCATTCTGCCACACCTCCATACCTAGGAAATAGTGCATCATTCCCAAATCTTGCATATCGAATTCAGCAACAAGCTTCCTCTTAGTATCTGCAATCAGTTTGTCATCTCCTGTTACAAATAAGTCATCCACACACAGGAGTAGAATCACAAGATTCCCTTCCTCAACCTTGTAGTAAAGGTTGGAATCCACTTTACTCTTGGTAAAGCCCAAACTAGAGAGGAAAATACCCATCCTACCATACCAGGTTCTGGGAGCTTGCTACAAGTGTTAACACCCAAAAAGTGCTCACTAGCTCATTTCCTTATTCACATGACCCATTTGTCCACTTTTTCACCATTTGAGCCTCTAAAGCCACCAAAAGGTCACTAAAAGACCTTAATACACCCCTTTTTCCACTCAAAATGGATATGTTTCCTCAAAAAGGGTCAAGAATTCCCAAAAATATTAAAAAGGGAATAAAAAATATTCAAAATATTCAAAAAAGGAAAAATGAGGGAAAAGGTACCTAAACCATGTCTGTCAATACCATTGGTTTCCTCAAAACCATAATGGTATTCCCCACCACCAAAAACTATAAAAAGGTGGTAGGGGCTCCTCACTTTCCATCCATCCATCTTCCTATCCTCATGCTGTCAAAATCTCCCATGAGCTTTTGACCATTGTAGCCATCTTGGAGAAGAGACCTTTGGAGCTTGGAGCTACTCACCTTGGAAGTTGCTCAACATATTCATCATTTGGAGGTATCACCATTGCAAGCACTTGCTTTCCCCTATTCTTAATAAAAAGTTATTCTTTATTCTATTTCTTGTTCTTGTTTTCAAATCTTTCAAAATTTTATTATGATATGCACATGCTAGTTTAGTTTAGTTTTAGATTTAGATTTACAATTGTTTTTGCTTTCAATATTGAAACTGCTATCACTTGTTGATAGGTGCCCATTGCACTAAGCTTGGTTGCAAAACCAAGCCAACAGTTTTTGGCGACTCCGCTGGCTTCGAATTATTAGATCTCAAATTTTGCTTTAGATCTTAGTTTTTGTTAGTATTAGTCAGTTTAATTCATAGATCTGCCATCCTAGACAGCAAATCCATTGCTGTTCTAGATTTTGCCCTTTTTTATTGCCATTAACAGCCCGAAATTGCCATTTTCGGGTTCGTTTTTCGGTGTCCTTGTACGGCTTTCGATTCACGGCTTTTCGCCCAACATTCACGCGGCTCATCGCGACTTCGCGGCTCTTTTCCATGTGGCTCCCCGCGGCTTCGCTGCCAATTTGCGCGCTACACATCGCGGCTTCGAGGCCATTTTCCACGCTGCACATCGCGACTGTGTGACGAAATCCCATGCTGCACATCGCGGCTTCACGACTGAAACCCGCGCTGCCCATCGCAACTGTGTGACAGAAACCCACATGGTCCATCGCGGTTGTTCTGCCAAAACCCGCGATGCAAGTTTTTTCCATTCGGCCAATCTGTTAAAAAATTATTTTTTTGCTGTATTTTCTGCCTACTTAGCTATTTTACAGTATTAAAATTCCTACATTATTACAGCCATATAAATCTTTTTACTATTTAGAATGCACCTTTAAAAAAGTCTTTTTACAAAATTTTCAGAAATTGAAAGAAGGATTTATTTGCATTTTATCTAGATAAAAAAATTTACTGTTTACTTCTTTGATATTTTTCCCATAGCAAATTTTAAAAGAAATCCATTTATTTCTTGAAGAATTCATATTATTTGCTTTCCTATTTCAAAGATCCTTTGTTTTTTGAATAGTTTTTGCAAAGCATTTACATTTTCAATTTCAGTTTAAAATACCACACGTGCACCCACTCAAACACATAATTTAAACTAAGCTTTAAGATTTACCATAACTTCAACCAACTTTTAACCCCACTTGGGGAGCACGTAAAAGAACTTGGTAGCTAGGTAGAATTGAGGGGATAGGTGTTCCAATAACACCCCTCAGTTATTACATTTGAGACATAGCTGTTGTCCATTAGGGAACCAAAATCTCCTAGTATTTTTTTCGCATGGTCACAACCAGTTTATCAGAGGGCCTCTCCCATAGGAGGGTTGAAGTCACGAGGATGGTTCCGGAAGCCTGAGTGGAATACTGAAATCCATTCAGTAACCGAAGGCTACCATTCGTAGTTCTCGGGATATCCCTGTATGGGAGTATTGCGGTAAAAGGACCAAATGGCAGATTCACCTTTTCCGAACGTGTCATGAACGGAGTATCCTAGTTTCCATTCTTTAGGATTGATTACCCGGTGTCCCTCCCGGTAGGGGGATATCTAGCCGTTGATTCAACACCCAATATTGTCTTACTTGGATTTCATCACCTTGCAGAGAATATCGTTTGTTGACTCACAATATTTCTAGTTAGGTGTTTGCATGATACAATCCACCTTTGGTCTAGTAGAACCTCTTTTTTCTAGAAGTTGTTTGACTGTTGGTATGCTGACAATTTTTTGTTACATCCCTCCACTTATTATAGCACAGCTGCTATAATAAGTGCTTTTTTGAGGTTGATTTTTTGGCCTGAGAGCCTTTATTTTCACTCCCCTTTTTTGCACCCTTGGTTGCATTAGGGTTTCGAGTTTTTTATACATCACCATCTTACACTGAAATTTTTTTACAAAACATATATCTCACCATTGAGAATTTTAGACGATCTCGTCATCTTCAGGGTGAACCCTCTTAGTTTAGTCTACTTGGCTCTCTACGTCACCAACGTCGAGCCTTATCCCTTGACTCGACATGTCATTGGCCAAACATACAATCATCCGATTCTGGCATGCCTCACTTCACATCTGATTCTGAGGCTGAATCCGAAAACCCTACTGAATTATTACCAACCAACCTCATGGTTGGAACACAATTCGACCCACTTTTTACCAGTACTATAGGAGATACATCCACAAACCCTTCTACTGTGGTGCCATCCATGGAAACTAACCACCCCCTAGGTATGCCTAATATGGGGGACACTCCACCTTTAGGAATGCCCAACACAGGACTACCTCCTATTATGGGTATGCCAAACATAGGGGTCACACCCCCTCTCATTACCACAACCCAGATCCCAGGAATTCCTACTACTATTCCTAACCCCGGTGTAACCCATGTTGCACTTGGAAACGCTGGCCCATACCAAACCACAACTGTTGGAGGACACATACCTTCAATACCTAGCATACCCTTAGGGGATACTGGACCACTACATCATGCCACCATGAATAGTCATGTCCCAGTCACTACGCCACACCCATCTGCTAGTTTATCTTACATGGCTAGTCTGAACTTACCAGACTTAGTTAGGCTAACCAACTATCCTATCAGGCACAACCCTACATGGCCACCCATGCCTACAAAGCTCCCCTCGGACATACCCAAGTTTGAAGGAAAACCTAGAGAAGACCCTCAAAACCACATAATGTCTTTTCACCTATGGTGTTCATTTAACTCCATAGTGGATGACTCCATTCGTCTAAGACTATTGCAACGAACATTCACTGGCTCTGCAGCCAAGTGGTACATCGAACAACCACATGGGACCCACCAGACTTTTACGTCTCTCGCCTCCACTTTCCTTCAGTTTTTTTAGCTACCTGTACGTTACGATGCAGGAGTTGAAATACTGTTGTCTTGCAGACAAAACACAGCTACCCACATCACGGACCACATCCACGAGTGGCGCAAGCGTCGTAGAATCTGTAAGATTAAACTGGATGACCGTATATTTTTGGACTGGTTTCTTAAATCACTCCTACCCCTCATAGCAAAAGACGTAGCCTCCGAACGACCCTAGTCAGAGGAAGAAGCTATCCTAAAAGCTCATCAATTCGACCTAATTTACACCCAATCAGGCTATCTCTACACCATCATACCGGACACCCCACGAGGCGATTCTTCACGCGGTGATGCGCCGGGGGCATCACATGCCACTGATGCTATTATTGGCCAGGTCACACCACAAATTAAACCTTTTAGCATGGTGAGCACCATAAATTCCCCAGACCTCTCTAGGGCTACATCTAATTCTGGAGCGACAACTTCGTACACTCCAACGAATCAGACTCATCACATTCATGGACCCTCTTGTCCACAACATTGCTATGGGCAAGCGCCATCGACATATGTACCACCCACATACTTTAACCAACCAGCCACCCAGAACCAAATTCAGTTTCCGCCACAACCAATATATTACCCATAGCAAGCTACAACAGCTAACCCAACACCTCCAATAGCTCAGGGTTACCAACAACCCCAGCAGGTAACTGGACCACCCCCAGCCCCACCAGCTTATTATCCACTGCAACCTACTCCCGCACCTGCGGAAAACCAAAATCCTCCCGCTGCTCACAGGCAAGTGTACACACAACACAATCAGCCCCAAAATCAAAACAACCAACGCAACCAGGGTGGACAACAAAACTGTGGAAGAGGACGTAACCGCGGCAACAATCAACAGCATAATCAAGGTCCACCACCTCCCAATCCTCCAAATAACAACAATGCTGCTCCTCCCAACCGGAATCCGGATCGTCATCCCAGGAAGCC
Source organism: Larix kaempferi (assembly GCA_027924585.1). Taxonomy (NCBI): domain Eukaryota; kingdom Viridiplantae; phylum Streptophyta; class Pinopsida; order Pinales; family Pinaceae; genus Larix; species Larix kaempferi. Next base: position 17,448,839 of record BSBM01001334.1, on the reverse strand, counting down.
CAAAAACAATAACCTCAGAACAAACCATCCTTGTTCTATTTGTGGGGTTTATGGCCATTACACACATGCTTGCCCACATTTGGAGCAAGCTCGGCAACTCTGGACTGACGATGCCCATTGTCAAGGGCAAGCGGCTCCTCAGGCGCCACCCAACCCTCCACCACCTCAACATCAACCTTTGGTGCTGCAAAACCCCTTTCCAACCCAAGGCGTAGTGAACACTCAACCGTTAGCTCCCCCTCAGGGAAACGCACCACCACAAAAACAAATCACTTATGCCGCTCCTGATCAACCCATGTTCGATTCAGATACCCACCATTTGTTAATGATGTCATCCACATATGCCAACCTCTAAGCCCGCCAGAACCAATATGGCTCCACCCCTGAAGCCCCTCTCGCCGAAAAGAACACTAACGTTCATCCCACGGATCAGACGTTACGCATACCTCCGGCTCGACTCGATGGCGCTTCTAAAGCACCTCGCTTCCCACTTCGTCGCATCAACAATAATCCCAATGCTCATGCTGCATGGAATTACAGCATTGTAGATGACTTAGCCCAGTCTCCCGTAGCCATGTCTTCTTTAGAAGTCTTAAAAAACTGTCCTTCACAGCGCAAGACTTTTCTCTCTGCCATTGGCGCTATCGACCCCAATGATTCACAACTGATGGTATTCGATTCAGACTAGTCCGAACCACGCTTGCCTTCCACTTTAGCATTCCAAGTTTCTGTTTCCATTCGGAATCTTGTCATCCATCGGTGCATTATCGATGAAGGTGCCTCTACATGCGTTATGTCCACATTAGTTTGGAAGAAGTTGGGATATTCTACTCTCTAGCAGTCCACCACCGCATTACGAGCCTACGTCGGCCGTTCGACTCAACCCCAAGGTCTCCTCCATAATGTCCCCGTCCAGCTGGCTGGTAAAACCATGCTCATTGACATAGAGGTCATCAATGCCCAACTTGACTATAACCTCTTACTTGACCGCAGCTACATGTATGCCATGCGGGTTGTTGCCTCATCCATTTTTCACACCATGATGTTCCCTCATGACGGACGCGTGTTCAAGGTCGACCAACTCACCTATTACGATCCCAAGGCCCCCACTGCACCTGAAAATGTTCTCCCTATGGTTGAACAACCTGTTTGTGGTGCAACTGCCTCGTTTGTTTCCTCTGTGGGACCCGGACTTTACTCCGACGCGCCGATGACTTCTACATTCCAATCCATCCCACCACCATCACCGAAGACCCATGTCGCTGACCTCTATACTCTTTCACACAATACACAAACACCCAACAATCAACCATCCTCGTTACCTAAACCACCATTAGTCCCTAGTCACATTGGTGTTACACCCATCCACACAATCCCCTTTCTATTTCCTCCCTCAAGCATAGTAAGCGCTCCGGTTATGGATACCCTTAGTCTCCCCGGGTTAACATTGGGATTACCCATGTGGTATATTTCGCCTCCTATTCCCTCGCCGACACCAAATTTCATCCTGCAACCGGTGCAACCCATTGTCACTTCTACTCAACCACCTCCCGGTATCACTACCCCTTCGTCATCTACAAATCCCCCTCCTCTCATCAGGCCCACTGGGGGCAAAGGCCCACAACCATACACTGCAGTACCCCCACCCAAAGCAGTTAAACCTCCCCCCGTGTTCCGTGCTCCTCCTAAATGCTCATTGTGTGATGAGTTAGGCCATCCAACTCATCAATGTCCACAGTTACCTGCATTACAGGAACACATGCAAATGCTTGACGACGACCCCAACATCCCGGTTTTCAAAATCAACTCAAACCCCAAGCCTCGTGATAAATCATTGCATACCAACCACCCTTGTGCTATATGCGGTATTTACGGCCATTACTCACATCACTGTCCTGATATCCCAGATTATAGAGCAGCATTGTACGAGTTGAATAACGTCGACTTAGAAATATCTCCTCTCCTCATCGAGGAAATCTACCCTCCCGTATCATCCTCATCCGGAGAGATTAACACCATTTATATGATCTCTTCGACTACTACTACCTCGTCAACCGATTTGACCACTCAAAGTTTCCGCAATGATGAGGAGATTCTAGAGGCTCTTACTGCCCCTGATTACCCCTGGGAAGATATGCACCATCGTTCATACTTCCTCCCAGAAGAGACCTTATCCACCACCGCTACCCAATTTGCAATTGAGTCCAAAGATTTCCTTCCTACTAAAGTCGACTGGTTTAAGGATCCTATCCCTGCTCCTGATGCCTTTGAGGAAGGTAACATGGCCAATATCTCACCCGTCATCCACATCGATATCTCTGACCCACCTATTACCCTTGAAATCATTACATTAAGAGCCTCCTGCAATGAGCATGAGATTGGAGAATACAAAAAATTGTTCCAAGAATTTTGTGATGTCTTTGCTTGGTCCTATACCAAAATGCCTGGTCTTGACCCCGCCATTATAGAGCACCACATTGACACACATCCTGATGTACCCCCCATTCCTCAGAAACAACGACCCATTCATTCCCCACCATCTTCCTCCTCTGAAGAAATTAACACCATTTACACGATTTCCACTGGATACCCCTCTGTCCGGTCGACCCCTACCATTGATCCCTTTCACACACATGTTCAACTCTGCTATGTCAGTTTCGTTGATGGTGCAAGACGTTGGTCCCCTAATCTGGACTCCGCAGCTTGGGTAATATATTCCCCTTCACATGAGTTGATCCACATCGACGGCATGTGTTTAGGTGCTGCCACCAACAACCAAGCTGAATATGATGCCGTGATCGGCCTCTTGGCCGCAGCTCTCCAAATGAGCATACATCACCTTAACGTTTTCTTGGACTCACAACTCCTTGTTTCCCAGCTCAACAATGATTACCAGGTATGCGAACCCTGTCTTTTAAGAAAAATTTTGTGCACTAAACAAATGATTCGACACTTTGAATCCATTTCATTCACACATGTCCCAAGAAACCTCAATAGTGTAGCAGACCATATGGCCAACAACGTTCTTGACTGGCACACCAATCAAATCATTTCATAAAGAAAATGCATCCACGTGCATCACATGTGCCTCCACGGGCATATACCAAAACAAAATGTGCATCCACGTGCATAACATGTACCTCCATGGGCATATACACAAAATCAAAATGTTGCATCCATGTACATACACGACTATATGTCAACATCATATATATATATATATATATACATCATAGTATAGTCAAAACATGAAATAGGTGCCCTCAGCACCCAATATACAAAAATACATCAACCGTACAAATAAGAGCTTCCCCATATGCTCATCAGCATTTGGGGGCAAATACATATCATCTAATCATCATGGTCCCTGGGCTCCTTTAGCGCCTCCTCCGCCGGCCCCGCTGGATCATGCCGAACCCGAACTCTCCGCTCTGCCGGCCCCGCTGGATCATCTCATAGATGAATCCTCCTCTCCGCTGGCCCTGCCGAATCATCTCGACCACCATCCCTGTACTAGGTCGCCTGCAACGCTGCCCTCAGCAGGATCGAGCGCCACTCACGTGGCGCATCAAAACATCGCTCGACGATGTCCCGATCTAAGTCTCTCCACCCATCCTCTGGGAATCCTGCTAGAATCATATCCAGTGTCTCTTAGACACCAGCGACAACATCATCTCGAGGCCATCCCCTCGACCACAAGCCCCAAATCCTCGACCATGTGGAGGCGGTATAGCTTCCAAAGGTGGAGCAACCACCATCGCCCGTCCCCTGCGAGCCACATAGTCAGCCGGTGGAACAGGACCAACATCTGCACAATGCAAATAAACCATCATATACATATCTAACTATAATCATAACCAATAAATCTAGAAACACATGATATAGTAGAGAACAAAACATACCATCTAAATCCCAGGCCTGTCCCTGGGCTCGAGGCATCTCCGGATCTCCTCGGTAATCCATACCAGCATATGGATAGTCCTTAATCAGTAGGGGGATCTGCTCCCACTACTCGTACATCTCCTGCGAGAAGAACCCGCGGATACCACCACCACCGCAAGGCATCATCTACCCCCACCGCACCATCCGCGGCTCGCTCACCAAACCATCACGAATGGGCACCCGTGGTCGCAAAGTTGGTACCTGCTCAAAGAAAAAAGAACACAGAAAGGAGGCATAGCAGAACTCTCCACCCTCCCGACTGACCTTGTCCATATCTCTCCGAACACCAGCTAAAAACATCTGACCCCATGCATAATAGGTCCCCCTCAGCACAGAATCCACCATCATCGTTTGTCCCCGTGACAAATGATGTGGCACCACGACATTCAACACCCGCAGAACACAAGCCCCGACAGCCCGCATGTCCCACTCTTGCAGTGATCTGAGACTCAGTGCGCTGTTCTGCACAGTCGCCCCAGTGACACAGAAAGTATCCTGGAGATCCTCCATGTCAACACCTGCCGGGATCCTCAACAGAAGATCCCCCACCTCCCCTAAGCGAGGTAACCCAGTAAGAAAATAAAAATCTATGATGGTGATCTTCAACCTCTCACCCCCAACAACAAAGGAACCCTCTGCAGGTACCCACCAACTCACCAACTTGTTCAGTAGCAGTCCTACTGAACGCATTGGTGGAATCTAAGCGAACTTTAGCAGTCCACCCACTACTAGAGCCTGTCGGACCCCCTGATCTGTACGAATCCGAACCATGAAATCTTCCTCCATCTCTCGCTCTCTCCATGACGTCAATGGTCTCCTCAGCATCCTGCCAAAAAACAAAGAAACTTTTAGCACCATAGAAAAAAATTTCAAAAATACCATTGCGGCTTTTCCATCAAAACCCGTGATGATCATCGTGGTTTCCATAAAAGAACCCGCGATGAACATCGCGGGTATTGGCCAGACAGTCACGATGAACATCGTGACTGTTTCCTCTATAATCATGATGAACATCGTGACTTTCAGCCTGACAGTCGCGATGAACATCGCGACTATCAGCCTCAAACCCACGATGTCCATCGCGGCAAAAGGGGCGAAACCCGCGATATTCCACGTTGGAAGGCCAACATGGAATTTCGCGGCCTTCGGGGGGTCCGTCGCTAACCAAAAAAGACATAATTGAAAAGGCTAAGGTGAATAGGGTTACCTGAAACTCGCGGAATTGAAAACCAACGGTGAAATCTCCCAGAAATCAAGAAAGAGCTTTGACTGCTCTGCCAAACTCATACGAAACAATGACACGTCATATGGGCCCCATGCCCTATTTATAGAAATTCCACCATTTTTCAAACAACCATTCCGGTCTCATACGATGTCTGTTCCTCAAACCGTTGGTATCATTGGAATCAGCACAGCGAGAACTTCATTACAATTCTTTCTTGTTCCTATTTTCATCAGGTCCATTTTTTTTGCCATTTTTTGGATGCCCTCGTCGCCTCGATTTGCATGCCACATCGACTGTCGTCCATTTTTGACATGTCTTATATCACCGGATTCAGTTTTCCGCGCTTGTGATGATGCTTGAGATCATTTCTCACTCTCATGCCTAGATTTTTCGGGCATTTTTTCCATGCTCCCTCGTTGCCTCAGTTTGCGTGCCACATCGATCGTCATCCGTTTTTTACATGTCTTATATCACCGGATTCAGTTTTCCGCGCTCGTGATGATGCTTGAGATCATTTCTCGCTCTCACGCCCATATTTTTCGGGCATTTTTTCCATGCCCCCTCGTCGCCTCGGTTTGCATGCCACATCGGTCGTCGTCCATTTTTTATGAATCTTATATCACCGAATTCAGTTTTCCGCGCTCGTGATGATGCTTGAGATCATTTCTCGCTCTCACGCCCATATTTTTTGGGCATTTTTCCCGTGCCACATCGTCGCCTCGGTTTGCGTACCACACCGATCGTCGCTCGTTTGTTATGAGTCTTATATCGTCAGATTCAATTTTTCGCGCTCGTGGTGATGCTTGAGATCATTTCTCACTCTCACGCCCATGTTTTTCAGGCACTTTTTCAAAATGCCCTCTCATCACCTCGGTTTGCGTGCCATAATGGCCGTGGCCCCCTTTTGACAATCTTTATGTCGCTGGAACCAGTTTTTCGCATTCATGATGGTGCTTGGGACTTTTTCTCGCTCTCATCGATCCCTTTTTGTTCGGTATAGTTTTACCCCTTTTTTCGGGTCGAGCAATCCCTTTCACGAAAAAGGCACTTAGGGAGTTTATGTTAAGCTCTTTTCTGACTCCTAAAATAATGAAAAGATCGTCGAGCAACCTTGCTTCCTTTCATGCTCGCTAAACGTATCTGAAAGGGCGTCTACCTGGTATAAGTTTACCCCTTTTCTGGACCTTGTAGACTAATTACGAAAAAGGAATACTCTAGTCACATCGGCTAGAAGAGTTCTCCATTTGCATCATTTTATGCTTTTTCAGGCCTTGGAGACTAACTTACGAAAAAGAACACAAATCGAGTCCACTTACCACTTTCAGACTTTCTAAACATGAAAGCGACCACGAGCAATCACCATCCTAGGCTCATAAAACCAACAAGACAGTAATTACAACCACTGCAGAGTCTTCTTATCATTTTCAGACTCCTTAAAAATGAAAGCACCAATGAGCACGAACAATCCTGGGCTCACAAAATCCACAGGATAGTACCATTTCATAGCACACTTTTATCCCTTCTTGGAGCTCATTAAAACTATGAAGAAGGACCCAATGGTGCTTCTTGGCACCACAATAGATCACGTCTACTCATATGGCAGCTTCCCCATTTTTGTCGCCTTTGTTCAGAGTATTCTGCAGTATGTCACCCCAAGAATCCCTCGACAGCACCCATCAGTTCATCCCCTTAGTTAATACATATCCTTCAGTCCTTAAAAGCTATGATCCCCACACCTACAAGTCAGTTCCCTACACTGCCAGGTCAACCATGTCATCATGCTCTGAACAAAGGAAGTTTGAGTCTACCCACTATATGACCCCAGTTACTCCCCATCCCCACAAGTATGACAGTCCTACCATCAGTGCTACCACACTTCAGTTCTACACCTCGTGCTCCTATCAAGGAAACATCATTGCCTTATTAGTTGCTAGTCTCCCTCTGTCAACGACAACCAAATTTATTCCAGAGGATAGACCTAGAGGTCCCTGTGTCTTGGACTCATCACCATTTATGATGAGTGCCTATGAACCATTTCGAGAAGAGTCCTCAGTGCCTCTCCAAATGGTTGTTTCTCACATGCTCAATTTCAACACCTTAATCGCATCATTGAGACTCGCACAGGGTATTGGTCTTTTCAGTTATTTGTTGAAGACCCCGGATACCACCCGACTCTTTCACATTTTGAGAGTCCACCTATGGATACAACTAGTTACATTTTTTCTATAGACATTCGGGTTGCGCATGGCGACAGTATTCAGATGTACCCCAGTTTTACACTCCCTCGACTATACAGTTACATATAATTCTCGGAGATGACTCACAGTCATTGAGTCCCTATACATGTTGGACACCTTCAGTTTCAGCAATTCATCAGTTATTCCAGTGTATCAGTTATTGAGATCAGTCATATTATGATCATGAGTACATCCCAAAATGATGTCCCCTCTGGACCATTATGATGTACCAGCAGATTTTTTATGTATTTTTTAGGTCCCCCTTCTTAGGACTAATTGTTATGTATATGTCTTGATACGAGCATGGGTATGCCCGCCTCGTCCATTATCAGAGATTATTCCTCATTCATATTGAGGCCATGTAATATTGTTTATTTTTGCAGCTTCCAAGGGCCGTGGATCCAGTCTCCAATCGGTCTCTTCTCCTCCCCAAACCCCAGAAAAAAGACAAAAGAACTATGATGTCTATCGGCCATATGATGAGCTCCTGCCCTCACACGTTAGGGGCCAATCTGTTAACACCCAAAAAGTGCTCACTATCTCATTTCCTTATTCACGTGACCCATTTGTCCACTTTTTCACCATTTGAGCCTCTAAAGCCACCAAAAGGTCACCAAAAGACCTTAATACACCCCTTTTTCCACTCAAAATGGATATTTTTCCTCAAAAAGCATAAAAAAAACCCTAAAAAAGGGTCCAGAATTCCCAAAAATATTAAAAAGGGAATAAAAAATATTCAAAATATTCAAAAAAGGAAAAAGGAGGGAAAAGGTACCTAAACGATGTTGGTCAATACCATTGGTTTCCTCAAAACCATAATGGTATTCCCCACCACCAAAAACTATAAAAAGGTGGTAGGGGCTCCTCACTTTCCATCCATCCATCTTCCTATACTCATGCTGTCAAAATCTCCCATGAGCTTTTGACCATTGTAGCCATGTTGGAGAAGAGACCTTTCGAGCTTGGAGCTACTCACCTTGGAAGTTGCTCAACATCTTCATCATTTGGAGGTATCACCATTGCAAGCACTTGCTTGCCCCTATTCTTAATACAAAGTTATTCTTTATTCTATTTCTTGTTCTTGTTTTCAATCTTTCAAAAGTTTATTATGATATGCACATGCTAGTTTAGTTTAGTTTTAGATTTAGATTTACAATTGTTTTTGCTTTCAATATTGAAACTGCTATCACTTGTTGATAGGTGCCCATTGCACTAAGCTTGGTTGCAAAACCAAGACAACAACAAGCCATACAAGGCTTTCTTCAATCTGCACACATGTGACTCCCTATCAGGTCTTGGGACTGCATCCCAAACATCTTCTTCATGATCGACGAATCATGGCATTCCATTTCTTCATTCCAGATCCTGGGAACTTCAATATCTTCAATATATATCTTTGTTGCTGGAACAAATGTTGTAGTCCTTTTGTAGGTGAAGATATACGATCTTTCCTACAAAACAAGTTAAATTGCATGATTAGAAACATCTCATAATTTTTAGAACAAATTCTTTACACATAAAGAAATATGTCATGCAGTCATGCAGTTATCTTAGCCAATGCTTCAATACAACATTTATCCATGTTCCACAACTTTCTAGATGCCTTCCAGTCTCTACCAGAACATCGTTAAGAGTTTGCACTACTCTCAACATGTCAGCAAAGAGGTTTCATTCTAGATAAGTAGCACTGGAATGTTGTACAGTGCCATAGGCCACTTACCCATCACATGCATATTAGTAATATACTGTTCATTAATGCAATCATTCTAATATACACAATACATCTCCTAAGTCTAGGAACATAAGCATAATATTATTTAAACAAACAAAATAGGCAAGAAATGATAATTGAAATACTTATCTTTGTTTGTTTCTTGGGTGGACTCCCTCTGAGTCTTTGCTTCCTGGTAGGAGCTGCTGAAGTAGCTTCTTCTACACCTTTCTGTTGTGGAATGTAGGAAGATGGTCAACTCCCTCTGAAAAACTGCATCCTTGCAGGAGCTGCTGGAGTGTGCTCCCTCTTGATCTTTGCTTCCTGGATTACCTGTCCTTGAACTTATACTCATCCTTGCGGACATCAATGTTCTTGAGCCCAGAAAAGACCTCTTCTGGTGTCTTGTTGTCCAATATCTTGTAGGGAGTTCTGTTCTGCACATATACAGTTGTTCTAACTGCTTCTGCCCATAGATGCATAGCTAGATCCTGGTCATGCAGCATTTCCTTTGTTGCTTCCATGACTGTTCTATTCTTCCTTTCTGCAACTCCATTCTGTTGAGGATTATAAGGAGCAGTCAACTCCCTCTTAATCCCTGAATCACTGCAAAGCTTCTTGAAGTCACCTGAGGTGAATTCTCCACCATTGTCGGATCTGAATGTTTTGATCTTCTTGTCAATTTGATTCTCCATCAAGGTTTTGAATTATTTAAACTTATCAAACACCTCATCTTTTTTCTTCAAGAAGTATACCAAGTCTTCCTGGAGAAGTCATCAATAAATGAGATATAGTAAACATACCCACTTAGAGAACTGGATGACATAGGACCACATACATCTGAGTGGATGATTTCCAGGATGTATCTTGCCTTGCTTTCACTGCTTGGGAAAGCCTTCTTAATGTTCTTACCTTTTGCACATCCTTTGCAAACACTTTCATGTTCGGTCTTGATTTCAGGAAGACCCTCTACAGCCTTTCTTGCAATTGGAAGTGCTCTATAGTGCATATGAGCAAGTCTTCTATGCCAAAGTTCACTTGGCTCCATGGATTCATGCACCATGGCATGTTCAGGTTGTCCCTTCAATTTATACAAGCCTCCCTCTTGCTCTCCAATCACTACTGCATCATCTATGGTCTTTCCCTTTGGCCACATTAGGACTTGGCCATCCACAAATGCAACCCTCATACCTTTTGAATCCAATGTAGAGATTGAGAGTAAGTTCTTCTTGAGCCCAGGTACATAAAGAACTTCTTTCATCTTCAAAGATTTTCCAGAATCTAGGTTGTAGGAGGCTTCACCACTTCCTTTGATTGGGTATTGATAATCATCCCCAAGTTTCACCTTATGGGGTGATTCATGTTCAGATAGATTCACAAAAGATTCCTTAAACCCAGTCATGTGTTTGGAAGCCCCACTATCAATCAACCAATCATTACAACCATGGGAGATGATACCTGTGAGAGCAGAGATTAGAACATACTCTTCTTCACTTGATGAGTCATCATCACTTTCTGTCCTAGCCTTCTTCTTGGGTGGTTCATCATCCTTAGCAGCATGAGCATGAAACCTTCTTTTTTTTCCCTTCTTCTTCTTGTTGGAGTTGTTGTTTTCCTTCTTGTTCTTGGGACAATTTATGGCAATATGTCCTTTGTCATTATAGGTGAAGCATATTCTTCTTTCTTTCAAGTGATGTGAAGATTTCTTGGAGTGAGATGGCTCTCTCTTAGACTTCCCTTTCTTGGTGTGAGCTGTGAGAGATTGATCTTCATTCCCCATCTTTTCTTCTTGTTCCACAAGCCTTGCTTCTTCTTGTGAGCATTCTTCCCGTAGTCTACTGAAGGAGATCAACTTCTTCCTTGCACAAACTCCTTGGATAAAGGAATCCCATGACCTGGGTAGGCCATTTAGAGTGGTCATTACCACTTCACCATTCTCCACCATTTCATCTACTACTTCTAGTTGTTCCTTGATCTAGGAAACCCTTGAAAAATAAGATTGAATGGTTTCTCCATTCTGAAACTTTACTCCTTTCAATTGGTTCCGCAGGGTCATCTTCCGATTTATGTTCTTCCCTTCAAATAGCTTGGTCAAAGAGTCAAACATATCCTTGGGTGTATTTAGATAGGACACATGGGGTATGAGATGATATTTAATGGATTAACAATGATTCTCTTTTCCTTGACCAAGTTCTTCTTGTGCAATACCTTGGCCTCTTCATCCTCTGGGATAGGGATGTCTTCTTTCACATATGAGTCCAACTCATTCTCTTCCAGGATTAACCCAATCCTATACTTCCAAGCCTGGAAGTTTTTAGCTCCTTCAAGCTTATCCTCAAGCTTGGTGTGGTGAGACATCTTAAAGAGTACTTCAAATGGAAATAGAAATGATTTAGATCTTACCACTTGAAATGTTGAAAACTGGATCTCGTCCCGGATTAGGGTTTGTCAGAAAAAACCCTAAAAGCTCAAAATGTGAATTTCAAATTTCTAAAAGGATAGAAAGATGCACCTTGATGAGCTGATCATCCTGGTGCATTCAGAATTTGAGATCAACAAAGCTTTACTCTTCAGATTTGATCTTTTGTCCTCTTGGGTTCACTCGGGAGAGCCCTGAATTAGGGTTTGAGTTTCCCAGAGATCTACCAAGCCAAAAATCTCAATCCAAAGTTCTAAACTTCGATTTTTGCAAGGCGCTTCTAGCTGTGTCTTCAGATTCCATAAATTCCTATTTTTGTGGAAACCCTAATTTTTAGGGCCAAATCTAAAAATGCTCGAAATTGAATTCTGATTGGACAGATAGATGCGCCTTGATGAGTAGAGTCAATCTACTATACTGATTTTCCAAAATCTATGGAGAGAAACCCAATAAACAAGAAACTCAAGTTTCCGTCACTGCAAAATGTCTTCTTCTTAGGTTAGCTCTGATACCATGTTAATTTTTTAGCATTAATTCACAATAATCTAGGATCTTTGCTGAGAGAATAACATATACAGTATATCAATGCATGACAATCACAATATGACAAGCATCACAAGAATCAAAAGCATAAGAGACAAGAGACACAGAGTTTCCGTGGGGAAAACCCTAAGGTGAAAAACCCCACAACTTCCTTAGAGATAGAGAGAGCAATGGCTCAACCAAAGTACAACCAAAATACACTGAGATAGTCTCCTAGTAGCAGATGATCCTCCTCCTCACTATTGCGCCACTTTCTGAGTGAGAGTGATTTACTTTTCCGAGTGATCTAAATAGAGATCACTTGATCTCTATTTATACTGATCTGTTTGCCCAGTGACCTTATGGGGATGACTTGTCTATCTAGGTACATCCACATTATAATATATATAATTCAGGGCCGACTCCACATGTTGGTCTAATAACCCATCGTCAAGTACACACACTTGCGACACTTGTCAATCCACATGACGACACTTCCTTATAGAGGAATAACACATCTCTATTAAGGGTACAATAAATATATATAAAATACACAGATGAAATACATTCCGAAGTTACATATACATCAACAATTCCTACAAGGAAAAGGGGACATTCAGCTCATACACAGCCAATTAAGCATTTCATTTGAGCCAAGTCAGTCCATAGCTGGGTTTATCAGGCTACATCAGAACCCTGGATGCTTGCATTCAAGCTCAAGCTAAAACAATGGAGACCCATAAACCATACCCAAACATACTCTTTTCTCACACAACAAGAACAATCATTGGGCAGGGATTACACATTTAACAATGGGATTTACAACAGGATGGTCATGGGTTTTCCCCAATTCGTTTCGAGCCAAAACGGATTATGGGATGGGGAGAAAAAATCACAGGGAGGAAAACGATTTCTTCCCCAACTAACTGAGTGTTCAGCAGCCAAACGATCTCTATGGAACCCCAATTCCATTCCCCTTCTTCCCCACTGGTATACAACACAAAAACGCCCTTCTCCCAGCTAAGAATGAAGGAAAACACAGGAAAACATGGATGTAAAATGCCCAAGTAGCTCCAAACTCGTGAGGAAGAGCAATTGGTTGATGGATAATGGCTTGGGGAGCAATTCATGGCTCTTTCCTTGCCCAAGAAGCAAAATGTGATTTCCCATGTAGGGTGGCTTGCCCATACCCGAAATTGGACACCCATACCTCACATTCCCCAAGGAATTAACTACCTCAACCAACTCTTGGGAAAAATCAATGATTGGGTACAAAAGTCAACATGGGTAGTTGAGGGTTTGATGGGTTCTCTCATTGACACTTGGCTTGACTTGATTGTCTCCAAGGGTTTGAATGTTTTCCCTCCCAATTCCTTGTAAAATCATGCCCCCATCTCCTGTTGCATTGCATAGCTAGTTGTGGGTATTTTATTAAATGCATATTTACATGATATTTACAATTCCATTGTGCTGGGCTAACACGTAAACAATATGCATCTATAAATCGATGATGGGGCCTTGGCCTTGAGCTCCTCACCACAATTATATAACAAGATTACATCATTTACAATTTTAATGTGATAGGGTGAAGATGGGGACGTGACACTTTCCTTGGTGAAAAACTCATGTTCCCTTTCGGTCAAAAATACTTCATGGTCTAGGCTATCAAAGTGGTGAATATGATCATCTATGGGATCTTCAGGCCCCTCTTGATCAACTAGGTTCTCAGGGAAAGGAGGCCTTATCTGTTGGTTATCAGGGTTCCTCTGATTTCTTTGAGGGGGAGGTGGCCTTCTAAAGTTAGGATTTCTTATTTGATTTCCAGGTTGTTCTCTACCAAGAGGCTTGCTATCTAGGGCTAACCTATCCATCAGCTTTTCCATAGTTTTCGTCATTGTCTCAAACTTAGCATCACTAGAAGAGGAGGAGGAAGTAGAGATGTGGATTTCTATCTTCTTCTTATATTCCTTTGTTTTACCTTTCATCTTTCCTGAAGCCATCATGTTTGCTTCTACTTCTATTACATCATTCAACATAGCAGGCAAGGTGGGTGACTTCCTTTCTCTCAATGTGCATGAGAAATCTCCCTCAAAGGCATTTGCATAATGGATCTTGGCAGCACCTACTGAGGGCCTCATATCATCTGGGCTAGAGTTGTATGCCTTCATAAACCTTGTAGAAAACTCATGAACGGACTCAAAACCCCGTTTCTTCAAATGGTTATACTGAGAGAGAACTAGTGAGGGACTCCTTATCATTTCCCACCTTTCTAAGAACAATGCTTTAAAGGATGCAAAATCAGGGATAGAGGCATTTGGCAGCTACTTGAACCATTTCTTGGATTCCCCAAACAAACTCTGGGCAAAGAGTCTCATCTTTGCGTAATCATAATCCACCTCTTCCAAATCAGCAAAATCCTCAAATCTATCTACATGCTGCATGGATGAAAATTCCCCTTCTCCATCATAAGAGACGATCCTCTGAGCATAGTTGTGAGGAAGGCCATGTAGGGCAGGCGGTAGGGCTAAAGGGGCAAATATGGAAGCCATGGGTAATGGGGGATTCTGCACAAGGGTATGGGTATTCGGGAGAATATTTTGGGCAGGGTTATTTGCAAGGTTTATGGTATGAGATTGAGGTATCTGAAAGCAAGGCTTAGTCCTTTCACCTTCGGAGGTATTATGCAACCCACACAAAACAGGATCTAACAAATATGATCCAGGGGCATTCAAACTTTCATCACCTAGGTTTGTAGCTAGGGTTTTTACCCTAGCTTGTGCAAATGAGCACCTACTAAGGAGAATGGACTCCTTAGTAGCAGTTCAGAAAAACATTAAATGAAAGACAATACAATAAAATGGTAATTATTCTAAACATGTGCATAAAATAGACAAGACAAGATAATAAAAAGGGTTTTTGTATTAATTATACCTCCAATGTGAAGGTTGGTGGAGCTCTTGCAGCAGTCCAGGAGGGTTGCTTCCAAGCTTCCGGCTTTGCTCCTTCTCTTTCTCCAAAGGGTTGGAAATGGGCCAAAGGGGCACTCAAGGGTGAAAGTAGCTCAAGGGTGAGCTAGGGTTTCAAGAGTGATTTTGGCAGAGTAAGGGTGAATCTGACTATGGATATGAAATGAGGGGCCTCAATCACCTATTTATAGGTTTTTAATGGTGGAGTACTGGCCCATGGTTTTGGGAACCATATGGTTTAGGTCAGTTGTATATGGTTTTTTCCTCCTTTTCCCCTCTTTTTCCTCTTTTTTTTGTATTTTTATTCCCTTTTTAGAGGGTTTTCGCTATTTTGGAGGAATTTTGGATTATTTTGGGGGAAAAGGGGGTTTTTTTGGCCTTTTGGAGGCTTTTTTAATGGTTTTGTGGCCTTTTGAAGGCTTTTTAGTGGGATTTTAAGGTTTTGGAGGCAAATATGGTAGAAAATATGGACAAATGAGTCATGCAATGGGGTAGATGAGGTAGTGAGCACTTTTTGGGTGTTAACAGATTGCCCCCTAATGTGTGAGGGCAGGAGCTCATCGTATGGCCGATAGACATCATAAGTCTTTTATGGTTTTCCTGGGGTGTGGAGAAGAGAAGAAACGAACTAGAGCCCGGAACAACGGTCCCGAACAAACTGCAAAAACTGAAAGTACATGACCTCAATAATGAATGAGGAATAATCTGAACATATGGACGAGGCGGGCATTCTCATGCTCATATCAAGATCTAGAATAATAATAACAGTGGGGTCCAAAATATGGGGACTTGAAATATACATGGCCTCAAATAATGAATGAGGAAGAATCTCAATATATGGACGAGGCGGGCATACCCATGCTCGTATCAAGATACATAAAAAATAACAGTGAGGCCCGAAAAGGGGGACCTGTAGGATACATAGAGAACCACTGTGTACATCATAAGGGTCCGGAGGGGACACAAATATGGGACATACTACTGGGCTAACCATGTCTGATCTGAAGAACTGATACACTAGAATAACAACAGTGCTACTGAGTGTGGTACTAGAGGAACTGATGAGCTGATGGAGCATAGTGACGGGGAGTCATGTCCTCAATGGTACACTAAACTGGAATTGAATTAGGTACTCAAGGAAGCATATAAATGGATGGCTTCTGAATACAATCGCCAACACAACCCGGACATCCACGGGAACATATAACTGGGCGTTCCGAAGTGACTCACCAATGTGCTAGAGTCGGGGGAAATCCAGGGTCTTCAACCAATAACTGAAGGGATATAAACCCTATGCGATTCTCAATGATGCGATCAAGGTGTTGAAGTCGAGCATGTGAGAAACAACCACTCAGAGAGGCAATGATGACTCCTCTCAGAATGGTCCGTAGGCACTCACCACAGATGGTGATGGGTCCAAGGCGTAGGGACCTCTGGGTCTATCCTCTAGAATAGAGGGGCTATCGTTGATAGAGGGAGACCTGCAACTAGCAAGGCAATGATGTTTCCTTGATAGGAGCACGAGGTGAAGAACCGAAGTGTGAGAGTACTAATGGTAGGACTGACATACTGTGGGGGATAACTGGGCAAGTAGAGTGGGTGGACTCAAACTTCCTTTGTTCAGAGTATGATGGCGGGGACGATCGGGCAGCATATGAAACTGATTGGTGGGAAAGGGATTATAGCTGTACTGGATCGAGGATAGTGACTGGGATGAGGGATACTCAAGCTGGTGTAAAATGGCAGGAAACGGTAGACTACTCTGAACAAAGGTGACCTGATTGGGGGTGCTGCCGAGATGATGGATCATAGCGCTAAGAGGCACGGGGGGACTTCTTCATGGGTTAAGGAACTAGAAGAAGTGTGTGTAAAATGGTACTATCGTGTGGATTTATACGAGCCCAAGATAGTTCATGCTCGTGATTGCTTTCAATTTTAAGGAGTCTGAAAGTGATAAGAAGACTCTGAAATAATGGAATGGTACTGTCGTGTGGATTTGTACAATCCCAAGACAGTTCATGCTCGTGGTTGCTTTCAATTTTAGAGAGTCTGAAAGCGATAAGAAGACTCCAGGGGGTTGTTTTTTTCGTGTGTTAATCTCCAAGACCCGAAGAAGCATAAAAGGATGCAATGAAGAACTCTTCTAGTCGGTGTGACAAGAATATTCCTTTTTCGTAATTACTCTACCAGGTCCGAAAAAGGGTTAAACTTATACCAGATAGATGCCCTTTCAAGTACTTTAATGAGCATGAAAGGAAGCAATATTGCTCGATGATCTTTTCATTGTTTTAGGAGTCAGAAAAGAGCTTAACAGAAACTCCCTAAGTGCCTTTTTCGTAAAGGATTTGTCCGTCCCGAAAAAGGGATAAAATTATACCGAATAATAGGAATGGCCAGGCAAGGAGGAAGTGTTCAATCAAGGAACATTGATGATGACCAAGAACGAGGGTAGGGGGGAACACTGGTGGGCCTCCTTGCGGGATAATGAATGGTGGAAAAATAACGAAATAATTGCAGTATGACAGGAGTGAATGGCTCATGTAAAAATGTGGAAGAATCTGATGGCGACCGATGTGGCACGCAAACCGAGGCAGCAAGGTGTCGGGACACAATGTTGAAACTGTACCAAGTGAGAGCGAGAAATTATCTCAAGCATCATCACGAGCTCGGAAAAATGAATATGGCGATATAAAAAGTGTCAAAAACGGATAACGGTCGATGTGGCACACAAACCGAGGTGATGGGGGGCGTTTTGGAAAAAATACCTGAAACAATCTGGGGGTGAGAGCGAGAAATGATCTCAAGCATCATCATAGGCTCGGAAAAATGAATCCGATGATATAAGGTATATCAAAAACTGGCTACGGCCGATGTGGCACACAAACCGAGGTAACAAGGTGTCGGGACACAATGTTGATATTGGTCCTGGTGAGAGCGAGAAATGATCTCAAGTATCATCACGAGTGCAGAAAAAATGAATCCAGCAGTGCAAATGGTGCGAAAAACGAATGTCATAAGGACTTCGGAATGGTCAAAGGAAATAACTATGCGTATCAAATCAAATCAAATATACAAGTGACACGTGACCTCAAAAATGGTTGAGATCACAAATGTGAAAAAGTGAGCAGGGTTAATGACCTGCCCCCATGCTATGTGCATGGGGTTTGTGATTATGGATCACATATGTGTGGGTTTGAACAATGGGTTCACTGACGTGCTGAGATAAATGTGATGGGGAAGGTTCAAAATGATTGATCATGCCCCCTATCCCAGGGTCGAGGTAATCTATTATGCCCCCGAGCTCAGAGGTGCCAATGTAGGGCTCTATAATAGTGGGGTCAAGACCAGGCATTTTTGTATAGGACCAGGAAAAGACATCACAGAACTCTTGGAAACATTTTTTGTACTCTCCAATCTCATACTCATTGCAGGAGGCTCCTAATGCAATGATTTCAAGAGCATCAGGTGGGTCAGAGATATCTATGTGGATGACGGGTGAGATGTTGGCCATGTTACCTTCCTCAAAGGCATCAGGAGCAGGAATGAGATCCTTAAACCAGTCGACTTTGGTGGGAAGGAAATCTTTGGACTCAACCGCAAATTAGGTAGCTGTGGTAGAGGAGGAGTCTTCTGGGAGGAAATAGGAACGATGATGCATGTCGTCCTAGGGATAATCCGGGGCAGTGAAAGCCTCCAGAATCTCCTCATCATTGTGGAAACTTTGAGTTGTCAAATCGGTTGATGAGGGAGTGGTAGTCAAAGAGATCATATAAATGGTGTTAATCTCTCCGGATGGGGATGATAATGGGGGGTGAATCTCCTCAATTGTGGGGGGTTCCGTCTCAAGGTCCAAATTATTCATCTCGTAGAGAGATGCTCTATAATCTGGGAGATTAGGACAGTGATGTGAGTAATGGCCCTAAATACTGCATATTGCACAAGGGTGGTTGGTATGCAATGATTTACCATGAGGCTTAGGGGTTGGATCTAGTTCGACAACTGGGATGTTGGGGTTGTCTTCAAGCATTTGCATGTGTTCCTATAATGCAGGTAATTGTGGACATTGATGAGTTGGATGGCCTAAAGATGCCGGTGGGTTGCAGAAAAATGGCTGAAAGCCGCAGGCAGGACGCGGAAAAATGGACTAAAGACGCCGGCGGGTTGCAGAAAAATGGATGAAAGCCATAGGCAGGACGCGGTAAAATGGGTTAACAGCCGCTATCGGACCGCACGAAACAAGCTAATAGCCACGTTCAGATCACAGGTAATAGACTGGAAACCACCGGTAGGTCGCTGGAAACAGTCTGAGAGCCACGGTCAGATCGCAGGTAAATGCCTAAAAGACGTAGTCGGAACGCAACTATGGGAGATAAAAAATGCGGTTTACGGCAACCGCAGGGACAGCCGAAAGGAAAAAACAGGAAAATATTGCAGAAACTTAAAAACGTTTAAAACTTTAAAAACTATAACCAGAAATTCAAAGGAACATAAGGGGAGTCGCCAAAACTGTAGCTAAGGTTTTCACCCCAGCTTGTGCAAATGAGCACCTACTAAAGAGAATGGACTCCTTAGTAGCAGTTCAGAAAAACATTAAATGAAAGACAATACAATAAAATGGTAATTATTCTAAACATGTGCATAAAATAGACAAGACAATATAATAAAAAGGGCTTTTGTATTAATTATACCTCCAATGTGAAGGTTGGTGGAGCTCTTGCAGCAGTCCAGGAGGGTTGCTTCCAAGCTTCTAGCTTTGCTTTTTCTTTTTCTCCAAAGGGTTGGAAATGGGCCAAAGGGGCACTCAAGGGTGAAAGTAGCTCAAGTGTGAGCTAGGGTTTCAAGAGTGATTTTGGCAGAGTAAAGGTGTATTTGACTGTGGATATGAAATGAGGGGCCTCCATCACCTATTTATAGGTTTTTAGTGGTGGAGTGCTAGCCCATGGTTTTGGGAACCATATGGTTTAGGTCAGCTGTATAGGGTTTTTTCCTCTTTTTTCCCTCTTTTTCCTCTTTTTTTTTGTATTTTTATTCCCTTTTTAGAGAGTTTTTGCTATTTTGAAGGAATTTTGGATTATTTTGGGGGAAAAGGGGTTTTTTGGCCTTTTGGAGGCTTTTTTAATGGTTTTGTGGCCTTTTGGAGGCTTTTTAGTGGGATTTTAAGGTTTTGGAGGCAAATATGGTAGGAAATATGGACAAATGAGTCATGCAATGGGGTAGATGAGGTAGTGAGTACATTTTGGGTGTTAACAAGGTTTAGATGTGATTCAGACTTTGTTCTCAGCAAAGGCCTTCCAATATCTATCTCTATATTTAATTCATAAAAAACAGACGATTCTTCTTTAGACACAATTATTTCACTGCTAGATGTACTAGCCTTATCGTTTATGGTCTTATGTCTAAGCAAAATTTCTGGATTATCCACTCCTAGCAGAATCTTGGAAAAAGGGTTACCTCTAGTATGGATCTTTTTAGAGGCCAGGATCCCCTTTAAATCTTCTTCAGGAATGGACTCTGGCTTGTTGGTCTTCCTCAGTGGAGTCTTCCTCAAATACAAATCTCAATGAGTGGAGTCACCAGGGCAAAAATACACAACCTTCTCGAAGCTTTGGAAACCTCTGTTTTTCCACAAAAATTTATCTTTCTCTGAAACTTAAAATTCTTTGTCGTTCTCCCAGGGATGTAGAATAATATCTCCCCGTCAGTAGCGCCAATTTGTTAACACCCAAATCGTACCCCCTAGGTTGTGGGAGAGGGCAATTCGGGGTAACCATTAACCACTTTATATATGTGCTACTGACCATGCACAGTCTGAGAGGGCTCTCTCTACAAATCTATGAAAGACTGGAAATAATCAAAGGTGTCAACAATGAAAACATACACCAGCATTCATTTCTTAAGATATTCAATCAAAGCATACATAGAAGGTCATACTTCTATCAGGACAGATCGTTTTTTATAAATTGTCGTTGGAAAACAGCATGGATCTATATTGGGCTAATGGAGTCAAATTAAACAAGGTGTGAACATCATTGAAAAATAATTTGCAGATACATTCATACAGGGGCAATTTAGCCACCAGCTCACAGTCAAAAAGCTTTTAGTTGGCGATTTAGAAGAGAAATGAACAGTCCATCAATATAAAGCATGGGAACATGAATTCTATATTGACTTTAGAAGAAAATAGTAGTGGAATGCTTGGTATGATCTGAACAGAGCATAATTTCTATGAATTCCATTCAAATACTACACTGAACCAAACATGAATAAGCAATTACATAATGGATTGACAAAGAAAGAAACACAATTCACATGGGAAAAGAAAGAACAGACTGCAAGACCAATAACACAGGAATCCCTGATAAAACACCTGCTCGGCTCTATCAATTTTATTCAAAATAGCTCAAAATGTCTTACATAGAGCAATATACTAATCTCCAAAAGTTTTTCAACTCTTTTTCATTCAATTACATAACATATATAGCTTCCTAGAGCCTCCTGCTCGACCTACTCATACCAGAAAACAGTTATAACAAAGTGCCACCCTATCAAAACATATTCGCCACTATCAAAAATGGGCGAGGCGGGCCTAACTATTTTTCACATTCATAGGTCTTTTTACTAGATGACTTCTAACTTCAAAATAAAAGACAAAAGGATAGTAAAGTAATTGCACCAGTTGGCTATTCCCAATAGCCACCTCAAAAAATATTACAAATTACTCTTAAAAATGAAAATATCTCATAAGTCTTTTGAAAATAACAACAACTCTTTGAAAAAAAAAAAAAACCCAACGGCTATTGTGCAGGATGAAGTGTGTATTTCATTTTTCCATATCTTTCCACATTGGTCCATAGCTCGGCACATAGAAGGTCATAGTTCACCATTTCCTTCACCATAACCCTTATCTCGATGTGGTCTGAATAGGAAGCTGGGGGAAGTCTCTCGCCAATAGCGACCAACCTATTCAGGATTTCGAAATCTTCTGCATTCTTTTCCATCAGAATTTTGCCGGTGAGTAGATGGTTCAGATGTTTAAATTTGGCATGATCCATTCTTATGTTGAAAATAAAAATTTTATATGTGTTTTGGGAAATCAGCTCTTGATTATCATCCCAGAACGCGGGTAATCCCATTTCGACCAGCTTTCCAAACTGTCCTTTGAATTCTGCTACCTGCTCCTTTATTTCCTCGGCCCTGGCTTCCACACTTTCAACCTGCGCATGCTTCCCGAGAACCCTTCTTGCCTCCGCAATTTCCATGATCCGATTTCGAATATTCAAGGTTGTCCTTTCCTCTTTTGATAAACCATTCAGAAAATTAATGGCGTTCTGTTCTGTTTCCTTGGGCTTTCAGCTTAGAGTTTCCCTTATGGCCACAGAACTTGTAAAAGCATCACCAGCTGTTTTCTTCTTTACTCTCACAAACTCCAGGTATGGTCTGAATTCCTCAGCTACTTTAATAATCGGATCCCACACCTGATGTTTGCATCCTTGCATGGCCGCCTGGCCTATAACTTGATGACCTAGCTTTTTATTAGCATCACCGAGGACCTTGTACTTTTCTTGCAGGGATCTCGCCTCTTCCTCCTTTTTATTATTCTCCTCTTCCAACATCCGAGCTTTTTCCTTCAATTCTCTGATCTTGACATCCTTCAGACTAATATGGGACATAGCCTACACAAGGCTATTAATATCACTTTCATCTCCACTTTGATTTACACTTGATGGCCGCATGTCCACATTGGACAAGTTACTGTTTAAATCATTTATCTGATTTTCCAAGCTTATTTTCTCCCTTTTCCAATTGTCTTCTTTCTCATCAAAATTTAGCAACCTTGCTTGACTATCACTCAATTCTTTAGATAAATTCTCTTTTTCTATTTCCAGATTTGTCTCCTCTGGAGTTTGGATCAGCTGTATATTTGGGACTTTTCCCCTCTTCTGTAGCTGTTGAATCAGGCTATCCTTTTCTATTAATAGTTGCTTGCAGGATTTCCCTCCGCCGTCATTTTTAACTAAGTCAAATTGAAGCTTCTTGACTTGTTGCTGAAAGGCCTTGTTTTCAAATCTCTCCTGCCTCAATTGGCCTTCTAACTTATTTACAACAGCCTCCAAGTTATCAGCTTTCAATGATGCCTTTATGAAATAATCATATATGAAATCCCCAATCTGCTTATGAAACTGGATCTTATCATGCACCGGTATCTTCTTCCAATTGACCTTCATTTCGGTCACTTTGTCCTCTGTCGATATTGCCAGGTTCAAAGTGTTATTCCTTATATTTCTGCTCATCATCAAAGAAGCTCTGGAACTAGATAAAGTCCTGGCTCTTGGGATCAAATCAAACAGCTTTTGGGACGAGGCCTGTTTATTTTGTTCATACTGTTTGCATATTTCGGCCCTGGACCGAAATTTATTGGCTTCATCCCCTTCCTTAACATCTTGAAAATTGTATTCTCGAATTTGGACCTTTGGAGCCGAAGGCTCTTCTTCCCCACAATAGCATTGCCAGCCGAGGTCACCAACTCATCTCGCATCTCGACCTTGAGTACTTGGTCTTCATTCCACCCTTCATTTCCTGCAAAAACAATCAGTTCATCTGAGATCTCCACTTTAAACCTTTTTTCTTCATTTTCTTCCTTAGCATCTGCACCCAGAACTTCATGCAAGTCCCTTTTTCTTCCCACTTCCAAAGTCTCTGGCACTTGCTCCACGTCCATCGCCAAATTTGACAAAACTAGGTCGCCTACTTGAAAATCCATGACCTCCTCCTCAGGTTTACAGCGAAGCAAATTCCTCCCTTTCAACTATCCTTCCGTCTTCTAGTGTTCAAAACCGCTTACATTGTCTTCTAAAACATCTGTGTTAAGTAATGGGGAAAACTGCAAATTTTCTGCGCTACTGTACATAACCATTTTCACCAGCTGCGTCTAATACCTGAAATACCTAGCATTTGGGAATTTGCTCAACTGTACATGTATTTTATCTGCCAAAAATTCTTCGAACTTGAGGGATGGAACGAGCCCATTTTCAAACTTCGACGAACTAATGCTAATTCTAAAAATCAAACTCAACTAAACTTCGGTTACCCACAAATCTGTATCTAATCCTAGAAATTGAGCCACTAAAGAAAGGACTAATTGGGAATTGTCATAGAAAAGGCTGACATTTAAGGGGAAAGCGGCTTCTGCGACTTCTAAGCCAGGCTTTAGACATGTAGCTAGAAAATCTTGGCGGCTTTTGGGGGTAATTTAGCGAAACAAGGCAATGACCAACTCTTCAGAAAAAGCCTCCAACTCAAGGTCCAGTTACTCGGGAATGGTAAGAGAACTTCTAATGACTGAGGCATCTACTGTACAAATGATTCTAGACCCATGGGAATCCATGATTATTCTTTGGGGTTCTGAGTAATTTTGAGAACACCACGACATGAATTCCAGGAAAGACACTACCTGGTCAAGGCAAAAGAAGATAAATGACGACCTAAAAACTCCATGTATATCTAGACCCTGCTCAAGTAAGGCCTTCAATATTTTCTTAATCTCCGGGACAGGGAGACGAACGTCTGTGTCAAACACATCGACATCCCTATCCTCTAGGGTGAACTTAACCCTAGAACTGGTAGAAACCTGTTCTTCCTCCATTTACGACTATAAAAAGAGTTGGGTTTGAAGAAAATGGCGGTTACAAGGGCCTACCTGTCACTGAAAGCCGAGCGCACCTCCTCCTGTCGTCTTCTAAGGCTTCCACATGTCCAGAAGCTTCCGACTGCGACAGGGCTGAGAAGCAAATGTCAACCCTTGTGCATGCGCTTTTATATATATATATAACCTTATTTATATAACCCCCCATCTCCTTCGCCAGCTATCGACCTTTCCTATCCACTAATCTTGCATGCGTTGATCTCAGCCATCCAAATCTGATCCCCTTTAACTGATTTGACCACCCCTTGGTCTCCGCCATCGGATCGTCTTTCTAGCGTTCATCTGTGCCGTCCATCTTATCAACACGTGTCCACGGGGCAGTATCGCATGCACCTAAAGTGGTTTCACATACCACCCTTCCGCCTCACGAGGATCTTTGTGCTGACACATGTCCAGCGGGTTTTCTCATCGCGACCGCTTTGCTGCTTATCCTTCCTGTAGGTCCTTGATGCGACGATCAACGCTGGCCGTTGATTGCCTCCAATGATATGCATCCTCGGTGGGGATCCACCACGTACTTAACCTCTTCAACTTCACCGTCAGCGGGGTCCTTACCACTATCTTCCGCGCAACTATAGCCTACACTTCCTTTGATCTAGTCCCCCTCGTATGCCACACCATCGATCTCCTGGAGATATGAGCCCTTACTAAGGCTCGCTATCCCGAACCATCAGATCCCAAGCTGATGAACCTCCGCCGTTGATGCTAGCGCCCTGTCCCCACCATAGCGGCGTCGCATGAACCAGAGACGGTTTTACTTACCGCCCATCCTCCTTGCGATGCCCTCCGGAGCCAACACCTGTTTGGCGATATTTCTCGTCGCAACCGCCTACCTTCCATCCATTCCGGGCAACTCGGCCATGTTATCATCAACAAGATCCGTAGATCCTTCATCTGCGCCCAATTGACAGCGCCAACCTGCGCGGTGCTTAACCTTTCACATTTTTTCCCGTGGACTATAGGTTTTTGGGTCTTTTCACCCCCATTTGGTCATTTTCATGTGCCTATTAATACCCTTACTTCGAAATTTTCTTGTCTTTATTACATTGGATCCATCTAGACCACTTCTTCTCATGCCTTAGTACCTAGCCATGGAGAATAGAGAGTATTTCAAGCTTCCATCAGGTAGCTTTCTAACCTTCCAGATTTAGTATTTATGCTACAAAAATAATTAGGTGCTAACACTCGTGTTTAAGAATTTCGATAATTCAACGGGAATGTCTTCAATTTAACGTGATGATATCCTTATGGTTCTCAATATAAGATTCATGACTTCAACCCATGGAAATATTGGTTGCCCCTTCCTTCAATGCATCTTTCCTTATCCGACGTTCACAACGTGTATCAATACAAAATCACACATTAGTAGCAAGTAAAAAAAAATGTATAAATATAAATAAATTTAACCTTATCAAGCCAAAATCTGTTTAGGTGGTTCCATTGTATCCTCTAGCCAATTGCTCTTATGCGCAATAGATTTTTCTCTTTCCTTTACTGATATCTGGTGATGTAATAGCGTAATTCCAACATTGTCAAGTAATCTTTTGTTATTTAATTCAAAACTGTCACGCAAATGGCTTGGTGATATTCCTACAGCAAACTCATGAAACATGGCTTGGTGATAAAGGATTCGTTCTCTCAAACCTGTATTGCTATGATATTCCTACAACAAACTCATGACACAATAAACCAATGCACAGGAAATATTGTTGTAGTGCTATTAAAAAAAAATCGGCCTCATAGAACCTCGGTCTTTGTGACATCTTTTCCTCTGCGATTTAATTGCGTCTTATTAAAATTTGATAAGCGGCAGTAAAGTGGTGTAACTTCCTTGAGATATTAAAATTGTTTCCATATCCAAATGCATTGGATACGTAGATGCATAACACCTGTGAGAAAACATTAATTTAGACCAAACATGAATTAATTCCTTATTATTAGCCAATATTTCGTAGTTAACGATACCTACAAAAATAAGGTAAACAATATCGTTAATAATTTATAAAGTCTAAACTTTTGTTTGGACCTAAAACAAGGAAAACCTTTCCATGCACATCCATTTAAAACTTAAAAGATGGAACTTTTAGTTTGCCATTCTCCCCACATGGAATGAACTTTATGATCTTTAGCCATATTCCAGATCACTATGAAAAGTTATAATATTAATGTACTGACAAAATGGAATTTTTGTTTATTTCTTTGGTAATAATTTATAATGCACATCTTCCAAAAAAAACTTTTGTTTTATGAAGAATAGTTTAAACAAAACAATAAAGCATTGTTTATAAAAGTATTTTGAACCTTCTATATTTTGAAGTATTATGTAAGAAGATTAAGGCTCAGTAAAATTCGATAGGTAACGAGAATTGCAGAAGATCAAAGATCCAAAACGAGGTCATCAAACAATTAACTGAATCAAGGAAGATAAAATAAAAGAAATCTAAAGCTAAATATTTACAAAATCAACATGGGGACGCCTTGGTTTTGTTAAATCAAGGGGAAGTTGTTGGGGGCCAACAAATGGTGACATGATGGGCGAACTAGTTATCTTTGTGTGTCTACCTAAAGATTATAAAAATAGGAAAGCATTATAAAGGTTTCTCAAAATATCATATTTCATACCATATGACCTCCTTAGCTCATTATCCTATAGTAAGGATCGAACTTTAAATACTGGTACAACCAGATAAATTACCCCAAGCATTATATCTAAAACTTTACAAAGATAAATGGTTAATGATATATGTACAGTGAGGAAACTCCATCAAGAAAGAATCTTCAAAAGCTAAATATAGTCAAGTAAACACCAACATAAAGATATGACCACCATACTCTCAAGAAGACCTCAAGATAATCTATTTCATCAATTAAAATACAACCATTTATTTACATTATATCATTTCTCTCTCTCTTTTGTTTTTGTTTTTTTAATAAAATGTATTTACAAAAGAGATTAATTAAGGACCACTTCCTTAGTTTGGTAACTAAATGATGGAAATTCCATTCACAAGCACCTTCAGAAGTGAGTGGGTTGGCTGGTGATGAGACTCCCCGTCTCTCGATTTCACAACCAAGAGCCATTGCCCTAGCTTGGTGATCGGATGTTGGTAATGTCAGTCTCATGATACCCATGATCATGAGCAGGCTGGCTCATTTTTTAGACCTCCTGTTCCTTAGTTAAAATTTTCATTTATTTCATAATTATTTACAATGCGAAGTTAAAATTTTCATTTATTTCATAATTATTTACAATGCGAAGGTGATATTTATAAGAACCTTGGTTAGAGACTACTGCCCTAGCTTGGTGACTAGATGTTGATAGCATCACTCACAAGAACTATCGGAGATGAACAAGACGGCTCATGATGAGACCTCCTGTCTCCTAGTCTTTCAACCAAGAGCCATAACCCTGGTTGGTGACCAGAGATGGTGATTTCATTTTAATAAGGATGATGATCATGATAGGACGGATCTATTAAGAGAACTCATATTCTTTAACCAAAGCCTCAAAATGATTAGTTTTATTTACAACAAAAGTTAATGGATGGGTAGAAAAATCAAGATAAGACTCCTCAAATTGTATAGACAGTCTAATTATGGCTAATGTTATTGATTCATGGAGATTCCCGAAGAAACATATTTGATAGGTAAACTTACTGACTTTTGATACCATTTAAAAGATAAAAGTCTAAGGATAATGCCTGGGGGTTTAACTGATTGCTTAGCTAAGTTCGTGAAATATTTTTCAAAGCTAGGAGTAGTTTGGTCATAGTAAGAAGGTTTGATAGAACAAGAAATCGCTTAAAATTCTTTCCTAAAAAGGTATCAGGTTTATTACTAGCATGCCAACACAACCTTATTTATTTACAATACCCCCCTTCCAACTTCAAGCAAACTGAGAAAAGAAAAACGAAATTCAGAAAGACCAAAATATCAAATTTACTACCGAAAACCAATCAACCAAACAACTTGAAATTAAATGGAAAATAAAAGGACTTTATTTAACCAAAAATCCCAAACATATATACAAATAAACCTAAGATGGGACCCAATCAAATCACAATTTCATGTAGGAAAAGTATGTATAATAATTCAAAAGAAAAGAAGAATTAAGCATTGGTAAATCTATGAGATGAACTATACAAATAATGTAAAAAACACAAACACATGCATAAAGAAGGATGAAAAATCTCCTAATATTTAATTTGACCACAATATATGATACAAAGGATTAAATTTTAGAAAAAGGGTCAAATATGAACAAAAATAGAAATAGGAAATGTGAATATAATATGCATGTTATAATAGACATGAGTTCATCACTGAATCATTAACATACAATTTGTTTTTAATTCCCTAAGATTATGATAAACTTCATTTAATCAATGGATGAAAGGTTGGAATGAATCAGACCCTTTTACTCAACACTATTTACAAAAGGAAATCAAAATGAAAAAGATAGATTATAAGTTGTGCAATTTATGAAAATAATTACAAAGTGAGTGAGTTGCATTCAGAAGAGAGTGAAAAAAAAATACCCTTTTAAAGCTTTCTTGCCTGAAAACTTTAGTTAATCGATCACATGTAAACATTTCATTATTAGGTATTTATAATTGTTAATTCTTATTAAAGATAAAACTTAAAATGAGATGCCTAATGGATAAAATCAAAGCAAGTCGACATAAACAATTAAAAGATATCGAGAGTAAAGAGTACTTCCCTGAAAAATGGCCCATTTCCATCCTGAAATTGGCACATCACTTGATAACTGCACATTGTTAAAAATAAAGCAACCTACTTGTAACAAAGGAAAAAAACTAACTAAACTGAATCTAAAAATACCTCTCAACTAAATTTGTACAATAAAATCAAAGTTAATTAAAAATGAAGTAAAATGGAAAATATAGTGAAGCCACTGAAGCATCTTTACTCTTGCAAGATGAGATATGTCAGACATTAGTATCAGAATTTGAGATGCTTGATGTCTAATAATGAAAAACATTAAATCAATTTTTTTTATCTACAGAAGTGAAAATGTGACATGGAAACTTTTTAAGATACAACTCTTCCAACTATGCATAAAAAGGATCATGGAAAGAAGATTGGAAGACACTTAAATATTGTGGAGATTCAATGGAATGAGTGATGGAAAAATCGTAAGGATAATGATAAAAAAATAGGCATGTCAGGATTATGATCAGAGGAATCAGAAGGAGTTGAAGTAGAGGATATATTTATTAAGGACATGTCATCATTATTAAACTGAAAATCAGATTTTGACATTACCTTTGAGTGAAAAATCTTGTCTTCCCTTTCAGATTCATAAGATTTATAACGAAAAACATTAGTATGGTCAAGATCCAAAAGATTATGAGAAATAATTGTATCCTCTAACTTACACTCCGTAATGTCATCAAACGCATATGATTCATGAGCGACATTTGTAAAAAGATTATTTTCATCTTCAATATTTTGAACTGATTTAGATGAAATAAAAATATGTCCCTCATTCTTATAAAATAAATCACTTTGTATCAACTCAAGATTTGACCGTAGTGGAGTGTTAACTTGAATACCAAGATATAAGCTATAATCAACAAACAGATTTGGATACAAATAATGATAACTTTCCAATTGTGGAAAATTAGATGTTTCCCTTTTAATAAGACAATCTTGATTAACTTATTCAAGGGAAAAATCATTGTGCAAACTCTGATTTGTTGACAAATTTGGTGAAAGAATGAGAAGATCTCGTTCAAATTGAGAAGAAGAAAATGTAAAATCATGATTTATGCAACTCTCATTCACAGATTTGGTTTCAGGTGCTAAAGTCATCAAGTATTTTTCCACTACATTTGTTTTAACAATAGTTTGAGAATGACTGTTTAATATAAGTGTTGAATGATCATAAACACCCCCTTGTTCCTGAAGTTGTTTATTACAAAATTCTAACTCTTGTTGTTGCATTACAATTTCAGCATTATCAGTGGATTCAATGGAATTAGACTTTAAATCAGAATCAGATCTTGAATCTAATGAAACTCTATCTTTAGGAATATACATATCATGAGATAAATCTTCTTTATGTTCATTGTTAATTTCCTGATGATGTAAATTAGAAAGAGACAAAATATTTTGGAACATAATAGGTAGTCTTTGTGCATAAAGTTGATCTTTCTGATGAAATATAAAGTGGATTGACATAAATATTAAAAAGAAATAATCGATAGACTCACCTTCCTTTTTTCGAAGATTTTGAATTTCAAACGTCAATTCTCGATAATTGTAATCGTTGTTTGAATCAATAAACAAATCCATGAAATGTTTCCATGAATGAATGGATTTAGCTGGAAACATTTCAAACCAACCTTGAATTCTTCTTTTAAAAGTGACAGTAAAAATCCTGCAGATCTTTCTCTCACCAACTGTACGATAACGTTTACAAATAAATATAAATTCAGTGAGATCTTTAGAAGCGGTCTTGTTATCCTCTCCATTAAAACTCAACATTTGCAAGATATTTACTACACTTTCAGAAATACCTCTAGCAGGCCCACGCATGCTAAAAGCATGTTCTAAAATAGTAATAGGAGCCATTTTAAAATAGATTCAATTTAAAAACAAATACTTCAAGAGGGCTTACTTTCCGATCAGCCCTCCTTCTAGCACCATTTGTTGACGGCCATATATGACCTGCTCGTCAACGAAGGAGAAGTAGCCCAAACAAGATCCTTAAAGTAGTTTCTTACTTGTTTGAAGTAGCCACTTCTCGCGGGAACAAGGGCCTCACTACCACAAATGTAGTTTTTCTCCTTTAGAAGGAGTCTTTGGAATTAGCTTTATATGGATTCCTAAATACAAATATATCCTAAATGAATTACATAGCCGACCTATGATGCAGATTCTAATAGCTGAAACAAGCGGTTTTAGTAGCTCCTAAACTATAAATGTTTAGTAGTTGCTAAACACCTGTAGGTTTCCACTACGAAATAAAACTATAATTCTAATTTTAAAACTAAATTATGTCTACTTTGTCCTATCTAATATAATTCCTATCCTATCGTGGAAGAAAATTAAAGGAAAATAATTTATAAAGGAAGATCATATCACCAACTACTTTTTAAAACCAAGTCGACGAGACAGTGATAAATTAAAACAACAATATTTCTGAATCAAATTAAATGAAACTGAAACAGTGTTATACATCAAACTATGTTCTATAATCACTTCCAAGAAATTAGAACAAAAAATATTTTGAAACAAAAATGAATAAAACATTTATCATTCGATCTCTTAATAAGACTGTAAATAAGAAATATCTTATAAACATACAATCAATTAAAATATAATTGCAATGACCTATGGTTTTTAAAATTAATCCTTCATAAAATGATAATTGGCAGTGCCTTCTTCAAAAAGTCATAAACAAAACAATATTCATGAAAATAAAATGCTCTGCTCTGAAGAGAGCCTCCCCGCTCAGCAATCAAATTCATTTTTTTTATATCAGCCATGGGGATTAGAACCTGTTTTCACTGTTGCGGCGAAACCAATAGTCTCTAAGATCTTCTCCTCAAGAATAGCACGACGTTCCAACATTTTTCTTCTAACCTCGTCAATATGGAATATTACTTCATCATTCATGAAATGGCATGGAGTTATACTCATTGTTAATATCCTTCGCAATCTTCTCCAATTCTTAATCTACAATTTTAAATAGAAGAGTTATTATCAAAAAGCTCTAATCAAGTAAAACTAATTCTAAATCAACGTAAAACAAAACAGTTAAAGAGCTTGATATACTCAATGGTATGGTGTTTAAGAATTTTGATGATTCAATGGGAATGTCTTCAATTTAACGTGATGATATCCTCATGGTTCTCAATATCAGATTCATGACTTCAACGCTTGGAGATATTGGTTTCCCCTTGCTTCAATGCATATTTCCATATCTGGTGTTCAATGAGCTAACATTTCAGAAAAAGATATGATTGTATACTGCATCCGCAACCTGTATCAATACAAAATCACACATTAGTAGCAAGTAAAAAAAAAAAAATGTAATAAATATAAATGAATTTAACCTTATCAAGTCAAAATCTATTTATGTGATTCCATTGTATCCTCTATTCGATTTCTCTTCTATGCAATAGATTTTTCTCTCTTTCTTTTACTGAGATCTGGTGATGTAATAGCGTAATTCCCACATTGTCAAGTAAAATATTTTATTATTTAATTCAAAACTTTAAGCAAATGGCTTGGTGATAATTCGATAGGAAGGATATGAAACATCGAGGTGAAATTACTCCTTCCCAAATTCTCTGTGATTTTCTTTGCAACGTTATTGGCAATCCAATGGCATGGTGATATTATGTTTAATGTGCCAAATTCCCTTTGAATGCAATAAAATTGTGGCAATCCCTTCAAGATATGTGTGATCTATAATGCATTTTTAGAAGACATGTGATGATGCTTTTTATTTTTATCATCCATCTCCTGAATTGACAAGATTTACTGCAGTGATTTCAGGTGCAAGAAAACACGTAGCATTTACCCTGCACAGTGTTCCAACAACAATGTATTCTTATCCTACATGGAATCTGTTTTCAAATTAAATGATTGACGTGGAAAAATCTCTGATCCAGTGCATTTTTTCATGTCACCAATTAAATGATTTTCAGATAAATAATTAAGTTGGCCAACCCAATTCCTAACGGTTGTGTGGAAGAATTAAAATATTGACATTTAACCCCAAGGTCTACAGTTTCTCATGAAAATTCAATATTCTAAATTGATGGTGGAAAAAAAGGCCAATAAATTATGGAATAAATGTTAAATGCTCCAAAATGAAGTGGCATTAGGACCTAGTTGGACTTGGGAGCGCATAAGTGGACACGTGGGGTCCACATGAGAGAATATTCCTCCTTTAAACATGGATCCATCCCCAAATTCGAGTTGGAAGGGAAGAGGTAACATTCATGAAGTAAGAGGAAGAGTCATAGGGCTAAAAATAGGCAATGACATATTCTATGACAACTTTGACAAGCATTATAACACTTATGACAGATTCTATGACACATATGACACTTATGACAGATTCTATGACATCTATGACAATGTAAGAGCTAAAAATAGACCAAGAGGAAGAATGAGAGGAGTTACACATCTCCAAAGCATCCAAAAGATTCCCCAAGTAGAATTCATGGAGGAGTTGGAGACAAAATATGAGCCAAGTGTCATGTGGGGACAATGAAGGGTCATAACCCCCACTAATTCGAATTTCATGAGTAATTAGGGGATGATTTGAGTCATAAGGAGGAAAATGACTCAAATAAAGTTATTAAAAGGAGCCCAAGTTTAAATGGAATATATTTTGATCATTTTTTATTTGCATCTTTGCAATTTGGAGAGCTTCAAGCTTGTCCTTGCACGGTGGATGTTCATCCTCCCTTCCTTAGTACCAATTTCTAGGGTGCAAGATTCCCATCCAAGTTGGTTAATGGAGAGGCCATTCATACCTCTCAAAAGAGATTCATGGAGATCTTTTGATGCAGGTTCAACCCCCATCTGATTTAAAGTTCATATTCTTTATTCCTTCTCTACTATCATTCTCCTATCTTTCTCTCAATGTTCATGTAAAGTGAGATAGCACACTCTTTGTTTCATATAGATAATGGAAGGATGTTGTTTAGACCTTATGAACTTGTTAATGGATACATAACTTTGTAATGGATATATCATGAGAGCCACAGCTCGAAATACTAAGCACTTCATGTACTATTTCTCCAAGTAACATTGATATTCGAGCTAGTTTCATCTTTCTCTCAATGTTATGTAAAAGTGTGATGGCGCACTTCTTGATGCATCTATCTAATGGAGGATTTCTATTTCTAACTTATGGACATGTTATTTTATGCCTAAGTCTGTAATATACATATCATGAGATCCACAACTCGAATTCCCTTGGAAAGAAAACTCAAGCAAAAACCACCATTTTGAGCCATTGCACCCTTGTATACATTTATGAAACTTTGAGCATTTATATATCATTTTTGCACCTGAATTCTTCTTATTTCTGTATTTTTTTGAGAAGCCTATTATTTATTGTACATGAAACATAAATTTTATGCAGACCCCTTTTTTCATTTGCTTAGAATTCCATGTAAAAATATCTGCTATATTTCTCACAATTTCCAAGCAATGAATGTGTTTTGTAACCTTTTGTTTTAAAAGTGCCTTAGCAAGCTATAAATATGAATCAATGCTGCACCTAGGTTTTTTTATAGGTCCTTTATATGATATAAGTGTTTTTTCTGAAAGTTGGGAGTGTTGTACAACATTTGGGAATCCAAAAGAGTCATCTACCCTTGGGGGTTTTAACATCGATTTTCCTAGTATTTTTGTCTTTCATTCTCTAGTTGTAAGCGCAAGTTATTGAAGTCTTTAGAAAGTGTCCAAGAATCTAATAGCTATATTAGCATGTTCTAATACACCTCAATCCAATCCAGACATAATTAAAAACCATTTGGGGTCATTTGGGGTCATTTGGGACAGTTTGGGGTTTCACTAGTCCAAGGTTCGAAAATTGGCCAAATTGAGTAAACTTTCAAATTGGGGATATTACATTGGTATCAGAGCATGGTTCTTGCACCTATGAATTAATATAATACATTGAAGAATAATTTTCAGCCATGTCTTACAATTATTATGACTCCTATGAGTACGATGCTTATGAGCAGTATCAAGACGATTGTGAGCAATATGAAGAAGAATGTGAATGGTATGAGGAAGAGGTGCCATCATGCAGCAATTCTTACAATTTAATAAGGAATGAAGGTTATTCTTATGACCTTATGTATGATGAATATGTATGTGTTGAACCACCAAAGGATAATTCTATGAATCGATTACAAATATTGAGAACAATATGTAAAACCTTTCCCCAACAATATTAGGCATATCTTGATTTGTATAAGGGAGATACACAAAAGGCCATTCCTTTTGAAGACTTTTCTGATTGGGTGTTTGAAAATAGGCCCAAAAATGAATATGTGGATTTAGTGAAGAAAGGGATATGCCCCTCTTGCAAAAGACTTTGGAGAGCAACTCATATATGTTTGAGTGAAAATGAGGAGACCCATGAGCCACCTAGTACTGAAGGTGGTGAAGTAGAATAAGCATTACATGAAGAGGATCGAAAGCCACTCCTTAGTGACTATGAAAAAGATGAAGAAACATCACATGAGCATGAAGAAGATTCCATTGAAAATACTGAAGATCATTCTGAGAAACACTCTACTTTGGACATGAATCAAAGAGCATCTATTAATGGATGTTTGAACTGTGAAGGAGTACCTGCCGATGGGTGCTCACACCTCTCTGTTGGTGACATAGATATCACTTTTGAAAGTGTTGCTGCAAGCAAAATTTCCATTTACCATGGAGATGAATACCTTGTAGCATTTGAAGAAGAACCAAGATCAACTTCCCCATCACCACTCGAGCTTCATGAAGTTGGTCCAAGCAAGAAGGACAAATATGAGGAGGTTCATTTTCAAGACCCTCATTTTCTTGAAGGGTCCTTGAAGATGGATGAAAAGAAGATTCAATAGGCTTTTAAAACTCTCCATGACACACATGCATTGGTTTCTAAATTTTGTTTGTGTGTGCAGGAGAAATCTCCCCTTGAAGACATGGAGAAAATCCAGAAGGCAATGTTGGACACCAAAAGTAATTTTTTGAATTTGATTTCTGATAGAGATTATTTAATTGAGCTTATTGGTATGTATCATGGAATAACCTTGAAGGATGCAGAAGATAATGAGAAGCTCTCAAATGAGTTGGAGTCCACCCAAAATACACTCCAAAAATCAATGGTGCAGATTGAGCAACTTCAAGAGAAGTTGCAAAGGTCCTTTACACCCTCCTACATATCAGATAGTCATTCAATGGCTAAAAGAATTTATGCTACAAAGGAGGAATCTCATGTGATGGTGGAACATGAGGTACATGTTGATATGCAGATGCTTGAAGAGGCTACATTCAAACAAGAAGGAAGACAAGCACTTGTTCTTGTTCAAAAAGATTATGAGTTGCCTCATGGAGAGAATTGTAGAGCCTTGAAGGAGGCACATGATCTCACAATAGTTGGACCAACCAATTATGGATAATATGCATTAAAAATTTGGATGGGTAAGAGTTGCAAAGAGTTAAGGTTGGTTCACAATTCTTCACCTCCTACTTTTTTTTCAACCACATCAATTGAGGATGAAAATTAGGTGAAAGGTTTCTTTCTAACATTGCCACATGAGGAGTCTAAAACTCCTATCTCTCCTTTTGATGATGACATGACTAGAGCACCTTATTATTTAAATTTTCAACAGCATTCTTTGTTACCTTATGATGATACAACACATATTTCATTAAATTTGGAATTATACAAGGGATCTAGAATTTAGAACTTCAACAAGATTGAGTTTTCGAAAAATGAAAAACCAAAAAATTACTTAATTCACTCATTTCAATCTTTATATTCACCATTTTTTTATAATATTATCAATATAAGCTATATAAAATCAAATTTATATAAAGTTGAAGCATATCTTCCAAATATTAATCTTAGATTCCTTACAATATATATAAAATCAATCTACATTATTATTACAATATTATCATTATCATTAATTTACCATTTTCAATCTATATATTCACCATTTTTTTTACAATATTATCATTATAAGCTATATAAAATCAAATTTATATTAATTTGAAGCATATCTTCCTATGCTTAAACTTAGATTCTTTACATTATTTTATTATTATAATTTGTAATTTGTATTAATATTTCTTTCCTATTAATTTATCTAATGGCATTATTTGTATGTTGAAAGTATTAACCATTTTATTTATAATTTGATAAAGCATATATTGTGCATGTGTTGAATTACCATATTAGTATGAGATTGTCGCCATTTTAAAGTGACCTAGAAAGCTATTTAATGACATAACAGTCAATGTGTTTGTTACTATAACAAATTTATGTATTGGCATAATAACTTAGTAATTCTCAATCTTGATAATGGATGGCTAGAACATGGGGGGTTTTGCTCAACTTCAAGAGACAACGAGAACTGGAAATGTCTAGGAATTAGGTGAAACCTCTAATACCATGAAGACGTATTAGCTCCTGTAGTCATTGTAATATTGTACTTGTGGATGATGACACTACCCCTAATAATCTTTAGAATATTGACTAGAAAAATAATCAATAACATATCTACGAGCAACAACATCGAAAATTAGGTCGTACTCTATTTTATTTTCTTCCCTTTATATGTATTGTCTATTGTATGCCTGAGGACATTTTTGTCAAGTATATAGCACAACAGATACTTAGGCACTTCACTTATTCCCTTCATTTTATGGGATTATTATGAGCCCACAAGTTTCTACATGTTTTGGACATTGTTAACTATCAATTATTACTTTGGATTATGTTGATTGGTTAAGCCTAGATTCCTTTTTATAATATAAATATAATCATCTAACATTTAAAGAAATATTCATTATTCAATACTACTATATATTATGATATGTGGTTGGCACTATTTTAGAGCCAACAAGAGAAAATATTGTATTGGATAAAGTCTAAGTATATCGATTAAGGTCAAAAAAAATTATTAATTAGAATATAAATTTTATGGTACAATTGGTTTTTTTTCAAATACATGAAGAAAGAGGGAAAACCCATTCTAGTTATTGCAAGTGTCCAGCGTTTATTTTTGAAATGTTTGAACATATTACATTGAAAAAACATTAACTAGCTACTCCCATAGTAAAGTTTTTATAGACAAAGTCTATAATATGTTGTATGTCCAGTATTTATTTTTGAAATGTCTGAACATATTACATTAAAAAACATTAATTAGCTATTCCCATAATAAAGTTTTTATGGACAGTCTATAATATGTTGCTTGTAAGTGCTTTACTGGACTACATTTGAAATCAATGAATTAGAATAGAAACATTGAAGTACATTTTTGTTTCTTACAAATACAAAAGTGAAAACCCACTAAACTTATTAAAAGTGCATTTAACAATCAATTTTTTTTATAAGTATCTGTGTGTCATTTAACAATCAAAATCAAATTATTATGAATTTTTATTATGAATAACACTGCTGAATTCTGCAGTCTTTGGCAAGGATTAAATATTGCGCGTGATCAAGGAATTAGCAATTTAACAGTCTTTGGGGACTCCAGGATTCTGATCAGAGCCCTCATAACCAAGAAGACCCCTCCGAATGTCAAACTGTGCCATATATTTCAAAGAATTCTTCAGGTGAGCAAACATTTCCAAAAAATCAGATTTTACCATGTGCTTCGGGTGCTGAATAAGCAAGCAGACATGGAAGCAAACAAAGGGGTCGAGCTGGCTCAAGGCATATTAAGCATAGATGGCTCGCGTCAGCGATGTGACATCCCATAGCTGCAGGGGATCCTGTATCTTCTCACAGCACGCTCTTTGGCTTCCCAAAACATGTTTTTCATGCGAATGCAGAGATTCCCTGCACCACAGCTCAGAGACAGGTCCTTGCGCCCTCGGGAGTCTCCCTGTATGCTCTTAAAGGAGCTCCTCCCCTGTCTCGAACTCATTCCTCTCTATCAGCGAGCTCTGCTAATAGGCTTAAGGTATCAAGCATTTCGAGTTCCCTCTGTCAAGTCCGAGCTCAGATCAAGGTTCGCGGTGTGCTCCTGAACTAGATGGCGTCGAACAGCTCTTCGAGCTCCGGATTCACAGCGGAAGAACGGATTGGAGCCCTGGAAACTGCCCTGGGGCGTCTGAGGGCAAAGCACGATGACCAGAAAGC
This sequence comes from Larix kaempferi, assembly GCA_027924585.1. Lineage (NCBI taxonomy): Eukaryota > Viridiplantae > Streptophyta > Pinopsida > Pinales > Pinaceae > Larix > Larix kaempferi. Next base: position 17,409,245 of record BSBM01001334.1, on the reverse strand, counting down.
AAAGTTAGAGGCGCTCTCCAAGGCAGGAGAGCAAACCTGGGACCTGTTGAACAAAGAACTCATGCAACTCCGGGCAGACTTCTCCGAACAAATGGATGATATGAAAGATGAGACGCGAACTGGTTTCAAGGATGCTGCGAACACTCATGGCAACTTCGGCCATAGGATCGCAGCACTTGAAGCTGAAGTCACCACTCTAAAAGCTAAGCTGGAAAAATGAATATCGCTCCAGCAGTATAATACGCCTTTCTCCTCTGTTATAGCTAAATAAAATCTGGCATTTGGGAGTACTGGAGCCCTGCCAAGTTTTGGGCAATCTCTGTAAGCTCGCTGTACTTCTATGGAGGTGTACTGTATCTGGGAACTCTATGTAATTAGCATTCGGTTGCTCAATACCGGCACTAATACAATCTACCCCTATGTTACTGTCAAAAGAAAAAACAATCAAAATCAAATTATTATGAACTTTTATTGGTAATTTTTATTGGAAACATTTTACAGATGTCAAAAGAAAATATTTAATAAGTCAAGGCGTGTTTTTTAATGATCAAAATAAATAATTTTGTTATGAATTGGAATAGAAACAAACTAGTACAGTTTAATTTATTTTATTATAATATACATTCATGAAGTGTTTGAATGTATTATATTGAAAAGAATACGAATTAGCTAGCCCAACATTATCGTTTTAATAGATCGTATCTAGAAGATGATGCTTTTAAATGTATTATTGAACTTGATTATCCAAGTTTGATGGAGTGAGAAGTTATGTCGATCTAGACAAAGCATTGGAATTTGTAATTTCCATGTTAGATATTGTTTGGTGTTTGAACGTATTACATTGAAAACAATGCTAATTAACTCCAATATAGTTTTAATATGCCAAATTGACTCCAGTATAGTTTTAATAGGCCAAAACTAGAAGATATTGATTTTAAGTGCATTATTGGACTTGATTATCCAAGTTATGGGAGAAGTTATGTTAATATAAACAAATCATTGAAAGTTTAATATTTCATGGTGTCATGTAATTTGCATGATGTATCTTCACATGAATACATTGCAATTTAAACAAAATTTTCATATTTGTACCAAATAATATAAAACTCCCCAAATAAATTTGAAGAAAATATTCAATATACAAGAAAAATTGAAAAATGTTTCTTCATGTATTAATTGGTCCTCCAAAGAACATAATTACATCCATGAATCATCTCCACCTAATCTCATGTTATTCGTTCAAGTAGGTCAAGGACAGCATGTACACCATGTTTATTTATCTTGGCCTTCTTGCAATGTTCTTTCTTAGCCATCCATGCCCAAACTATGGTATCAATTGGAATAGATCCAAGCTCTATGTCATCAGGATTTGGTACCCAATATTCCTCTAATACTTTTCCATTGTATTTCCCTGAACCGGGCTTCCACCAATCAACTTTAACATGAAGAGTATCACTTTCATCATCTTGAAATATATTTGAGGTGGCTTTTGCCATCCAAATCATCTCCCCTTCTTCCTCGTTTCCTGATCTAACTAGCAACATCTTTCCTTTCTCAACATCATTAATAGGGTTGAATGTTGTCTTTAGCTTATTGCACTTGGGTCCAACATACACAGGTTCACCTGTCATAGTATCAAAATCCCCATCCATAATATTTGAGATTGCATGAAGCGCATTACGACCAACATCTGGAGTTTGCCTTGTCTTGGGCCAGAAATCCTCAGAAGATGAATCATGATCATTGTAATCTTCATATAAAGTATCAAGAACTCTTTCCCAATACTCTACCTTATTTTTCCATTCTGGTGTAACAATTGGCAATTCCTCACCACCCATTGTGTCTTTCCACATTTTTATGTATGATGTTATTCCTTCTTTTAGTTCTTTTAAATAGATTTCATTCTCTTTGGGATGTAAGAAAGATGGCTTCCCTATGGGCAGTTTAGATCGACCTTCATCGTCTGTATTCCATAACTCAACTGGTTCTGACCACTCAACATCTCTTATGGATTCTTTATATCTTAATACCGGAACATCATTGAGTACAAGAAATTGGAAGTACTGAACATTAAGATGTCCAACTAGTGCATTTTTTCCTTCCTTGATGTATCCATTAAGGAAGCTTTTGAAGTCATACACCTTATCAATCAGTTTAGGTGGAAACACTCTTTTTTCTTCAATTTTGCGATATGTATCCATCATCTCAGGTAGAGAATATATATCTTTACTTTTCAAGCTGGAAGACATTCTCCCATAGGTCCCGTCTATGTCTTCATGGGTGTGTCCCACGAGCAAGAACCCAACCTCAATAGTGATGAAGACACCAAGTGCAGTGAGAAGTGATAGAAACATGAAAAGATAACGGTTTTTATTATCACTTGCTGCATTATCCAATTGTAACAATAAATGTGGAGGAAGAGGTTTAAAATCGATATCTTGATTTTCTAATCTTCCATGAGATAAAAATTCATCCTTGTACACTCTACATTTTGAGTAAATAGAGGTGTCAAGTAATGCATTTGAAAGTGGGCTTCTTGAACTTCCACTCTCATAAAGAAGATCACCATACATATCAAGATGTGGGTCTTCAAGGTCCCTAAAGCACTTAGCAAGTGATGTAATGGTAAATTGTGATCCCATATGTACAAATGGTAGGGAGAAATGACCAAAACCTCCTGTCTTATGCCCATGTGTTAGCATACCTGTCAATGACAAACCCAAGTTTATTCCTACAATAGATTTTGATTTGACGCGTAGCCTTGGAATTGAAGTCTTTGTTTTATCCATTTTATCATGGATAATACTCAAATACTCCTTTGGAAACCTCTCTGACATGATTCTGTGGGCATAGTAGCAATGTCTTCCGCACATAACGATCTTGTTATGTTTGTTCAATCTAGCGCGTGCCGTTTCTTCCAACTCTTTTGTAGTTGCTGACTTCATTTGTGCTTTCAACACAATACATTCACCACATTTACTGAAGTTGGTGTTCTTTGAGAATGCCACGTCTCGAAAATGAGTGTTCCAAATCTTGCTCATTGTTGGTTGTGATATTAATGGACAATTGAGCTTTTCCAAACCCACATTGATCTCTTTTAACAAAGAGATTTGTGTGTAAGTCGAAGGCAACAATCTTAGAGGAGAAGAAGTTCCATCTGCTTCGACTTGACGTGTTTGGTTTGGCGAAAAATCTGAATTGTCCATTACAATTTTATGCAGTATTTCTATGGCCGCCACAGTTTGTGCACGTGCTTTACATCTATTGGTGTTACCATGAATGGATTCCATATGTCCTTGTTCAAAATTATGTTGGTATCTATAGAAGGTGCTTTGAGGAATCTTATGTATCTTGTACCATGCTTTCTTACAAATAACATTACCATCAAATCTCATGTCCTTTACTTTTCTAGTAATAGGAGGGAGGCCATGGCCATGGCTCATTGACATGATAGTGTTTGAAACAAGTGAATTCAATACAAATTCCCTGATACCATTTTTCTCTTTGCATTCCATATCCCTTCTAGCATTTGCAATGGCATTCCTATCCACATGTTGAAGACAATCTTGTTTACAACATTCATCTGCAGCCAAAAGTCGGACTTCTTTCTCTTTATCTATCTTGGTTTGACGTTTTGCAACTTTTTCTCTTGTCATAGCTCGTTTAATCTTTTTATATGGCCTTGATGCATTAAGAACATTGACATCTTGATCTTTTTGATTATAAAGATCCCCATCCCATTGGTATAAAGGACTTGTATCCTCTATAACATCCCATATCAGCATTTCCATGGGTGGCTCTTTGTACTTTGTCTTGACCCTTAACATCTCACCTATGTTGTCCACCAATTTATGTATTGGCCATCTAACCAATCCATGTATAGACTTATCCCCAATCTTGCATCTTTCACAATACCCATGTATCTCTTCCACAAAAACACCAAAGTTATCTTCACCTAGTGTTTCACCCACAACCATGTCATCCTCATGGACATTAACTATCATTCCTTTGGCAATGCACATAATTGTTCCTATGCATCCATGTGTAAGAGAAACCCTTGTACATGTGAATGCAGCCCTATCTTGTGGAATATTTATGGGTTGATCTTCACAATGAGGTTTCAAATCTATTTCTGGCCAAATCTCATAAGATTCTATTGCACCCCCTAGTGTTTCCTCAAATCCAGTTGGATGTGGTAAAGGAGCATCATTTTTTAACACCTTCTCAATTCTAACCACTATGCATCCTTTCTTTACAATCTTTCCATGAACCTTATTCCCAAGCTCTGTATTGAATATGGAGCCCTCACCCACCTTCACTCCATGTTGTAAAAGATCTACTTTGTCTCCAATAGAAAATGTTGAACAAACATTTGCACCTGTACACCAAACATAACAAACTTAGTATTTTATCAAAAAAACATTCAATAAACTATGAATAATTCTTAACACATGCTTTGGTGTTTGATTTACCTATGGTGTGCCTCAAATCTGTAGTTCTCCATGGATGTGTGTCCCCTTCATCAACATATTCCACAATCAAATGTGGTTGAGTGACATCAATTATCAAAACCATAACATAACCTGCAACAACCCTTCCTCCACCATAATAAGTTCCAACTTCTGTAGATTCAACCTTTCCTAGCCCAATAACTTGACCATTAACCAGGAGGTCAACATAGTCCCCTTTTGTGAAAATTATACTTGCAGCCCTATCTTGTGGAATATTTATGGGTTGATCTTCACAATGAGGTTTCAAATCTATTTCTGGCCAAATCTCATAAGATTCTATTGCACCCCCTAGTGTTTCCTCAAATCCAGTTGGATGTGGTAAAGGAGCATCATTTTTTAACACCACCTCAATTCTAACCACTATGCATCCTTTCTTTACAATATTTCCATGAACCTTATTCCCAAGCTCTGTATTGAATATGGAGCCCTCACCCACCTTCACTCCATGTTGTAAAAGATCTACTTTGTCTCCAATAGAAAATGTTGAACAAACATTTGCACCTGTACACCAAACATAACAAACTTAGTATTTTCTCAAAAAAACATTCAATAAAGTATGAATAATTCTTAACACATGCTTTGGTATTTGATTTACCTATGGTGTGCCTCAAATCTGTAGTTCTCCATGGATGTGTGTCCCCTTCATCAACATATTCCACAGTCAAATGTGGTTGAGTGACATCAATTATCAAAACCATAACATAACCTGCAACAACCCTTCCTCCACCATAATAAGTTCCAACTTCTGTAGATTCAACCTTTCCTAGCCCAATAACTTGACCATTAACCAGGAGGTCAACATAGTCCCCTTTTGTGAAAATTATACTTGCAGCCCTAACTTGTGGAATATTTATGGGTTGATCTTCACAATGAGGTTTCAAATCTATTTCTGGCCAAATCTCATAAGATTCTATTGCACCCCCTAGTGTTTCCTCAAATCCAGTTGGATGTGGTAAAGGAGTATCATTTTTTAACACCTTCTCAATTCTAACCACTATGCATCCTTTCTTTACAATCTTTCCATGAACCTTATTCCCAAGCTCTGTATTGAATATGGAGCCCTCACCCACCTTCACTCCATGTTGTAAAAGATCTACTTTGTCTCCAATAGAAAATGTTGAACAAACATTTGCACCTGTACACCAAACATAACAAACTTAGTATTTTCTCAAAAACACATTCAATAAAGTATGAATAATTCTTAACACATGCTTTGGTATTTGATTTACCTATGGTGTGACTCAAATCTGTAGTCCTCCATGGATGTGTGTCCCCTTCAACATATTCCACAATCAAATGTGGTTGAGTGACATCAATTATCAAAACCATAACATAACCTGCAACAACCCTTCCTCCACCATAATAAGTTCCAACTTCTGTAGATTCAACCTTTCCTAGCCCAATAACTTGACCATTAACCAGGAGGTCAACATAGTCCCCTTTTGTGAAAATTATACTTGCAGCCCTATCTTGTGGAATATTTATGGGTTGATCTTCACAATGAGGTTTCAAATCTATTTCTGGCCAAATCTCATAAGATTCTATTGCACCCCCTAGTGTTTCCTCAAATCCAGTTGGATGTGGTAAAGGAGCATCATTTTCTAACACCTTCTCAATTCTAACCACTATGCATCCTTTCTTTACAATCTTTCCATGAACCTTATTCCCAAGCTCTGTATTGAATATGGAGCCCTCACCCACCTTCACTCCATGTTGTAAAAGATCTACTTTGTCTCCAATAGAAAATGTTGAACAAACATTTGCACCTGTACACCAAACATAACAAACTTAGTATTTTCTCAAAAAAACATTCAATAAACTATGAATAATTCTTAACACATGCTTTGGTGTTTGATTTACCTATGGTGTGCCTCAAATCTGTAGTCCTCCATGGATGTGTCTCCCCTTCATCAACATATTCCACAATCAAATGTGGTTGAGTGACATCAATTATCAAAAGCATAACATAACCTGCAACAACCCTTCCTCCACCATAATAAGTTCCAACTTCTGTAGATTCAACCTTTCCTAGCCCAATAACTTGACCATTAACCAGGACGTCAACATAGTCCCCTTTTGTGAAAATTATACTTTCCATTGTCGCTCCTACAAATTCTGTAACACACAATTGAATTATAATTTGTAGTTAAGGTTAAACCATGTAAAGTGTGCTCTTATATTTTAGGCAAAACACAATCTACAAAAAAATAATGTACTTGTAATAGCTAAAAAGGGTATGGCATCATTTTGTTGTGCAAATTAAACCTTGTTCCCCACCATTTAGTCCCCACCGCCAAAAGGGACTTTACATATAAATTATGATGGAGCTACAAAGCATAATCAAAACAAGATTGGTTATCAATGTATATAATCTTAATACAAACACAAAACTATTCTTAGAAAAACTTGTAAAAATGTCTAAAAATTTTCCATACTTAAGAACTTGTAATAGTATTGAAGGTAGTTATTAAGTAGGTTGGAATCCAGCCATGATCGATCATGCAAGTTTGTATAATCATGGAACTTGTAATAGTATTGAAGGTAGTTATTAAGTAGGTTGGAATCCAACCATGATTGATCATGCAAGTTTGTATAATCATGTCTCACTGAGATTTATTTTTTGTATCAATTGTTCAAAGTAAATTCAAATATCCTTGATTGGAGTCATCCCTATTTTAAGTACTCCCGAAAATAGTTATTTGGTGTCTTCTAAACCTATATTGTAGATTAGTGAAGAATAACATCTATATGGAACTAGAGTCCTACAAAATCCCAAGCCACTATTAGTATACTAATACATAATAGAAGTTTTTTGAATTATAAGCGACTCCTAGCTTAGCGACTACTAGCTTTCCTTCTAGCATAAGCATTTCCTTCTAGCATAAGCACACATGCTTATGCTAGAAGAAAAGCTAGCACTCATTAGCTTTCCAGAAGAAAAACCCTAGGCATGGTGATTGGTGGTTGCTAAGTTATACCTTGGTCTTCTGCCATGTACTCTATTTTGAAATAAGCACATGGCACAAAATCAAGAAATGCTAGAGACTACTAGCGTTCATTCTAGCCTAAGCATTTCCTTATAGCATAAGCACACACATTTATGCTAAAATGAAAGCTAGTAGTCGCTAGCTTTCTAATAGATAAACCCTGGGCATGGTGATTGGTGGTTGCTAGCTTATACCTTGAGCTTTTCTTCTTGCATAAGCATGTGTTTATGATAGAAGGAAATTCTTATGCTACAAGGAAAGCTAGCAGTCGCCAGCTTTCTTTGATCTGTTGCCATGTTCTTATTTCAAAATAGAGCACATGACATGTGTGGTTATGCCAGAAGGAAATGCTTATGCTAGCTTTCCTTGATCTTGTTCCGTGTTCTTCTTTCAAAATAGAGCACATGGCACAAGATAAAGGAAAGCTAGCGACTGCTAGCTTTCTTTCTAGCATAAGCATTTCCTTCTAGCATAAGCGCACATGCTTAGAAGGAAAGATAACAATTGCTAGCTTTCTAATAGAAAAACTCTAGCCATGAAGGACAGCTAGCAGTCGTTAGCTTTCCAATTGATAACATTGTCCGTGGTGATTGGTGGTTGCTAGCTTATACCTTCAGCTTGCGCCATCTGCTCTATTTTGAAATAAACACATGGCACAAGATCAAGGAAAGCTAGCGACTGCTAGCTTTCCTCCTAGCATAAGCATTTCCTTCTAGTATAATAACACATACTTATGCTAGAAGGAAAGCTAGCAGTCGCTAGCTTTCCAATACAAAAATCCTGTCCATGGTGATTGGTGGTTGCTAGATTATACTTTGAGCTTGTGTCATGTGCTCTATTTTGAAATAAGAACATGGAAATAGATCAAAGAAAGCTGGCGACTGCTAGCTTTCCTTGTAGCATAAGAATTTCCTTCTATCATAAACACACATGCTTATGCAGGAAGGAAAGCTAACAGTCGCTAGCTTTCCAATACAAAAACCCTGTCCATGGTGATTGGTGGTTGTTAGCTTATACCTTGAGCTTGTGCCATGTACTCTATTTTTAACGAATGCTACCTTTCCTTCTAGCAAATGCATTTCCTTTTAGCATGACACACATGCTTATGTTAGAAGGAAAGCTAGCAGTCGCTAGCTTTCCAATAGAAAAACCCTGGGCTTGGTGATTGGTGGTTGCTAGCTTATACTTTGAACTTGTATCATGTACTCTATTTTCAAATAAGCACATGGCACAAGATCAAGGAAAGCTAGTGACTGCTAGCTTTCCTTCTAGCATAAGCATTTTCTTCTAGGATAATAACACATACTTATGCTAGAAAGAAAGCAAGCAGTCACTAGCTTTCCAATAGAAAAATCTTGTCCATGGCGATTGGTGGTTGCTAGCTTATACCTTGAGCTTGTGCCATGCACTCTATTTTCAAATAAGCACATGGCACAAGATCAAGGAAAGCTAGCGACTGCTAGCTCTCCTTCTAGCATAATCATTTTCTTCTAGGATAAGAACACATATTTACGCTAGAAGGAAAGCTAACAGTCCAATAGAAAAATAATAAGAATCTCTTTAAGTTCACATTTCCTAAAGATTCATAATAGCCTATCCCATAGAGACCATCATTTAACTCGTTAGATGAATAACTTTTGGACATGTCAACATGAGAATAAGGTTCATGGAAAGATTGTAAAGAAAGGCTGACGCTGAGGCAAACAGGGCCGTGCTCCTGGGCAGGAGTATTTTATCTATTAATGACAGAGAATCAATATGCAATCTCCCTTAAGACAAAAAACACCCTGACAAGGAATATCTGCTGGACTGCCGTGTTATTCGCTTATCTGTTAAGCTCTACGGTCAAGATCGCAATCGAGCCGGATCTCCACAACAGTCTGTTTCAGTCTAAAAAAAAGAAAGGATGCATAGTGGTTAGAATTTAAAGCTTGTCATTTATAAACATTTATAAACACTATGCTCTGTATTGAATATGGAGCCCTCACCCACCTTCACTCCATGTTGTAAAAGATCTACTTTGTCTCCAATAGAAAATGTTGAACAAACATTTGCACCTGTACAAACATAACAAACTTAGTATTTTCTCAAAAAAACATTCAATAAACTATGAATAATTCTTAACACATGCTTTGGTGTTTGATTTACCTATGGTGTGCCTCAAATCTGTAGTCCTCCATGGATGTGTGTCCCCTTCATCAACATATTCCACAATCAAATGTGGTTGAGTGACATCAATTATCAAAACCATAACATAACCTGCAACAACCCTTCCTCCACCATAATAAGTTCCAACTTTTCTCCATTGTCAACTTTGGAGAAAATAGTGAATATTTAAATGATATAAAACGAGGCATAACCAGTATGAATCTCGAATTATTTCAGACATTCATTTAAATATAGAAGAAAAACATAATGGAAGATATAACAAAGGAAGTGAACATGCACATATAAAGATAAAGAAAAAACGGACTGTAAAGCTGATCAACACATGAATCTCTGGTCTCAAAAGATGGGTATTTTCACTGTACTGCTTTTATTTATCAAAAAATAGATCTCCAAACATACACTGTCTCTCAAAAAATTTCCAACCCCCTCAACAATGTCTCTCATTGTTCTTATACAAAATTTGGAAGAAGCTTGACATTACTGCTTCTTTTAACTAATAACTGAAAATATTTTAACTTAAAAGATAACTGTCTTTGAGCAATAGATAACTGTCTCCAAATAATATTACAAATTTAAAATAAAAGTATCTTTTTCCCACTTGGCAAAAATTTTGAATATCATCTTTTCGCCACTTGGCGAGAGTTTTGAAAGCCTCTATGAATGGACAGAATATCTTGTCCTTCCATATTTTTCCACATAAGTCCACTGGTCGGCCGCGGGTAAGTCATAGTTGGTCATTTCCTTCACCAAGACTCGCATTTCAACATGACCTGCATAAGAAACAGGAAGAAGGTTTCCACAGGTTGAGATTACCATATTTAAAATTTCAAAATCCTCTGATATTTTCTCCATTAAAATTTTCCCTGTAAGCATATGATCAAGCTGGTGGAACTTTCTGTGATCCATCCTTATATCAAACAGCAATCTCTTATAATCATTCGGAGGAATTAATTCATTGTTTTCATTCCAAAAAGTAGGGAACCCTTTGTTTACTAATTTTTCAAATTGCTTTTTGAACTTTACTACTTCTTCCCGTATTGCTCCAGCTTTAGCTTCAACATTATCAACATGCGAGTATTTACCCAAGATCCTTCTGGCCCATGTGATGACTGAAATTCTGTTCGTTATATTCATGGCTGTCAGGTCTGCTTCAGTTAGACTGTTTAAAAATGTTATTGCTTTCTGGGCTACGTCTTTTGGCTTTTTATTTAAGCTTTCCCTGACGGCTCTGCAACTTTCGAAGGCATCTTTGACCACCTTTTCTTTGACTCTTATGTAATCCAGATATGGTCTTAGTTTCTCAACTTCTTTTATAATTTGGTCCCACACCAGGTGTTTACAACCTTGCATAGCAGCTTGCCCTGTCACATGAGCTGCTAATCCTTTATTATTATTACTTAATTCCTGATTCTTTGTTTGCAAGGTTTTTATTTCTTTATTTTTTATTTCATTCTCTTCTGTCAGCTTCTATATTTCAACCTTCAATTCTTTGATTTCATTTTCCCTTAAGCTTACCTGGGACATAGCCTGTAAAATATCATCTACTCCCGTTTTATCTTCCTGTGTGTCTGTTTGTACTTGTTGCTGACCACTTCCTGCTAATCTTTTCCTCGCTTCTGCCAACTGTTCTTCTAAAATGATTTTCTCTTTTTCCCACCGATCTTTTTCATCAGAAAGCTTTAACATTTTAGCAGTAACATCATTGACTTCATTAGATAATTCTTCTTTTTCTTTTTCCAATATTGTCAATTCTGCTCCTTGGATGAGTACATTGTCTGGAATTTTTAATTTTTTTCTCAACATTTGGATCGTATCGTCTTTCTCTTTGAGCAGTTTGGTTGCTGCATCTCCTTCTTTATTTATCAAATCTGCTTGCAATTTTTTAATCTGTTGCTGTCGAGACTTATTCTCTGCCTTCTCTTGTCTCAATTGATTGTTCAATTTATCCACTGAACTTTTCAACTTGTCTGCTCTTAATATGGCTCCCAAATAGTCTAAATATATGACTTCTCCAGTTTGTCTATGCAATAAAATTTTATCCGGGGCATTTATTTTAGACAAATCTAAATTCATTTCTGAAATCTTATTTTTTGTGACAACTGAAAATTTCAAGGTATTTTCCCTGATATTTCTGCTAGTAAATAAGCTTACATCAGTCTCAGATATACTTCTAACCTTCGGAAACAATTGACTGGTTTGTTTCGCGGACTCCTGTTTATTTCGACTATGCTCATCAAACACATCCATGATACTCTGGGGTCTATTTACATCACCCTCTACAGGGGTTTCTTCAATGTTGTACTCTTTAACTGTAACCTCTGGTATTTCTTTTTCAACTGTTTTAGCCTCTTCTGAAATTGTTGTTAACTCTTGTGGTTCATTCATTTTCAATCTTTTACCTCTTTCTGTTTCTTCATCTTCAATGATCATTATGTCCTGTATGGGTCTTTTAGATCCAACCAATGCACTATCTATTTCGCTTTCTGTCCCTGTTGTTGTGTCAATCAATGCCATTTCTTTGTCGGATGCATCCGGAATGATTTCTTCATTATATTCTAGCCAATTGGCTCTGTCCGACATTCCTTCAACAATCTGATGGTTCAGGGCCTTGATACGATGCTCCGTTCTTCGTTTTGATATGATGTTTAACGGGTCATACTCCATAGCCGTATCTGACTCAAAATTCATATCCGTCAACAACTTCTCTATATACACTACAGCATTCTTATTCTTTACTGTGAACGGACCAAATGTGAATGGGTATTTAATGTCTGTAGCTTGTCTGTGAACCAAAAAATTGTTATCTTCCACAATCAACTTTTGTCTTAAGAATTCCAAGGCAAAAACCCTTAAAGTAAGAAAAGCTGGTAACACATAGGGTTTATGTCTGAACCCATATAATCTGATTACTGTACTGTCTTTCGACAAAAACCAGTCTCCTGTTGCGTATTCTGTACTCAATTGCATGGATGCCTGCATTTCCGGTAGTAGTCTAGGCAGATTTTTTCCAAAAATCATTCTATAAATCTCTGAAAGCATGTAATTGGTGTAATTGAACATGTTATTTTCTAGTAAAGTCGTGAAAATGATTTCTGGGAACTGCAACTCGTCTTGACTGGCTGTCATAATCATTTTCATCAAAAAGGCCTGAAACCTGAAATGTCTGAGAGTAGGAAAATTGACCATCTGGTCGTGAATCTTTTCTGTTAAAAATGCTTCAAAATTAAGTCGAGGGATTTGATTTTCACCAATCCCTGACTGGACTGTACTCATTTTGTACAATAAACTCAATTGAAACTCGGTTACATACAAATCCGTATCCAAACCTAGAACTACGGCCAATAATGTCAAAACTAACTGGGTATTTTCATTAAAAAGCTTGATATCTATAGGGTATGGGACCTCCGAAATGCTGGTCTCTGGCTTGAGACACGATGACAAAAACATTTCCCTATCATTTTGAGAAACATGATGATAATTTTCAATAACGGAGACTTCAGAGAAAACCTCAGGGTCAAGGGTTTGGGAACAATCTACTTCTAGGGCTTTAATTAACTCTGCTGGCTTTAATTCGCAAATGACTTGGGTCTTTTGGCTGTTTAGAACGACTTTCTCTTCCCGGGAGTAATTTTCGACACACCATGATACGAATTCTGGGAAAGAAGGGATTTGGTCAGGGCAAAAGGCTATCAAAGACGACTGGTGAACTCTGTGGGGGTCTGTCCCTTCCTTTAACAATTCACACAACCTAATTTTTATATCAGATATTGGAAACCTAATTAGGGTATCGTAGACGTCTTCGTCTCTATCCTCTAGGGCTTCTTTTGATTTAAAAACGTCTATATCGTGCACAGTCTCCATTTAAACGTTTCTTTAAACAAAATTCTGTTTAAAAAAGTAGGACAGGTAACCCGACCCTACCTGTATGTACCCGCCTTTCGCCTTCTGTCGCAATCGCAGATCTCCACCAGTCTTCAGAGCTCTTCTGGATAGTGACACATGCAGAATGCCGTTATGTGGAGCCTATTTTGTTTTATATGACTTTTGAATTAACTTCCCTTCACCTTTATGAATGCGGTTCATATCTGACCATTGATCTCGAGACTTTGTTTTGGACCGTCAGATCTCTCCTCCCTTTATTCCATCTGGTGGTATCCGCGATCAAAACGCTGTTTTCTTTTCGGGTTTATTTTCTACGCGGATCAGCCACCTGCTGACACCTGTTCGAGTGGTTTATTCTCCGCGACCGCTCTTCCTCATATCCAGTGTGCACCTTCCTAGATGCGGATGAAACAATGGCCGTTGATTTGACTAAGGTTTATATCGGCCCTCTGATTGCTACAAAGTATACGCCATGTGATATGACCCCGCCACGCTTGCTCTATCTGCCACGTATCAGGTCCCACCCTGCCACGTGTACTGACCCCACCGCGCTTCCATATTTGGTGGTTCCGCCCGGCGCTATGGTGGTTTCCTTTACCGCTATATTACATATGCGGAAGGATGAGGTTTGGACACGTGTCCCGGCGGTATTGAGTCCGCTACCGCCCACATCTATTTGCCGCCGATCACTTTGGCGATGCGAGAAGCAATATCGGCCGTTGATCGGGATTGTTGACATCTCCGCCACCGAAACTTGATCGGGGTTTAATCTTTTCACAAATTTGCTTTCGGACTTTGCATAAGTGGGTTTTTTCCTCTTGTTTTTGAATTGTCAACCTTTTCTTCAACCTCCTTTGTGATAATTTCTTCCTTTTTTGGACATTTTAGCAAACTTTTTGGATTTAGTCATTCTCAAACCTTAGTGTCAACACATAGAATGCCAATATTTTCTCTTTACATGAGAATTAGCACCCATCTGCATTTCATAGTTCAATACATCTTCCATCCTCTCAAATTCCTGGTGTATTTTCTCTATATCTAAAAAAATTGGATTTCTCTTTTATGATGGTCTACCTCTATACCAAGCCGGTAGATGTTGCAAGTTTGTTGAATTGTAGCAACAAGGGAATGCAAATTGTAATTAATCTATACCTTAGTCTAATTAATTTTTGTCCAATAATTATGCTTTGATCATTACACCACTCTCAACTTTTGTACCTATTTTTGGCATTTCAAACTCCAAGCATTCCAATCTCCAACTAAGTATGACATGTCAGTTTCCTCGGTATGCACTTGTCACTTTGTCGTAAATGTTGGTGAATTAAAATTGGCATCTTGCCTCTCCCTGTTCATTCTTCCGTTGTGGAAGCCCATCCCCTGCATTTGCTTCTCAACCAAACATCTCACCCTTCTGCAGCGAGACCCCTGCATCTGCTGCTCGAGCAGGTTCTATTCTACTCCATGTTCTGTTCTAATTTTGTTTTATAGTTGCATAGCATTTCCAATGCAAGGCAAACAACTACAAGTTACACACCAAATTGACGATCAATCCTAAATCTCTCTATAAACTTAATAGGTAGGACTAAACTATTATGACCCGACACTAAACTTTTCCATCTAGTTCGATTGATCCATAATGTAACGTCTGGAGGGATCTCATGGTCAGTGAACCATAGATTTTAAATGGCTAATGTCCCATATATTTTAAACGGTTAATGCCGCATAGGTTTTATATGGGATTTCCATGAGAGGAAATAAAAATATTCTACTCTAAATGCCATCTTTTTGCAACTTATAATGTGTTAAACCATATCTTTATGGTTAATGCCTCATAGATTTAAAATCATATCTCAATAGATATCAGTGATTTAGCTAATTTGGTGCACATGGATCCTTTCACTCATGATTCATACAAAGAGGAAAGAACATAAGATTACAATTTCATGAAGATATTTCATGGATACAAGGCCAAAGTCATGAAGAATCAATTAAAGTGACAGCAAGATTTAGTATCATCTCCAAGATGCATTTCTCAACAAGATATATAAGTGTTATACACCTATATAGGTGAGAGGAAAAAACTAATAACAGAGGCCCATAACTCTGATGTTGGAGGCCATTTTGGTTTTGAGAAAACAAATAATAACTTGTAGATATGTGTCTTGTGCCAAATTCAGGAAGATGTAGATTGGTTCATTAGAGGATGCATACGCCATTGCTCTAGTAAGACCAACAATGGGAAGGAAGGTTTATATCAACATATACATATAAGTACTAGACCATGGGAGAACAATGCATTTTGTGGGAGGTTTTTCAAGAAGCATGTTACGGATTTTGTAAATAAAATAGCTTAATAAAATAGAGTATAAACCAATGTACACCAAATATGAGAGTGAAACATAAATCCTAAAGTTATAATAGAGATGAATTAAATAATAAATCCTTATATTTATTCTCCATTATTTCTGGATTCATTGTGTTAAGGAGGGGTTTATCGATGTTTCATACCTACGATACGCAATCCATATTCTTACCTATCATGAAGATGGACTACATATCATAGGTCCGAAACATCAATAAACCCCTCCTTAACACAATGAATCCAAAAATCATGGAGAATAAACAAGCACACTGTGAAATCCTGAGAGAGAAAAATCATTATATTCATTAAGAGAATCCTTAATTATAATGATTGTAACTACATCTCTCTATATAATATTCCCTATCTCTCCATATCCCCAATTGTACTTGTGGGTCCCCTATTAGGGTTATCCCTATTAAATATTCATGTAACCACATTACCTATATATTCAACCCCATATATACATCCCATGGAGTTATAACATATCACCCCATAAAAAGGATTTGTCATCAAATGTTTGTAGCTAAGGCTTTTATATGTGATGAAACCTAATAATAATAATGGTTATTTATATCTGTTCTCTCTTGCTACTACTATTGATTATCCATCCATCTATATTTTAATTTTTTTTGTCAATTCTTCATGGCTTCCTTTCCTTTGATTGCATGTGCATTATTATAGCTTCTCCAATTTGTTATAGTTTTTGTTCTTTGATAACATCACATTAAATAATGGTCCCTTTTTGCCTCATTATATGAACCATTGATTATTTCATTTTCATCCTTTGTAATGTTGACACTTATTGTATTTTTTCCGATATTTCATTGTAAAGAGGTATCAATATGGTTCCACCATTAATGGTGCTTCGTAAATTTTGATGCCCTTATCACCCCCTCTCCTTTTTGGTACAATGACATGCTCCAACTATTATAATTATTGACCTTCAATTGCTTCTACTTTTGAGATAATAAGATCATATTTTTCCTTCATATTCTGAAGATGATGTTCAAATTCAACAATTATTTTATGGTGACCTTCTTATACCTTCTCATCCTTCTCCTTTTGTACTAAAATTATGGTTGATGTTATCCATCATTCTATCCTTCTTCGATTATAAATTGAACTTTTAATTTGACATATATTCAAAATTTAGGGTTTCTTCAACGTTCTTGCCAACATAATATTCAAGTGTTTAGGTAGTTTATTCATCTATAATCTTTCAAAATACTAACTAATGACATAGACCATATCCTTAGTCATATTATATGATTCCTAAGAGTGATCTCCCCGCAAAGTGATATTCTTAGCACGTACTATAGCAATGTAAGATAATCGAAGAGTTTATGGAAGCATTGGTATAGGCGAAAATAAGGGACTTCCTATATACCCAAAGGCACATGGAAGATTAAATCTCTAAGCATATTTTATGTAATGTGGTACTAATTGCTAGATACCAACATAGGTTCACTAGGGAGCCCAACCAAGTGACTCAAATTTCCTACATGTATGTTTCCTAGTACTGTTTTTTTCCTAGTAAATATCATATATTTGTGTTTAAAGATGCTTGAACATGTTTCTAGCTTTAAAAAAATATGTAAAAATTGGACATGTGCTAGCATTGGAAATGTAACAACCCAAACAAAAGGAATGCAGAAATTTTAAAACTTTTATTTCCTTTTCTTCAACAGGAGTTTGGCATAGGAGACAAGGGTGACAACTAAACCCTTAAAGTACATATGGACTCTAAGATTCAACAAGAAAATGTGAGAGGCAGGCGTCGAGCAGAAAAGAGTTGTCACATAAATGAGCGATCGCTCAAGGGAGTTAACCAAACTGTTTTTCTCCGCTAGGGTCAACCTTCAAATATTATGAAAATTATTATGAAGATTCTACCACAAGATCTACGATCGAGAACCGAGGGGGTATTAATTCCCAACTATATCGCACCATCACCATAATAGACTGATTGTTTTCTGCCCAAAACACATCACTCAACTGCTGCATCACAACCCAAAAATAATGGGCGGATCTCACAAGGAAGAACATGGAAACGCCGAGTTGACAAGTAGGGAAACATTCCAAAAAGTTATTGAGGGTTCTTGTCTTTCACTTAACAGTAAGTTCACGAAATTTAACAGTTATTTGCAGACCATGACCATCTGCACATCGCATGCACTCCACAAACGTATTACACAGGCCTTAATACCACAATTCACTTGGTACTTAACACACAATCACTTCAAATATATAAAATAATCGACTTAACCCTCCAACCTTTAAATCGAGGTCCCTGACACATTTCACAATCTTTTGATAGATCGGTCTAGGGCTCGCTTCCTGCATTTCACATACTTACTTAGGCGAACGAAAGGATTGAACACATATAACAATTCTTGATTGTAACCATATCCGAGAGCATTAACATGATCATACACAAAGAATTACACTGAATAATAAAATTTGAATGAATTCATGTGCTAGCTAGAGTTAATATATAAGGGAAAGCAGGATGGCAAAGTGCGCAGGTATTTCCCATGAGATGTTGCAGTTGTTTCTATGAACATTCCACGCACTAAACCCGACTAGACCAGAAATTGGATAGTATTTGGTTTAGGGAATGAAATTTTGTTAAGAAAATGCCAGATAATTTGATGAGACAAGAATGCCTTGTAGCACTAGGAGATAGGATGACATGGCAGAGAGATGTACCTGGAACTAATGTGGTGCTGTCAGGATGATTCATGGAGATGGATGAAACACCGAATGAAATGCTGCTGGCCACCCACGCTCGTGAAGGTTAGTTATTTCGACCTGCCAACTCCTGTAAAAAATTCATTACACATATCTTGAGAGATGGAGATACCAAGAGAAGCAATTTATGGAAATAACAACAAATAATGCATACGCTGAGGCTATTTAGTTTATATACCAGTTGGTGCAAGGAGGAAATGTGCCCTAAGCAGGCATAGACTGGATCTCGTAGTTGAGCATGTGCCTTGTAGGATGTGTGACAACTGTTTGGCAGCGCTAGATTATGAGAATATATAGCAAATATTTCCAGACAATGCTCGCCCCAAAAATCTTATGAACTGTTTCAAAATGCTCACCGCCTTCATCATAGCCTTAGTATGGAGAGAACAGCATCCTTTCACCCATTTCCTTCTAGGAAACTTGCAAGCCCTGAAGGCGCTCCTCCAATGCACAAGATTTGAACTACCGAGTCCCGACGGTGAGTTTTCTGAGGTATCCTTGATGGATCTTCTGCCATGGCGAAGAATGGAGGAAATTGGTGAGGAACCGTCCTTTGGTAACTTTCGTGGAGCGCGGGCATTTGAGTATTGAAATTCAAATTCGCTTTTTTGAACACCGTGTCTGAACATTGAAGGGACAGGATATATATATTATGCATTATATGCATGGACTTGGTATATGACATACATTAGATTCTTAATAAATTTGTGGTCAAAATAGGTTATTTTGATATAAGATTATTTTATTTTTTATATATTTATTTCTTCTTCTAATATAGGATCAAAATAAGATTGAGTTACAAATTTTTTAATTGAACTAGCTCAGACTTTAGAGTGCTAACAATATATTAAATGAACTAAATCTGTGAAGTTGGTTATTATTACAGCAAACTAAAGAGTTGATGGGCATAATTCTATGAAATCATATTTATGCAGACTAAGTACAATGCTTCGAAAGATATAAGTTGAAAATAGAAAAGCACTACAAACATAAAAGTTGAAACAATTTTAGAGGGCATACAAAACCAAATTATAATAAGGGAATTTCTCTACTCATTTTCATTACTCAAACATAACAATATATATACACATTTACAACATTTGCCTTACCACTATGTTTGAGGTCCATGGTAGACTCTCTCAATTGCCATGTCTCAAGACCATCTAGCTAACCCCTCTCAAATGACTACTCGTGGTGCAGCTTCCCCTACGCTTCATCCATCTTCAACTACTCTTTAACTTCCATATGACTACTTCAGCACATATTTGTCGCTTCAACTTCCACATTGATATTTCATCTTCCCTTAGTGCACTTCATATGTCATGCACAGTTACCCCATGCTCATCATGTGCACTCATTGTCATGCACATATTTGCTCACATGCACTTGACTCATAGTTGGAATAACTAACTTGCATCCTCCTTGGATGCACATTCCACTTGAGCACACCCCTCAAAGTATCGCATGTTTTTTTTTGTTAATCCATGATCGACATTATGTTATTTTCTTTTGCCGTACCACATTATATCTTCTATGTTTTCTTTTGTATCAAACTTGCTTGTGTAACACTAGCATGTACCAAGTACTGGTACATGCTAAGTACTGTACTTCCTTGAAGCCTGTACCAAGTCGCTTAAGTAGTCCTAGTCCCCTTGTTGTTACAACTATGTTTGAAATTCATGCAGGCAAGCATTCTTTGACATTGGTGTTCGTGGAAACAAAAAAGGGATCTGATTCATTGGAATACTAGTTGTGTTCCAATAGGTTTCCACTGTTCCAGCAACCAGTATTCATGGAGACAGAAGCCAAAGGAGCGTGAGAAAACGACTTCAAGCATACAGCTATTGACTCATCAACCGTGCGAGCTCCATCGACCATTCAACCAATGTTACATAATGATGTGCGGGCTCCATCGACCATTCAACCAATGTTACATAACAATGTGCGGGCTCCATCGACCATAACAATGTGCAAGCTCGACTCTTTGGATGGTTTAGGGGTGAAACAAACTGAGGGTTTTCATCAAGTGGAATTTAAGCTTATGGAATCAGGGATAGTTTTCTCACTCATATTTTGTCTAACTTTTCAAGGATGAATTGCTTGTACAAAAAGAATAAGCAGTAAGGGTGGGGGGGGTTTACTATATCCAAGTGTATGGCATGATAATAAAAAAACCTGTAAAGGAGAAATATTAGACATGGTATGATAAAACATACCTTATAAGGACTCCGTCCAAATTGTAGTTGTATAGACATCATTAAAGAGTAACAACACTTGGATCAGTGGCCTTTAGCTCAAAATTTCAGGTGGGGCCCCACATCACATAACTTGGGGAGTTGTTGAGGGATCAATAGATTATTACATACACCAAAGGAGAAGCTCGAACTAGGCATAAAATTACTTGTGGAAGGTATTCCAAGACTAGGAAAACGTAGGGTTGGAATGTGTTTGCTAATAGATGGCATTAAGAATGAAGAGACATTGGAAACATGTGGCATATGGGTAGAAGAAATGATTTTGATAACTAAATATACATAAGAAGCATTCATGTTTCCTCAAAAGACACTAGGTGTAGTGGAAGTACATCCCATGCTTGTTAGATTAACCATAATTTGGTTCTAGACATATTATGTTGTACATTTTGAACAAATTTAAAGGGATCTATGGGAAAAGGTACATCTAGTTGTATCAAGACATGATCGTCAGGTTGGGTCAAGGGAGGATTATAATGGGTCAGTGTCTAAATGTCAATAACTTCAATTTTAGGTGTCCCTAAATATTCGGTTAAGTTTGTATTAATTTTGTATCAGGTGGATACACAGTATGATCAGGTGGATCATGTATGATGATATGTATCAGGTAGATACTTGGCATGCATCAGGTAGATGCATTGTATGAATTGTGAAGTATGTTGAACTTGTGATATTCATTGACATTGATTGGTATATTGAATTACGCCTTTTATATTACTTATTTGTCTTTATTATCCATTGTTGACTCCATGCAAGCCACTAATATTATCCATAATGATTGTAGAATGGTATTTCTAGGTGTGTTGGTGCTTACAGGTGTTATTCCTCCATTAGGGACTCTCCCATGGGTTTAGGACTTAACCAAAGAAGATGAGGAGTTAGGTTATGGTGACATTGGACCTATGTCCTCCCCACTTACTGTAACTAGCCCCTTGGTCCACACAGCCTAGGTGTTCTAGGGATGATAGTTTGTATAATAACAGGGAGGAGGAGAGGGGTTAAAGAGAGAGAGGGAGAGAGTGTGGGAGTTATAAAGGAGGGGGGTTAAAGATAATCGGAGAGAGAGATGGGGTTAGAGAGAGAGTGGGGGGGGTGGGGTAGAGAGGTGGTTTGTTATGGAAAAGGGGATAGAAAGGGGGATGAGAGGGAGGGAGGTAGCATGGGAGGCATATATTAGCAAAGGGATAGATCTAATGAGTATGGTGGGAAGTATGGAGGAGGGGATTTTTGGAGGGATCGTGAGGTTAAACCGGGCATCTAGCCCCCATATCCATTCATTAAACAAGCATTCAAATGAAAATGAAAATATATATATACAAGTATATGTTTATACAATGGAAACACAACGGAAGTTAACTAAATGCTGTTGATATCTATCATATATTCAAGACTCTATAACAGCCAATTAAAGACCTTTGCAGATTTATAAAAGATCATATGGAATTGCATAAACTCGTAAAAACACAGCGGAAGTAAAATTATTCATTTACACCATCACCCTACATTCAGATATCCATCAATTAAATCTTTGCAAGAATATACAGGAGAATACTTATCTCAATAAGGCAGTCCCAAGCAACTGGCTATGCAACTGCAACGTTCCACCCAACCATAGGCCAGTGTGCTCCTCAATCTCTCAGCACGACTGCCACCCCTGAGCTGGGCATGATCTCTACAAGGAACCAAGGAACAGCAGACTCACACATAGCCAAGCATACACCAAGATGAGCCAAGCCAATCTGCAATTGGGTTTATCAGGCTGCTAGGACATGGGAGGGAAGATTTGCTAAGCTAGTGAGCTCCAGCACAGAGCCAGGGATAACCTTGCAAGATCTATCTAGCTTGGCACCCACAATACCTACACACCCAGCACAAGGAAGTATTCTCTTCACTGTTGTACAGTCCCTCAAGCCATACGCAGTAGATCGACGATGTGATAATTTGCCATAACATTCTCCAATGATTGTTTATGTTTAGATATATGCAAATGCCTAAAGTACTCAAATGCATTTCTAAGTAATGCTCTAGGTGCAAACTTATATGTTTTTATGCAGTTAAGTTTAATAAGCATTTTCACTAGGAGCAAGCGGATCAGTGCTTATCTGCTCAAGCGTGGTATTCCGTCAGAAGTCGACATCGTCGTCGCTCTCCCTGTGTGTGATTTACCCGTACTCTACGACCCTTCATATTCCTTTGTGTGTCCGTCGGTGAACCGTTTCACCTATCGCTACACACATTTCTCACAAACGTAAATCATAGGGTTATTTTATTAATGTTTCAAACAGTGAGGTCACTCAGCAGGTGCCCTCAATGTCTACAGTAGTCTAGGGGCACTACATACACCCCCTCTTAAATAGAACTTCATCCTGAAGTTAATTTTTGTTCTTGTACTTTCGACACTAAACTTTATCTTAATTTCCTATTATCATCTTCTTTCCATTCCCTTCTATTTTTCTCCAACAATCATGGCCATATTAAGCACAAGTGGTTCTAATCATTATTATTATTATTATTATTTTCCAACATGGTTCCAATACATTCTCAGGAACTCAATCATAATTGTGTATAATATCAATTCGATAGTACATTCAATAACTGTCGGTCCCAACTAGATTTTCGATAACACTTATTCTTGTCATTAGTATCATCATGTTCAGCTCCATGAGCTTATAATGTATTTCCCTTATCTCTTCGTTTATGTTATCATAAGACCACTTCGACAGATTCATCAAGTCGCACAAAGTGTCTTCTTAACCCCATCAAGTTCCATCTCGAGGGCTAGTTGTCATTTTATCATGTTTGATTATGACCTAAGGTTAGCTTCATTGTGTTCTATTTATTATGCTAATCGTCTCCATACTTCGTTTTACGAAACATTGCCTTCATTTGACCATTTCGATACCATGGTTAAATTTCAAGTTCGTAGTCATGAGTTTTCATAAATGGTTTTGTCGTAATGCAAAATGCATGTCGTTGAGTTCAGCTCATCATACCAATCACATTGATATCTCGTTTTCAAATTTTAAGTTGGTTTCTCTTCCTCGACAATCCGTCAAAGTCTCGTCAATCTGAGCATCTTGGTGTCTTATCATTTAAAATTGATCAATTTTTCGTCATTCAGCAAATCCACCGATTATATCCGTCCACTTGTTTTCTCATCATGGCTATGTAGAAAAAGGTTTAAAATATCGTTGGTCTTTGTTCCAATGTAATACCCCAATTTTGACCCTTAGGAAATATTGGCTTTCATGTAAATATTGTATACATGTAATGTATGTTTTCCTAGCGTGGAGCTCAAGGCCAAGGCCCCGCTAGTATATGTTCGGATTTTATTTAAAATGGGAAAGTATTTGATATGTTATTACCCATGTGCTATTAAGCCATGGGATATTGTGAATTGATGTAAATACTTGATATTGCAATAAAATACCAAAACTGGCTATGGGAGCAACGAATGAGAAGGGGCCATGTGTATCCACTAGGGAGTGGTGAGGGGGTTGTGGGGATGAATCATATGCTGCCAAATGTCATTGTGAGAACCCATTTGACTTTCCTTGCTGACATTTAATTTTGCTGTAAGGCAGGTATGGGATCTATTTTTCTTGTACCACAAGTCACTCTACCTCATGGGAGTTGCTTCTTCCTCATCCCCATTCCATTGTGAAAGTTACCAGCACCATTTTCCATCCAAAAACAAATGCCCAGCAGTGAGAAAAACCAGAAATCGCGACTTTGCAGGAACCCACGTTTTGAAGAGCCATCAACACCCAAAATTGGTATTTGACAGTGAAATCCGATGGGGGATCCATAGATACGAACCTTGGGGCGAAATTGAGAGCATTAGCTACCCCGACATCCATTGGAAAACCCAGTTTTTTACAGCCTGGAAATGAAGTGACAGGAATTGAGTTATTGAATAACAGAACTGTGAGAAATCCAAGTGTGAATGACTGAGCAGAGGTTGGGTTTGCTTGATAAACGCAGTGAAGGCTAGGATCTCAAGGATTAGCAGCTGGACCTTTCTATGCCCATCCTGAAGAGCACTAGAGGGAAGAGTTGCCTAAGGGACTGTGTAGCAGAGAAGGGGATCTTCCTTGTGTTGGATGTGGTAGGTAATGTGGGTGCCTGACTGTTGAGTTCACTTGAGATGCCTGTAGCTCTGTGGTTGAGCTCACTGGCTTAGCGTTACCCTCCTCTATCTTCTTGAATGCTTGATAAACCCAACGGTGTGTTGGCTTAGCATAGATGATGACCGAAACCATGGCTGTGAGTGAGCCCAACTAGTTACTCCTTAGTGGATACATAACCCAGCTCGGGGGTGATCTCTCAGCTAAAAGAATACAAGCTGGACAGAGATCTAAGGTTGGGTGAAACGTTGCTCTCACATAGCTAGTTGTTTGGACAGCTTCATCTTCAAGATAAGTGTTCTATGTATTATAAATTATTTGCATTTTGTGTTCTGCAATATGTTAAATTGTCCATGTTTAAGGAAATGAATTGATTATCCTAATTTGGAATCTATGCATGGCATTGGAACGAGATTGAGTCTCTATATGCTGAATCATCCTCTGCTATGATATATATATATATATATATGTTAGGCATTACTGTTTGTGTGCTTGCTAGTATGTTATTCCACTGTGTTTATTTGAAGTATGAATCTGCACACAAGAAGTTTTAATAATCCATGCTTTTCTTAGCAATA
Source organism: Larix kaempferi (assembly GCA_027924585.1). Taxonomy (NCBI): domain Eukaryota; kingdom Viridiplantae; phylum Streptophyta; class Pinopsida; order Pinales; family Pinaceae; genus Larix; species Larix kaempferi. The sequence goes on along the minus strand of BSBM01001334.1, from coordinate 17,383,626 downwards.
AATGAGGCTAAGTTTGTCAATACGCCCGGTATTTGGTTAATGTTTCCTTCCTGGCACGAAATTGATGGAAGGGGACATTACATCCAAGTTTCTCCGAGTAGATTTTTCTTAAAATACAATTTTACGTTATTGATACCATCTCTATTCGACAATTTAATGCTCGTAGTTAGTGAATGATTTTTTTTTTTTCTTCTTCTTCTTCTTTTTGTTTTTTTTATACTATAAGTGTCTACTCCTAAGTTATAGTTCTTTGGCTTTCCAAAGCATTTGTTCTGGAACAATTATTCCATATGTGAATTGGCAAGGATCTCTATCATAGTTGAAATATATCTTAAATAAGTAACACTTGCAAACGGAAACCCTAAGGGTACAATTTGACAAAAAGGAAGGCTATGTCTTTAATCTTACAACCTACAATCCCCTAAGTGAACTGTGAAATATAGGCATGTGTTAACTTTTCATCTAGTTCATTTTATAACATCAAGAAAAATATCATACCAGTATCTTATCTTTCAACCAGTTCATATTATCATATAAACGTAGTATAAATATAATAATACATTAGCCTTTCATAGTATCCCATAAAATAATTATGAACTATAAACAAGGCATTAACCTTTCATTTACATCTTGCTATCCCATTAACGAAATATGAAATATGGTGATGCATTATCCTAAATTTACCTAATTCATTTCATCACATAAACGTAATATAAAATATAATATAATAATACATTTAACTTTTCAAATTACATAAGAAAGTACAAAATATAGACAAAATATTAATCTTTCTTCTACTTCCAGTTATCCCCCAAAAAAAATGTAGTATCACACTACTTTATACTATCATGCATAAATAAAAAATATTACAATATCTTTCAACTAAATCTTATAATTATAATAAGGTATTATAAAATATAATAATACATTAACTTTTCATCCATGCCATAAAGAAATATGAAATAAGAACATGCCATAAAGGAATATGAAATAAGAACATACCATACATTATCATCCATTTCATGTCATTGCATAAATGAGAAATATTGCAATATCATTCAACTAGTTTTTATAATTATAATAATGTATTATAATTATTGACGTAGTACCACACGAAGCGCCATACAGTCCCATCGAAAACGTGCAGCTTGATCATGAGCCAGCTGCAGCCATATCCTGGAGATCTCATCGTACACAGTCTCGCTCCCGCCATATTCTCAAGGTTCAACGCCCACCTACCTGCATTCAACGCCCATCTACCTGCATTCAAGGCAGTGCAGTCCATTGCAAAATGCCAAGAGACCTGGTCCTCATTCTCGTCCTGCAAATTCCTATAGCTGGAGCTGCTGAAACATTGTTCTTGTCCTCTGCAAATTAGAACCTGAATCCTATTGCGAGTAGCTGGAGCGGCTGAATCGTCCTCCTGTAAATTAGAACTTCAGGTACTCCTCGTCCTACAAATTCCTATCATTCTCGTCCATTTAGTTTAGTATCTGGATTTTGTACAAGGCCCATGGGGTATGGGTATTTTTGTGCCTTCTTCAAGTTATAAGAGGTTGCATATTTCAGTTACTGGAGATATCTGCGAGTCTGTTGTATGCTTGAAAATCTTGATCTGAACATTCCCATATAAATTTCGTAGCAACGTTTAAATTTGTAGTTTGTATGTTCTTATTTCAAACTTTATCAGTTTTTAGAGGTTTGTACTGGACCGTTCTTATACTTTGTAGTGCAACTTATAACGTAGCATGGATTTATATTTAGTGTACCTGACTATTGCTCAAGGGACGCTCCCTCCAGTCACTCATCCTAGTACTTTTGTTTAAAGCACTTCCTAGCACAGTCTTTGCAAGGTCGGAAAGCCCCCCTGGAACAGATGGAAAAACCTTTTGAAGGTCTAATTTAGGCGCTTCACAGTAGCGAAAACACTCCAGCTCTCCATAGGAATCAGAAAGACGCTTCAGGTCAGAGTGCAAAGCATACCCTAACTTCAAAATGCTAGTTGAATGATATTTAAGGCACAAGTCCAGTGCACCATCTCAAATATAAAAACCTTTTTTGCAGTAGCAATCTCTAATATTGAAACCTACAGAATTGAAGGTAATTCAAGGTTCCAAAAAAATAAAAGACAAATCATCCTTGGTTAATCGAGACGATGGAAGGGATGATTTTCCATAACTTGATTGCAATTATCTTTTTGAGGATCTTGTATTAAACGTTGTAGAGGGAGATGGGCCTAAATCTATCTACAGATGTCTATATTAACGTCGTTTTCCATGAAACCATTTTCCTGTATCGCCCATTTGAATTTTGAATTTTGAAATTTTTTGTTCCGCCTTACTACCAGATACAAGTGACATTGCCGCTTCCCGCCCTCGTTTGAGTTCGAACATATTCATAGATAGGAGCACACGATATTTTTTTGTCACTGGCCTGGTGAATCTTTACCGCCAACCTTTACAGGTTTTGTAAATGGGAGTAAAATGGTACTAGTGTAGTGTTCTTCCGTAAAAATATATTAAGAAAGGGTTCACTCAGGTGTAGAACTATAGACTTTTGATTATTCTGCCAACTCAATGCAAGTTTTGGTTACAACTCTTTTGACATTAACATGGTTGGAAACTTTTAATGTCAAAAATAAAAATGTCTTTTATTTTTAGATAATTTATTTTTTATTTATCAAATTTAAAAAATGTAGATGTTATAAATAATTGTGAAAACTTCAATTTTATAATACCATGAATCTGGGTTTTTGACAAATGGTACTGACATGATAACCTGATAGTAATTTCACAATTGCATTTAATATAGGCCGTTATTAGGTTTTTTTAATATAGACCGTTATATATGATAACCTCTTCTCAATTGAAATATATACTTATTGTTGTGCTCCAAACTAACTTTATATGAGTCGATTGAATTGTAAAAGTTTGTAACTTCATATGAGTAGGCTGATTTGTAAAAGAAATATATACTCATTCTTGTGTTCCAAACTAACGGCATATGACTGGGTTGAATTGTAAAAGTTTGTAACTCCATATGAGTAGGCTGAATTGTAAAATGAAAATGCAATTTCAACGATCATGAAATGCAATGAACCAAGAATTGAAAAATTAAAGATATTGTAATTTTTTTTTATGAGAAATTGTAATTTGACCATCCAAAAATTATTATATAATTACACCTACATATTTTTTGAATTTTTTGAATTTAATTTTATGTAGGATGTTAAATATAATAAATACTAAGACAATTTGATTAAATTCATAGATTTATAAAACCCTAGATCTTCGCCAAACCACTTAAACCACTCTTTATTATTTATTTATTTATTTCTTTTCCAAAATTTTAAATATTTATATATATTAAATTTAAATATTTTAAATTTCTCCCTTAAATATAAATTATAATTTAAATTTTATCTATGCTAATTTAAATATAACTTCACCAACCACTTCAACCTTACTATAATTGACCTTAAAACTTTAAATCTATGAAGAACTTTTAAATTGAAAGTTCGTGAGTAGCTTTATATTTTTAAATATTAACTTTTAATTTTTTAAGAAACCTAGGTTATAACATTATATGGAATCTAATTAAATTTAAATAAAATAATACTAGCGCTATATAATTATACACGAAATTTAAATAAAAATATATACGAAATTTAATTAAATATAAATAAAATAACACTAGCATTATATAATTATATAAAAAATTTTGCCGAAACCCCTTTTATTTTGACATGGTATTTTTTTTTTTTTTTAAATTCTTATTAACAACTAAATTAAATTAAATTAAATAGTAATTAATAAAAAAAAATTAAATTAAATTAAATTAATTAAAAAAAAATTAAATTGAATTAATTAAATTAAATTAATTAATTAAATGACATTAAATTAAATTAATTAATTAAATGACATTAAATTAAATTAATTAAATCAAATTAAATTAAAAGTCATTAAATTAAATTAATTAAATTAAATTAAACGAATTAAATAAAATTTTGCCGAAACCCCTTTTATTTTGACATGGTATTTTTTTTTTTTTTAAATTCTTATCAACAACTAAATTAAATTAAATTAAATAGTAATTAATAAAATAAAATAAAAAATAAATAAATTAAATTGAATTAATTAAAAAAAATTAAATTGAATTAATTAAATTAAATTAATTAATTAAATGACATTAAATTAAATTAATTAATTAAATGACATTAAATTAAATTAATTAAATCAAATTAAATTAAAAGTCATTAAATTAAATTAATTAAATTAAATTAAACGAATTAAATGAAATAAATGTTAAGAGACACTACATTAAATTAATCAAATAAAATTAATATTTAAAAAACATTAATTTAAAATAATAATAAAAAAAATTAAAACAATATAAAACGCAAAAAAAACCCTTTTCTTTTACATGGTATTTTTTTTTTTTTTAATTCTTATCAACAACTAAATTAAATTAAATTAAATAATAATTAATAAAACAAAATAAAAAAAATTAAATTAAATTGAATTAATTAAAAAAATTTAAATTGAATTAATTAAATTAAATTAATTAATTAAATGACATTAAGTTAAATTAATTAAATCAAATTAAATTAAAAGTCATTAAATTAATTTAATTAAATTAAATTAAACGAATTAAATTAAATGAATGTTTTTTAAATATTAAATTAATAAAATTAAATTAATATTTAAAAAACATTCATTTAAAATACTAATAAAAAAAATTAAATAAAAAAAAAAATTAAAACAATATAAAACGCAGAAAAAAACCTTTTCTTTTTCGCATGGGGATTGACGCCAAGGCAGGATCGACGGCTCTCCTTATTCCGCATCAGCAACATGCACGCATGGTAAGGGTGGTTGGTGGTCGCGGAAAGGAAACCACCATCCCACGTGTTCATTCCTTACTCGTCCGCATTCCAATAAAGCGGTATAGTAAACCGCTCATGGGCAACGCGGAAACCGTCTCACGTGCTGTCAAAAGTATGCCTATTTAAGGAGGAAATAAGGTTTTATTTGGCATTGTAGGGTGGCAGATTCAAGACCCGAGGGCTGGGGCTTGTAATTTCACTGCAATTTTCAACTTTGGACACTCGAATTATGACATAGGCGGCCTTGTGGCAGGAGTGAGGCTGCATTCTCTCCTTCCCAACCAGGAAAAACACACTTGGAGATACTACGAATCTGGGGAGAGCTTGGTTATCGATTATTTTTTTATGTACCTGGACGTTTTATATCTTGTTGGGTAATTTCTTGATGTAAAGATTTGAAAGTCTAGACTGACTGTTTGTTAATGAATGAATTACAGACGAGGCAATGAATCCAACATTACTGAGCTAGTATTTGAAATTGGTGGGATCTAACGCGGAAACCGTCTCACGTGCTGTCAAAAGTATGCCTATTTAAGGAGGAAATAAGGTTTTATTTGGCATTGTAGGGTGGCAGATTCAAGACCCGAGGGCTGGGGCTTGTAATTTCACTGCAATTTTCAACTTTGGACACTCGAATTATGACATAGGCGGCCTTGTGGCAGGAGTGAGGCTGCATTCTCTCCTTCCCAGCCAGGAAAAACACACTTGGAGATACTACGAATCTGGGGAGAGCTTGGTTATCGATTATTTTTTTATGTACCTGGACGTTTTATATCTTGTTGGGTAATTTCTTGATGTAAAGATTTGAAAGTCTAGACTGACTGTTTGTTAATGAATGAATTACAGACGAGGCAATGAATCCAACATTACTGAGCTAGTATTTGAAATTGGTGGGATCTAACGCGGAAACCGTCTCACGTGCTGTCAAAAGTATGCCTATTTAAGGAGGAAATAAGGTTTTATTTGGCATTGTAGGGTGGCAGATTCAAGACCCGAGGGCTGGGGCTTGTAATTTCACTGCAATTTTCAACTTTGGACACTCGAATTATGACATAGGCGGCCTTGTGGCAGGAGTGAGGCTGCATTCTCTCCTTCCCAGCCAGGAAAAACACACTTGGAGATACTACGAATCTGGGGAGAGCTTGGTTATCGATTATTTTTTTATGTACCTGGACGTTTTATATCTTGTTGGGTAATTTCTTGATGTAAAGATTTGAAAGTCTAGACTGACTGTTTGTTAATGAATGAATTACAGACGAGGCAATGAATCCAACATTACTGAGCTAGTATTTGAAATTGGTGGGATCTAACTTTAAACATGGATCAAACTTTGCATGCGTTGCTTCTACCATTAATCCAACCGCCACCACTTTCCCTTTGTTTGTTGAAGTAAATCATTTTAATAGATTCAGAGCTGAGGCTATGGATATATTTTCCCAAGGTAAATTTTTCATTTCTATTGTCATTTTTCATCAGCATAGGTTTATCTATTTGACTGGTTTTTTAGTCTCTCATTTAACACAGTTAGTGTAGTTAGTATGGGGAATTAATCAAGCCCTCAAATTAAACTAATTTTTTGGAAATCTATATCTAAAAAATGGATAAGTTTTGTAAAAAGAAAATTGCATCTAAACTGCAAAATTGTCTTAATTGAGCATAAATATATTTCTATTTCCTTTAAATTATTAAATTCGGAATCTTACTTTCAATATATTTTAATTTTTTATGAAAATTACAATTTTATTTAGAGTCTAAACTGTAAATGTTGGTTAAGAGGTTACCTTATTTTTGATAGGCCCAGCCGTCGGCTATTGTCAACCTCCCACAGCCGAATGTATTTGACAAGGACCTTTACTCCATGGACATGAGCTAGAATGATATCTCACACTCCTTCAGTTCCAATATCAGAGAGAACCAAATAAATACCCTGGCCATTCCCCATATTATTAACAAATTAACATCTTAACTTAAGGTTACTACGGTTTTCTTCGCCAATGGAATCTTATTTTCTTCGCCAATGGAATCTTATAATTATAGCTTTAGCTAATGGACATTTGTAATGTTACTATTTTGCAAAATTGGTACCAGCAAGGGGGTTGAAGTTTCATGGTTCACAATACGGTACCTACCTCTGAGAAGGATGTTTGCCCCAAGAGCCCGAACCCTTGCATTCACAGCGATTTATTGGAACTTGATGCGGATGCCTATGGGCTGTAGCGAGAGTCTCCCTTAAGCATAAAGTGCAATCAGCCGGAGTACCTGATCCGAAATCCTTGATGGTCCAATTTGGTTCCAGAAGCTCTGGTCCCCCGGGGCATGGTTGTTTCAGTGCAAATGATGTTTGACTACCATAGCTTATTGGATAGCTCAATACCCTGGAGATAAAGTCTGCCAAAATTTTAATCTGCAACTGGAAAATGTGTGCCCAATGCCATGAATCACGATGGAAGAAGCCGGGAAATGGCATTGGCAACACATTAATTATGGTGTTCATTCAAAATTTATTATCTGTACGATGGAAAGATGTGATGTGAGAACCAAAGATTGCACAACAGTGTATTAGGTGAAATTAATTAATGGCATTGGCAATTACACATTAATTATGGTGTTCATTCAAAATTTATTATCTGTACGATGGACAGATATGATGTGAGAACCAAAGATTGCACAGCAGTGTATTAGGTGAAATTAATTAATTATAGCTTTAAAAAGGGGCATGCTTGAGAGACACTACATTAAATTAATAAAATTAAATTAATATTTAAAAAACATTAATTTAAAATAATAATAAAAAAAATTAAAACAATATAAAACGCAAAAAAAAACCTTTTCTTTTTCGCATGGGGATTGACGCCAACGCAGGATCGACGGCTCTCCTTATTCCGCGTCGGAAACATGTACGCATGGTAAGGGTGGTTGGTGGTCGCGGAAAGGAAACCACCATCCCACGTGTTCATTCCTTACTCGTCCGCATTCCAATAAAGCGGTATAGTAAACCGCTCATGGGCAACGCGGAAACCGTCTCACGTGCCGTCAAAAGTATGCCTATTTAAGGAGGAAATAAGGTTTTATTTGGCATTGTAGGGCTGCTTCGACGATGGGAGATATGAAATCCATGGGACCCCGCCTGGCTTGGCATTCGGTTCCCTGATGAGTCCTCGGCGTTGAGCACAACGCATCTTTTATATATTCCCGTCCTCTTATGTGAACTCAGTGCATGGGATTCGATGGTGGGGATTGATGTGTTAAGTGCGTGGGCCAATTGGCTCTAGTTGTTGAGTTCGGGCTGGGCACAAAGGAAAGAAGAAAAACGCTTGGAGGACAATTGATGTGGCGTTGGGCTCCGGGCGCTTGGTACACCTGGCTTGAGCGCTAGGGTTTCAAAGGAAGCAACATTTTGTATGAAATTCGTTTCGGACAAAACAAGCAGCAACAATGGAGAGCAGTATGGAAATCGTTTCATGCATTTGCCATGCTTGTAAATCTTCTTAGTTATTGGTCAAAATGGATCATATCGAGCTCAAATGAAACGATTTCTGCGTCGAAATTGCTGCGATGCTTGTATTATAAACAATATTGCAGGCAACAATATTATTTGAATATTTGTTTTATGCCACATTTATTGAAATGAATGTTTAAAGAAAAATGTTACAGCCAAGAAGGCAGATCTGCATTAAAATAATAGGAAATGAAAACTGATCACTTTGGCTGCAGGTCTGAAATTTGGAGAACCCTCTGTAAATCCTGTGCGAGACTCATTGTTTCGTATTTATTATGAATACAATTTCTTTCTATAAATGCAATGAAGTGTTTTTTTTTATCCCAAATGCTTTAGCATTGGATTAATATTAGGGTTTGAATATTAAAAGAGTGTATATAGAAATGTTGTTGTTTTTCTGGAAAGGTTTGTTTAATGGGGTCTAGACTAAGCCCTAAATAAGCAGTTATATATATATATATATATATCATTCAAATTCTGTTTCTGTTACGCCTTACGAATAAATGGGAAAAGGCTCTTCAAATTATCTTTTTGCAGCCATCATACTGGTTTGTTATTTTCTAGTAAATTTCACTAAAGTTCCAGGTGTAGTTAGGCCCTAAGGTCTCAGTGTCTGAGCCTTGCGCTCTGATACCAACTGTAGTGCCCTATCTAGGCACTGGGTCTATTCCGGGTTATCAGGTTATACCTAGTTTTTCCCTTAATTATTGTTAGAAGAAAACAAGAGATTCAACCATCTATATTTCTGTTTCTGTAAATGTTTAACTGTCTGTTTTCTATATGTTTACATGTCTCTGCAGTTAAATAAACATAATCCTAAAACTTTCCATTTAATTCTGTTCGTTTGACATGCATAGCTTGGAAATAAAAGAAAATACATTCTAATTAAGCTGGTTCAGAAAAATACCTGAAACCGTCGATTGCAGTAAGATAAGAAGATTTCTGGAATGGATTCTGTAAGTTACCTTAAAAACCCCAAACATATCCTTTTAATTTACTTGGGATGATTCCGTCCGTTAATTAAATTAATAATTTATTTAATAAATTCATTATTATTCAACCCACTATACTTTATAAAAGGGATTATTATCATTATTATTATTAATTAAATAATATTAATAATATAATAATAATAACAATAACAATTAATAATAATAGTAATTAATTTAAATTGTGAATAGTAATTTAAAATATTTATTTGGTTAATGGATAAGTGTCAACATAGTACCTCTGTGTATAAACAATGAAATATAATAAATGATTTAATTAATCATGATCAACAATTATATAGCACACTCCTCTATTATTAATGTTTAACTTTTATACTTCACCTTGAAGACACCTTTACTTGAGGATACTTACAATTAATGACATTTATTTTACACATGAGAACTTGATAATCTTTTACTAATTAAGTCATCCACTAAACACTTAATTGACTTATCCATGATAACTTATATCATTGTTAAATCTTGATAAGTAGGAAGAAGTTCAACGTGTCTCAACGTGTTTGAAACCAATAAATTTAAACAGTATTTATAGATAATCTGCTGGAGTTAATTTTTTTTAAAGACGTTACATGTCAGGTCATATATCAGATCCTTTTTTAATCCAAAGAATTGGGTGGGTTTAATTTTGGTTTAATTTAGTTACCTCATATATGTCGGTTAGCTATCTTGTTGGTGTATGAGACTCCCTTGTTTACCCTTAAATACGATAGCTACTATCATTTAATATTCATCTTTAATAGGACTAATAAGAAGAAATCCTCAACTCAAAGATGTAGTTCTTGAGCGTATGAAAATGAGAATCTAGAGTATGATTGATTCCTTTGAATTCTTCCAATTGTTTCATACTTGATGGAGAAACAATAGTTGAGAAAACATGGTTGCAAATAAGGTTGCATGTTTACCAAAGGGGAAACTAGTGGAAAATGGGGACACCCCCAAAGTGGTTTTGTTACCATAGATATCATGAATTGAGTTGTATGCCAAGGAAAGAATCCAACACTGTCAATGCATGTTAATCGTTCCTATGAATGTATATAAGTATATGGAATTACTTGTACATAAAAATAGTTATCAATTCTATGAATGTATATAAGATGTAAAATAGCTAAATAGCTAGTGTTTTTTATATTTAATTATTTGATATAATTTTGTAACTTACAGATAGTTTCAATATATTGTACAGTTTCCATTCAAGTATTCTTGGCTTCATAGCTTCTAGATTATTGTCTATCAAAGAAGCAAGACCAACTAAGATGAAGATGAAGTTATGGGAAAAAATGGCATTGGCATTGGCATTAGCTTTAGTCTTAGCCAAACAAAAATTAAAGAAGAAGACTGGATTAAAAAGAGGTTGAAAATCTTGGTAAGTCTATAGATTTTTTTTTACTTTTACAATTTTATTTATAGATTTTTTTTTTTATTTTTACAATTTATTTTATTTAGTTTTTTTTACATGGTTTACATGGTTTATTTAGTTGTTTTTCTATTAGGTTGAGTTGCATTATTTTCATTTTAAAAGAAAATCCTTTTCATTTATATGCAATATCTCATGTGCGCTCAAAACCGTCACTTTCTTTGATGCACACACACACACACAAGAAACTCTCTCGTCACTCACTAAGTTCAAAAATAGCTTAAATCTACTCACTTAATACTTCCATAGGAGGGCACAAAAGAATCTTGTAGTTTAGGTACGATTTTGGGGCTAGGCATCCAAAAACATAGTTGTTGTCCTTAGGGTGCTTTATAAATCCTTCTAAATCAAGTGGTCGTGTATAGCCACATGGGGCAAGTGAAAGAGCGGCGCCGCGCCATAGGAGGTCAAACCCAAGGTTGCGGGTGTATGTTCTCTCAAGTGGGCTCACCACCACTTGTTGAAAAGGAGACGACCCAATACCGTTCGAGGGATAACTGCTCTTTATCCACTTGACGAAGGTACTTAGTGACCAACTTAGGATGTCATTCCTTATAGGTGACTGTCGTGTATATAAGATGTAATATATAGCATTACTTGTATATAAAAATAGCTAAATAGCTAGTGTTTTTTATATTTAATTATTTGATATAAGTTTGTAACTTACAGATAGTTTCAATATATTGTACAGTTTCCATTCAAGTATTCTTGGCTTCATAGCTTCTAGATTATTGTCTATCAAAGAAGCAAGACCAACTAAGATGAAGATGAAGTTATGGGAAAAAATGGCATTGGCATTGGCATTAGCTTTAGTCTTAGCCAAACAAAAAGTAAAGAAGAAGACCTGATTAAAAAGAGGTTGAAAATCTTGGTAAGTCTATAGATTTTTTTTTACTTTTACAATTTTGTTTATAGATTTTTTTATTTTTATTTTTACAATTTATTTTATTTAGTTTTTTTTACATGGTTTATTTAGTTGTTTTTCTATTAGGTTGAGTTGCATTATTTTCATTTTAAAAGAAAAGCCTTTTCATTTATATGCAATATCTCATGTGCGCTCAAAACCGTCACTTTCTTTGATGCACACACACACACACAAGAAACTCTCTCGTCACTCACTAAATTCAAAAATAGCTTAAATCTACTCACTTAATACTTCCATAGGAGGGCACAAAAGAATCTTGTAGTTTAGGTACGATTTTGGGGCTAGGCATCCAAAAACATAGTTGTTGTCCTTAGGGTGCTTTATAAATCCTTCTAAATCAAGTGGTCGTGTATAGCCACATGGGGCAAGTGAAAGAGCGGCGCCGCGCCATAGGAGGTCAAACCCAAGGTTGTGGGTGTATGTTCTCTCAAGTGGGCTCACCACCACTTGTTGAAAAGGAGACGACCCAATACCGTTCGAGGGATAACTGCTCTTTCTCCACTTGACGAAGGTACTTAGTGACCAACTTAGGATGTCATTCCTTATAGGTGACTGTCGTGGAAGCCGACAGTACCTGAGACAGATTTTGTCACAAGATCAAGGAAAGCACACGTCACAAGATCACATACTTATGATAAGAAGAAAAGCTAATAGTCAGTAGCTTTCCAATAGAAAAATCATGTACATGGTGATTGGTGGTTGCTAGCTTATACCTTGAGCTTGTTCCATGTGATGTATTTTGAAATAAGCACATGTCAAAAGATCAAGGAAAGCTAGCGACTGCTAGCTTTCCTTCTAGCATAAGCATTTTCTTCTAGTATAAACACACATGCTTATGCTAGAAGGAAAGCTAACAGTTGCTAGCTTTCCAATAAAAAACCATGTCCATGGTGATTGGTGGTTGCTAGCTTATACCTTGAGCTTGTGCCATGTGCTCTATTTTGAACGAATGCTAGCTTTCCTTCTAGCATAACACACATGCTTATGTTAGAAGGAAAGCTAGCAGTCGCTAGCTTTCCAATAGAAAAACCTTGGGCATGGTGATTGGTGGTTGCTAGCTTATACCTTGAGCTTGTGCCATGCACTCTATTTTCAAATAAGCACATGGCACAAGATCAAGGAAAGCTAGCGACTGCTAGTTTTCCTTCTAGCATAAGTATTTTCTTTTAGGATAAGAACACATATTTATGCTAGAAGGAAAGCTAACAGTCGCTAGCTTTCCAATAGAAAAATCATGTCCATAGTGATTGGTGGTTGCTAGCTTATACCTTGAGCTTGTGCCATTTGCTCTATTTTGAAATAAGCACATGGCAAAAGATCAAGGAAAGCTAGCGACTGCTAGCTTTCCTTCTAGCATAAGCATTTCCTTTTAAAATAAACACACATGCTTATACTAGAAGGAAAGCTAACAGTCGCTAGCTTTCAATTAGAAAAACCCTGTCCATGGTGATTGATGGTTGCTATCTTATACCTTCAGCTTGTGCCATGTGCTCTATTTTAAACGAATGCTAGCTCTCCTTCTAGCATAAGCATTTCGTTCTAGCATAACACACATTCTTATGCTAGAAGAAAAGCTAGCAGTCGCTAGCTTTCCAATAGGAAAATCATGTCCATGGTGATTGGTGGTTGCTAGCTTATACCTTGAGCTTGTTCCATGTGATGTATTTTGAAATAAGCACATGGCAAAAGATCAAGGAAAGCTAGCGACTGCTAGCTTTCCTTCTAGCATAAGCATTTCCTTCTAGTATAAACACACATGCTTATGCTAGAAGGAAAGCTAACATTCGCTAGCTTTCCAATAAAACACCCTTTCCATGGTGATTAGTGGTTGCCAGCTTATACCTTCAGCTTGTGCCATGTGCTCTATTTTAAACGAATAGCTCTCCTTCTAGCATAAGCATTTCCTTCTAGCATAACACAAATGTTTATGCTAGAAGAAAAGCTTGCAGTCGCTAGCTTTCTAATAGAAAAATCATGTCCATGGTGATTGGTGGTTGCTAGCTTATACCTTGAGCTTGTGCCATGCACTCTATTTTCAAATAAGCACATGGCACAAGATCAAGGAAAGCTAGCGACTGCTAGCTTTCCTTCTAGCATAAGCATTTCCTTCTAGTATAAACACACATGCTTATGCTAGAAGGAAAGCTAACATTTGCTAGCTTTCCAATAAAAAACCCTGTCCATGGTGATTGGTGGTTGCCAGCTTATACCTTGAGCTTGTGCCATGTGCTCTATTTTGAACGAATGCTAGCTTTCCTTCTAGCATAACACACATGCTTATGTTATAAGGAAAGCTAGCAGTCGCTAGCTTTCCAATAGAAAAACCTTGGGCATGGTGATTGGTGGTTGCTAGCTTATACCTTGAGCTTGTGCCATGCACTCTATTTTCAAATAAGCACATGGCACAAGATTAAGGAAAGCTAGCGACTGCTAGCTTTCTTTCTAGCATAAGAATTTCCTTCTAGGATAAGAACACATACTTATGCTAGAAGGAAAGCTAGCAGTCGCTTGCTTTCCAATAGAAAAATCATTTCCATAGTGATTGGTGGTTGCTATCTTATACTTTGAGCTTGTGCCATTTACTCTATTTTGAAATAAGCACATGGCAAAATATCAATGAAAGCTAGCGACTGCTAGCTTTCCTTCTAGCATAAGCATTTCTTTCTAAAATAAACACACATGCTTATACTAGAAAGAAAGCTAACAGTCGCTAGCTTTCAATTAGAAAAACCCTGTCCATGGTGATTGATGGTTGCTAGCTTATACCTTCAGCTTGTGCCATGTGCTCTATTTTGAAATAAGCACATGGGTAAAGATCAATGAAAACTAGCGACTGCTAGCTTTCTTTCTAGCATAAGCATTTCCTTCTAGAATTTTTGAGAAGGAAAACTTTTCTTTTTAATGAGTCCCTACTTGTGCTAGATGCAATGGATTTTTATTTATCTCTAAGTATTTAATATGTTTCCATAACACATGACCCTTATTATTCTTGTGCATGTGAATAAAAGACATGTAATAGAATATTCTTTGATAATGCTCATTATTTCATGTATTTTTAAAACAATTTAAACTTATAGTCGACTATTTATTATTGTTTTTAGAAGCTATGGACTCTGGTGCAATGACAATTCCAAGGAATAATTTGAAGAAAAAATGAATTGCAAGTGACACACAAACAACGTCTCCCCCATGTGGTATGGTGGTTTTAAATATTATTCTCTCATTTCTAAATGGTTAGACTAGAAGACTATATGGTAATATTTGTGATTTTGATTTCATTTTATTTATAGTAATAATTGCTTATTATTGTTTTTTGAAGCTGTCGTCTCCAAAGCAAGTAAAATGCCACAATCAGCATTCAAAAAAAAAAAGCTTCATTCAACTCAGATTATAAATTCAACAATGGGTTCTAATTTTGAAATGATTAAAAAATTCAAAACATCTGCTGCATTTGAGTATGTCGAAGATTGGTATGTTGAGATTGAAAGTCCCATGAATATGTTTCCAGATATGTATCTATTTGGATCCATGGATGGAAATGATATACAAAGGCTAGGGATAATTGTTAATTGCTATGCTCTCAATCATAGTCAGATCGATTTTCAAATGGAGGTAATTGAAGAAAATGAAGTGAAATTATTTTCCTGCCAAATTGATTACACAAAATTTAGACCAGATTTGATTGATACTAATACAGAATTTCCAGAGTCAATAAAAAAGTCATAGTTTAAGTTGGACAGTTTTGAGAGCTTCAATGAATCTGGTCTAAAGAGTTGTGATGATCTTGTACAACGTATTACCAACGTTATGAAATATCGCTTTGTGAGATGTAAGAAAACATCATCCGTGTTTCTTTATTTGCAACAAAGAGGTAAACTACTTGATAAAATACCAGATGATAAACTCGAGGCTCAAATGCTTGCTTTGAGAAGGGTATATTTAGTTGAGCTAGAACAGAGCATTAAAGAAAGTGAGTTCATGCCTACTACAGAGTTTGTAAAATCCCAAAAAGAAGACTCTCAGATAGAGAAGCTTGCTGAACAATGCGATGAAATCCATGAAAATTTCAAGGACAGTTATTTATTTTCAAGCTCTTTTACCATGAAGGTGGATGTTCGAAGATGTGTAGAAGCACCCAAGTTATATAAATTGAGATCACGGGATGATTTAAATGTTCGAGTATTATTAAAATCGTTCCTACAGAAATTTCAAGCATCATTGCCTGATGCTCTTCTGATTCCATTTGACAAAAAAGAGTATGATCCGATTGGAAACCCTGTGAAAATCATGAATGAAATGGATATAAATGCCAAGAACATCAATTTTTGGATAGTTGATGGGCAACACACCATTCAAGCAGCAAAAGAAATATTATCAAATCCTAAATTCAGTCTATCTGGGGAGGCAAAACAGAAGTACAAAGAACGTAATGCTCGATTCTTAGATCCATTAGTTGCTCCCAGTGTGGTGATTCGTATTTGCTTCCAGTTAAATTCTGCAAACACAATGTTCTTCAAAACTCCATTCATTGATTCTGTGCGATCTGCAAGACAATTCCTAATTGCCACAAATAAATTAAAGAAACAAAAATGTGGGAATGCTAAGACGGCTGAAGACAAGGTGTGCAATTTTTTTTTTTTTGCACTTAGTTTATATTGTTATAACTAAATTCATGGCTATTTTATTTTTGATATCACATTCTTACTAATTTATATTTGTTATTTTTTAACAGGTTGATGATGAAATGTTGTGCTCTTTCTTCGATTGTCCACTAACAAACTTTGCTGAAAAAAAAGTCTTGTTATATCTTGATGATACTACTTGGGATAAATGGGAAGTTGTTTTTAATTGTTACAAACTAGGGACATTAATGTGTTCTCCAAACCAACCTAAGGATCCAAACTATAAGACAAATAGTCTGAACAGTTTGGTATCAAGTTCTTTCCATCCCCTTCAGGGACTAACCGCTGAAGAAATGTGTTGTGTAGCAGATAAACTATTGGATGGAACTGTCTGGTTTTCTATTCCAGTGAACCATCCAACCAATGCCATAAAAATGAAAGATTATTGTTCACAATTGAAAACCAAAAGAACAATTTTGGAGGCAATGGTAACATATTGCAAAAGTCATGATAAGAATCTGAATGATAAGATTCTTACAATATCCAATATTCTTGAGCATTATGGAATTACTGATATCATATTTGCCAACTTCTGTAAGACAATGGAAGGGTGTAAATATGTAAAAGGATCACGAAATACAAAAATAGAGTCCCTTTCTCCACAAGCGTTTGTGGTCCTTGATAGAATAATTGATGCATCGACAGATATACAGGAAATTGAGAACAGTTTTGAATTCGGTTGTCATTATGGGGGTCCTAGCCTCTTGTCAACACTTTTCCACTCTTTTCCTTGTCTGTTTCAACCAATGTTATACACTGACTTTGTTGTGTTGGATACATTGGCTTTGAAAGATGAATCATTCCTTAAGGATCACTATATTGAATTGTTTCGATTTTTAATCGAAAAAAATGGGTTGAAAGATTTTACTATGATTATCTTAGTAGAAATTTGGTCTTGTAAGGATGTACGCCAAGCTCTGGAGATTGTTGTCAAGGACTCAAATGTCAACTATAAAATGGCTACCGGTCTTTATGAATATAAAGAACAAAATAACTATAGTTATGATATAGTTTTAACTATACATTTCTATAGTGAAGAGTCTAAAAGTTTACAGGCCTCAATATACTCTCACAGTTTTAGAGACATATCTGATGAAAAAGAGAGAGATTTTGAATTCTGGGAAGAATTATTGCAAATGCATCAACAACATAGTGATCTAAATTTGATTATTTCTCTTTATGCGGGGAAAAATTTACAGCAGGCTTGCTGTACATATGGAAGAAGAATGGCATGTGTCGTAGAAAACGAGTTACAAAGGACTACCATGCTGACTAATCAAGAATCCTTCCAATTGCAAAAACCAATGTCTAATATATTGCTGTTGGAATATCCAGGTATTGTACTTTTTTTGTTCTTTCTCTAGTGATTCGTTGGATTCTATGCTATTTATATATCTTCATTAACAAGATGTTTACTATAACTACTAATGGCGGAAATTGTAAAGAAAACAACGACAATTTGCAACAAAGCAATGATCAACATAGTGTGCACAATGTCGAAGAAGTTTTCGAGATGCAAATACAAGACGAAGAAAATACCATACCAGGTACATAATTTATTTTGTTTCTTTTGTTGTATTGTACTTGTTTTGTTCTTTCTCTAGTGATTCTTTGGATTCTATGCCTATTTATTTAATGAATTTCATTCGTTGATACATTTTATAACATTTCATATGTTTATTACAGTAGCAAACGAGGAGAAAAAAGACAGTGATCAAGGGAATGTGACAGAAAGCCATAGTCAAGAACATGATATCATATCAGGTACTTCACATGTCTCTTATTTTCAATTAAACATAAAATATGTCTTATAAAAAAAAAATTGATTTAAAGAAGTATTATTGGTATTTGATTGAAGGTTTGTTATTTTGGCTCTAGGTTCTATGAAGACAATACAAGAGAAGTGTGGCTTATCAATAACTAGTACAAAAAATACTCAAAGTGAGTGTATTTCTTCAACAATTTTTTTTAATAATAATTTATGTAGCATGAATAAAATGAATTTACTATGATCCATTGTTGTTTTGCAGCTATTATAAGTCAAAAGAAATTAGTTATTTTTGAATTGAATAACATTTTCTATCAGAGCGTTGATGGTGATGCATCACAAAAAGAATTTATCGAGAAAATGGGAAGGGCCGCAGATTACACGATAGAGAAAAAATCATTTTGGTTTCGTCCACATGCAAAAACATTTCTTGAAATGTGTTCCAGAAATGAATCTCTTGACATTGCAATTTGGACGACATCTTTGAAACAAAACACAACAAGAGTTATGAAAAAGCTAGTTTCAGAAACATTACAAGCTAAATTTTTGTTTACATGGACTGCTTCAGATTGCAAACAACAAAAGGGAAAAAATGACATTGATAATTCAACACAAGTTATATACAAAAAACATCTGAAAAAAGTGTGGAGAATGTATTCTCAATATGATGCTACTAACACTATTCTAGTGGATTGTTCAATGGAGACAAAGAAAGAAAATCCCAAAGAAAATGTGATTATTGCCCCTTCGTTTGATGGAAAGAATGAGGATAAATGGTTGATCGCTGATCTGTGGAGCTTATTGAATAAATTGTACAAGGCACTCGATGTTCGAGATATTTTGAAGAATCTTCAATGACTTTTAATAGTACATTAAGATGACTGTTATTCATTTCCTCTATAAACAAAATCTCGAAGTTTATGATATAAATTCTTGGTCATTGTACATTTGATGACTTAATTCTACATGTGATGTGTTATTACTGTGTTTTATTTTATTATCAATTTAATGTCTATTATTTCATAATACACATATAAGGATTGTTGTTGTGTCATTATTATAAATTAACATATTATTATTTTGTTTATTTATATTGAGATATTGAGTTATAAAAAGTTAGTGATTTGAATAATAGTCTTATGTTTTTGCATAAAAATGTAGTATTCCATATTAATTAAATAATTGTATTAGGTTGTATGTATAAATTAACGTACAATTACTATGTTTGAGCAATTGCAGTTTATTTATCAATTGCGTCTTAATTGATCATTATAACTCTTACAAATCAGTGATTTGAATGTTAGTTCAATGTTATCATATGAAATTTTCTTATTTCTTAGAAATTAAAAAAATGGAAAATCATATCAGGTTGTATGTAAAAATTACCTATAATTAGCTTGTTTAATTGAAATTTAAAAAATTGTAAATCTAGGTGGTGGGTATAAATTAACATATAATTGGTTTGAATTGGACCATTGTAACTATATTTTTAAATTGTGATTTGAATTTCATTGCAATGTGCTTATATGAATTTTTCTTATAATTTCTTGAAAATTAAAATATCGTATGAGGTTGTATGTAAAAATGAACATATAAATAGTTTGCTTGATTTAAATTTAAAAACTGTAAAATTTAGGTAGTATGTAGATATTAACATATAATTAGTTCAAATGAATTCGACTATTGTAATTATATTTTTAAATTGTAGTTTATCTCATTACAATTCTTAAAATTAGTGATTTGAGTAGTAGTTGAATGTGTTTGTATAAAAAAACTATTCCACTGAAATTACTTTTATTTTTTTCATTAAGTTGTTTGTTTGGGAGTGGAAATAAATTGGATATGTTTTGATGCCATTTAGCAATGAAGTTTTGAAGTGAAAATATGTTAATGTTATATATGTGGCAGCAATGCAGATGGGAGTTAATATCAGTCGGAAGATCTTGTCGATCTTTGAAATGGAAGGAGTATTCTTCTCGTCGTATTCCAAAGATGATACGAGTTGTCAAATTCAAAGAAAACCAGATTGGGAGCTTGGTGATAAATCCTACTTTTGTAGGCATTTTCAACTAGAAGTATTAAAATACTGCCTAAAACATTATGATGTTGCGATATGGACATCAAATGTTACTAACAAGTACATTCGACAAGTACTTGAAAAATCAAATATTGATACAAGTGACTTTCAATTCATATGGGATAGGTCCCATTGTCACTTGCAAACAAAATTCAAATCATGTAGTATGATACGGTTTTATGAGAAAAGGCTAAGCGACGTGTGGTCCCAATATGGAAATAAGTACACAGAATCAAATGTATTGCTAATAGATACATCAAAGCCTACTTCTCAATTCCTCGGATATCGGTCAAACTGTATCTTAATAAAGGCTTATATAGGACATGAACACGATACTTGGCTTGTGCAAGTTCTATTCCCCTTTTTAAAGACACTTCATCGCATCAAACAGAAATGCAACTACATTCGAATGTTCAATAGAACATTGAGTTCTTTGTATTAAGTGAAGATATTATTATATGGAAATTTGTTGACGATTACATTGCAATATTTCAATACAAGTTGGACACATTTTTTAGTGAATTAATTTGTATGATTTTATAACTTTTATAGATAGATGATAATTGACAATGATATATAAATACAATTATTAGTATTATTTATGATTGCTTTTAGATTGACAAGTTTTTGCATCATACAACACTTGATTTCCCCATTCAAAATATTTTCTAAATTTGTGCTCTTAAATCAACTATTTGTAATTTAAATCATCTCATAAAAGCCAACAAGGCGTGCAAGAAACTCTCTTTAGTTTTATTTATCTATATGTATTAATACAAGTGCATTACAACACTTGATTTCTCTATTCAAAATATTTTTTAAATTACATACTCTTAAATCAATTATTTGTAATTTAAATCATCTCACAAAAGCCAACAAGGAATGAAGTTCTCTTTAGTTTTATTGATCTATATCGATTAATACAAGTGACACACAAATTTTGAATTAAACCTCCGTCTATATAAAAGCACATTTCTTACAAAAAATATTACTTCAATGATAATGAGTGCTAAGTGTACTAGAATTTAGATTGAAGCATGATGAGTCATAGATGAATGATTTTGAAAGGTATAGGCATTTGATTTCCCAATCTATAACTTATTGTAAATGTGTATTCTTAAGTTAATAGTTTATAATTGCAATAATCTCATATAAGCCAACTGGACATGAAATAAATTATTGACTGTTATTAGCCTATATTCATTAATATGAGGAGTTTATCAATGCAATATGTAATTTTTGAAATAAAACCCCATATAATTGAAGTTGCAATTGTTTTAAAACACAAAATTAATTGCTAATGAGTGCTAAGTGGTATTAAGGGTAGTACGAGATTGGTCATAAGTGAGTGACATTGAACTATAAGAAATTTGATTTCTCATTTCATTTTTTTGTAAGTTTGTATTATTAACTCAATTACGATTAATTGAAATAATCTCATAATAGCCAACAAAGCATGAGATACGCTCTATCTTTTATCTTCTTGTATGCATTAAATGAATGTATAAATGTGATGTATTTTTTGGAATAAAATACAATGTAAAAACATTCCACAAGTAGTTGAAAAATCAAATACTGATACAAGTGACTTTGAATTCATATGGGACAGCTCTCATTGTCACTTGGAAACAAAATTCAAATAATGTAGTGTGATACAATTTTATGAGAAAATGTTCAGTGATGTGTGGTCCAAAACAATGCTCAGGCCGACAATGCCGCAAACGAAGCAATTCCCCTTGGAAAAGGGATTCTTAAAATCAACAACGACCATGTCCTGGATCCAATCCCGTAACATTATGGGTTCGACGTTTATTTGGGAGCTACTCGTTGGCAGGAACCTCATGACAAGTGGAACGATTTCCAGGCGACAGATGGGAACTCTCTCCACTCGCAACGTGGCAATTCCAAGTGTGATAGCCATTTCTAACCGCGCCACCCCTCCTTCCTCGCATCTGAACGGGCGCTCACCTCACCTCAGAATGATGGCATCTTCGTCCCTGCGGATGACGTACTGGAGCAGTTACGCAGAAAGATCTCCCATGCTAAGGAAATCTCGCATCCTCCTCCCGTCAAGCGTGCGAAGTCAATTTCACCTCAGCACAGAGATTTAAGTGCCATAACTTCCAAAATCTCGCATCCTCCTCCCGTCAAGCGTGCGAAGTCAATTTCACATCAGCACAGAGATTTAAGTGCCATAACTTCCAAAGGCTTTGGGCTCACAGGGCCCGCGATCTGTGACATGGACATTCGGGGTACTGATTACCATGCGGCTCCCTCTCTCTGTAATGAACGAAGGCATTTATGGAACTGTACGAGAACCATAAGCAAGAGCATGAACATGTGGTTAAAAGGGCCACGTCTCATCCTGAAGGCTCTCTATCCGCATTATGGATAGAGAAATGACTCCAGCACCTCCCACAAAGCGCCCCTCATCCCATCCCTGAATTCGAGAGGCATTTCCAAGCTGAAGGAGGTAGACTCAGGTTGGCACAGCTATTGGGAGCTCTACGCTTCCTGCAATCTGGTTCCTCAGAAAAGCGATTGGAACCCGCTGGACAAAATGGCTCACTCAGAGGACTCGGATGCGTCATCCCCTGACCCGCTCCTTGAACTAGAAACAGACATTAGGACCCTTCACCGGCGTGTACGAAGACAGGGGGAGTTCATGCGACAAATAGATGTGCAGGGAGGACACCGGTTGGATAGAATGGAGGACGAAATTGGAAGTTCGAGAGCAGAGTTTGCAGAAGCTCTTGAAATGCTGGAGACGAGGGTAACCGCTGCCATCGAAAGCATGAACAAAAGGCTCGACAAGATGGAAGGAGTTCTGGTGAAGCTGCGTGAAGACGCAGGCAAGGTCTCAGAAGAAGGAAATCGCTCCTCAAGGGATTAACACCGACGCCACCAGTCTGTCTTCCAACCCTGCTGTTTTTTGTATGTCTATTCCTAGAAAGACCTGTTTTTGTTAATACACAGGCATATGCTTTCCTAAAAGTCCTGAATATGTATAATCACAGGCATCTATTGCTTTAAACAGTTTCCAGGATAGTTAGTTTACAGACTTTGAAGTTGTAATTTTGCTTGTGGCTCTGCCACCCCTTTAATACAAAAACTAACCGCTTGTGTCAAAAAAAAATATTATTTATGATTGCCTTAAGTTTGACATTTTTTTGCATTACACCACTTGATTTTCCCATTCAAAATATTTTTTTAATTTGCGTTCTTAAATCAAATATTTGTAATTAAAATCATCTCATAAAAGCCAACAAGGCACGCACAAAGTTTTGTAAATGTGTATTCTTAAGTTAATAGTTTATAATTGCAATAATCTCATATAAGCCAACAAGGCATGAAATAAATTATTGACTTTTATTTGCGTATATTCATTAATAAGAGGAGTTTATCAATGCAGTATGTAATTTTTATTGCTAATGAGTGCTAAGTGGTATTAAGGGTAGTACGTGATTGGTCATAAGTGAGTGACATTGAACTATAAGAAATTTAATTTCTCAATTCATTTTTTTGTAAGTTTGTATTACTAACTCAATTATGATTAACTGAAATAATCTCTTACAGGCCAACAAAGCACGAGATATGTTCTATCTTTTATCTTCTTATATGCATTAAATGAATGTATAAATGTAGTATGTAATTTTTGGAATATAATACAATGTAAAACCATATAATTAATTGATAATGAGTACTAAGTGGACTATTTAGACTCATTCGATATGTGCCATAAATAAATTCAAAAGAGCATGGGGTCATATATAAAGTTCAACTAAAAGATTTGAAAAATATGTTTCAACATCTATTTCTTCGACATTTAAAAATCTTATCATTTTCTTTGCCTTTTGGTGAAAGTAATTCTCGGCCATGATTTCTTAATTCGATTTCTTCACACTTTCATTGTGTATGTATAATGTTGTACCTAACAACTATCCCAATTTTGACGAATTTATAGTTATTATTTGGTGACATCAATACATTTCTTATAATTTATTTTATTTTAATTTAATATTGTGATTTCCTTCCAATCATGCTATATTATAATATGTTATTTAACAATGAAAATATTTAATATGATACTTTGTTCACTTCAAATATAGATAGAGATCTTCTTGTAATAAAACATGCAATTATGTGTGCAACTTAACTTCATTAATCCTACATTTTATATCTTCATGAATATTTTTTCTCACGATTCAACAAATTACAGATTTTCATATACTCCTCCTAATTTATGGCATACCGAACTAGTTATAAATGATACAACATTTCATTTTTTATGATTGTATATTAAAAACAGTTGGAGTAAATAAAATTTGTGATCAATAAAAACATTCTTTCTAGGATTAGTTTTTCCAATTTTAATGGAATATTTCTTTAATGCATAATTTTTACAAATTAAATGAAATAAATAAAATATTTACAAAAAAATGCAATGTCATAGAAGTCCTTGTAATAGAATTTTTCTAGATTTAATGAAATAGGTGTTATACATATCTACATGGATGAACCTATGAAGTTCACTTGAGTCACTTGAAGACTCATGATTTTCCTTGATCCTTTCTTAGTTCAATTGATGTTGGAGGAACTTCATCCAATACTTGGGTGAAGAGATATATGATTGGGTAAAATTTGTAATAGCAGAAACATCCTTTGTTATTTATTGATGATACACATATCCAGGGATGCACAAATGGTACTTTTGTGAGCCCCTTGAAGATTTATTTTTTTCTTTGCTCCCTAATTGGTTCATATTTTAGTGGAGGTTCTTAATTCACTTCTTGGATGAAAGAACACATGGATGATTATTTTGATGCATCTTACGTCCTTTTGGAGCAGCATTATAGGACATGGGATCCTCACCTATGTCATTGGATCAGATTTGATTGGTCACTTTATGCTTGTATGCACTTGGCAAATGGTGGTCTACTTACTTAGAGGTACAAGCACTTTCATGATTCTTTGATGAGGCACTTCCTTGATGTAGATTTGTATTATGTTGTTATGCACTTTGATGATCTATATTTTGTACTTATGATGTTTGAAAGAATGCATACAAGGAAATGGGATCCAGGAATTATCTTTCCTGATGGTATGTATTGGAGAACACTCCTAATTGTTGGAGTGCAATACAATCAATGAGACCTTGGGATAATTTTTAGTCTCATTGGTTTCAATTTTTGGGGGAAACAAGTAGTATGGAAAATTGAGTGACCACTTGAGAAGGTGATTGTAATCAAAGTAGTGCAGCAGCAAGTATGGTGGTTCCTCCCTAAAATTTTCATGGAATCTTAAAGACTCAAAGTTGGGCAACTCAGTGGAAAATTCAAAGAATTATGTAGTGGTATCATAAAGGGTTTCCAAAATATGAAAGAGTTAAATAGCAATTGTGCAAAAAAAAAATTGATGGATTTAATTAATCTTTTGGTGTTTAGTGGTGATGTCATAGGTCATAGGGTATATCAATATGAGAAATAAAACCCACATCTCCTTGCTTTTGGAAACACACAATTGCAATACATGAGTGCCACTACTCAGAGTTTTGGAAGGAAAGTTTTTGAAAGAAAGCAAGTTCTTCAACATCCATGTTTGAAATTGCTTAAGGACAAGAAATATTGGGTGGGGAGTACTGTCATGTCCCCAATTAAATGATTTTCAAATAAATAATTAAGTTGGCCTACCCGATTCCTAAGGGTTATGTGGAAGAATTAAAATATTGACATTTAACCCCAAGGTGTATATTTTCGCATGAAAATTAAATATATTAATGGTGGAAAAATAGGCCGATAAATTATGGAATAAATGTTAAATGCTCGAAAATGAAGTGGCATTAGGACCTAGTTGGACTTGGGGGTGCATAAGTGGACATGTGGGGTCCACATGAGAGAATATTCCTCATTTAAACATGGAGCCATCCCTAAATTCGAGTTGGAAGGGAAGAGGTAACATTCATGAAGGAAGAGAAATATTCGTAGGGCTTAAAATAGGCAATTACAAATTCTATGACAACTATGACAAGCATTATGACACTTATGACAGATTCTATGACACCTGCGACTCTTACGACGGACTCTATGACATATATGACAATGCAAGAGCTAGAAATAGACCAAGAGGGAGAATGAGAGGAGTTACACATATCCAAAGCATCCAAAAGATTCCCCAAGTCGAATTCATGGAGGAGTTGGAGACAAAATATGATCCAAGTGTCATGTGGGGCCATTGAAGGGTCATAACCCCAACTAATTCGAATTTCATGAGTAATTAGGAGACAATTTGAGTTCTAAGGAGGTAAATGACTGAAATAAAGTTATTAAAATGAGTTCAAGTAGAAATGGATTAGCTTTTGATAATTTTTTATTTGCATATTTTCAATTTGGAGAGCTTCAAGCTTGTCCTTGGACGGTGAATGTTCACCCTCCCTGCCTTAGTACCAATTTCGAGGGTGCAAGATTCCCATCCAATTTGGTTGATGGAGAGGCCATTCAGACCTATTAACAGAGCTTCATAGAGATGTTTTGATGCAGGTTCAACCCTCATCTGATTTCAAGTTCATATTCTATATTCCTTCTCTACTAACATTCTCCTATATTTCTCTCAATGTTCATGTAAAGTGAGATACGCACTCTTTGTTGCATATAGATAATGGAAGGCTATTGTTTCAAACTTATGAACTAGTTAATGGATGCATAAATTTGTAATGGATAGATCATGCCACATCTCTAAATACTGAGCACTTTAGGTACTATTTATCCAAGTAACATTGATATTCGAGCTAGTTTCCTCTTTCTCTCAATGTCATGTAAAAGTGTGATGGCGCACTTCTTGTTGCATCTAACTAATGGAGGATTGTTATTTTGACCTTATGGACATGTCAATTGCTAAATAACTTTGTAATAGACATATCATGAGAGACATAGCTCAAAATCCCTTGGACCATATAAGAAAACTCAAGCAAAACCCACCATTTTGAGCCATTGCACCCTTGTATACATTTATGAAACTTGAGCATTTATATATCAGTTTTGCACCAGAATTATTCTGAGTTTTATAGTTGTTTGAGAATCCTATTATTTACTGTATATGAGACATAAATGTTATGCATACCCCTTTTTTCATTTTCTTACAATTCCATGTAAAAATCTCTGCTATATTGCTCACAATTTCTAAGCAATGAATGTGTTTTGTAACCTTATGTTTTAAGAGTGCCTTAGCAAGCTATTAATATGAATCAATGCTGCACCTAGGTTTTTTTGGAGGTCCTTGATATGATCCAAGTCTTTGTTCTAAAATTTTGGAGGTTCGTACAACATTTGGGAAGCCAAAAGAGTCATCTACCCTTGGGGGTTTTAACATCGATTTTCCTAGTATTTTTGCCTTTCATTCTCCAGTTGTAAATGCAAGTTGCTGAAGTCTTTAGCAAGTGTAGAAGAATCTAATAGCTGCATTAGTGTGTTCTAATACACCTCAATACACTCCAGACATAATTCGAAACCATTTGGAGTCATTTGGGATAGTTTGGGGTTTCACTAGTCCAAGGTTCGAAAATTGGCCAAACTAAGTAAACTTTCAAATTGGAGATATTACACATTTATAGCAAAATTTCCACTGAAAAGGTAGAAACGATTTCTCCTTGATTCGTGCAATCTGAAATCTCATTCCAACGGATCCATTCTCTCAATCCTTTATTCCTATGATCTTCCTACAACAAACTCATGGCATGATAAACCAATGCGCAAGAAATATTGTTGTAGTGCTATTAAAAAAAAATCGGCCTCATGGAGCCTCAGTCTTTGTGACATCTTTTCCTCTGTGATTTAATTGCATCTTATTAAAATTTGATAAGAAGTAGTAAAGTGGTGTAACTTCCTTGCGATATTAAACTTTTGTCCATCTCCAAATGCAGTGGATACGTAGATGAATAACACCGGTAAGAAAACATTAATTTAGACCAAACATGAATTTATTCCTTATTATTATCCAAAATTTCGTAGTTCACAAGACCTACAAAAATAAGGTAAACAAAAGTTATCATTAATAATTTATAAAATCTAAACTTTTGTTTGGACCTAAAACAAGGAAAACGTTTCCATGCATATCAATTTAAAACTTAAAAGGTGGAACTTTTAGTTTGCCATTCTCCCCAGATGGAATGAACTTTATAATCTTTCACCATATTCCAGATTACTATGAAAAGTTATAATATTAATGTATGGACAAAATGGAATTTTTGTTGATTTATTTCATAATAATTCCTAATGCGCATCTTCCAAAAAAAACTCTTTTTTATGTAGTTTCAACATAACAATAAAGCATCTTTTATAAAAGTATTTTGAACATTCTATATTTTGAAGTACTAGATAAGAAATGTTAATTTCCTTAGTTACAATAATTTATTTATTTTGCTTATGTGCAATAATTTTGCTAAACATTAGGATTCTTAGAAAAAAAATATCATTATTATTTAATAAAGGTTCAATAAAAATTGATATTGGTTCCCAATAAAGATTTTCATATCTATGTTTTTCTAACCCTTAATTGAATTTCATAATTTTATACGAAATTACAGAAAAAGTAAAATTTTTATTAGAAGATTAAGGATTATGAAATTTGATAAGTCATTCAATATCAAAACTACGAATCCAATTCCACCTTTTTCATATAATCGTTTTGGAAGAATGAAAAAAAGTAACGAGAAACGCAAGAGATTAAAGATCGAAAAAGAGATCATCAAATGATTAACTGAATCAAGGAAGATAAAATAAAGGAAATCAAAAGCTAAGTATTTACAAAATCAACATGGGGACCCCTTATTTTGTTAAATTAAGGAGAAGTTGTTGGGGGGACAACAAATTCGCATACAACAACTCGGTGAATAGGTCGACTGAAATGAGTCTGTTCCAGATAGTTCAAGGGAGAAGCCCGCATGGAGTATCTAACTTGATAGAGCTACCGACGGGATCAACAAGAAGTGCAAATGCAGGTTCATTTGCAAAGAAATTGAAGGAAGTGGATGGCAAGGTGAGGAAGCAACTCAAGAAAAGTAATATTGCATATAAGTTGAGGGCCGACTAGAACAGACGATTCAATCATTTGCAGAAGGAGATTTAGTTTATGCACACTTGTGAAAGGAAAGGTTCCCTAGAGGAATGTGTAACACGTTGAAGCTGAAGAAGATAGGTCCTTGCGAGATCTTAAAGAAAATTTCTGGTAATTCCTACATATTGGAGTTGTCGAAAGAGATGAACATTTCACTAACATTCAACATCGCCGAATTGTATAAGTATCAGGAAGGTTCGACGAGTGGAGCTGAGTTAGGCATCGACTGGAAGGAGCAAATGACAGTCCAATCAACGGAAGAAGCCAAAGAGATACAAAACGAAATAGAAATCGGAAGGACCCGATGACAGAAAAAGAAGGAGTAGCTAGTTTGTTGGAGCAATCGAATCCTAGAAGAAGCAACATGGATCTTGGAAGAAAAGCTCGAGGAGCTAAAGAACCTAGGAGTAGTTCTTTTCAATCTAGGCAACTGATGCAAGGGCATCTCGCCCAAGAACAACAGTCGAAGTGAACCAACTAGAGTTTTCTGGGAATAGTCGACTGTCCCATGCAAGCGACCAAGGAAGAAGAGTCGACGGGAGATAAGTTGTGGTACCGACCAATAAGTCGATGATGAAGAGGCGAAGGAAGGAAGGAATGTTCGAAGCAGGTACCAACCGATAGGTAATCAGCTAGTTGAAGCAAGGAGTCGAGTCAATCGATGACCGGCGGGAATTTGAACAACGAAGAGTGATTGTGGAGGTAGTTGGATAATTTAATGCGCAGTTATGGCGGTTGCTGCAGACTCCCAGATGGTGGAAGGAGATGAGGAAGGACACGTGAAGTATTTAATGGAGTTTGACCATGCCTAGAAGTAGTGAAAGGATTCTAGAAGAATATTGAGAGGGATTATTAGGAACAAAACATGTATAAATTCTACGGCGAACTCTGTAAAGGGGGACTTTTGTTGATGCTACTCAAATTTGTTTTAGAACCCCTAGAGAGGCTGAATTTGATATCTTGTGACTGTGAGAATAGAGCATCGACTCTGCATGTAATAATCTAATGTAATTCCTCTGATAAGAGAATATAATTTTAATTTAAGGCCATACTTCTTGGCATCTTTCTGTCGTGTGTTTGGGAAAGTATTTTTGTTGTGTAACCTGATCTGCGAACCAACTTAACTAGAGGGTTTGCGTCAATAAAAATAAGAATAATGGGAACAAGGGAAATAATAATGTAGGAAACAATAACAATAACAATAATAATAAAAATCTTGATGGCGGTAAGAAAGATAAAAGGAAGGTGTAATTTCCATGCAGGATTTGCACGGACAATCACCTAACTTACTTATGCTCGAAATTGGATACTTCTCAATGTTTGTTGGGACAACAAGAAGCTACCAAGCAACCAATATCCATGCTAACGAATATGTTCCCTCCATAGAAGTAACAAATGATTGCTACTACCAACTCAAACCATGTAACCTCATAAGGGGACAATTAGGGTACCTCCTTGTAAGGGGGAGACTCAGGAAAATATGAAGTTTTCATGTGTCAATAGGAGATGAACCTCCAAACTAGAACTCAAAACTATGATTCAACTACATATGGATGCAAAGGAAAAGATATCCATGAACCCAAAGTAGATAATCCTTTGCAAATATAAAATCCATCCAACGACACTATGCCTAGAATACCAAAAGGTGTGCTAAATATGTGGATGCACAATGCCAATGTGCATGCTTCCTAGAATTATCGCATAGTTGAAGAATTGGCACAAGCTCCTTATGCAATTTACACACGTGAAGTCCTATAGAGTTGTCCCACTCAATGGAAGCCTATGTTTTCAGTTATAGGTTCTATGTATCCTTTGGATAGTAAGTTATTAACATTCGATTTGGAAAATTGGAAGCCCACCTACTATGATATTTTCAATAGCTTAGATCTAGATTCACAAGACAATTTCACATGGAATATTTCAGACAATGAGAGAAGAATAATAGAGAATATAAATTGTGGAAATCACTCTGTATTTTATTCATCAATATGATAACAATATATAATACATCTTCCATGGAGAAAATCGAATGCCTTGGAGGCAATTTGGAAAGGACAAAAAGAAAAGGCTTAGATAAGGGAAACAAAACCCTAGGTGGCAAAAGCAGTTTCCAAAATTGTACTAGAGGATCACGAATTTGCTAAGTATGGTATGGAAGCTCATGAGTGAGGTAAATAGAATGTATTGATGGATTTATGAGATAAGATATGATGTGGAGGTCGAATTAGTCAAGTGGAAAATTTTTCTAAGTCAACTAGCTTTACATTTTCCACTAGAAAGCAGAAAAAATAGGACAAAGCTAACTAAATCAAGAAAGCACCTTCTAAACCAGAAATGGAAAGAAATAACACAAAATCCAATGAAATATTATCCAAAATTTCCTCAAGTGCGCCCTAGTGATTCAGGATGGCAAGTGGTCCACTAAAAGACAAAACTGGCCCTATTTACCTAGTCAAAACTCAGGAAATTAATCATAAATGATTAATTAATTTATCCCAAGTATAAAATGGTATAGGTGGGTTTTTTAATACTACAACACCCCCCTTTAAGCCTGAATTTATGTGGTGAAAATCAGAAAAATATCATAAATATAGGGCCCAAGCAACAAGGATTATCGTCACCCCAATACAAAAATAACTAGTCCATGTAAAACGAGGAAACAAGGAAAACCTCATGGGAACAAAACCCTCCGAAAAAATGGACATGCTTGGATGTCTTCATAATGTCTTGTTGCTCATTTGGAGGAGCTGAATGAGCCGAATGAGATGAATGGGATGTTTCTGAGTAACGGACTTGATGAAGAGATTGTGGATGTCATGATCATGCATCGGTGCATCAATGTGGTGTAGGAAAGAATCATGTGTAGAGGCTCCATGAAACTCATCTTCTGATGTTGGAGGAGCATCATATGAATTTTTCTTTATTTTGTAACACATATAATCAGATCTGAAAAAATAATCAATTATGAAAAGAATATCTATGCAAACTCCTTCCCAAGGAGAATCAAAGAACTCAACAGGATCAATTTCTTTCATAGCTGCAATGCGGTGCACTAGTTCTTGTACCTTCTTCTCAAAATGATGTAGAACCTTTCTGATATTGTATAGGATATCATGCACCTATTAAATATCAGAATTCGATTCATATGGAGCAGCAAACAATAAAAAATTGAAGTCTCCAAGATCAACAAGATTTTCAGTAGGAAAAGTGTGAAAAACTAGGTCACCCTGACAGCTGAGCGAGCCTAGAGAGGTTGAGGACTTGAATTTTGAACCATGAGTGATGGGGTCAGGTCCAGATGTGTGGAATATCATTCCAATGATGGCCAAACACATGGTTTTCCAACCAATTAAATATATGAAAGACATAAGAGAAACAAAGGCAAGTGACGCAGTGTAGGAAGACATGGAATTGTGTAGTTTCCTAACTGGAGAACTTGGGAGTTGTAGGGTCTTTTGTGCATCCAATGGTTGTGAAAATGATGTGGGAGGTGTCATGACCTGCATATAATACTGTATATCATCTTCAAAATCAGAATCTAAAAACTTTGAATGGAGGTGGAAAGACCTTTCAGAAGACAAGTCAAAAGCTAGTAACAAATGACTAGTTTTGAGAGTAGACTTGGGTGAACTGACTAAAGATTGTACCAAGGAAGAGGTGGAGGTTTATGATTCTGATATATCAGAATGTGAATCAAAATCAGAGACATAAGAATTATCTTTCACTCTAGTACGCAAAGCATAAGCATGATTACATTTGGGAGAGGCTTGGAAACAGTGTTCTTGTTCTATAACATGTCAAGCTTGCCTTGTTCTTTTCTTGCAAAATAAGGAACATCTATGTTATGCTCTTCAAGCATCTTGTCCATGGTGTCCAATTTATTTTTTAAGCAATATTTCTCAGGATGAGTTCCTTTGCAGCAATATGAACACTTGGGATTCTCCTTATTCATCTTCTTGGATTTGGAATCTTCATTAGAATCCTCTTCATTTGTAAACACCTTTTGTTTGGATTTGTCATTCTTGAAACCCTTTGCTCCATGAGCAGCAAGTGAAAATTCCTTGGAGGGTGTTAGATCCCTCATTTGGACCAGCTTGTCCTTCTCCTTAGTGAGGGAATCAATGAATGCATCCATTCTTGGCATCTTCCAATTGGGAAGTGCAAGTCTTGTGGTATGAAAAGTAGACACAAATACTGAGTATTCAAAGCTCAGTTTTGATAGAATGGTAAGGATTAATTGCTCATCCTTCTTATCTATGCCACATTGCTTCAGTTGAAGCACCAGGTTCTTGAATTTTGAGATGAAATATTTCATTGAATCGAAATTACTTGGACTAAGTGAGATCATCTCAATCTCCAATAAATTACCTTTGAGCTCATCATGTTTTCCAAAGAGAGACTCTAGATTTGTCCACACTTGATTTGGAGTTGATAGAGAGTCAATATGGAATAGAAGATCTAGAGATACAGAGAGACAAAGTAACCCATAAGCTTCATCAATCCTATTGAACCATTTAGATTTTAATGCAACAATTCTTGGCTCAGTTTCAAGCCCCATAGTTACTCTATACAATCCTTTGCTCCGGAGTTGGATGATCATATGCGCCTTCCAGTCAAAGAAATTGAAGGGAGTGAGAGTCACAATGTTGGCTTGTTTTTTATCCATACTGATTCTTTCCTGGTGATGGAAATACCTGCAAAAAACACTCTTGGAAATTGTTTTGAATCAATCTAGCTCTGATACCATGTGAGATTTTCAATAGCTTAGATCTAGATTCATAAGACAATTTCACATGGAATATTTCAGACAATGAGAGAAGAATAATAGAGAATATAAATTGTTGAAATCACTCTATATTTTATTCATCAATATGATAACAATATATAATACATCTTCCATGGAGAAAATCGAATGCCTTGGAGGCAACTTGTAAAGGACAAAAAGAAAAGGCTTAGATAAGGAAAAAAAAACCCTAGGTGGCAAAAGCAGTTTCCAAAACTGTACTAGAGGGTCACGAATTTGCTCAGTATGGTATGGAAGCTCATGATTGAGGTAAATAGAATGTATTGATGGATTTAGGAGAGAATATAGGATTTGGAGGTTGAATTGGTCAAGTGGAAAAAGTTTATAAGTCAACTAGCTTTACCTTTTCCACTAGAAAGCAGAAAAAATAGGACAAAGCTAACTAAATCAAGAAAGCACCTTCTAAAGTAGAAATGAAAACAAATTAGACAGAATCCAATGAAATCTTATCCAGAATTTCCTCAAGTGCGCCCTAGTGACTCAGGATGACAAGTGGTCCACTAAAAGACAAAACTAGCCCTATTTACCTAGTCAAAACTCAAGAAATTAATCATAAATGATTAATTAATTTATCCTAAGTCTAAAATGGTAGAGGTGGGTTTTTTAATACTCCAACACCTACCTCATCATGAAACTTTTCAAATATAGGTATCGACTGGTAGGTTAAACATATATCGAACTATTGTAGATTAGGGGGCATCCACATGTGTAATGTTCTTATCATGTTGGAAAACCATTGGATCACCTAACACTATTTATCCTTCAACCATGCTTAAATCCTTCAACAATCAATTATTTCACCCTCACGGAATCATCCCGGCTCTCCCAATAGTGCTAGGGGGGGAAACAATCAGTATAGAGGTAGAAGTTGTCGATGCTCTGCTATATTATAACCTACTACTAGGAAGAAGTTGAACCCATTCCATGATGGCTATAGTATTTTGAATTTTTCAAGTTATTAAATTTCCCCATGAAGGAAAGATAGTCACTATTGATCAACTATTGTACAATGAAGAAATGAGTCCACTCATAGTAATGGTGAAAATGTCCCCTTACTAGTCCATTCCAGGAGGGAGCATGAAAACTTTGGAATGTGAATGTATCCTACATAAATGGGAACTTTTAATATCCTCCCACCTAACTTAAGTCATGATAATGCATCCCTTATACACGTGATTTCGACAGTAGCCATTAGCTCTGCAGTAAAAACCTGTCAGTTTAGGACATAATATTTTGAAGATCCATGGAAAGTGTGTTTGACGGACAATCTACCGAGAGCAGACTCAAGGCCTGATCTCCCTAGCTTAACGTAAGTCTAGAAAAAATACGACAGAACACAAAATACTTTCCTAGATCAAATAGAAGTGCAAATGGAAAGATAGATCGTTTACCTTAGATTCGCAAATCCCTTTCTCCTTCGTTGATCCAATGCTCCAACACTACCAGATCTTAAGCAACTAGACCCTGTTGAACATATAACAGACCAAGAATAGTGAAAGAATACATTTCATATGATAGATCTAAGTTAACAGTTAAGGAGGAAAACTCTAAACATCATCAATGTGGCAACATTTATGGAAAGCAGTTGTATTAACTGTATTGAAAAGTGGAGAGTACAATAGAAAAGAGGATTACAACCATTTCCTTAGCATTGCAAGCTCCTTCTGAAAAGCCATGCCAAAGCTCCTAGAGAGATGTGGATGTCTCCCAAGATAGAGTGCTAAATCTATTAAGCCTAATTTCACCAGCATAAGAGTACCATAGACTTCCTCCCTTTAGAGAGTGATAGGGCCTCACTTATATAGGGATAAGTGGATAGGATAGGTTGAGATATGGTAGGAGAGAGATACGGGATCCTCCCTAGAGGTTAGGAACCGAAGGCCAACTCCCTCAATAGGTCAGGGATAGGGATCCAAGTCAGCAACCTTCGAGAATGAGCTCGAAGAAGCTATTTTTGCCCATTAACTGACTTCGTCACACCCTGTAATGGAGCAAGGTGCGACATCACAGGTTGCATGAGTGCAGCCTGTGACGACCTCTCAGAACCTATCATAAAAGCAGTGGTGTCCTTCCCAAGTAAATGACTTAGCCAATGGAACTTCAAGGGTGTATACACTGAATCACATGATGGTAGGATTTTAGGTGTAACAGAATGCCCCCCAAAGCATGAAGCTGTTGAAATATCGGACAGGTGAAATGCTTTGACAGAGAGAATGGCAAATGACTTGTCGGATGAAGGATGCTACTGCAGTACAACTGAATCTGAACTGACAACCCCATATGATGTAAAACATGGTTTCCGACCAATACAATGCAGATCCATGGTAGTAATGACTTACTGAACACAATCATGGCTACTAGACACAACTGTAGATCCATGATGAGATGATAACACAACCACGACCAATACAAATGTGGATCCATGTAATATGACTCAGATACAAACTCCATCGCAACCTGGGTAAAACATGACTCCCCAGGGTCTTCAAGCTGAACCCGAAATGATACGAATCTATCCATGTGATTACAAATGTCTTGACGTCGAACATGGTAGAAACCACTTGATTACCGGTCTTTGATGTATACCATTAACAAGAACGAGGGAAATCACCATTGATGTCAATGATCCCCAAGGTATCATAATACATATCACCAAAAATTATGTAAGCCCATGTTGAAAGTGAGGTAACCTTCCATTGAGGCATGTAGGGCCAAGGTACTTGGTTGGTTTCTAGATTCAAGCCTTGGATGATGAGCTGAAGTCGACAAGGATGAATCCGTCGAAGGAGGGCCATGATGAATCCCCCATCATCGACACGAAACACGACAAAGTATGTGTAGAGTGGATCAGATGGTACAGTAACATGCGTGATAGACTCAGAGTAGACCGACATGATGGAAGGTGTACTGACTATAGAAAATGAATAGTGAGGGTATTCTTGAACATGGGCATGGCATGACTTGGCAATATTGACATGATGAGTATGACACTAACTCTTAATGCAACTGATGGAGGAAGCTTTCTCTGAATGACTCAAAGGAGTAACAAGACTTAGGAAGTAAGCGGAACTTGAGTACAAACAGATGATCCAAGTACTGTATGCAAATGCAGATGAGTACCATGTTCAAGAATGACTAAGTACTTCCACAGATAAAGGTGTAATACAAAAACTTTCTTTTTTCCCCATCATGAACGATGAGTGCCTCATGTGTTTTTTACGAGCTTGATGAGGGTAACGAGATGCTCGGTATAGCTTATCTCATAGATGAGTCCAATCCCAAATATTTTTCAAACCTGGGATAGGAGGGGTTCGTCCCATGGCGGGCCCTTCAATGTAAGAATTTAACGAGTCCATAGAAGGTAAACTTGGTCGTCATTTCATGTTTAGAGAGTCTGAAAAGAACTAAAGAAGACTCCAACGGTCCTTTTTCGTAAAGTCAGCCTCATCGCCTGAAAAAGGGTAAAACAATGCGAGAGAGGACTCCTCCAGTCATGATTGGCTAGAGTATACCTTTTTCGTAAATAGTGCCCCCTGGTCCGAAAAAGGGGTAAACTATCACTAGGAAGACGACCATTCAAATTCTTTTACAAGCGTGAACGTGACAAGTTCGCTTGGCAATCTTTTCATATTTTGAGAGCCTGAAAAGAGATTAAAGATAGACTCCGGGGGGTTCTTTTTCCGTAGGAGTTTAATGAGCCCGGAAAAGTGATAAATCGCAACTCAGTAACGTATTCTCATAGTTTCAAGAGCACGAGAAAGAACAAAGAGTAAGCTCACGATCATTAAATAATTACAATCTCATGAATGAAAAGATAAATGACAAAAATTCACAAAGGATGTTCATACCTAAGATGACCATTCTAACGCGAAAATGGCATAAAAAGACACTTAATAACTCCTGCACACTCGGAAACTAGGTCAAATAGTCAAACGAACGTTCAAATATGATAAAATCGATCCAAACTGTAGCAAATGGCATAAAGGCATCAAATATTTGAAAAAGGAATATTCCATTTTGTTTATAAATAGAAATAAAAACCAGATATAGTCACCATTGTTCTATTTGCCAAATTTGGGAGGAATAGTGCCATTTGGAGCCAAAACTTCACTTATCGATTTCGGGAGCTACGAACAGCCATTTCACCCGCCATCTGGAGCAGGTAACCCTAAAATTCATCCAGCATAATCGTAGTTGTTTACATTTTTGAATTTCATTCATTTTTTTTGGGTTTTGGCTTGATTTGGGAAGGGCCATTGTGCTCTCGGCTCGTCGCAGCCCACCCTTTCGGGAACTGCAACGAGACCGAGTCATCGCAAATGTCGCATAGATGGACTGCGATGACGCCGCACTGTTTGCAAAAATGGGGTGCGACGATGGTGACGTCCATCCCCAAATTCAAACCAAGCTCAAAAAAAGGCCTTTTGGTGGTTTAAGCAAGTTCTAACAATGTTAAAACTCTCTCTTTGGCAGGTTCCAAGCATCCAAAATGGTTCTGGAATGGTGATAACGGAAGCACGAGTTTGATGATGAAGAAGTTGCAAATGATCCACAATGTGTGGAAGCATTGAGGAACTGTGGGCTGCTCAATTTCTTTGAGATTCAGGGGATGAGATACCAAATCCCTCTACTGACCCATATGCTCCGATGCTGGGATGCGGCCCAGCAGTACTTCATGATCGGTGAGCACATGCTTAACATAGATGTCGAGGACATCTACTTTCTTACTGGATTGTCCTGAAGAGGGGACAATGTGCTTCTTACTGGATCATGTGGGAGTGATCGGAGTGTGGACGACATGATTCTGCAGCACTGTATTCCCAACACTCATGCTTCTAGTGGGAAGATTCCCATAAAGAACATGTGGGAACGTCCATTGCGTGCCATACTCTTCACCATTACGAGGATGGAAGGGAGCCAAGCTCCTCACTTAGCCACCAGGTCACAGATGCTTTATGCGGAGGACTATATGTCTCCAAATATCTACAACTACTGCGAGGGACTCCTCACAAACATGCGAGCTCAGCTGACCAAGTGTCGGTAGGGAGAGCTCAAACAGTTTGGCTATGGTTCAATCATGATCTCGTTCTTGTTGGAACGAGTTCCCCTCTTGTGCCCTCAGGTAGTATTGGATGACAGGGATCCTCGGGATCCACACATGGCCAGGTGGACAAGGGTGATCACCCGTCATGGTGGGGGTCCCATTATTGGATATGGTCCTGAGTTTTTCACTTGGCTGGAGGGCCAGTTACTGATCTTGGAGGACTTTCTGTATAGTGGTACAGACTTTAGAGATGACCCGGACTTGCCGCTGCTAGAGGGAGCGGCATGGGGAGACCTTGGTAAGAACAATAAACCCTCGTACTTTTTAATTTTTGTGCATTTATGATTTTTTTATGTAGTGCTAACAAGTAAACAACATGTGTGTGCAGACGTGGGACCTGTACGACCGGTGGGAGTCTCTCTTCTTGCTAGGAGAGAGAGAGGAGATGGAGTAGTTGTGGGACCTGCAGTGCATGCTTCCATAGCAGAGATGGATGGAGTTTATGCCAACCTGATTGGGTTGACACTAGACGTTCCTGAGCCAACGGTAGATGAGGTTCCGCAACCCATGCAGGTGTACACGATAGGAGCAACTGCGCGCTTCAACGCACTACTTTGCAGGGTTGTGAGAGCAGTTGACTATTTCCACTCTCAGCAGGCCAGAGCTGTTAGACCACTTAGGGTTGTACGGGCCAGGCGCTAGGCCTTGGTTTGTTACTCTGTATGTACTGAGAGCTTAGAGGCCTCGGATTTTGTACTACTGAAAGCTGCAGGGCTTCAGATTTTGTAGAGACTCACTGAAAGTCGTCATGCTTCAGATTTTTGTAGCAGCACTACTTTTTGAGATATATATATATATACAGACATTACGACGATTTATACATTATGTGTTTCAAATGGATGAATGATGTGATCTTGTTTATACGTTTGCTTATAAAATAAATTATTCACACGCTATGTCCACTTTTAACAATTCATGAATATATGCTTATGTGTGTGCAATGTACCAATCTAGGATGAAGTTGGCCATAGAATTGGTAACTGTTTTAACATCTCATGGAATGTGCAGGTACTGAATGGACTCAAAGGACCTTTCTAGAAGACAGACTCATCGATAAAGACGGAGCAAGGTAGGATCGCAGATAGCGTAGGATTGGTTAAGATGAGAGACCACTAGTTGAGAATCCAGGTGGATGACAACATGGTCCATACCCAAAGAAATGGCGTCAGTTAGGGTTCCAATGAATGCTTGATATTCTACAGCATTTTTGGTTGTGAAACCTAGACACATTCCCCCTGAGTTGATGAGCTCGCCGGTAGGTGAATAGAGTACCCATGCTACCGAAGCAAGGTTGCGAGTATGTCGACTGTCGTCGTCCGCGAATCCATAACACGTTTCCATCTGCACATGCAGACAGAACATGGCATAAGAAATGAAACAAGACCTAAACATGCAAGAAATCAAAGTGTCACACCACATAGAAAACACACACGCACGCCATACACAATATATACAAAAGTACTTATGCATGAAAGACTCAAGCATAGTACCTCTTTAGGTAAATCCCATTGCGGGGTTCACCCAAAGAGATCCCATCATAATCTTCAAGCTCATAAGCTCCCTTCTCTAATACGTGTTTCACTATGTAAGGTCCATGCCACATGGACTCAAACTTTCCTGCCCCCAGATTATCATGCTTTTGGTCATATGTGAGGACCAAATCTCCCTCGCTGTAGGTGCGAGATTCTACCGACTTGTCGTACTATGCTTTAATACGTTTCTTATGAGCCATGTTGGCAAGAGCAGCATCTCGGTGAGTCTCGTCGAGCTTAGCTAGGAAGAGGAAGCATTCTTCCTCGGTAGTAGTGTTTGGGAGACGTTCGATGGCGAGCTTGAGAGATGGAATCTCGCAATCAATGGGAAGGACCGCCTCCAATCCATACACTAGTTGGAAAGGAGTAAATACGGTGGCGGTTTTAACAGAGGTTCTATAAAACCAAAGCGCGGAGAAGAGCATGTTATGCCAATTGGCCTTGTGTGTACCCACCATATGTTGGACCATAGTTTTCAAGACCTTGTTAATGGCCTTGACCTATCAATTCGACTGAGGGTAGTACAATGTTCAGTTTTCATGGAGAAAACCCAATCTATCACTCAACTCATTAACCATGTGGTTCATAAAGTGTGAACCATGGTCGGTAACTATCACTTGAGGAACTCCAAACCGCGCTATTACATGGTTAAACATGAAGAGTGCGCGGCGGTCTTGCCGTTGTTTGTGTATGTAGGCATTGCCTCGGCCCACTTTGTAAAGTAATCCACAGCTGCAATGACGTAACTATGCCCCCTAGTCGAGGTAGGCTTATAATGCATGAAATCGATTCCCCATTTAGCGAAGGGGCCAACGGCAATAACCGGGTGTAACGGGGCGGGATCGGTGCGCTTTTCCGTATGAAAATGTTGACATGGAGGACATTTTTTTACGGCCTCGATACAATCTTTGAAGATAGATGGCCAATAATATCCTATGCACAAAATCCTCTGGGATGTAGCCATCCCAGAGAGGTGACCGCCACATGCCTCGGCGTGACAGTCATTCAAAACACGTTCAGCTTCATCATGAGTCAGACAACGTCGAAGGGTAGAATCGATGCCACGACGGTACAAAGTATCACTGATAATCAGATAATACTTTGCATGGTGGCATATTCGACGACGATCGTCACGAGATAATTCAGGGCTGAAACATTGGGTTTGAAGATACAATGTGATATCTCCATACCATAGATCA
Source organism: Larix kaempferi (assembly GCA_027924585.1). NCBI lineage: Eukaryota > Viridiplantae > Streptophyta > Pinopsida > Pinales > Pinaceae > Larix > Larix kaempferi. The sequence goes on along the minus strand of BSBM01001334.1, from coordinate 17,341,619 downwards.
GACGTACTGATAAGAAACAATGACTCATCTGGAAATGAGTCATTGGGCTCAGATTTTGCATCAATACGGGGAAGGTTCCAGATGAGCTCAACAAACACCAAATATTTTTTCAACTTGGCTTTTTCGAAAAGAAGATCAAATTCTTGCATTATCACGATCCAGCATGAATACTTGCCCCCAAACACTTGACGAGTCAGAACATGGTACATGGGGTTCGAATCATCTATGATAGTGGTGGTGCGGAGCAAAATGTAATGACGAAACATCTGCATGGAAATGACTGTCGCGAGAGAAAGCTTCTCAACATGTGAATAGCAAGTTTTAGTGTCAATGAGAACTTTGTTGGCATAGTATATCACATGATCTTGGGCGTTCTAGTCTTCTTGTACCAAAACCATGGCGATAGTGGTGTTGGAAGCTGGGAGATATAAAATGTAATCTCGATAGTAATTCGGCGGTTGGATCACAGGGACATGCGTGATGGCATGTTTCAAACTTTCGAAAGATTGTTGAGCTTGATCGTTCCAAAGGAACGGGACATCCTTTTTCATCAACCTCATATAACCCTGCGTCTTTTGTGCGAAATTACAGACAAAACTGTAACATCCCGAATTTTCATAAAAATTTAAAATTTTAAAAAAATAACATTAAATATGATAATTACAATTGCGGAAATAATAATTGTTGATTTCGACAACATTAAATAAAAATTTGTTAGTACTAAACATAATTTAATTTATGTTTAGCAACAATGTGACAGTGATAGATTAAACACATAATTATCAAACATGATTATGATAACAAACGAGCTAACAGGTCAGAAATATGATGTGACATTTTTTTTGTTTTACAATGATACTGACAGTTTGACTTTTGATGAAAAGGGTGTCCTACGAGGTACCCTGGAGCTTACTTAGCTGCAACGCTAAAGCAAATTGATTATTCTATGTGCAGATGACAGGTAAGAAATTTTATGGCTGCGTAAAAACAAAGTACGTGTATAGTTCAGTTTCAACGTCGTAATTAAATAAAATGTTATAATTCTATTGCGACTCACCAAGTACACAGATATGAATTACATAGCTATAAATACTGTTTTCGGATGCTGTCTTACCACTCAGCAATGTTTAAAACATAGTTGTCTATGAACGTCATCAACTGATAAGTTTGTCACTGTAATCTTTGTGGTTGTTGTAACTAGCTTATCGTTGTCTTGAGATATTTAATTATCTTCCTAATACTGATGTAATAGATGTACCGCAAAATTGTTAAAATAATTTGTAATGGGAGAAAATAGTAGGAAACTCATAGCATTTAGTTAATTTTCATGCTAATTATTTATCATTAGATCTGTTGAAATATCTACCATACAAACTATCTATTTCTATAATTACAATAATAGAATTTCTATGTTTGCAGTCGTTGTTACAAAGATAGTAATTAAATATCTCATGTATGGACTGCTCTAATCGTAATTCTACAATGTTGAACTAGGTGTGATACTTATAGGCTTTTAAGGCTTATATATAGTATCATTTATTGTATGAACTTCCTATGAATGAAATCTATGTCAACCTTGTGACTATGGTCATCCTAGCAACTATTACATAAACCTTATAATTAAATTTTAAAAACTACAATGCTTACCTTTGGAAAAATATAAACTTGAAATGTTGTTCTATATAATAACATGAATTTAGAACACGGCCTAGACTTGGAACTATATGAATATATGTATCGTCGTTGGTCAAAATAAATTGAACCAACAATAACGTGGAATGTAACTTGGAACCCATACAATCTTTGGATTCGACTTAACATAACATATAATGTTATAATGTTATGTATCAAGGTTTGAAATCATAACGTTAGAAAAAGAGTGCTGACATGCATTTATTTTGATGGACAGGTTGATGGTTTACAAGTGATACGAATCAGCATTTGTGATTGTGATACAGGCCTACAATAATGGATTTCCATAATATACTTTGTGACGAGGACTTACCAGCTTCCACATGAATGCAAACTAGTGCATATAGTGACAGAGAACGTTGCCATGATACACTTTTTGTTGATAAACCTCCGAGCTAGCAGTTTAAATATCGATCGTGTGAAAGAGTTGGTATGATCGTGCTACAGGCATTGAATGAGTAATTAATGTGATTTTTTTTCGCTCCAATGCAAAAAGCGTTAGCATGTTTACAATCATTGATCAACTTTGATCTTTATCGTTGGATCCAACCCTAATGTTGTGTTCCGTGTTGGGTTGATAGAAATTTAATGTGTTCTAAGTTTTTGTTATTGTTTTGGTCTGTTAGGGCCGACAGGCTGCCGAATTCTAGGGTTAGAGAATTGTATGAGGTTTCTACCTTGAGACCTGCTGGTTGGGAATAAGTTGCAGGTTCCTTCCTTCTGTAATGGCGTCGAGCTTTAAAGAGTTGGGTCTCTAGTTTAAAGTGTCAAAAGTTTGATAGATTTAAGCTTTTCGTTTTATAGTTTGAGTGAGAAACACACCATGGTGCAAAATGACAGAGGGTATCATGTCTCGTCTACAACGAGGAACTCATCATTTAATTGGTGGATATGAATAGCTTGGTCGCTTGCTGCAAAGGTAATCGTTCTTGTAAAGAATAGTGATTTTTTTTGTTGCATTTCATCTTTCAGTTTAAAATGTATCAGTTGTCTAAATTCAAGCTATTGTTTTGTCAGTTGCAGGTTGTGAAGAACGATTTGAGCAAAGGTTTGGAAAGAAAGGCGTGCTTCCATTCTGGTAAGCTCCGGGTCTTCCAAAAACCTTCGTAGGTGCTCTCCATCTGTGGTTCATGTGGTTTCAAGGGATGACTAATAGGACCTTGCCATGACTCGTCGTTGTTTGTTAGTGAAGAACTTCAAAGCACCTTTTGTTAATCAAAAGATATATGTTCAGTGATGTAACTCTCGTTTGTTTATGTGATACTTGGTTTTATACCTTGATACCTATCTTCATCGAACTGGGAGTTATGTTACTTCGTCAATACTAAATGTTTTTGGACTTGTTTTGCAATGTTTAAAATTTGGGAAATAACCCTGTGCGATTTCGTTTGGAAACATAATGTAATACTTTTATTTCTAGGAACACTGGTTTAAACTTTGAGTTGAGATTTGTAATGGTTCAAACCTTGAGCACAACCTGCTGGTTTAAGATATGAGAAAAGAGATAAGGGAAAGAGCCGAGGCTCATCTAACTACAGATACCATGTTTTCTTTCCGGTAATGAAAAATATATTTCCTATTTCGTTCTGGGCTAAATGTCTGTGTTATACATTGGTTTCTGTATGTTGATATTGTGACTATCGAGTTAAGCCAGAGTCTAAAAGTTCGTAGTGGATGATAACTCTAACATATGTGATGTTTGGAAAGGTGTTCCTTTCGTTTGTAATGGAAACGAACAGGGCCATACCCTAATTCGTGTTTGGTCTTTGAAAATGAATAAATGTTTAGAAAATGAAAAGAACAGGGCTACGCCCAGGTTCTAGTTTTGTCTTCGAAAAAGGAAGATATTTAATTGTATAAATATTCAGATTAGCCCTTAAATGTAGCTAGGGTTTATACTGTCTTTTAAATGTGGATAGAATATGTGTTTTCATAATGCCGTGGATATGATAATGGATATCTATACAATACGATCTTAGGTTTTACAACTGGTGCGATGCTATGTTTTAGTACTATAAGTAGTTCGTAATATAGTAGAGAATACAATACTCAGATTGAATAATGCATGCAATGTGTATAGTAAAATGATAAGTGTAAACAATACAGGTTTTATAATTTCTTTGTTTTCAGTTCTGATAAAACTAATATGATTATAGAAAATTATTCTATAAATTTATGATGAAAACCACAATGTGTGTGACATGTGTATTTACTATAAATTATGACTTGTGATCATAGCTAGCATTTCTAAATATTGCAACAACAATATTTGTTTCTAAATATAATGTACAGAACTTTAAAATGCATTGATTTCCTATGTAATTATTAGGGATAGGAGAAACACAATGAAATTATACAGTAATTAATCTATATTTGTTTTCCATGAAAACAATGGAATATTCTACACTGGAATAGATACTATATAGTAATTACTACTGTTAATTATAGAGTAGAAACTGATAAACATACAAATTACTATTTATCTATCGAATCAATGGCAAATTGCCTATCTTGTCATCTATTCTTAATTTGTGTATTTGTACTAGAGTACGATGCATAAAACAGCATGTGGAAAAATGTAGATACTGGTTTATCAATTCAAATCATCATTGAAACTTAAACATGCAGACTTTCAAAACAGAATCAGGATACATTTCTTCTTCAAAACAGAGATTAATGAATGAATTAAAATAGGAGATAGTGAAACCTGGAATAGTTCTATAGGGCAACAAACAATCCAAGAATACTGTTCCACCCAACCAATTCCTGGAGATAGTCAAGTACTTGCCTTAGGACCCCCAAGCTTGTTCACTGAACCACCAGGAGGAAGAAACTTAGGAATTTAGGGTCTCTTCTTGCAGTAGCAAATAACTTCTGAATCTTCAATAGCTAGCAATCCAAAGGACCTGCTCCAGCACCTCTGGTTCTTCTTAGCAAAATACATATTTATGATTGCATTCACAGCTAGCCTCCCTATTCGAATCTCTCACTGATCACATGATGCACAGGAGGAAATATTCTGCAGAAATATTGTGTAAGAGATGCTTGCTCAATTCGAATTTGCCTTATGTAGGCTTCCTAGGCCTTTTCAGTTGTTACTGGGTCATTAAATGAGCTTCCTGCCCACTCCCACCACCTGGGGGATAATGCCACATTTTTAGGGGTAGTTGTCCCATAACCAAAATCTAGTGGTGTGATGCAATTGCTGCCATCTGTCCCATACCTTCCAACAGCTTCCATTCCTCCTATTGGGTCAGTGAACACTCATTTAACAGTCCTCTTGGGTGTTTGTCTCCTAATTAATTTATTTAAATAATAATAATCAGTAGTTACATTCATCCTTGATGAGAATTGATCATAATTACAAAACTTTGTAATTAAATTTAACATAAAGTATTTTGCAAAATAAAATAATAATTTTTAGAAATTTGGGTAGGTGACAAAAATGCCATAAATAAGTCGCACGTCCTTGCATACTTTGAAGTTCTGTAATGTTGGTTGGAGGTGGAAGAGCGACAATGGCTTCTACCTTCAAGGGATCAATGCGGATCCCATCTTTCAAGATGATGAACCCTAAGAAGCGTCCAGACTCGACACAAAAAATACACTTGTGAGGATTCAGACAAATATTGTACCATCTGCATCTGAGGAAAATGGCCATCAGATGATCTAAGTGGAACTCACGCTGCTTCGAGTGGTAAGGGAGGTCATCCAAGTAAGGTTCCACAAAGTCCTTCACATTGTGGAAAGCGTACGACATGGCCTGCTGGAATGTGGCACCAACGTTTTTAAGGCCAAACAGAAGTTTACGATATGCAAACGTTCCCCAAGGGCAGATGAATGCAGTCTTGTGTTGGTTGGCGGGGTGGCTCTCAATTTGGTTGTATCCGAAAAATCCATCCATGAATGAAAAAATGACACTTCCAGTACAATTGTCAATAATTTGGTCGATAAAGGGAGTCGGGTAGTTGTCCTTGGGACAAGCTTTGTTGAGATCCCGATAATCAACACAGACGTGAATGGTACCCTATTTTTTAGTAACAGGGACGACATTTGAGACCCATTCTATCAATGGGACAGGATAGATGAAACTGGCCTTCAAGATTTTTTCAATCTCTGCCTTGATCACCGCAGTCTTCCGAGGGTGTACCGTTCACAGCTTTTGGAGGACAGGTTTGATGTCGGGATAGGTTTTAATCTCGTGTAAAAATAATGGAGGGGTCTATCCGAGGCATCTCCTCGTAGGTCCAAGTGAAAAAGTATCGAAATCGCTTGAATAAGGCCGTACAAGCAATGACTTCTTCAGGGGAACACTTCTTGCCTAAATGAATGTGTTCCACTACACGAGGGGTAACCGAAATGTCTATTGAGGTGGTGGGTTCGATGTTGGCAATGTTGCCTTTGGAGTCCGTTTGACACGTAGGTATCGTGAACTGAGACCCAGAGTAGATATCCGATGTCACGATGGTGTGAATGTTGTTCTCTACTGTATCCAGCATAGGAAAAGAAGACGAACAATGATGGAGGTCTTCCCATGGAGGATCATCTGTGCTCATGATTTCCATAATGGACTTGTCAGAATGAAAAGTGCGTAGCAAAGGATCGGATGATGTTCATTGTAGAGAACAAGAAATGGAGGCCACAGTTAAGTGGTCCTCATGTGCTGATTTGATAGCCTCGTATATGAGTTCAGCGGGTGATAAAGGCATAGTGTCTCCAATCAGGTTTGTGGTGGCTTCATCAAGTACAAGCCATGAATCAGTGGAGTTGGGGATAGATGTAGTCTGCGAGGAGATCATGTTCACCGTGGCAACGTGATTTGGGGGATTCGAAGTAGGAAAAATGCCCATAAGGGATGAATCCTTAAGGAGGCCAACGCACACTCTCTCATACTTCTGCGAAGATTGTCCAATGGAAGGAACGTTATCGCCCGGGTGAGAAGTGGTTTCAGGTGTGCAGAAATCGAGTTGGTCGACTGTGACAATTCGGCCTTGATGGGGGAATTTTACTATGCGGAAGACAGATGGTGCAACCGCAGTCATGGTGTAAAACCAATTAAAACCAAGCAAAATGTTGTAATCTAACGGGGCAGCGACCACTTCCACGTTAAGTGTTGCGGTCTTGCCCCCCAGCTCGACTGGTAAAGCTTGTAACAGCCCATGAGGTTGAAAGCCACATCCGTCGAAGGATCTCAAAGTGGTAGGAGAACGATTCAACTCAGGAGAACCAATGGCTCTCAAACAAGTGATCGACATGACTGACGTAGAGGCCCCTTCATCCAAAATGGTACGATGGATTATCTTCCCAGCAATGTTTGAGGCAACTTGAAATGCGAGTTGATGGGAGAGCCTCGATTTAAAATACTCCAGCCGGAACAAAATGGTGTTCGATGTATCCGGGTCAACTGCACCAATAGCAGTGAGGAGAGTCTTGCGCTGATTCGGACAGTTTTGCAAGACCTCGAGCATTGACATAGCACAAGGAACTTGTGCCAGGTCCTCTACAATGTTGTAGTTTTGAGCAGCCCAACCATTAGGGTTAAAAACCAATTTTCTAATCGTGCTCTTGGGTGGACGCAACACTTACTCGAGAGAGGGCTTCTCTATGGTGAGAGGTGCAACTGGTATGGTGACGTCGGGCATCAAAGTGGAAACGTTTTCAGTATTACTTCCAACATGTTGCTTAGCTATAATGGAGTCATATGAACGATAATGGGTGTTCAAGTTGATAGTCTCGTTACACACCATGAGAACATGTGCAATGGTGGATGCTTCTCCTTGGGAAGAAGAAGTGTGAGCGATCATCTACTGATTTTGAGAAGGGAAGGGATTGTTGAGAACCACGGGTGTGGGTTTACCCTTAAGAAACTTTTGAACTTTGTCTCTATGGGGGCACTCTTTGGAAAAGTGATCATCACCACACAGTAGGCAAGGATGCTGCAACTTCCTTTTCTGTTTGGTATCATCAGGGGTGCTCTTTTGTTCCTGCTGGGTGGGATATTTCTTAGGTTTCCCCTGATTCTTCTTCTTACCACCAGACTTTTGAGGTGAAATTGATGAAACAGAATTCACTTCCTCGGTGACAGGAGGAGTGGATGATTTGGTGGTGTCGTGACCAGCCTGTGTTGGTGATGGGGAAGAACCCAAGGGGTTCGACGAACCAACACTTTGAGAAGAAGGCTGGGTGGTAAGGGATCCAATGATGCCATTAGTTTGGGGTCCCTTGGGTGGTTTCGCGGGGTTGTAAGTGTTGCGAGGTGCATCAGGAAGGATATCAAACAATGTGCCAGACTAAGCATAGACTAAGCCTAGTAAGTGGGCATGCGTGATGGCTTGTTCTTCAGTGACAGCACCTCCCATGGCAACATCTTGTGCTATGGTTGGTATGAGAGACTTCGTAAACCAAACTTCTAGGAGCTGATCTGGAATAGGAGCCTTAATGCGATATCATCTCCTCTGCCACTCATGTATATGATCTGATATATGAGTAGCAATATTTTGATGGAGCGAGGTTAAAAGCTCTGTACCAATTTCATACCATATAGGAAACTGGAAATGAGTCAAAAAATTCATAGCAAGAGAACCAAAATCAGGAAAAGAATGGGGTGGTAGTTCAATGTACCACTTGGCAGCCGAACCAGTGAGAGTCCATTGGAACAACCGAAGACGGATCGAGTCATCTATCAGGGAGTTGGATGAACACCATAAGTGGTATGTCATGACATGGTTTTTAGGATCCTCACTCGGCTTACCATGAAATTTTGGGATATCTGACAGAAGTTTCACCGGAATGGGTGGCCAATTAGTTCCGTGGCAAATGTGGTTATTAGTTAAACGAGACAGGTTAGGTAGATCCAAAGTAACCAAAAAGAACAGATGCGGATTAGGCTGCGAGTACTGATTGTACGGATAAGGCGTGTAAGGACCTGTGGGACCTTGTATCGACTGACCATAGGGTGTTCCAAGAGGAAACTGGTCGTAGGGGTACTGGCTTCCCAGACCAAATGGAGGTCCGCCACCATAGTGAGGTGGTCCATAACCATAATAAGGTGGCCCGTTACCATAAGGTGGGGGCCCACCTCCACAGTTAGGAGGGGGTGGGCCGCCTCCAAATGGTGGGGGTCTTCCACCACCGCTAGGGTAGGATGGGCCACCACCGCCTCCGCTGGGAGGAGGTGGTGTTCCACTACCACCACTGGAATAGGACGAGCCTCCACCACCTCTGCCGAGAGGGGGTGGTGGGCCACCGCCGCTGCCGGAAGGGTAAGAGCCTCCTCCTCCACCTCCACCATAGTAGGGTGGGGGTCCACCACCACCACTACCAGGATTAGTAGGTCCTCCACCACCACCACCAGGAGGGGGTGGTGCGCTTCTGCCACCACCAGGAGGGCGTGGTCCTCCCCCACCTCCGCCGGGAGGAGGGGGTGGTCCTCCACCGCCTTCGCCAAGGGGGGTGCGCCATGATGACCGAAGTGGGGCGGTTCTCTACCAGAAGATAGAGGTCTGCCTCCTCCAGAGTTATGTGGGGGCCCACCGCCTCCAATGGGAGGTGGGGGTGGACCAAACGGGGGTGGAGGGACTTGCGGGACTATAAGTGGGGGTCCATGTTGTAAAACATTTTGTTGTCCCCATAGAGTGTAATGATTTCCAGGGTAAGGTACCCCATAGAGTGCGTTTCTGAGATTAAGTTGACCCGGCACAGGGTTAAGATGACCTGGATATGCTTGAATCGATGGAGGTTGAATTAAGTTGGACGGTCCCCCGACATGGGATAGTCCCGAAGTGGAAAGTCCGGGAGGTAAATAATTTCCAATGGAAGGCCTGATGGGAACTCCTACTGCGGGATTATGGTTAAGAGACAGGGGTTTCCCCCAAGCAAAAACTTGCTGACCACTAGGCAAAGGTTGACCCAACACTGGTTGTTGATTATTCAATGCAGGTAACGTAACTGTGGTAGTTACGGGTGTGTTGGACTATTTTCCTTCAATGGGTTGGGTAGTGGTGGGTACTGAATTGGTCTCCTGTCTAGGAGATACATGTGCAGGGATGGATGGTTGACCAATTTCAGTAGTGGTCACGTGTTGCGTGGATTATTCCGGTGACTTGAAATATAAAGAGAAACCTAGGATTGGTCTGTCGTCAAATCTTATTTGAAAGTTTCGATTTCGAAACTCCTCACCCATAGCACGTAAACGAGCCAATTGCTCACGGTAAGGTGCCAAACGGTCGTCCGGGATAGCCCAACTGGGTGGGAATGCAATGGCAAAATGGGCCACTGGGTGACTAGTAGAAGATGTCCAATAAGCTGCTGCAGGACCAGTAGTTGTTGTAGGTTCATCCTGGGGTTTATTTATCCATTCCAACGATCCAGGCTCTCCTGGTGCAACGGGAGGTGAGTCTTGCGAAGTGGGGATTTGTGCTTCTTCACCCTGCGGGGGATGAGAGGTAGGTGAATCTGGAGCATTATGTGGAAACAAATGTCCTCCAATATTCAAAGTGGGTTTTTCCACTTCTTGTGACCTGAACCTAGCTTGTGGATCCATCCTTACCCTCGAAATTATCTCCTGATTAAGGGGATATTCGGGTGGCAAATTCTGAATCCTGCAAGACCTTCTCCAAGGAAAGTCAGCCAGAGTGACTGAAACAAAAAGTTTCTCCTAAGGGAAAACTAAAAAAAAAGCAAACCAGAAAAAACCCTACACAAACTAAGGCCATAAGCAAACTTATGTTATAAGAGTGGATTCAAGGTCTGTAACCTCATAGGATTGTCAAGGCTTCGCAACTCGCGATGTACTGTAGGGTCCAACAATATGACGCGACAAGGAGGATTGGGACTATACCCTTTCCTGCATACCCGATTACCTGGACAGTACGTGCATAGTAGCTCCCCGAGTGTTGTTCTTGGTGTATTGCTCTGCCAAGACGGCCAAAGGGTTAACTCAGTTGGTTTCAGGAATCCTAAGGGTGTCTCCCGATATACGCAAGGTATGTGGGAGCTCAAATCCATTGTGGTGTTGTCTAATGCACAACCGTTCAGCAAGAGACCTTCCGATATACTACCGAGTATGTGATACACCCATTGATATAGGCCAAGTACTCAAGGTGACTTGGTGGGTACGTGAAGGAGCTCGATATACCGATAAGTACGTGGAAGACTACAATACCCCCAGGATACAGTGCTGGCAAATAACGACAGCTTCCATGCTTAACGACGTCGGAACATGTCTCTAACTTACACACAAGTTTCTAAATATTTTACCCTAGTTCTACTGTTAATTTTATCTGGACGGTTAGGTGAATGCATGAGGTGAGTACATAATTGTAAACATAATGCAAGCTCTAACTACATGCAAAAATACGCTTTTCTTTCAATGAACTCTATATATGGGAAGGATAAAAATTTTCTTTTCTTTCCAACAACTTAACCAAAGCAATGCAATATAATACAATCCCAAATCTACCAAAAATTGACTATGAAGTATTCTTTTTCTTTTTCAACGAAACACAAAAAAATTTCACAACACTACTAAGCCAAATCAAAGCATGTTTTCTTTTTCTTTTGCCTTTTCAAAATGAAAATGATGCTAAGTAATGAAAAGAGAGATTCTAAGTAAGGTATGCAAACTTTTCACTTTCACTATTATGGCCTAAAAGCATAAGAATCAAAAGATACAATGCAATTTCCAAAGCACGAAATTACTTTTGCAAAACTTGATCAATATAAGAATTTTTCAAGAAGATGAGCAACTCATATTCATGAAAATTACAAACAATGCAATCTTCTTTCAACTTTTCCAAAAGATCCATTCCAATGCTTATGCAATTTTTCAAATGAGCTTGAAAAGTAATGGAAATAAAGTATTTTTGATCTTTCAATGAGTGCATCAAAAAGACAATTTGACAACAACTATGCTTTTAAACATGAACATTGAACTGAAAAGATGACTTGCAGCACTATAATAACTCAGAAAATCCCAAGAGAAAGCAAGCACGAAATAGACTGAAAATACATAAACACTCAAAATCAATCAGCAACAAGTAAGACTAAAAGCAAGCAAGACTCACAAAATGAATGTAGGTGAGTTCTGGAAACCGATCCAATACAATGATCAAATCTGGGAAGGAGAGGAGGGAATGCAAGGGTGAGTGGATGCAGGTGGGGGAGACAAGGGTGTCTGCCACTACCAAATATTAGACTTGTCCAAGATGGAACCCAAAACAACTCCAACAAAGCCAAGCAAATCAATCACACAAAGCAAAAAGGGATCTCTGACTGGATCATACAGTATAGAGGGAGTCTGCACGCAAACCAAACTCAATACAAAACTGGAGAGGGCATGCCTATATGGTAAAAAAGGTAGATTGGTGCACTCTATGCTTATACATAGTGCGACGTCGCAGTTCACCAATGCGGGGAGTGCGACGACGTCACAGTAGACCAATGGAAGGGTTGTGACGACTCACTAACAGGAAAAGAACATAGATCAAGAAACACACAGTGTCGCTCTGTGCATACTAACCAGGTGCGACAGGCGAGATCTGAGTTCAAAAATTATCCAATTCTCCAGATGGTGAGCATAAAAGGGTCTGCAAACGAGAAGTACAAACTCAAAGGAAGTTAATCAGTCTTCAAAGTGAAGATCTAATGGTAGAATCCACTTCAAGAAGGAAATGACAAAATGATATGGCTTGGCAAGAAATCAACTGAAAAACAATCATTCAAATCGACAACTATAACGCGATGACCTCCCGAGTATGGTTGCCAGATTTTTTTGATGGACAATCTACAGAGAGCGGACTCAAGGCCTGATCTCCCTAGCTTAATGTAAGTCTAGAACAAATAGGACAGAACAAAAAATACTTTCCTAGATCAAATAGAAGTCCAAATGGAAAGAGAGATCGTTTACCTTAGATTCACAGATCCCTTTCTCCTTCATTGGTCCAATGCTCAAGCACTGCTAGACCTTAAGCAACTAGACCCTGTTGAACATATAACAGAACAATAATAGTGAAAGCATACATTTCATATGATAGATCTAAGTTAACAGTCAAGGAGGAAAACTCTAAACATCATCAATGCGACAACATTTATGGAAAGCAATTGTATTAACTGTATTGAAAAGTGGAGAGTGCAATAGAAAAGAGGATTACAACCATTTCCTTAACGTTGCAAGCTCCTTCCTACAAGCCATTCCAAAGCTCCTAGAGAGAAGTGGATGTCTCCCAAGCTAGAGTGCTAAATCTGTTAAGCCTAATTTCACCAGCATAAGAGTACCATAGACTTCCTCCCTTTAGAGAGGGATAGTGCCTCACTTATATAGGGCTAAGTGGATAGGATAGGTTGAGATATGGTAGGAGAGAGATAGGGGATCCTCCCTAGAGGTTAGGAACTGAAGGCCAGCTCCCCCAATAGGTCAAGGATAGGGATCCAAGTCAGCAACCTTCGAGAATGAGCTCAAAGAAGCTATTTTTTCCCATTAACTCACTTTGTCGCACCCCATAATGGAGCAAGGTGTGACGTCGCAGGTTGCATGAGTGCAGCCTGCAACGACCTCTCAGAACCTGTCATAAAAGCAGTGGTGTCCTTCCCAGGTAAATGACTTAGCCAATGGAACTTCAAGGGTGTATACACTGAATCACATGATGGCAGGATTTTAGGTGTAACAAAGTGCTACAACCTACTGTAGGGATTAGGTGTAAAAGGGCGTCACTAACTTTTTTACAGCTGAGAGAGCCTACCAAATTGTCATAGCTAAGAATGTAGACCAAGATTGTCACTTTTCCCAAGTACAAATGGATGATCAGTATTCTATGCCCATTTGGGATATCAATTCCTTGTTGTGTCATAAACCTCTAAATACAATCATTCCTTCATATGAAGCTATCAATAAGCCTATGTATTTGGGGGAGAAACCTTGGAGAGACATGCACTAATGTGCATCATTTTTTCCTACCAATAGTGTTATAAGAATTGATGAGAAGTTAAAGGGGATTTTAGACACTTAGGAGAACTAGACAGTATCAATTTTGTCTAACGTGTCCTTGAGTCAATTGTGTTTCTTTAGTATGCATTGGTATGATTTTTACTTGAGTAATTTGATGGTCATGATATGTTCTAGACATAAAGTGATCCAATGGTTCATCTTGTCCTCGATATTGATGGTTCTATCGATCCATAAATTAACACCCACTTGGTCCATGATCTCTATTTAAAGAGCATGGAGGGTCATTCTTCAATGATCAATTGTGACAAACTCATATGTAAAATATTTTCCTTTTGCATTAATATATTGCCTCAAGTTTTCATGTTTGTTGCGTTCATGGATTTTTTCCCTCTTTAATAGTTTTAACCACATAATGCATTAGTGTGTTGATCTAGGATCTATTTGCAATAGTATATTCTTAAGTAATCCATTTCCATATGTTTGTTAGTCTCCTCATCTTCCTTACATAAATTGCATATTCTTGGTCCAACTTTGTTCCTCCATTGTATAATGTCCCATGCCAATGCTTTATTCGGAAGGAAGAACCACATGAAGGTCTTGGTCTTGATAGGGCATTGGAATTTCCATATCACTCGCCACCACCTGGACGACTCAACCTTCCCTTCTTCCACCATCATCACATTATATCTAGCTTTTGGAGTATAGTTCTCATTCGACGATTTGATCCAAGCTAAAGTGTCATCTATGTTCTAGATCTTAACGTGATAAGTCTATAACTTATCAATATATGTGCCCCATATCCCGTAGTCATCACCACTAAACCCCCAAAAGACTTCATTTTCCCATCCTTGCTCCCAGATCGAGGATGCTACTTGATTGATGATGTGTTTGACTGTGAATTAACCTTTCAAAGCAGATGCGTAATCATGTGATTAGAGAGAAAATGTGCATTACCACTTCCCACCCACGGGTCTTCCCCCAAACAAACACCATTTTTGCCTCCAACCTTCCATGCTAGTCCATTCCCAATCAACGAGAAAGATAACACTGTTGTTTTCCATATTACTAACACATTATGGACATTTTTTAGTGGGTGGCCTTCTCATTGGAGCTATATACTTGTGATGCACTGCTTCGACCCATAACCCTTTACCACCAAGTTGCCTCCAAATGCTTTTTGCCGCTAAATCCCTAGAGATGAGGTTCTTTTAGTCTCAAGCATCCCTAGTTTTTTGGAATAGATATTGCCTTCCACTATCCAAGTTGTGCCTTTTCTTTCCAAATTCACCAACCAAAGAAAGCAAAGATTGAGCTTCCTTATCTTGTCAAGTAGTCCCCTTGGGCTCCATGAAAGTGTCCAATACACTAGTGTAACTTAGAGTAGTGTATTTATCAATGTCAATCTTCCTCCATTAGATATCCAACTATAAGACACCAATTTAACTTTTAAAAATGTGATTGTGCTAGTATAAATTACATTTTATTACTCATAATGTTCCTTATAAATTATATTTTATTACTTATTACATCGATAGGTGTTTATACCCACACAGGTAGCTTAGAGCAGCTTCTGATGTGTTTGAAATAGCTAACTCTCAAAGGAATGAAGGCCCTGCTGCATGTGTGATGTGCTCTCAAAATATAGAGTCTCTCAAACCACTTATGTGAATGCCTAAAACTGCAATTAAAATCTTAAGATGCAAGTTAACCTAAACTATGATTCAATTAAAGAAAACTGAAACAGAAAATTTAGTAGTTGCTAAACTGTAAACAACAGTTTAGTATCTCCTAAAAATCCCATAGGTTCAAAAAATAAAATCCAAAACTCTAACTAATCTACTCTATCCTACCTATCATGATCAAGAGCAAGCTTGAAAGTTTTGACATGTAAAAGAATAATTTTAGTTTACTGGTTTATTTAAAACAAAGTTTAAATAAAACAATTAAACGTTTGAAGCACATTAATATCATAAGATTAACAATAACCTTTTACATATTGTTTACACATCAAATTTGCAGTCATCTAGCATGATCAATTGAGTAAGGAATATTGATTTATAAAAGAGCATAAAATCTCTCAGCAAACTTCTATTCAACTGTAAAAAATAAAATCTTACAAATCTCAATCAAATACAAAGATGATTGCAATGTCACTAATCTCTGGCCTCAAAATATGCCTGAGTAGAAACAACGCAAGGCTTCCATCGATATCCAGAACAGTCGCAGAAAATATTACTGATTCTTCTTCTCGAATAAACATTACAGAAAAATGAATATCCTATAGTTCTCAGGTAAAGACCTTCAAAACTGCAGAGCTCTCTTCCCTCTGGCAGCGTCTTCCCTTCTATCTGCAAATATAAGATTTACAAATCTCTATTCTGTTGAGAAACCCCCCCCATCTGGCAATTGAATCTATGCTGCTTAAATAAGCTATGTGATGAATGCCATTTCCATTAGAAGAACATACTTCCTCCTTTTCAGTCACATTAATTTCTCTTGATAGCTGGCTTCTCAGAAATATGTACACGCATCATCTGTCGAATCTACAAAACGAACTTTTCTTCATTCTGAGTGATATGATAAGCATGAACACCGATCATTCTATCCTGCCTCCTTTTCTGGAAATTGAGGCACGTAGACAAACTATAACTGAGCTTTGCTTCTTTAGTGGAACTCCTCCATGATCTCTGCTTTCATTTGATGAGCTGGTTCATAGTTTCTGCAACGGTTTCATCGTATCTTTACCATTTCCACTTTCACATGTAATGACAGATAATAATAAGTAATCTGGAGAAAAGCCATGAGAGTAACCATTATTAAGATTGCTCAATTTTGATGCTTTGTAAACAAAATCTAAACCAAGCTTAATCTAGCTCATATGTTAAAATAAAATGCAAGAAAATTAAATTCGTGAAGATATCCATTTAAAATATAAAATCCACCACAATCCCCCATTGTTAACAAAATAGTAGGAAGTTGGGGATCGTTGAGCAAGTAATTTTCTGGAACTTCATTTTATGCGAACGATTGAGATTATCTCAATGATTCTGCCAAATCACAATAACGTTCCCTCTCTTTTCTTCGATGATGTTATCCTCATTGATATCATAACCTCCACGGCTTAGCATCCCTGCAAACCTGCAAAATTTATATCAATCAACGTTCATTTACGAAGGTGGAATGTTATTAAAATTCTAGTAATGTAAACTGTAAATAGTGAAAAGATAGAAAATCCCCCTTCTCGTATGCAGAATACCATCTCTTTATTCTCGGCGATTTCATCTCTATGTTTTATCTTCCATGAAATGGTTAGATCATACTCAGTTTTCTCGGCTTTAAAACCTCATTGATCCCCTTCATTCGCAATTGAATGCTACTATCATTTGCATGTGATAACCGCTTCTTTCTTTGACAATCTCTCAATCTTGTTACAAATTAATCATTTAACTAATCTGAAGCTAATATCATGACACCTTTGGCGATGCATCAAATAGTTTCAATGAAGAAAATATCTGATGCATCGATTATATCCTTTTTCAAACAAATTCTTCAACAAACTGTGACACGTTCGTCTGATCATTAATAGACTTGCGGGAGCTTAATATCTTTTCTAGTGTCCAAATCTGATGGTGTGATTATTTCCTGCTAATAAGTTAGTCATGAATTTCATTACCAACCTAAATATACCTTCCCGGGTAACAAGATAATGAATACTTCTTATTTGAGTGAAAACTTGGCAGTATGATAAAAAGAGTTCTGGAAATTTGCCAGGAGTTTTGTTAACAAGACTGATCCAAAAAAACTTTCTTCAAAGGAGCTGATGTAACTTGAATGACAATTGGCTCGTTTTTTAGGGCATTCCTAGTGAAGCCTGGATGATTCAACGGCCATTGCGTAATAATAAAGTGGCATTCATAACCCCTTCGTGGCAGCCCATTAGATATATTGCTGAAGTCTAATAGCAGATTTTTTGTGAGAGCATCCTTTAATGTAAGAGTCTCGAATCTTCGACACCTGCCAAATATTATATGCCGTCATTATGAAATATTATATAAGAGCTCTACCTCAATTCGAAGGAAGCAAATATTATAGACATGATAGAGATTGTGAAAATTTTAGAATGTGAAGAATATTCATGTACAAAAAGTATGAATACAAATGCCTAAAAAGAAAGGATATAAATAAATAATATGTGAAGACAAAATTTAATAACATCCTTTAAGACATTTACATGGGATTTGAATCACCAACATAAGCTGAGATGACTGCATTATTCAAAATTCTTGAAAAATAAGATAAACTAAAATTATGAAATTTGAAATTTTGGTTTATGCCCATTAACCCAATGTAAACAATGTAGTATGTGGGATTATTGCAGATTGAATTTTCAAGAAAATGATATCCCTTTTTTTTTAAATAGTTGACCTTTTAAATGGGAAGAGCAATTTGGTTATGTTTTCACCTTTTATATGAACCTTTAATATCAAGGGTATGTTCTTGGTTATTGTATCAAAGCTAAATATATACTTATAAATTAATCATTAAAATTATTTTTTTTAAGTATATATGATTTAATCATTAAAATTATTTTTTTTAAGTATATATGATTTAATCATTAAAATTATTTTTTTTAAGTATATATGATTAGAGAATGATAATAATAAATTAAGTTTAGCTTTTTCATAAATCGTATCATTGTAATGACTTCAAGGATTTATTAAAATAGATATATGGAAAATGAATCAAGAATATTATAAGATATTTCCATATATAAATATGCAATAACCCAAAAATGACCCAAAATAAATAACAAGATTCATTATGCTTTGTGAGAAATAACGTTTAGCTTCAAAAGGAAAGGCATGTCCTTAACCGACAAAACCTCAAATAAGATCATGGTATCATGATTAAAAAAACCAGGAAACCAAGTCAAAGAGCAAGCAATTGATTCTCTTAAAGGAAAAGAGACCATGAAATCTCCTATCAAACCAAACAAGATAAAATAAAAGAAAACCAAAAACTGAGTATTTACAAAATTCTAATGGGGGCCTTTTGATTTTGGAAAAATCAAGGAGAGTTGTTGGTGTGCCAACCGGTAGTGTTCAAAATTCAAAATAAACAATAATATGAAAAAAGAAATATAAAAAATCACTGGTAGTTGATGCATGGATAACTCATAGCTCATGCATGGATAACATGTAGTGACAACCAATTTAACCAAAGAAAGTAACATATAGTTGAGGCATAGACAATCAGTGATTACAATTGAGCACCAAAAACAAGTAATAGATAACCTGTTCATTACACCTAACTTGTGACTTATATGTATTCACCGAAGTGGATTGAGACTAAGAGAAGCCTCTCGCCATGGGACGGTTTAAACTAGAAAGCCTTTACTTCGTCCTGCAAACACCGCTGAAGTTCAGTTTCGCTTCCCGCCCTTTCTGCGCGAGATTTCCGGTTTAGGACAATTTAAACTCCCAAACGAAAACCACGAGAGAATCCGAGTCTTCCTTGTACCGAATTTTGTCTCGGAAGCAGTAGGGTTAGGGTGTAAATGTAGGTCTGTAAGAGCAGAAAATTCAAAGGACAGTAACATTCATTGGGGATCCAATTCAAAGGATGCGAGACTCTAAAGAGATTGGGGATCCAATTCAATTCAGTGCAGTAATGAGTACGAAAAGTTGCTTGCTGAGTAAGGGTTTGGTCAATTTCAGTTTTTGTATTTTGTTTTTTCCCTGTCATCCCGTATCCTTACATGCCATGAACAGCGGGAACAATGGTGAAGAATAGCATCCCGGATATCCACATTGGAATTTGGGAGCGTTTAGTTTCAACATCTTTCATTTCATTGTTTCTTTCTCAGCATGCATGGATTGCCTCTCTCTACGTCATGCAATATTCCCGACACTCCGCCACCCGAATATCTTACTTTGATCCTTCTGTTGCTTCGCTACTTAACATTTTTACTTCAACGCTGACAAAACCACATACACAATGTAACATCACACAGAGGATAATGTAACGCTTACATCCTCATATATAGGACAGTGTAACATCACATACTTCAACCTTTTTTGGAATGTGTTACTGAATATACCAGCCGGGTGACTCTATGCGTAAGTTTTATTTTGATTCAATTTGAATAGCAAAGATGTGGTTTTTTTACCAAGTCTATAATAATTAACTAGCAATTTACCAAGGTAACATTTTCGTTCATTTTTATATTTTTTATCCATTTCATCACATCACAATATCAACCCCTGTCTTGTCAGTTGCAATTTATTTTGGTATGATAAGTGTTATTTTGAATATATATGATAGAAATTGATGTAATGCTTCTTTTTCTAAGAATAACATATGTTAATATCATAGAGTAAGAAGTTTGCATTTTAACTTTTTCTTTATAATTGTGTTTTAACTCAACAAAACCAAAAACATCCCAATAATAACCAATTAACTCTTAGTGTTGGCATATGTTAACTTTGTTGGTATTAGTGTCTGCATAGATTGCGAGTCTTTAATATTCCTAATAGAATACAATTTAAGGTAACAAATGACTAATCATTTTATAACTCTGTAAAACAATTTACATAGAGTTTGTGGAATGAAAATAAAATAAGAAACAAGCACAATGTTTAGTATATTATTGAAAATTTTATAATATTTTTAATTTATAATTAATGATTTAAAAAATTAATTAAATCAATTTGAAATATAATATTTATTGGATAATATTATCTAAATTTAATACCTAACATTTTTAGTTGAAACTTTCAACTATTTATAAAAACTAAATATATATAAAATAATTATATAATTATATAATTAAAAATATAAAAATATAAAATAATTATATAATTATATAATTAAAATATAAAAAAATCTTCATAATAATATTATGAAATAAATGTTTTTAAATTTTATTTTCATAATTATTATTTAAGAAAAATAAATAATTTATTAAAATAAATTTAAATATAATCATATTCATTATAAAACTAACTTATCACTCAAAATTATCAATTATATATAAGAATTGAAAAAAGTAACATGTTTTTTTTAATTTTATTGCTTTTCACTTAATCTAAATCTGCATTCCCTTTTCTCATACTATGTTACAATAGGCATATTGGTGAATCATATTATAATGACTTCGTGAAAGTTACAATAACATAAAATTTGGATAATTTTAGAATTTGATTAAGAAAATGATATAGAACATATTTTCATATTACATTTAATTTTTAGTTTTTATTTTTTAATTTCTATTACATGTTATTGACATTTTATCTAAAAACAAATATTATTGATATGATATTACAATTAATAATTTAAATAATTTTGTCATTATCACAATATGTCTATTGAAGATTTGTGGATATATCTATACATTCCAATACCTCACAAACTCTACAGCTATAAAGACAAACACTTATTATAATTAAAACTTTTAATTTATATTATGAATATCTAATTTAATTGTAATTATAATAATAATATAAATAATAAAACTTTGTCCATCTATGAAATACAAATTATTATATAATTTTCATAGGCCAAATATAAGATATTCTAAGCTATCCTAAAATAAAGATTTATTATACAATGTTAATATTGTTGTGAAATGTTCACTTCCCAGTAAATAAAAAAAATAAACTATATTAATGTTCTACCAAATCAATAATAACAAAACATATGATAATTATTACATTGTAGTAAAATATATTAAAAACAGGTAACATACTAAAATATAATTAAAATCTATGAACATAAATAGTTAAGTTCCATATTTAAGTGTTCATTCTTGCTTTTTAAATTTTTAAAATTCATGAAATGTATACGACTTTGAATTCATCCTTCCTTTACACCTTTTATCAATAAATATAATTGAACAAGGCGTCGGTCCAACAGTCATATCTGCCACTCGCCCTTTCCCGCCTTAACACCTTTGGCCGAAAGAGACTGGAAACCAAACCCTACGCGTACAAGCCGCATCCAGCCAAGACGGCCATTAAATACAACAGTTCACCACAAATATATATGCCCCTTTTCGGTCTGTCATCTGATCCCTGTCATCTGACGCTTCAGGCTCTCCATAAGAGCTCCTGCTAGGAATTCCAGACCAATTTGT
The DNA here is from genome assembly GCA_027924585.1 of Larix kaempferi. Classification (NCBI taxonomy): domain Eukaryota; kingdom Viridiplantae; phylum Streptophyta; class Pinopsida; order Pinales; family Pinaceae; genus Larix; species Larix kaempferi. Next base: position 17,319,849 of record BSBM01001334.1, on the reverse strand, counting down.
CCCATCCATATTTCTGCATTCATATCTGTAAGGAGCATTATTCATATATTGCTTCATAATGGGAAAAGGACGCATTTCTCTCCGAAACGAACATCAAGAAGATAATGGAGCATTAAACGGAACCTCCAATCCTCACCTCCTTTCACCGTTCCAGATGGGTTCGCTATTCCATCTGTCTCACAGGTACCCACATTAGCAATTTCCTTGTCTCTTTTGATCACAAGTAATTCACCAATAGGCGCGACAATGAACATTTCTTTAAGCATATTCTTCGTCGAGCACATATATCCCACCACAGAGATTTACGGTGGGCAGAAAGGGTACCCAAAGGTTTATCCAATTAGCAATAATCGCCGGTTTCTTTTGTTTAATCCAGGTATTTTGAAGGGAGAACGAAAGGTTGAAGCGATCAAAGGTTGAAGATGGATCGATTTCAGGTTAAGGTTAAAACCAGATGGCAGATCCGCGCTTTATAATGGGGTTCCGTTACAAGAATGCTGCTGGACTTTAATTAATTGTGGATGTAAACTATTTTGCTGTTGTGGTGCATGTAATCCAGCCCCTGGGCCACGCCGACTGCGATCTGCATTCGCGAAAGCCAGGAGCTTATGATGGTGAACTTGGGAACCTTGCTGCCCCACAGGCATTCCGTGATCATGGACGTATTCGTAGACCATATATAAGTGATCTCCCTCACAGCAGCCTCACAAGAGCTTCACAATGCTGGCATGTTGGGCGTTGTCTTTTGGCTTCTCAAAGGATTATTGTTGACAGGAATGTTGTAACGCTTCAAGAATGTTGTAATCACACCAATTCCGATCTCAGATTTTGTCAATGTATAACTTCATCAACTTCAAAGAGGGTTTGCACTCTATGATAAATCCCATCCTCTGACTTCGTTGTTCTTTCCTGTACCATCAACTTCCTGGACTCTGCAGGTATGATCTCGATCGGATATACAAATTGTGTAGATTTGCAACAATTACCTTACCCTGCATGAAATAATGAACATAGAAAACTTTTGTAGTGTTAGTATCTGTCTTCTGGGAATTCATTTAAATCTGTAAGTCATTGGGCCTGTGCAGAAATTACTACGGGGTGAGATCATACATTTGGGAACTGTTCTCACCCGATTATGTTGTGATTTTTTGTATTTCCATAATGAATTTGAACGATCTCTGCTTATCAGCGTTATTCAGGGTTATGTGATAGTGATCCGAATTTATGCAGGAACAAAATAAGATAGTATATAAAGAATCATACACAGAGATATATTGCAAAGAACACAGTGATACAGTAAACACACATTCTATGCTCATTCGTGCCAAGATGAATACAAAAATAGGTCGATATGGCCTATTTATCATAAGCATGAGGAAAAGAATCCCAAGCATCCAAAAACCTAACCCTATGAGATGAAGCGCCAAAAGTCATGTGGGCCCCATTTGGGTAAGTTAGTACATCAACTTCCCGGGGTCGTAACTTTTGCATACGATCTCCGTTTGGGGCGCACGATAGCTCGTTGGAAAGATCTATCCGAGGACTACAGCTTAAAATGTGAACTTGATGATCAAATTTGTTGGTAAAAGATACCCCAAAAAACATCGTTTAGGGCCTCAAAATGGCTCCGGATGTTCAGGGCCCGAAAAACTGCTAAAAATAGTAAATTGCCAAAATTGCCAGAAGACTGTTTTGAGCCATTGGAAGAGGTGGGCCGCCACCGATATCCACCTGGATCAAATAGTTATGTTGTAATTTTGTAATTTCACATTGAGTTTGATCGATCTTTGCAGATCGACATTATTGATTAATGAAGTTGAATTTTCCCAAAATTTGAGTCCACAAATCTTCCTACAGCTTCACCATGACAGTGAGACAATTCGCAACGCTCAACAGATTTCTAAATCGACCCCGCGAGGAGGCCTCAAGGCCAGATTTAGGTATATTGAGAATAAAGTGTTTCTGCTAACATGAATCTCTCTTTAACCAATCTCTCTTAAACCTGCAATTGTGAGAAAATGAAATGTATTTGATAGCAATAAATAGCAATCAACTTTATATGAGAAGAATGACTCTATAATTCTCATGGACCTCTTCCTAATGATCTTGCAAACTTGCATTCAATCAGTAGCATTCAGCTTGACAATAATTCAGTGATCGCCCTCTATGTAAACAGGGCGAGTTAATTCTCTTTTTAGACACACCTTTTAACAATTTCTTTGATTTTTTGTTCCTATTTAATGTTGTTAATAAGTTTTATTTGTCCTTTGCAACAATGTTACATCGCATCTTCATTAAGGAGTAATGGCTCAGTATCCATTTGCTTACCGAGAAAGCAGGATTATTATTCTGGGTGATTTCGAGGACTTTCAGGATGATTCCGATTATGATAAGTATCTGTCAATTATAAACTATGTCAAAATCGTGGAAGGATTTTACTTAGTGTAGAATTTAAAGCTATATTGGTACAATCATTTATGTAGTTGAATTTGGAAATTTGTGCATACATTGCCTTCTCAACTTGCAACTGTAGCCTTTAGTCGAAAAGAAAATGGTGACATGGTAGGTGCAGATATTATAATTGAAGTAACAGTTAATACTTTGAATAAAAAATAAAACTAAGCACCTGAAAATAATTTATTGAGTTTGTGCAGATCAATGATGAGAAAGGTGTGGGAAGGCAAGGGGGTGTTGCATTAACTCACAACAACACACTCAGATTTTCAAACTCAGAAATTTCACCTACAGGACAATCACAGCTCACTGTAATCTTCGGCAAAATCACAGCTGACACTAACAGCTGTCTGTTTTAGCTAACAGTCATCTACATGACTGTTATAGCTAAGTTCCAGGTGAGTTGCAGCTGACTGTTACAGCTAACAACAATATACAACACAGTCGCAGTTGATTGTTTCACTCAACAGTAACCTACAGGACTGTTGCAGCTTACTGATTCAACTATATTTTGATAACCCCTGCGTTCATAAATTTAACTAATACCCTGTTTCAACAATCAAACACAATTAACTCATACATAAGCACAATTCTCCACACTTGCTACAGAAAACTAACTTCAAAATAATTATGAGTTTACAAACTCATAAAACAGAGCATAACAGAAACACACAGAAAAATTTTGAGTTTAACATCAACTAAACATTGTATTCCACTCTGTTTCTTCCATATTTTTCTCTATTTCACACTATTACAAAACCAATACTACATCAGTATTTAGACAACAGAAAATATAGTCGGTCATTTAATTCAACTTGACCTTTCTCTACACCAAAATTTACTGTTCAGAATTTAATTAATTATGTGCCCTTTCATGAACTGTAACAGGAATGTTGGACGCCCCTTCAATCTTTGATAGGATGCAACAAATTTTGATGTCCTACAATAGTGAACACGCAGCTCCTTTATTTATGATCATCCTGAACATGTCAATGAACGCCTCTTCAAAACTCAATGTGATACTCAGCCTAAATAATCATTCGATGAACTGTGGTACATGGCTACAACTGCTTCTTCATAAATTAATGTGATGTGATGCCCCTTTCAAACCGTGACAGTAAGATAAAATCAAACGGTGTGGCGGTGGATGACTCCTCAGAGTTTCAACAGCCACTCAGCAGAGCGGTGGTTGTCTTTTCCAGACCGTGGCGGTGAAGGAATTAACGGCTGCCAACATACTCCCCCTTAATTACTTCACCCAAAAATACATCATACTCAAACAACTACAACTTTACAAGCATAACAAAAACAACTATAATTCCTACTGGTCTAAAGTCTCAGCAAGGCTTACATCAATATCAAAACAACTCAAAAAATTGTTTTGCATTCTTTGCTGCAACATACTAGTGCAACGTTTCTTCAATTCTTTCATGAGAATTTCATTTTCTTTCGAATCCAAACTTTTAAACATGTAAAATTTGTTCTCTGTTTTATCTTCATTTTCACCTTGATCTTCTTCAGCTCTTGCTTCAATCATCGCTTCAGCCATCTCTCCACTTTGACTTTGGATCTTAATAATCTGGACTCCTTTTGCTCAGTAGCTCCACAATACTTGTTCTTCTCAACTTCAGTTGGTTGTTCAAAATATATTATTTCATCATTTACTTCAACACCAAGACCATTGCTTTCAACCTTCTTGGACTTTGCAAACCAATCATCATTCATAGTTTTTATTACATTACTCTCAGCTTCAACTTCATCATTACTTGGCTTAGAATGCCAAACTTTATACCAATAATAGATTTGATTCTTCATCTTCACTTTCTTCTTTACCTTCAATGTTTTCTTTGATTCCACAAATCCATTATAAACAGCTTCAGCTACAACACGTTCTTCAATTTGCTTACCACCATTCAAATTTTCAATGTCCTTTATGCCAAGGACTCCAATCCAAATCTTTTCATCCAAATACTGTAACGTGGACATACAAATATCCCACAATCTATCTTTAACTTCGGCAAGATTAATCTGTTCAATGTCATTCTGTAAACACATTAACTGATAATAATGCCTGATTTCTTCAGGACTCCATGACATGAATACCTTTTCAACTGATTCTTCAACTAGTCTATCTTCACTGCAATTTTCATCATTCAAATCAGACTCATCATTTACAATATCATCTTCAATTGCTTGCTCACCTGCACGTTCAAACATTTTGTCATTATATAAATTATCATATTGTGAACCATATTGGTTCTTTTTCAATTTGCACTTCTCTTAGAGCTATCACTGTCTCTTCATACAGATCTGCCTCTGCTGCTGCAACAAGGCAATCAACTTTCTCCATATCTGCTTCCACAATAGGACTATCATCTTTATCATCATATCTTGGCTTTTCAAGCTATTGTTCCAAAAATTTCAATTCTTCATCAAGAATATCATTCTTTATTTCAGTTGTTCTGTCTGCTGCAAAACATACAACTTATTGAGTGTTATCAATATGAAACTCTTTTTCTATCACTGCTTCTGCAATCACTAAATCATCAACCTTTTTATTTTCATCATCCTTATAGATTCCTTCTGCTTCAATCGCTACAACTTGTGTGCATTCTTCAACAATCTTATCAAATTCTTCAACAAAATTAAAATCATCAATATTTTCAAAAAACTCACAAATAGGTTCAAGCACTTCAACACAGTGCACTTTATCTTTGTTAGCTTTTGATATTGCCTCAAATACTACCGATATGGAAGTCTTCATTCCATCATGATGATCATCATTGACCACTACTTCTCCATGAGCAATTTTACCAATACTGACTGCTTCATTGACACCTTCTTCATCGTTGTCATCAACAATAGACATCGCTGGAATATTCAAAGAACAAACTGCTACACTGATAGTTACTTCACCTTCAATATTTGACTTACAAGCCAAGACTTCATCATTTTATTCCTTTGTACCTACACAATCACTAACAAAAAAATTATTAGATAACATCTCATTCTCTTTTCTGTCCTTATCCGCACCATTCAATATCGCTGTAGATTCTTCTTGAAAAATATCACCAACACTTTTTCCATTAGCAGATACATCATTTTCATAAATGTATTTTTCACCAACAACTTTATCATCTTCCTTATGTGCACCAAATGGATGAGTGCAACACTCTTCATTTTCTACAACATGACTACTATAAATTATTTCAAGCTCATCTTGCTCTTCGACTTCTACAACATCTTCAGTGTTTTCTTCGAGACTCATTGTACCTACATGTCCACAATAATTAGATTCAATACAGGAATTATATACCTTCATGGGCATGTCCTTCAAGGACTCTTCTTGCAAAAATACTTCTCCATTGTCCTCACACTTGAGGAATTTATCATCTTTATCAACATTCTGCATGTTAATCATTCCATCTCTTTCATAATTCATTTCAGTGACATCTAAATTCTAAACTACATCAACATCTTCATCAATAGCAATTTCAACTTCTTCAAGTTCTATTGCTGCTACACAAGATACAACAGCCTCATATTCACCTTTAGCTTCAGCAACATTTTCATCAATTGATAGATCAACACAACAGTGAGATTTACAAATAATTTGACTATCTTCTGCTGCTTCTGCAAATTTGTCTGCTGAAATGTTAAGAGGCTGTGACTCGGCCATATATCTCCCCCTTACATCAAACTTTGTCTTCAAACTTTCCCAGGCTTCTCTAGCTGTGTTTGCTTCAGCAATTACATAAAAATATTATCATCCAGAGCTTGTTGGATGTAGTACAATGCAAATGCATCTCTTGCCTCATCCTGGAGTTTCTTAACTCCATCCTCAACAAAATACCATAAACCTCTACCTGCAAGAAATTTTTCATATTAACTGACCAACATTTATAAGATATACCTGAGAAATATGGCGTGGATAATAGATGCTGCTCCATGCATCCTCTAACTTTTCTTGAACTTCATTTGCTTCAGTATCCTCTGCTTTCTCTTGAAATTCCTCTACTTCAGCAGGTTCCTCGATGGCTTCACCTAATATCTCTGCTATGGCAAAACCAACTTCTTTTGCATTCACAATATTCTTCTTCATTCATTTAATCCTTCTGTTTTTCCCCGTGTCTCTATCTTCAAATAAATACTTGCACATAATTTAAATTTCTTTCACTTGGATACATCCTCTTTGTCCTCTTTCACGCATATAGGCTTCAACTCAAATCAAAAAAACTTTCCAAACAATGGAATTCAAACTGCTCTACCATTAAACTATATGGGAGCTCTCAACAAGGAAGAATGTCTTCCTTTCAACTTCTCAACCTCTATCTGAGGGAACACTAACTCAAAATCAACTTCATCCATGGGCTGCAAACGTTTCTTCTCTTTAGACAAACCACAACCAGGCTTGACCAACGCAAGAAATACTTGATTTAGACTTCAACTGCAAAATGATGACTCAACCTTTACTTAAGGGATCACAGGAGCTGTCTTTCAACATAGAACTCGGATTAACTTACTTCTGCTCTTTCTACATAGCAGGAAGTGGGCGCTGGAGTAAAAACTCAACATCAAGATCTCCAAATAAAACACAAAATTTTCAACACACAATCATACGGCTCATTCATGAAGTGAGCATCGAACCAACGAACATAAATTAGAAACACTTAGCTATGATACCACTATGGGAAGGCAGGGGGTGTTGCATTAACTCACAGCAACACACTCAGATTTTCAAACTCAGAAATTTCACCTACAGGACAGTCACAACTCACTGTAATCTTCAGCACAGTCACAGCTAACACTAACAGCTGACTGTTTTAGCTAACAGTCATCTACATGATTGTTACAGCTAAGTTCCAGGTGAGTTGCAGCTGATTGTTACAGCTAACAACAATCTACAACACAGTCGTAGTTGACTGTTTCACTCAACAGTAATCTACAGGATTGTTGCAGCTTACTGATTCATCTATATTTTGATAACCCCTATGCTCATAAATTTAACTAATACCCTGTTTCAACAATCAAACACAATTAACTCATACATAAGCACGATTCTCCACACTTGCTACAACAAACTAACTTCAAAATAATTATGAGTTTACAAACTCATAGAACAGAGCATAACATAAACACACAAAAAATTTATGAGTTTAACATCAACTAAACATTGTATTCCACTCTGTTTCTTCCATATTTTTCTCTATTTCACACTATTACAAAACCAATACTACATCGGTGTTTATACAATAGAAAATATAGTCGGTCATTTAATTCAACTTGACCTTTCGCTGCACCAAAATTTACTGTTCAGAATTTAATTAATTCTCTGCCCTTTCATGAACTGTAACAGGAACGCTGGACGCCCCTTCAATATTTGACAGGTTGCAACAGAGATGGATGTCCTGCAACAGTGAACACGTAGCTCCTTTATTTTTGATCATCGTGAACATGTCAGTGAACTCCTCTTCAAAAAACGGCTCTTCAAAACTCAATGTGATACTCGGCCTAAATAATCATTCGATGAACTGTGGCAGATGGCTGCAACTGCTTCTTCAGAAATTAATGTGATGTGCTTCCCCTTTCTGTCACATCCCTTCCCATCATACAAGTGCGATAGAGAGGATCGTGATGCTAAACAGGGCATCTAGCTCCATGAACTTTTAAATAAGCATTCACATAATATAAAAGAACATATTGAAATGTATAATTATAAGAAAAACATAGCGGAAGTAATTTCAATTACACATCCATCATACATTCAAGATATTCATCAAATAAATAATTGCAAAGTTAACACAAGAGAATACTTATCTTAACAAAGTAGCCCCAAGCAACCAGCTATGCATCTGCAATGTTCCACCCAACCATAGGCTAGTTGTGCTTATCAACCTCTTGATACAACTGCCACCCCCGAGTTGGGCATGATTTCTACAAAGGAACCAGGGAACAACAGACTCACACATAGCCAAGCATACACCAAGAGGAGCCAAGCCAATCTACAATTGGGTTTATCAGGCTGCTAGGAAATGGAAAGGAAGAGTGGCTAAGCTAGTGAGCTCAAGCACAGAGCCAGGGGTAACCTTACAAGATCTATCTAGCTTGGCACTCACAATACCTACACACCCAGTACTAGGAAGTATTATTTTCACGGCTGTACAGTCCCTCAAGCCATACCTTCCCCATCTAGTGCTCTCACGGTGTGCATAGAAGAGTATCCAAAGCCCTCTTGATCTTCTTGAGAAGTTATCTCCCCCACTGGTTTATCAAGACCTCTCTGTCCCCTACCACTCCAATCTCTTGCTTACAGTCTCCAAATCAAATAGGGATGCAAATAATCAGCTAACTACAATGGCTGGACAGGAGAAAAACGTTTGTACAGTGATAAGCATGAAAATGATTCCCTGAGCTTCAGAAAAACGTGGGAAGGCTAAAAATGAACAATGGAGGTTTGGGAAAACCCCAGGAAGCAGAAATCGTTTTTAGGAAAAATGCCCATGGCAATTCTGGGACAAAACGACCTCCATACGGTCCCAAATCGTATCCCCTTCTTCCCAGCTACTATCCAAAACCAAAAACGAGTTTCTAGGCAAGGAAAACCTTGCGTTTTTTATGAAAAATGTGAATGTAACTTCCAGCAATCTCAATCTGCGTGAGAGGAAAAACTATGGGTTACGAAAAAATGGCTTTGGGCACCATTTCGTGGGTGTTTTCTTGCCCCATAAGCAAAAGTACGTTTTTCCAGGTTGATGGCTTGCCCATGCACGAAATTGGCTGCCATACCTCTTCATTCCCAAGGCATTAACTGCCTCAACCAATTTCTGGAAGAATTAAATGATTGGGTGCATAACTCAAAATGGGTAGTTGGTGGTTTATGGGTTTTCTCATTGACACATGGATTAACACCATTGGCTCAAGGGTTTGAATAATTTCCCTCCCTATTCCTTGTAGAATCATGCCCCCATCTCTTTGTTGCATTGCATAGCTAGTTGTGGGTCTTTCATTAAAATTCGTATTTACATGATGTCTTAATTTACATTGTGCCTATCTAGCACAAGAACCATAGGCATCTATTTTTTTAATTGCCGATACATAAAACGCTAAATCAATGGTGGGGCCTTGGCCTTGAGCTCCTCACCATGATTAAACAACAATATTTACATCATTTACGATTTAATGCGAAGGGGGTCAAAATGGGGACGTGACACTTTCAAACTGTGACAGCAAGATAAAATCAAATGGTGTGGCGGTGGATGACTCCCCAAAGTTTCGGCAGCCACTCAGTAGAGCGGTGGTTGTCTTTTCCAGACTGTGGCGGTGAAGGAATTAATGGCTGCCAACAAAAGGTGCAACATGGATCAGTGATTTTGAGCCTGTAATTGCAACATGGATTAGTGAGTTTGAGCATGTAATAGTGCAAGACGAACCTCAGGGAAATGGCGTTGCCTCTGTTGTGGAACTAAACTAGCAAGCCATATTAATATTAATAATATGGCTTATATACGCCGATCGGCGTATATCTATTGTTTAAATGTGGTTGATATACGCCGATCGACGTATATAAGCCATATTATTAATATTAATATGGCTTGCTAGTTGACGGCCGACCTACTCGTGAAGTTTTGTTAATAATATTAATTAATTATAATAATAATAACATCTATTATTATTATTTCGATATTTGTTATTTTATAATAATAATAATAATTAAAAAAATATTGTACACACATATATTGTTCTTGTAAAGAATACATCACAATGTCATATGTTTTTATAATAATAATATAATAATATTAATATTAATATATTACTATTATTATTATTATTATTATTAAAATTGCGAATTCTCATTACAAAAGTAAAAATGTTAACATTAATATTAATGTTTTCTAACATTAACATTATGTTAATCATTAATGTAAATGTTAATATTAATATTAATATAATATTAATATTATTATTATTATTATTATTATTAATGTTGCAAATTCTCATTATAAATTATTTTCATTTAATATTATTATAATTATATTTTCTTGTTTTCATTTACAATTATTTTAATTAATAATTAATAAGTAATCAGTAATTAGTAATTAATCATTATTTTTATTATTAGTATTTTTATTAATTTCTTTTTTTTCATTTATAATTATTATAAATATTATTTTATTTATAAATATTATTTTATTAATAAATATTTAATTATAATCTATAATAATTATAATTATAATAATAATATATAATAATTATTATTTAATTACAATAATAATATCATCTCTTTATTCTTATTCTTATTCTTATTCTTATTTTATTATAAATAACAAATATTAAAATATATAATAATAATAATAATAATAATAAATTATTATTGTATATATATATCCTTTTCTCGTAAACAATACATCGCAAACATATGTTTTAATAATAATAATAATGATAATAATAATATCTTTTATTATTATTATTATTATTGAAAGAAATTATTATTATTATTAAAGTTGCAAATTCTCATTATAAAATATTTTCATTTTTTATTGTTATAATTATATTTTCATTTACAATTATTACAACTATATTTTTGTATTTATAATTATTTTTATTATTATAAAATATCTAAAAATAAAAGAAATTAATAAATAAATAAAAAGAATATTATTATTATTATTATTATAAAATATTTAAAAAAATAATAACAATATAATAAAAATAATTATTATTATTTAAAATAATAATAATAATCATTATTATTAAATTTTTAACATAAAATATTCTTTTTCTTTCTAAATATATATTTTCTTTATTATTTTCATATTTTTTTTTACAAATATATTTTCTTATTTTCATTTACGATTATTTTAATTAATAATTTTATTATTATTATTATATTTTTTATTTCGAATTATTTTTATAATTATAAAATAATTAAAAAATAAAATAAAATAATATATAAAAAAATAAGAATATTATTATTATTATTATAAAATATTGAAAATAATAATAATTATTATTATTATTTAAAATAATAATAGCAATAATAATATTAATATTAATAATTATTATTATTATTATTATTATTATTATAAAATAGCAATTTTTTAAATATTTTATAATAATAAAATTAATTATAAAAAAATTATAATAATTTTAAATGAAAATAAGAAATTAATTAAAATAATAAAAATATTAATAAATAATATCTATTAATTTATTATTAATTAAAAAAATTGTAAATGAAAATAAGAAAATATACTTATAATAATAATAAATGAAAATAATTTATAATGAGGATTTACAACTTTAATAATAATAATAATAACAACTACAATAATAATAATAAAAGATATTATAAATGTCTATGTGAGCTCAATAAGTAGATGCATAGTTATATGACATTGCAACATTTTGAAGTAGACTTGTAAAAATGTCATATTCTAGCATTAGTGGAAGGGGTAGGTAGTATCCTTAACCATGGTGAAACATAGTAGAATGCGACATGGCAGGTTTTGTGACAATGCGACATGGCAAGTTTTGTTGACTTTTGGCTTACTATGGTTAAGTATGTTTGACCATGGTCAACTATGGTCCACCATGGTTGACCATGCTCGACCATGGCGGACCATGATTGACCATGGTCAGCCACGAATAAATTAGAAAGGAATTAAGATTATTTATATGGTCAACCATGGTTGACTATGGTTGACTAATCTCTCTTTGGATCTCAGTATGGTTGACCATGGTTGACTATGGTTTACCATGGTTGACTTTGGTAGACCTTTGGTTAACAATGGTTGACTATTGTTGTGCTTTGTTGACCATGGTTGACTTTGCTTGGCCATGCTTGGATTTGGTTGACTTGTCTATGGTTTACCATGGTTGATGATGGTTGACCATGGTTAAGTATGGGGGAATTTGGTTGACCATGGTTAACTTAGATTTACCATGGTTGACTTTAGTTGACCATGGGTTACTATGGTTGGCTATGGTTGACCATGGTTGCTCATTGTTGACTATGTTTGAAAATGGTTAACCATGGTTAACTTTGGTTGATCATGGCCAACCATTGGTTGACTATGGTTAAGAATGGTTGAATGCGATATGGTAGGTTTTGTCACAATGCGAGGTGGTAAGTTTCGTTGACTTTTGGTTTATTATGGTTAACTATGGTTGAGCATGGTTTACTATGGTCCACCATGGTTGACTATGGTCAACCATGGACAAATTAGAAAGGAATTAAGATTATTTATATGGTTGACCATGGTCAAGCATGCAGCCATGGTTCACCATGGTCAACCATGGTTTACTATGGTTAATTAATCCCTCTTTGTATCTCACTATGATTAACCATGGTTGTTTATGGTTGACCATGGTTGACATTGTTTAACCATGGTTGAATTTAGTTAATAATGGTTGAGTTTTGGTTTACCATGGTTGACTTTGGTAGACCTTTGGTCAACTATGGTTGACCATTGTTGTGTTTTGTTGACCATGGTTGACTTTGATTACCCATGATTTCATTTGGTTGACTTGTCTATGGTTTACCATGGCTGATGATGGTTGACCATGGGTGACTTTGGTTTACCATGGTTGACTGAGATTTACCATGGTTGACTTTAGTTGACCATGCGTTACTATGGTTGGCTATGGTTGACCATGGTTGTTCATGGTTGACTATGACTGACAAAGGTTGACTTAGATTTACCATGGTTGACTTAAGTTGGCCATGGGTTACTATGGTTAGCTAGGGTTGACCTTTGTCTGGATTTATTCAACTATGCGTGTTGATGGCTTACTTTTTGGTGACCACGGTTGACTTTAGTTTAACATGAATGAATTTGGGTGGCTTATGTTTGAACATGGTTGACTTTGGTTGACTATGGTAGAATTTAATTGAGCATGGTTGACTTTGGTTGAACACTGATGGCTGACCATGGGTGACTTTAGTTGACCATGGTTGACTTTATTTCACTTTGGTGACTATATTTGACTATTGTTGATATTAGTTGACTTGTTTTAACACAGTTGAATTTGGTCAACCATGGACAACAAAAGTCAACCATGGTTGACCATGCTGGGCCATCATTGACTTTGGTTATTTATCGTTGAATTTGGTTGACTTTTGATTAACCACGGTTGCCTTTAGTTTACCATTGTTGACTTTGGTTGAGCATGGTTAGGCTTGGTTGACTTTCATTCATCATGGTTAGCTATGGTTGGTTATGGTTGACCATGGGTGACTTTGGTTGATATTGGTTGACCATAATTGATTTTTTGTTTAATATGGTTGACTTGTTATACAATGGTTGACTTATGGTTGAATTTTGTTGACCAAAGTCAACTATGGTTGACCATGATTGAATTTGGTTGACTATGGTTGACTTTGATTGACTTTTGGTTGACCGTGGTTGACTTTGGCTGACTATGGTTGGCTTTGATTAACCATGGTTGGCTATGGTTGGTTATGATTTACCATAGTTGAATTTGGTTGACCATGATTGACTTTGGATGACCATGGTTGGCTTTGGTTGACTTTGGTTTTTCATAGTTGGCTATGGTTAGTTATGGTTGACCATAGTTGACTTTGGTTGACCATGGTTGAATTTTCATTGATTATGGTTGGGCATGGTTCACTATTGCTAACTATGGTTATCCATGGTTGAATATGCTTGACTATGGTTCACCATGGTTAGCTTTGGTTGACTATGGTTAACTATGGTTGACTATAGTCGACCATAGTTGAATATGGTTAAACATGCTTGACTTTGGTTGACGAAGGTTGACTTTTGGTTCATCATGGTTGACTTTAGTTTATGACGGTTGACTTTGGTTAACCTTTGGTTAAAAATGGTTGACAATGCTTGACTTTGGTTGACTATGGTTGGTTTTGGTTGATTATGGTTATCTATGTTTGAACATGCTTGACTTTGGTTAACCATGGCCAACTTTGATTGACCATGGTTGACTTTATTTGACCATGGTTGAATTTAGCTCACCGTGCGTTACTATGGTTGGCTATGGTTGACCATGCTTTACTATGCTTGACTCAGATTGACCATGGTTTACTTTGGTAGACCATGGTCAACCATTGGTTGAGTGTGGTTGAGAATGGTTGATCATGGTTTCCCATGGTTGAACATGTTTGACTATTGTTGACCATGGTTGACTATGATTGACTTTTGGTTGAACATTGTACACTTTGGTTTGCCATAGTTGACTTTGGTTGAATTTTGATTGACCATGGTTGACCATAATTATTTATGGCTTGCTATTGTTGAATTTGGTTGAATATGGTTGACCCTGATTAACTTTTTTGAATTTTGATTGAATTTGGTTGAGTATAGTCGACCATGTGTGAAAGGTTTACTTTAGTTGACCATGGTTGAAATTTTGTTGACTTTGTTGAAATTTTGTTGACTTTCATGAAATTTTGGTTAAAACAATGTTAATATTATATTTATTTTAATATTGTAATTTTTTTTTTCATAAATCTAAAATTTATCACATGTTATTTAAATATAACAATCTATCACATCTTTCTTAAAAATATCTCATGTGTATCCTTCAACACATTTGTGTATAAAACTTGTTAAAATTAAATAAAATTTAAATATTTATAATAATTTATATGTTTTAAGTTACACCATGCTTAAATTTTGTGATTTTTAATTCATCCAAACCCTATTAGTTTTCACATAAAAATTTACAATTATTAAAACAATATATAAAAACACTATAAGTACCCTATTTTAAAATTATTAAAAAATTATAAAAAATTTATATAACAATTATTAAAAAACACTCTTAATAATGATTTAAAGAAAGAATTTAGAAAACTTGATATACTAATTATTTAAACTATTTAACCATATAATAAATTTTTAAACTAAAATTATAGAAAAAATATATAATATATCATTTTTAATTTATATATAATATTATAAATTGTAATGGTTGAGTTTACATTATATTAAAATTAACATAAATTTTAATATTAATATGAATTAATTTAATATTAATTTTAACATCAACGCTGTTGGACAGCTCAGTTTTGGTTCGGGAGGGATTGTCAGAATTGCCTTGCTTAGTAACTACAGCCACAAACCTTTAGCATATATCCCTGGAACTTACTTACAGATAGATCTTGGGAAACTCCCGGATTGATTCTTTTCAATTAGAAAGCCTTGTTTTATGGGCGTTCAATATCAATTGATTATATAATTTATCGCTATTTATACCTTTGCCTTACTTAAGAACTATTACCAACTACCCAATTTAACAACCTCATCACTCCGTGCCTCAACTATCGATCTTGGAAGGGCTTGCTTGGGTGCTGGTTCCACTTAGTCCGTGACTCATAGAGAATTAATATTCCTGTTAGCTACATGCTCTTCATACTTTACTGTTTTGTTTCGCCCAAGGCGGAGGAACATTTAATAATTAATTGAGTTTACTTTTTGAAAATTTAGTTATAAACCCAGATGATTAAGTAATAGTATTAAAGTATTAATATTAGAAAATTTAACCATTTAATTAGAAAATGATTGATTAAAAATCTTTCCAAATTTTAATATTAAATATTAAGATTAATATTGTTATTAATATTAATAATGTTTATTAAAATTAGTTAATAATATTAATACATTAATTTTAACATTAATTAATACTATTAATGTTAATTTAAAATGTTAATATTATATTAATTTTAGGTTAAACTTATTGAATTTGAACAAAAATACGAGTGTTTGCAAAGTTGAATAATAACATTTGGTGTTAAACTTAATATTATATTAATTTTAAAATTGAATAATGTTATTAATTTTAAAGTTAAATAATGTTAATATTATATTAATTTTAGGTTAAACTTATTGAATTTGAATAAAAATATGCAGTTTGTAAAGTTGAATAATAACATTTACTTAGAGAACTTGAATTTATTAAACTTAAATATAAATACCATAGTAAAATCTCTTACAACTTCAAACAACAATTAGATCAATTGGATCAAAGAAAACATTCCTCATCATTGAATTAGCAATTAGATAAATAACATTTATCAAGATGTAATAATATTATGATGGAGAAATAAGGTTTTGGCTGCATATATTAATAAAGAAAGAGGGTTTTGGTTTGCAATAACTATGAAATCCATGAACATATTAATAAGTATTTAAATAATTCTTCCAGTGTTGTGCTGTACACTGCAATACATTAACGAACAATTTGTGAGTAGATTTGTTAGAAAGGAAAATTTATAAACAAAACAATAAAGGCTACCCAAAATTGATGTAATGTGTAGCAATTAGATGTAGTTACCCGAATTTCACAAAAAAAAACAGCCACAAACCTTTAGCATATATCCTCGAAACTTACGTACAGATAGATCTTGGGAAACTGCGGGATGGATCTTGTCAATTAGAAAGCCTTGTTTTATGGGGGTTCAATATCAATTGATTATATAATATATCGCTATTTATACCTTTGCCTTACTTAAGAACTATTACCAACTACCCAATTTAACAACCTCATCACTCCGTGCCTCAACTGTCGATCTTGGAAGGGCTTGCTTGGCTGCTGGTTCCACTTAGTGCGTGACTCATGGAGAATTAATATTCCTGTTAGCTACATGCTCTTCATACTTTACTGTTCCAAGGCGGAGGAACATTTAATAATTAATTGAGTTTACTTTTTGAAAATTTAGTTATAAACCCAGATGATTAAGTAATAGTAGTAAAGTATTAATATTAGAAAATTTAACCATTTAATTAGAAAATGATTGATTAAAAATCTTTCCAAATTTTAATATTAAATATTAAGATTAATATTGTTATTAATATTAATAATGTTTATTAAAATTAATTAATAATATTAATACATTAATTTTAACATTAATTAATACTATTAATGTTAATATTATATTAATTTTAGGTTAAACTTATTGAATTTGAACAAAAATACCACTGTTTGCAAAGTTGAATAATAACATTTGGTGTTAAACTTAATATTATATTAATTCTAAAATTGAATAATGTTATTAATTTTAAAGTTAAATAATGTTAATATTATATTAATTTTAGGTTAAACTTATTGAATTTGAATAAAAATATGCAGTTTGTAAAGTTGAATAATAACATTTACTTAGAGAACTTGAATTTATTAAACTTGAATATAAATACCATAATAAAATCTCTTACAACTTGAAACAACAATTATATCAATTAGATCAAAGAAAACATTCCTCATCCCAAAATTGATGTAATGTGTAGCAATTAAATGTAGTTACCCGAATTTCACAAAAAAAAAAGTTTGTTGATATAAAATAAAGTTTGATCAACTTTAAAAGTATTCCATGATGATTGATGATATAAAATTTAATCAAATTTTAATGGATAATAATATTGATTGCGATATATATTAGAAATGATTTTTTTTATATATATTGGATATAGGCTCTCATATATTCAACCGATTGGCATATTAAATTTCATGATAAAAGAAATCTGTGGTTATGATCTTAAATGCATCTAAAAATTGAGATGAACAAATAAAATCATATAGAAAGAATAAATTTTGAAAAGAAATTATATTAAACACTCTAATCAGAGATATAGTTCGAAGGATTCTTAGAACCAACAATATTATAACAATGGCGAACATCTTAACAGCGTGGAATGAGGATTTGAGACTTTATTTCCCGAGTTCTTATAAACTATACACGTGATCAGGAGGAGATTTTCTTGATTACAATCTATGGAACTAATCTTTTAAGCTGTATTAATAATATACATAATATACTATCTCAAGATATAGAGATTAAACTTAACATTAGCTACAATCAATTTAACTAACCTCTTAACATGTATTACACAGTATATATGACAATATATCTTACATTTTAATGCTTTCTTTCCGGCCATGATTATAACCTTCTTCTCCATGTACAAAAATTACAAATTACTGTTTGTAAAATCTTGGCAACCTAAGCCACTAACATTATTATAATAATGGATGTCTGAGAATCAAAATGTTTTGGTGTGCAGAAGTTACTATAGATGTACAAATCCAGATGCTTTGCAAAGAAGCAAGTGGAGAGATCGGCTGAGGACCCAGAGATTAGGTAACAGTATTATCATTGAAGACGAGAATCCAAGCAAAGATCACAAGGTATATATATAACAATAACAATGTTGACAAAGGGGCCATTGATCCAATAACTGCACCATCCTCACTGCTACATGCTCATACAATAGATATTTTAAAAACACGTGATGCTTTATTTCCATAGATTGCTCTTTTCCATAGATATTTCCATAGATATTTTAAAAACACGTGATGCTTTATAAGAATCATAGATTGCTCGGGAAATTTCCATAGATTGCTCTTTTCCCAGAGACAAGAATCATCTGCCTTGGTCATTGTGAACATTTAATTGTGAATAAAGCAAATGTAAATTACTTGGCACCATTAAAACTGAGCAGTGTACCTTGGCATTTTTAATTAACATTATTACAGATGTGCAATCTATTGAACTCTTGTAATTTAGTTGATATCTATGCTAGTGGACAAATGTGTTGCTTACTTGAGTATTAATTAAAGCATAGGGTCGCAGTAATTTGTTCTATTTGCTCCGGGCCCTCATCTTGAGATTGATCTATCTTGGATTGAACAGAAGTCTCTTCCTCGGGGCTCTCTTTAGCAGAACTGTCATATTTTTGAAATAAAATTAATTAATTAGGTCAAACATAGTAATTATGTAAATAAAAAATAGAGTGAAAATTGTTATTATATATATAATAGTAACTATAGGCATAAATCTTAATAGGATATCCTTATCAAATTCTTTAGATTTCTGTTAATCATGGATTCAGGATATGAGTCTCAGATATGTTTTATAAATACTGTTATGTTTAACCTGTATGTTATTTAAGTTTGGTAGAAGTCATTGTCGGTGTCTTTGTGATTTATGGAATAAGGCAAACCTTATGCTCAACATTACAGTAAACATGGTACAGCACTGGTCATGGGCACTCTGGAAGAATTATTAGTGTGTTCGTAATTGTATAGTAAACACAGTAAAGTACTGGTCATGCGTACAGATGGATCATAGTATAAAAATCTAGATCTTTTTTTCACTAAAAAAATCGTTTATTGCAAATGCATCGAAAAGTCATTTTTTAGTGAAGCGTATTGCAAATGAAAATGCTTGGAAAGTTGGTTCAATTTCTTTTTCCTACGGATAAATTCTATATCCTTATCAAATTCTTTACATTTTTGTTGATCATGGATTCAGGATATGAGTCCGAGATATGTTTTATAAATACTGTTTTGTTATGATTCCAGAGAATGAATCTCTTTTCTCCATTAAACGTTACACAAACCCTATGGATTCTAATCTTCTGGCGTTTTTAAAAAGGCTTAGGCAAATCTCTGTGACCCGAATAGCTCAGAAGGTAAAACTGAGGATATTTCTGAGGCTGGGCATTTCCGTCTGCAAGAACTCTAATTGGAGTTAAAAGGTAAAATAAAAAGAGAATTGCACAGAACGCTTAAGTGATTAACATTCGCCATAATCGACACAAGAGAACTAAAGCGGATTTACAATGCTCTTTGTAAACATGGTGATATTATAGATCTGGAAGATAATAAAAAAAAAAGGGTTTAACAGATTTAAGTATTCTACCCAGAACGCTGTAACCAAATATAGATCATTTTAAAAGATAACAGAGCTTGATCCCAAGGACTTAGCTTGTCAAATGTTTAAATACTATATGGGATATGACGGCTTGGTAGGAGATCTCGATCCTAAGAATTATGTTTATATCGCTAAAAGGGAATGGGACGGCTCGATCCATCGAAATTATTTGTGCGCACATCCAAATTACTTCTGCATGGATCTGTGTAAAGAGAAGACAGGGAAAAGCACACCTGTGAAGGTCGCTGGTCTCTTGTTGCGGCTGTGTTCTCTTCTGCACGCGGGCTCCTTCTCTTGCTTTCCTCCTGTGTGCGGGCTCGGGCTCTTTCTCTGGCTTTCTCCTGCGTGCGGGCTCCTTGCTGCTGCGTTCTCCTCTTCTACGGGCAGCTGGTTCCTCTTCTGCGTGATTTTCCAGCCAAACGTTCCAGCCACTCGTCTTCTACCTGCCTGCGTGATTTTCCAGCCAAACATTCCAACGCTTCAGCCTGCAAGTATTGTAAATGTAAATGGATTTGGCTTCAGGATTAATATGCAATGGGATGTGGCTTCTTCCGCTAGAGGAATGCACTCAGAAGGGGGAAATAGGGCAGCGGATCGTTACAATAGTACAAGGAAGCGGATCGGTTACATGATTGGGGAGTGGAGTGGAGATAGTACAACGCTGATCGTTACAGGACTGATGGTACAAGCGCAGCCCAGCTCAACCACTTGGCATTTATTGAAATTATTTTAAATAACAATGGTGTCGATTCGATTTAAACATGCCCCTGAGTTAATTTATTAAATCTGAATCCTTGATTTGAGGAACAGACGAAGAATATTCGAGCATAATTCAAATCCGACCCTCCGTTATTAAAAATACAATAAATCACCCACCCCCACTGCCACCCCCAAAAGTTAAATGAAAACGCCTATCGGCGTAAAAATGTCCATTCACATGGTGGAATATTAATGTGCTTCATCACTTGTAGTCCCACTCAGTCCTTCAATATTCAGTTTTATGGGTCGGGGCGATAATTCTAGCTTTAATGTATACCAAACGGGTGGAAACCGAAGGTTACATGTATTTATGTGCATAGTAGATTCAAAATTATTTGACAAATTATATGTATTTTCGCTTGCAGGAGTGTGTTCTCTATGTAGGTAAACATTGCGCCCATTTCATATTAATAAGAAGAAAAAAAAATTGGTTGGATTTCGTAAGACCTTTTCTATTACATGTTTTAGAGAGTCTTACCGTTAGATATTGAACGTGTTTGTGGGTATCGATCAGGCTCTTTTAAGATACTCTGAGATATGATAAGTGTGTACATGTAAAAGAGGGAGCCTTAAATGTGTTGAAAATGTAAGAAATTTGAACATCCATGAGAAGATTGTTTTTTAATGCATGAAGCTATTAGTGGAACACTCTGAAGATTATTCATAATGTATAATGCATGAAGCATTATGAACTCCGAATACTAAAATTATGTATGCAATTATATAATATGGGAACACTCTGGCTTTTCTACTCCTTATCATTTGATTGGAGCTAATACGATAACTATCGTTATGCCAGTGCAGAATATGTCTCATCATAACAGACATGGTAGTCCTGTCACTCCTATGGATCATAATTCAATGCCCATACCTCCCGTAGTGCCTGATATGAATTAAATATATAAATATCAACGTGAAATCAAGAGAGTGGATAGTTTAAATTTAAATAAATTCAATAACATGATGTAAATCTCATTCATAAACAAGATAAACCTGGCTGAAACTAACACCGAAAGGATGAAAACACTCTATGATCTCAAAAGATGCTGCAATAACAAAATAGATATGTTACGTGATAGCTAAATAAGTCAAAATATTCTCTTACCTTTAGATGTATGGTTAATTAAGTCAATAGATGTTATCTCTACATTTGGTTTGGGATAATAATAAATCTTTATAAATGGTTTGGGATGAAGGTAAATGTTTATAAATTTCAAATTCTTAGTCATAGTCTTTATTGAAATTTTTTATTGTACATATGAGTTTTTACTGCAATGCAAGTTTGAATTTTTTTTAGTGTAAACAAGTTTTTAAATTAAATTATTTTAATGGTTTTTTAATATTAACATAAATATTTTAGTATTTTTTAATATGAAACTTTAAAATTATTTTATTTAATTAATTTTTTTTAATTGTTGTTATAAAAGTAATTGTTTTAATAATTCAATAAAATATATATTTTTGTATGTGTTATTTATATTTAAATTTTATGATAATTTATAATATAATGTTATTTCTAAATTTAAATCTTAAATTTTAAAATAATGTTATTTCTAAATTTAAATCTTAAATTTTAAAATAATGTTATTGCTAAATTTAAATTATTTTTTTTATATAAATATATTATTATTAATAATATTAATGATAGAAAATCACTTTAAACAATTATTTTTTCCAATATAATAATCAATCACTACTTAATTATAAATGTTAATAATAATACTAATAACAACAACAATGCAAATATTACATTGATAATATCAATGTTAATGTTAAAATTAATACTAATATCAATATTATTATTAAGATATCAATAATATTGGCATTAATATTAACATTAGAAACATATATATCAATATTGTATTGTTTTAATTGCTCTCTCACATTTACAATTTCACATAATAGGGAAACTTGATTTTTACATTATTGCATCTTAGATGTGGGGATATTACATATTATTAACATGCCATTCTCAACCATGGTCAATAGTAACTAACCACTATCAACCATGGTCAATCAGAGTTGAATGTCAACATAGCAAAGCACACTCAATGTAATAATGTTTCATAACCATATTAAGATGTTGCAATCAAACGTAAGATTCAAGGAATGTCACATTCCTACCTAACCCCTTAGAAGGTTTTTAATGCAACATAACCATTCAAGTGCATATCTATCATATATAATTTAGTCGAGACAAATGTTGCAATGAGACATATCCATAGTGGACAACTGCAACCAATTAAAGACAACCAAAAGTCAATCACAATCAACCAAAAGTCAACCAATGTCAACAATGGGTTGCCATGGTCAAACTAAAGTCAACCAAGGTAAACCAAAAAGCATGTTCAACCATGGTTATTCATGGTCAAACCAAAACTAAAGTAAAGTAAACCAAATTTAACCATGATCAACCAAAATCCAACCAATGTCAACCATGGTCAACTAATGTCAAGCATTGTTAAGCAAAAATCAACCAAAAAGTCAACCATGGTCAACAAAAGTCAACCATGGTCAACAAAAGTCAACCATAGTAAACCAAAGTCTACCATGGTCCTCCAAAGTCAAGTTTGGTCAACCAAAGTTAACCATGGTCAACCTTGGTCAAACCAAATTTAACCATGGCCAACTATGTTCAACTAACGTCAACCATACTTAAACAAAGTTGACCATATTCAACTATGGTCAACCATCATCAACCATGGTCAAACATCTTAATCCATAGTCATCAAAAGTCAACCATGTTAAACCTTGGACAACCAAAGTCAAGCGTGTTCAACCATAGTAAATTGAAGTCAACGTGGGTGAATGATAATCAACCATGGTCAAGCATCGTCGACCATTTTCAACAATAATCAACCGTCACTAACCATGGTCAACTAAATTCAAACCATAGTCAAACCAGAGTCAACCATGGTCAACCGCCATTACCCATGGTTAACCATGTTCATCCAAAGTTACCCATGGTCAACCAAAGTCAACTATCAT
Organism: Larix kaempferi; assembly: GCA_027924585.1. Taxonomy (NCBI): domain Eukaryota; kingdom Viridiplantae; phylum Streptophyta; class Pinopsida; order Pinales; family Pinaceae; genus Larix; species Larix kaempferi. The sequence continues at coordinate 17,295,959 of BSBM01001334.1, read as the reverse complement.
CAACCATACTCGCCCATGGTCAACCATGTCCACACATTTTCAATCAAAGTCAACCATGGATTTAAGTGAACCATGCCTAAAAGTTAATTATGGATTGAAGTCATGGTTATATAGACTAAAGTAAACCTTGTAGTGGAGTGAAACTTACTTAAAAGTCAGCTATTGCTTGAAGTCAACCTTGGATTGAAGCCAACCTTACTTAAAAGTCAACTGTGGATTGAAGTCAACTACCAATTGAAGTCAACCATGGATTGAAGTCAACCTTAGATTGGATTCAACCTTTCTTAAAAGTCAACTATAAATTGAACTCAACACTTCCTGAAAGGCACCTATGGTTTGAAGTCAACCTTGCTTAAAAGTCAACAATGGTTCAAAGTCAGCATTTGATTAAAGTCAACAATGGATTGAAGTCAGCCATGTTTCAAATTCAACCTTGAATTAAAGTCAACCTTAGCTGAAGTCAATTTTGGAGTGAAGTCAAGCATGGATTGAGGTCAACCTTGGCCTGAAGGAAACCTTAGAATGAAGTCAACCTCTTAGTCAACATTGGATTGAAGTCATCCTTGAAGTTATGCTCAACCATGCTTCAAAGTCAACCTTGCTTAAAACTTCACTACGGATTGAAGTTAGCCGTGGTTCAAGGTGAACCTTGCTTGAAAGGAAACTATTGGCTAAAGTCAACTATTGATTGAATTCACTCATGGTTCAAAGTCAAGTTTGCTTCAAAGTCAACTATGTATTAAACTCAATGTTTCTTAAAAGTCAACTATGGACTTCAAAGTCACCTATGGGTTCAAGTCAACCATTGTTAATCAAAATTCAGGGAATTTTAACCAAAGTTAACCTTAGGAAGCCAAGGTCAACCATGGTCAACCATAAGTCATATATGGTTGATCAAAACGTCAACCATGTTCAACCAACGAAAAGCATGGTTAACTAAATTCAACCATGGTCAACCAAAAGTTAAGCATGCTCAACCATGGTTATTCATGGTCAACCATTGTTAACCAAAACTAAAGTAAAGTAAACCAAATGCAACCATGATTAACCAAAATCCAACCAATGTCAACCATGGGTAGCTGATGTCAAGCATTGTTAATCAAAAGTCAACCATGGACAACAAAAGTCAACCATAGTAAACTAAATTCTACCATGGTCAACCAAAGTTAACCATGGTCAACCTTGGTCAACCAAAGTTAACCATAGTTAACCATGGCCAACTATGTTCAACCAAAGTTAACTGTGGATTGAAGTCAACTACCAATAGAAGTCAACCATGTGTTGAAGTCAACCTTAGATTGAATTCAACCTTTCTTAAAAGTCAACTATAAATTGAAGTCAACACTTCCTGAAAGTCAACTATGGTTTCAAGTCAACCTTGCTTAAAATTCAACCTTGGATTGACATCAACCATGCATTGAAGTGAACCATGCCTAAAAGTTAACTATGGATTGAAGTCATGGTTATATTGAAGTCAACTGTGGATTAAAGTAAACCATGGATAGATGTTAATGGTTGATTGAAGGCAACCTTGGATTCAACTCAACCATGGACTAAAGTAAACCTTGTAGTAGAGTGAAACTTACTTAAAAGTCAACTATTGCTTAAAGTCAACTATAGATTGAATTCAACCTTAGATTGAAGTCAACGATGGATTAAAGCCAACTTTACTTAAAGGTCAACTGTGGATTGATGTCAACTACCGATTTAAGTTAACCATGGATTGAAGTCAACTTTAGATTAAAGTCAACTTTAGATTAAAGTCAACCTTAGATTGGATTCCACCTTTCTTAAAAGTCAACTATAGATTGAACTCAACACTTCCTGAAAGTCACCTATGGTTTGAAGTCAACCTTGCTTAAAAGTCAACAATGGTTCAAAGTCAACATTTGATTAAAGTCAACAATGGATTGAAGTCAACCATGTTTCATATTCAACCTTGAATTAAAGTCAACCTTAGCTGAAGTCAATTTTGGAGTGAAGTCAAACATGGATTGAGATCAACCTTGGATTGAAGTCAACCTTAGATTGAATTCAACCTTTCTTAAAAGTCAACTATAAATTGAAGTCAACACTTCTTGGAAGTCAACTATGGTTTCAAGTCAACCTTGCTTAAAAGTCAACAATGGTTCAAAGTCAGCATTTGATTAAAGTGAACAATGGCTCTAAGTCATCCATGTTTCAAATTCAATATTGCATTAAAGTCAACCTTAGTTGAAGTCAATTTTGGAATGAAGTCAAGCATGGATTCAGGTCAACCTTGGCCTGAAGGAAACCTTAGAATGAAGTCAACCTCTTAGTCAACATTGGATTGAAGTCATCCTTGAAGTTATGCTCAACCATGCTTCAAAGTCAACCTTGCTTAAAATTCTACTATGGATTAAAGTTAGCTGGTTCAAAGTCAACCCTGTTTGAAATGAAACTATTGGCTAAAGTCAACTATGGTTCAAATTCAAGTTTGCTTAAAAGTCAACTATGTATTAAACTCAACCATTCTTACAAGTCAACTATGGACTGAAATTAACCATGGACTGAAGTCAACTATGGGTTCAAGTCAACCATTGTTAATCAAAAGTCAGGGAAGCTGTACCAAAGTTAACTTTAGGAAGCCAAGGTCAACGCAAAGTCAAATATGGTTGATTAAAATGTCAACCATGTTCAACCAACCAAAAACATGGTCAACTAAATTCAACCATGGTCAACCAAATTCAGCTGCAATCAACCAAAGTCAACCATGGTCAACTAAAATTCAAGCACAATTAACCAAAAGTCAACGAAATTCAACCATGGGTTGCCATGGTCAACTGAAGTCAACCATGGTAAAGCATGTTCAACCATGGTTATTCATGGTCAACCATTGTCAACCAAAACTAAAGTAAAGTAAACCAAATGCAACCATGATCAACCAAAATCCAACCAATGTCAACCATGGTCAGCTAATGTCAAGCATTGTTAAGCAAAATTCAGCGAGAAAGTCAACCATGGTCAACCATAGTAAACCAAAGTCTACCATGGTCAACCAAAGTTAAGTGTAGTGAACTAATATTAACCGTGGTGAACAAAAGTCAACCATAGTAAACCAAAGTCTACCATGGTCAACCAAAGTTAAGTGTAGTCAACTAATGTTAACCATGGTCAACTAAAGTCAACCATATTTAACCATGGCCAACGATGTTCAACTAAAGTCAACCATAGTTAAACAAACTCGACCATATTCAACTATGCCCAATCATTATCAACCATGGTCAACCATGATAATCCATAATCATCAAAAGTCAACCATGTATTTAGTTCATTTATTTACTTATATTTATTTATTTTGATGTTTTTTTTCATTTATTTATTCATTTATTTAATTTCAACTTTTTTATGCTTTTATTTATCTATCTATTTTATTAAATATTATTGGTTGATAAATTAATATATTGATAAAAAATACTAAATAATAATCATAACTAT